>CM051517.1:56015454-57265454 GCA_028015205.1 Mytilisepta virgata
AATTCCGCGACAATTAACACAGTCAAAATCTTTTTAAAGAAAATAGTTTGAGCGTTCATATGTTACCAAAGACAAAATTACACGAAACACTGTATCCTCTGTGGATATAGCTAACTCATCATACTACAGCAGATTGTCTTCTGTCCGGGAGCATGGTATACTTATCCCTCTGTAGGGATTGATGTTTTTGGCTTTTCATGTACAATATACGTTTATACTTTTTGCGCCCTTTTAACATAATACTTCTCTTTTCTATTATGACTTTTCTGATTCTTTAATCTCATACACATATATGAATTAGAGTGTCTGTCTCTTGTATATTTTTTCTCTAATCTAATTTTTCATTATCATTGGAATATAGAATTTAATTTTATCCTTCATTTTACTGCTTCGGGATTTAATTGTTTAGCTATCTGCTAGGAATTTTAATTTTCTAAGTAGTATCAGAATTAGAAATTTCTTTGGTGTAAAATCCATATACAAGGATTTTTACCAAGACATAACACATACTACTCTTTTCAAATATACAATGTCAGAATTTCCAAAAAGAAGAAACGCTTTGTGTTTGCTGTTCCTTTATCAAAAACGTTATACTGAAAAACGTCTTTGTTCTTTTCACAAGGATAACAATTATATAACATTTAATATGAAAAAAAGTTATGCGGATAAAAAACTTGTTATTTCAACCTTTTAATAATATATTATGAGGAATTTACTTTATTTACTGTGTATTCATTTATTTTCGTGGATACCAATTTTCGTGGATAGAGTAAAAAGGCATTTCGTGGGATACGTAAATTCTTGGATTGCTGGCTTAGAAAAAAATATAAAAAGTTGTTGAAATACTTAAATTCGTGGCTTGGCACATCAGATATCATGAAAATACTGCGGCAAAACGTGCCGATCAGACTTTGATATTTTACAGTGAAGTACTGAATTTCAGCGCTTATCAAACAAAAGTCTAACAAACAGATTCTTTAAATTTGTAACGGAACAATTAAAGCTTGTCATGAATTTACCAAAATTAACAAAATCCGTAATTATTTACCTCTTAGGTTAATCAGGTGTGAAATATATATTGACAAAATTGCAATCATGCACTTGTCACCAAACAACTCGGGGCATATACATACTTATTTTTAATCCGATTACGATCAATAATTTCTGCTTTATTATCTTTTGACAAGATGTTTTTACTGAAATTTATGAGGAAGTAGGTATTGTTTATGTCTACTTAGGATTAAGATTTTTCTTGAATGTTTGAATAAAAGAAAACCAAAAGTAAATTCCGCGACAATTAACACAGTCAAAATCTTTTTAAAGAAAATAGTTCGAGCGTTTATATGTTACCAAAGACAAAATTACACGAAACACTGTATCCTCTGTGGATATAGCTAACTCATCATACTACAGAAGATTGTGTTCTGTCCGGGAGCATGGTATACGTATCCCTCTGTAGGGCTTGATGTTTTTGGCTTTTCATGTACACTATACGTTTATACCTTTTGCGCCCTTTTAACATAATACTTCTCTTTCTATTATGACTTTTCCGATTCTTTAATCTCATACACATATATGATTTAGAGTATTTTTTCTCTTGTATATTTTTTCTCTAATCTAATTTTTCATTATCATTGGAATATAGAATTTAATTTTATCCTTCATTTTACTGCTTCGGGATTTAATTGTTTAGCTATCTGCGACAATTTAGGTGTGTTCACGTTTCTCCCATTTTAATTATTTTTTTTATACAGTAGTAAATTTACCTTACCTGTAATTACTTGTACAGTGCAATCTGTGTAATTGAGCCATTATTGAAATATACATAAAAGTGTTAACTTTATTTGATTAGCAAATATTGAATAAATAAACATACAACATTTAATCGTTTTTCGTTTTAACACAAGCAGCACAAAACAATTTATTTAATTATCAAGAAGCAAGTACATTCAATAAATAAATAGACAACATTAATTTTCATTTCATTTTAACACAAACAACACAAAAAGTACATAAAACAAAATATGTAATAATATACACAAACACTCATATGCTGTAAATCAAGTATCTACAATTTCTTAAGATATGACTTTAATAAATCGAACATTTTCAGAAACAAGTACTAGTATTAAGTGAATAAACAGACAACATTCTATTTCATTTCATTTTGACACAAGCAGCACAAAAAAGTAATGTCAAATGACTCAATACAGGAATACACTAAATGTTCAAAAAGCACTAAATTCATCAGTTATCCATCTGGAGAAGAAAGCTGGCTTGGTCGGCAAACTCTTGTACGGTAAGTTCCTGTTGCAAAAAACGGTGCTTAAGGGTGGAAAGTCTGTTGTTGATGTTTCTATACTTCTTAAGTTGTGGTCGCTGAGTTCCTTCTGCTGCAATCTGTATTTGGTTGGCTTCAGTGTTGGCTAGCTCCTTCTAAAGTAGGTCTATTAGGGCGTAGATGTTTGGGTGTGCGTGGTTTACGAGTTTCTTAAGTTTGCTGTGCCATCCTTCCAAGTGGTTCGTTGTACGTGGTCCCTCGTTAGCAAAGTGGTTCCATTGGTCTCGGTTTGCTCCTTCTACCCAGTGTTCTGTTACGTAGTCGGCGAAAGGCGTAGTGTTGGGTGGAATCTGTTCAGCGTCTTCAAGGGCGGTACACCATACATCATCGACTAACTCTGGTGGTACAAGAGGATATGATGTCTGTTGCTGCCAAGTTGATGAGGCTGCGGGTAGTTGAAAATACCAGTATTCTGTCAGCGTTGCCGTCGTTGAGAAGTAGGAACTGCCAAAGTCTGGGTACCGTCGAGTTGGGTGTCGTTGCGGGTTGCGGGTAATTTTGGTGTTACTTTCTGTCGGCCCCTGTAGAATCTCATGCGTGTTTCGTAGAATGTTGGTAGTTCAGCAATAACGTCATCGTGGTCTGGATTGGCTTCCATGTAGTCTGCGCTGCGTAGTTTGGCCATCTCTTCGTTGTAAATGGCGGGTATTGGTGTTTTCTCTTTGATGCAACGTTCTTTAATCGTGTTGATGACTGCTTCAGCCTTCACTCTGGCAGTGTTTGGTGCGTGGTTGTGGTGGTGGCCAAATTTGGTGATCTTCTCGTTGTTGATATTGACTGTAGCTGGACACAAGGGAACAACACACTTCCAGTAACGTCTGTCGCCTCGGGTATTCTTCACCATGAACTGGTAACCATTCAGCTCTAGTCGGACTCTACCAAACTTGTTGGGTACGAAGTGCACAACAAGCATAGCGATTTACAATTTACACAGTCAAAATCTTTTTAAAGAAAATAGTTTGAACGTTTATATGTTACCAAAGACAAAATTACATTAAACACTGTATCCTCTGTGGATATAGCTAACTCATCATATGTCAGTGTCCAAGTCATGCTGTAAAAGCGCAATTGTTCAAAACTCCGTGGTTTCAAACTTCAGTGCATTTAAGCTAAGGTAAAAATTTTATTTTTCGTTGGATATTTAAATTCGTGGTTTACTGGGAGCCACGAAAACCTCGAAAATTTGTATATAACGAATAATAATGAATCCACAGTATTCGTTAAGACCTCACACTATATATATTGTTATACATTCAATAACTATGAAATGTTTTAAATTGACTTATTAATAGGTCCGTCTGGTTTGTTTGTTTTTCAGCACATTTGGCTATTTTCGCGGCGGCAACTTTTTATTGGTGGAGGAAGCCAGAGTACCCGCAGAGAACCACCTGGCAATCCTTGTCAATTTAGATCGGAGTCGAACACACCCCGCCACAGGTGAGATTCGAACTCATAACCCCAGTGTTGACAGGTTAGTGATCATTAGTAGTTATGACCAACTACATAGACCACCGGCCACCGAGGCCCCTCCGTCTGGTTGATATTGTTATAATATGAGAACTGTGAAAATGAGGTCCATTTTGGCCAAAAGTTCTACTATATCTTTTTTGAAATGGTCCATATACTTTGTGGTGCTGCCGTCTATGTTCTGTTCTTGTTTGGTTTTGCATGATTCTTATGGGTGTAGTATGCGAATAAAGTTATCATTATAATTATTATATAAATAAAACCAGCTCAACCTTAATAGTTCCGAGGCTAAGTGCTTGAACAATAACAAACTAAGTATGATGACTTATTGTTGTTTCTGTTCTCTGCTTGTAGTGTTATTTTCAGAAGGTTGTAATCGGTTGTTTGAGAAGTAATTCATTGGTGCCATGCTCTATGGTTATTTTAACATGGTTAGGTCTTATATTTGTTTATATTTTACACCGAGCGTTAGTGAGTGCATCATTTCTGCAATCGAAGGCGTCATATACGAGCAGCCATGTCGATTTTAACAAGGCAAAAACGTTTACAGAAAAACGTAAAATGTCTTTAAACAAACAAAATCAAATCAAACTTACATTTTTGGGAGATTTTAAAGCAAATACCAGCGTTTCGCATCCTGTACAACGTACGATTTTCCGTTTTTGACTGTCTATCTGGCGTCATTTGAATGTATGACGTTATATTAATACCTTGGATTGTGACTTCGCACTTTCGACTGTAATACCATTTCGCGTGACAGTTATCGTTGTTGTATTTCGATCTTTGCTAAATGTTTGCAAAGCGATATATATAAGACAGGTTCAGTGAGATGGAAGAATATGACTTTGAAACTTTATTTTATCGACATAATACAACAGTTTAGTGATTTCATGTGTGCTTCACGCTTTACGTCAACAACGCACTGAACGCATGTGTCAATAATACTTGTCCTATATAGAACACGGTTCTGTTTCTATAGCGAAGCAGCACGCCATATTAAATTTTTTTTATTGTTTACCTTTCATATAATTTGTTACTATTTTGTAAGAATATAAAGATGTTTGAATTTATACAATCTAATCTTGGTCTGAATTTATTTCAAGTTTGCAAGCTAAAGGCCCAGATTCGAATCAACACATTCCCAGTCATACTGTATAATGATAATAATTCAAACGAATGAAGAAAATAGCATTTCTACATATATAGGATTAAGGAACAGTATTACTCTTTCTTGGAAAAAAACAAGCCCAACACACAGCCAGATAATATCATGCATATTTTGTTTCAGGATAAATCAGTCCTACAATAATAATTTATACCTTGACAGAGTATAACATATTTAAGGTCCGTCAACATATATAATCATTCCCAACTTTTATACAAAGTTATATATATATATACAAGACATTGAACCCGCGCGAGCGCGGGAAAATAAGCATTTTTTTTTGTGGTGGCCATGTTGACTATAAAAAGTTGTTGCGGCCATGTCATTCATGGAACAGTGACTCAATATGGATGTTGTAGCAGGCTTTCCATAAACATTCCTGTCAAGTAGGTGGTATCAACTGATAGTTTCATGTCTATATATGCTGTAGTATTCCAGAAATGGATGTTAATGCAAACTTTAACCAAAGTCAATGAAGCGTGAAATGTAGGTCAACGTGACCCAATTGTCATATGGCTGTTCGTTACTACCGAAGATGTATCCACTGATGAAGTAGACTGTATGCCACGTAGAATTACCAAAATGGACCTTAAGGTTCCATCAAAGTCAAAATCTATGACGAAAACACAACCACATAAATTGTCAATATTTTTATTGTTACAATTAATTCTGAACTGGAACTTGATGAAAAGCTTTCATTAAATACACATTTCATAATGCATTACATTTTTCCTTCAGAATAAATATGAAAATGAAATTGTAGATGTAACCATTTCCTTAGTGACGGATGAATTTTTCAAAAGATGCCATGAGTTAGGTAGAGCATATGTTTGGAAAATAATTGTTCCAATTGTTCCATTGTCATCATGGGCAGGGCATGCGATGCTTAATTTCACAAATATATCCAATAATCAGACGATAAAAGCATTTTTAGTGTGTGGATGCGTGTGCTGTCCACGTTTATATTTATCAAAGATGTCCGAGATAAATTTCGTCATTAATGATAAAGATGACCATTTGTTAAAAATAGTTTTATCTAGGGCTTACAGGGAATTGTATGGTAGAGATATATTTAGACAAGTCACATGACAAATAATGTAAAAATAGATAATTGTTGGTTTAATCACTTTGTGCAATGTAAACATCCGAGCAATCCAAAAAAAAAAAAAAAAAACAACTAAGTTAGGAATTCCTCTGAACTTTACCTTACTTCTTCATATAATCTTGAAAGTTCATAGCCTTTACAGTTAGGAGAAATTGCGTTATTGTAGAAAAACAATCCTGAATACATGAAGCGGAAACATCCCATTCGAAGGAGAATGTTTTTAATTAGTTTTATTCTTCTTCCGTAATTTCAAACAGAAATACATTTAAAATATGTGCATACTTGTTTATTTAAATCAATGTGTTAAAATGATGCATTCGAGAACCTTCTAAGGGATATGTTGGGAGAATTCATATAGGAAAAGTGCATACAAATTCCATTTGCACATAAACAAAACTGCAGTTGAAATTTATAAATGCAGATTGTCAAATCCGATAATAACCTTTATAATCTGAACTATACATCGTTTATTTTGAACCACGCGTTTTGCCGCCTATTCGGCTAATTCGTAAATTTAGTATTATAGATAGTATTATAGATATAGGCATTTTGGAAATTAATTTCTCTTGAGTGATACTTGATACTTGAGTGATATATACAGCTTTGTCGGATGGAGTTGAAACCTAGATATAAAACATTTATAAAAATAAGAACTCACCTAAATAAAGGTCTGTTACATGGGTCGGTTATGTTGAATCTTTTATTAGCTGTCACATAACCCAAACAAATCAGAGGCAACCATAACGTCCATTTCACCGCCATTGTTGTGGGATTTTTTCTCTTTGTCGGCCACGTGTTGCATCACACTTAATTAAATTCTTACAAGACTGTAGGTTCCTAAATTAAAACATATATCAGTTTTTCAGTCAATAACCTTAAGTCAAGGAATTCTTCACTAGATACTATGAGAATGTGTTTTTATCATTTTTAGACAGGAGAACGTCTTAATTCTGAATTAGGACACACAGAACAATAAAAATAAGCTGAAGGTACTAAAACGAAGATTTTGCACAGTCTTGGTAATTAGTAAATTAATTAGAATCTAAAATGATATATAAATTGATTGCAAGTCAAAATAAACTACATGAAAGAGATTACTGAGTAAAACTATGCAATAAAAACTAAGATGGAGAAATATAGACAGAGAATACCGAAGAAATCGTATATATTTACAAGGAAATCCAGAAGAATAAAATCCATGTGTAACAAGAATAGAAATGTCACAAAAGTATAAACAAAAGAATTGAAACACAAATTTAATCAAAGCTTATTGGTTTGTTTTGTTGGTGTTTACAACACTTTCAGGCAATTCATTACACCGTAACACCCAGTTTTTATTTTGTTTTTTTATTGGAGGAAGTGTGAGTATCGAGAAAGAACAACCAACCTTTGTCAGATTAGCTGGGAGTCTACAGATGAGCTCAGTTCTAACCTCTCATTAGAACTGTCCTAAACTGTCAGAAGAACTGTTCTAGAACAGTTCTAGAACTGTTATCTTGACACCTTTAGAACCGTTTATGATTGGATGTGTCCTGACCTAGAACAATTTATGACAGTTCTACCCTAGAAGCATTCTGGACGGTTCTACCCTAGAACCATTTATGACAGTTCTACACTAGAACCATTCTAGACGCTTCTACCCTAGAACCATTTACTACAGTTCTACCCTAGAACCATTTATGACAGTTCTACCCAAGAACCATTTATGACAGTTCTACCTTAGAACCATTTATGACAGGGTTGGTTCTACCCTAGAACCGTTCTAGAATGGTTCTAGAACCGTCCTCTATGACACAATAGTTGTGAGGTTAGAACTGATCTCAACTGTAGCTTGGCCTCGCCTCACGGTGTCGGTGATCGTACATTTTTGTTGCAAAAACAAAAATTTACTTTTAACTTTTGTGTATAGTTGTTGTTTTGGTTCTTTGAGCAAAACCTAGAGACTACTGACTACTTTATTTGCAAAACAAATATATCCATTAGGGTCCCATACATGTTTATATACGTATACAGGTGTACGTGTATGTACTCAATGTTATGTTATGAATTCTGTATTGTCTGTCAAATAAATCAGGAATGTTTATTGTTATGCATGGGCCCAGTGGGTGAAATAAATTAAAGTTATGTACCCGTGTTATGTAAGTGAAATGGAACATCGGGGTATGGAAATTGCCCAGTCTGAAGAGGGGTTTTCAGCTGCTGCAGAAAAACTTAAATAACTTATTTTTTGACAATTAAACAAGTCGGTTGTTTACCACGCATAAATTTTGTACATGTTAACTTTGTAACTATTTGTAGCATGTAAATAGTGAACCCAAATCGCCCAGTCAGTAATCTGCTTCCTAATTTATCAAGTTATAAACTTTTTACCATCAGTTGCTGTTAGCCAATGAAAGTACTTAATTGATGTTTTGAAAACAACATTGGAATTATTTTTTACTGACTTTTTGTGTTTTTGTTTGTGCGTGTGTTTTCATAGACACTAGCGCACCCAAGCAAAATTCAATTTTATTTGTTTTATGAAAACCAAGTGTATTGATTTACTCAACATCTGGTGAATAATGTTTATTAATTTTTTTTAGAACATGGAAAATTATCATTGTAATGAACTTTTTTTGTATTCAGAATTTTGTTGTTACTTTATCATGTTTATTAAAACCGACAAAAAAATTCTTTCCTCAGACCATGGGAATTTTTTTTTATTTATTCATTTATTTAACTAATATTTTTATTGCTGAACCTGAAAAAAATTTCACCCCTACCACCTGTTTATAGATCTTATGTTGTAATGTGAAATATCATGGAAAGTAAGGGAGCAACCATTCGATTTTTATGGGAGAGGGGAAGGCCAGAGTAAAATCTGAAGTAAAAGGGCCGGACCAGGTTTTTGCCAAAATAAAAAGCCAGGGTCACTTTAGGAGCGAAAAAAATCAAGATCTGTGTCAATTAGGACATTTTTTGGTTTAAATAAAAATAAAAATTTAGGCCGCGATGGCGGCTAAAAACAACATCCAGGACAAAAATTTCTACGAAAAAAATAGGCAGGATTGTTTCATTTCACCATACCCCCCACCCCACTAAAAATCAAATGGTTGCTCCCTAAGAAAAAAAGGTGTTAAAAAATTGATTATTGGTGTTATTCATTTGTTCACAAATTATTCTGATGACCATATTTTTGGTCAGGGATTGTCCAAAAGTGTCTGACTTTTCTTTGTTTCATGAAAAGATGCAACAAAAGTTACTTGAAATCTTAATTCTGTATTACGAATTTTAACATAAAAGGTCAAAGGGGACAAATAATTTGTGGTCGTATTATTCTATGGCTCAGTCGACGGGTACAATATCTGTATGATTCAGTATCTGAAGAAGAAAAAATTGTAGAGGATGTGTAAACCATGCCAACTCCCGATGGGCTGGCACAAAACTTTGGTGGGCTGGTGCTTGGGAGGTTCGGACCGCTAACTGATTTGGTAGCTTTTACTTAAAATAGAGAAAATTGAGAAAAAGGGGCTTGATAAGAGTATCAAATAGTTTACATGAAATATTTACTGGTAGATGTTCAAAGTTTGAGTTTTTCTCAAAGAAAATAATACATTTAGCCATTTCTTTGCTAGTTCGTGTATGCTCTAATTAAAAATGCATTTTTGATTGATTACGGTACCACAATTGTTGTATTCTTCCACATCCCGGAGCGTTTTATCTCCAAAGCATAAAGTATCTATGGGAGAAAAGGGTTTTTGAAATGAAAGTATTTTAGTCTTGTTTGTTTTTACTGTAAGTTGCCAATCTTTGCAGTGCTGTTCTAGTTTATTTATGGCATTTTGTAAATCTTTATGAGGATTTGCAAATACATGTAATTATACCAAGTCGTCTGCAAAACTAAGACTGGATAAACTATTATTATCCAGTTTTAGAGGATTGCATGCAGGTCCTGTCAAATATACTACGTATATTGTTTATATATATATAGTAATTAAAAATTGTAGGCTAATCTTGTTTTACACAAACTTCTAAGTCAACGATGACTATATATGTATCATTTATTTTGACTACAGATTGAATACTTTTATAAATTTTGAATAATTTATTTCCCATTTTATTTTTCATAAGTTTATAAAAATATCCCTTGTGCCAAACAGTATCAAATGCTTTGCATATGTCTACAAAATATGAATAAACTTGGCTTTTATCCTTGTGTATATACTTAGAAATGAGAATTTTTAAAATAAATGAACTATCTGATGTTCTATGGTTTTTTCCTGCAAACAAATTGTTTGTTAGCTATTAGATCCTCAGAGACACAAATCAATCTATTATTATTAAGTGTCGAACTAAATAGTTTAGCCATGAAGCAATATTGCAATGTGTAATTATTCAAATCATGTTCGTCTCTTGATATAATAACTGATTTTCGACATAATGTTGGTTATTTTCCAGACTCTATTATCAAATTGAAAAGTTTAGCAATTGATTTACATGTCATATCTGAGCTATATTGTATCACTTCGTTACATATCTGGTCTGTGTCTGGACCTGCACTTTTTTTCAAAAATTTTAAACTATTTATACATTTCTTTATTAACTGTTACTGTAAATGGCTTGCCAGTTATTCATTTTCATCTAGATCATTCTTAAAGTTTAAAATGTAATTTTCTATATCTTCTCAATGTTTAATATTTATATTTTTAAATTAACCTTGTTTACTTAAAGTGTTCAGGTAATTTAATAAAATCACCCCCAATTTCAGAGTCATTATTGCATTTTTATTTTTTGATAAAGTATTTATAGTTTCCCAACAGAGTTTAGGATTTGTTTCTTGCAAATTTAATAGTTTGTCAAATAGATCCTTTTTAAAAAGGAATTTCTTTCTCAGGCTTTATCGTCTTCTTGAGAAAAGTCATAATGGGGCGTTCAACATGGATTCCACCGCAAGTTCAAGAAAACCCCCACCACAGCATGATTAGAGCCTATTTATAGCTGAATGTGAATCACGGGTCACAGCTGGGTATAATTAAGGACTTTTCTAGCTTTTACTAGCTGTTATTGAAATAAAAAAAAAATTCCAAAGGAGCTAAACGAGCTTTGTTTCTCTATTTCATTTTTGTTGTCGGTCACATCATCTGTGTGATTTCCAAAAGTTGAACACGGACGCTTGGGCCACATTTTTTTTTAATTTAATTTTTTTTTGCAATTTTGTTTTAAGGACGAGATCAAAAGTTCAACGTAGGACAAAAAACTTAATAAACATAGTTTTTTCATTGATCCCCCCACCCCCCCCCCCCTCTTAACTTAATTTGGGAAAAATTGATTGACCAATATGGGCATATGCTTTGAGAGTATACTTTTTGTATCATGGGTCCTGTTTTTCCTCAACAATGTATGTTTGTTCTGTATATTGACTTGGACATCACTTGAATCCGTATTTTTCAATCCGAAAATCGATGTCGGATAACAAAACTAGCAGCGATTTTTACCCCCCCCCCCCCCCAACCCCCAAACTATTTGATCTATTTGAATTAAGTTTTTATCCTACATTGAACTTTTGATCTCGTCCCTTATTTCATCTTATTTTCCTTCACTTAAAGTGACCACGGTGTAAAATTTTGAAAATTCTGGATAACTGAGCGATTGGATTAACAAAACACTAACAAGGGCAAAGAGGTAAGCTTTTTAAATTTAGTTGAGGTTTTGGTTTATACATGAAAACATAACAAAAGTACAATGTACCTGCGTCGAGCGGTTGTCCGATTTGGAAAATGTCCTGCCTTGTGTCTTATAGAGTATAGGTGCGTCACATATTGACAGAAACTTGAATGAATATGAGCAAGAAAACGTTGAAAGAAGTGAAAAATGAAATAAAACAGAATAGCTAAATAATGATAATAATAAAAATAATAATAATAAAATAACATAAAAATATGAGGTGGATATGAGGAAACCGATTCGAGATATATGAAATATGAATATGAAGGTTTTTTTATGTCTGAACTAAGACTTTAAATACAACTGGTATTGTTTTTTCAAATTGTATATCGATGACTAATCCAATATCAAAGTTAAAAAAAAAGTGCCAACGTTTAATAACTTCACATTTGATTGTATCCACAATCTTTATTTGCAGAGTAAATTTATGCATTTCATATGTATCTCTGATCAATGTTTTGTGTTGCAAGGGGTATAACTCGTAAGTTAGTCGCTATACACTGTCTCGCACCTGCATAAGTTATCGAACATAAAAGTTGTCAACAAAAATGGCGGAAGAAAGCGTTATCAAGACAAGACATGAACATTCTTAATATGTCTGTTATTAGAGAAAAGATAAAAGTAATCAATGCGAGAACAGATCTATGAATTTTTCCACAGAGAAAATAGTTTTAAATAGCAATACAATTGCCGATTTTGTGAATTAAGAGGTGAAATTGGTCCGTCACATGAACTTTTATACATTATACTAGTGACAAATCTAGATTTCTCCTAACTTATTAGGTCTACTTATATTCTGAAATCATCTCATTAATTCATCAAATGTTTTCAGAATCTTTTCATTCAAGTACGAAAATCGTCCAGTCGTATTTTAAGTGCAGACAGGGCAATCTTGGTCCCCCGACAACATTTTGGTTTCGAGTTTGAATCAAAATGTTTTTGTTTTCAAACTGTGAAAACTTAATAAGAAAGAAAATATCAAGGTAATTGAAAACTTATTTAAAAAAAACATTCTGTTTGAACGGTTGGCGGGAAATTACTTTCATTAATAATTCGCAAAATTACGGAAACATGCGAACGTAATATGACCTTCACTCACTGTGTAGTCTTCAATGCGTTTAGCTGAACCAGGATTTACCTTAGAAACTGTAAGAAAATGTTAGAAGAGACGATCTCTCGAATCGTCTGAAATGAATCTAATTTTTATAACTGAAATTGGAATTTGACGCACAATTCTATATAGAAAGTATGGCATACCGTTTAATTGGGCCTTTGTCAATAAGGAGGTTACAAAATGGTAAATGATTTGTATGAAATTAAATGTTATTAACCATGCTGTCCATTCCGTGTCATGCCAGATACCAGCTGTATACCGGCCGGCATAGCGTGTACTACTGTGCCTGTGGGTTCTGATCTTGAACCGATTATGAAATTGTGTAACGTCGTTCGGTTTGTTTGTTTGAATTTATTTTCCATTATATAAACAGCATGCCCAATAAACCTTTGATTGACAAAAAAGAAAAGTAAGTGTTTGTAAAGTTTCGATGACCTTCACCAGTTCACAGATTTCAGGCCCCACTAGATTTTTTCACCTATACATTTCTAAAAAAAAGTTCCTATCAAAACGTAAACAAAATAACAGATATGAAACAAGGCAATATTAAAATTGTTTATTTTTGAAAGATTTTTTTTTTTTTCACTGACAAGACTTAACAATTTTGAAACAGAATAACACCTTTCATCAGCATTGAATAGTATAAAAAAATCTTAAAATGTCAATCTTATTAAAATCTGCTGACTGATATGCCATGCTTCAAGAGCATAGCAGATCAGAACAGCTAATTTCAATCAGATTGTTGAAATGTTTCAGCATCCTTAAATAAACCATAACAGATGATGACTCTGGAAAATATTAGTCAATGTTTTCAGTTACAGGTCTTATCCTCCTATAGTGCTTTAAATGCTTCATTGACATGTAGACGCTCAGCACATTCAGATATATTTAAATATGAGATGGCCTCATATGAGGGTTGCCCTAGAGAAACTCCTTAAGGATGCTCGCTGGTCATGTTTTGGTTTTTTTGTCAGATTTTTGGAATCCTCATCTTAAACATGAAATTTTTTGCCCATGAAGCCCCACTTTTTCTTTTATAATTCAATCGTATATCCTTAAAATTGTATTTGACAAAATTTTATGAAATCCTTTTTATTTTGTCATACATCTTTGAGAGACTGAAGTTGTCAATGCAAAGACAATGAAAAATCCAGAGAAAACCCATTTCCTGCAAATTTTCAAGTCCTTATAGCTCTAAAATGAGCACTTGAACCTATATTTTTTTCTTGCATATTTGTTTACTATTCATATGTTCTCTCAAACTAAAACACCTATTTCAAATCTTATTTATTTCCTATTAGACCAGCGATCATCCTTAAATAACCCGAAACATTGTAAAATGCAAACCTATAGTACAATACGCAATGTAAGGTCAAAGTTTTGTTTTAATATTGTATTACATGTACCAATGTTATTAGTGTAAAATAATTTTCATTTTTATAGTTGTTTTCTTCTGATACTAGGAAGTTAAGGAATGGGGGGTCAAAATTTTCAAATTAATTCTTATGGGGGGATTGATTTCTTGGATTTTCCCCATCTGGGGGGGGGGGGTTAATTTTATCATCATGGTTTTGGTGAAAAATGCCCCAATGATGAGTATTTTGTTTTGAAATTTCATGATAAAGATCTGCTTTATTAACATTGATGTTTGAAATGAATATCAGCATAGTTGATATCCTTGTTTTGCACATTTAGCAAATGTACAAAACTTGCACTTGTCACTAATTAAGGGCATATGATACTATTGATTTTTTCTTTTCCGATAAATAAAATTTAGCCGATTATGTGCTACTATATCTTTTCATTTTTTCAACATGTGATTTATGATCAAAAACTTTTAATTTAGGCACGATACATCAGTGTTTTAAAAAAAAATCTGCTATTAATAGTTTAATTAAAAAATAACATAATGTTGTCCTTATAATTTGCTATCAAATGCAGTTTTGAAATTAGGGGATTATTGTGCTCATTTATTAGACATTCTGAAAAAACTGTTGATTTTGTAGGCATTGGTACAAGTTTTGATTTTAAGTGGGAAATGACTTGCCATCGTAATGCAAAACGGGAAATCACCTGGTCTTGATTCTCGCATGCATAAATAAAAGGCTTGGAATAACTCTCTTTGTAAAAATTCCTGATCAAACTATATATTTTACAACAATTTTGTTTATTGCATGTTTTGTGCTAAATTTCCTGTCACCAATGGGAAATTATACTGTGGAATGCGTTGCCTCTGTCAAAATAATTTTTATAATAATTATTTTTTTCAAATATTTTTGGAGACACTGAAAATTTACGCCGATTATTTAACTTCTATTTCTATCCAAAGCAATATTTTATAACATAAAAAGTGAATCACCATAAATTAGTAGGAAGTCTGAGAAATTAATTTTGTAATTTCATTTTTATTAGCTGATGTAAAAAAATGTAAATGAATCTGCATATAAATGTAAAATGTATTTCTGCTGTCTTCCGAGAATGAACATTCTGCTCTCCACCTTTTTTCTCCTTCTCTCATAAAATGCATTTAGCTCGGATTTGAAGTCAGTGCGGACTCTTTTATGACGTAATGTAATTCCCCGGGAAAAGGGAAAAAAATTTAACACTTTCCACGAAAAGTTCTTGTTGGACGTTAGCGACACGATTATCTCCCCTCTAACTGTATCATATACCCTTAAGCCAACAGGCCTGAATTTTATTTATTTTTAAGGGTATAGTGCATTTTTTGAACCCTGTTTAAACTTGGTATGGTTTTTTTTTCAGAGACTCTTGTCAGTTTTTCACCTTTATATTGTGGCTGTTGCAGAGGGCATGGAACGAAGTAAGTTTTTAATGTACAATATTTTTATTTACTCTAAGGGGAAATTATATAACAGAAAACGTTTTTATTACATTTAAATTGATCATACTGATGATACATCCAGGTAATATGAAGACTAGAGATAGTTCAGTTGATAAATAATTTAATCTTGAAAACAGATTTTCACACTTAATATAGAATCATGTTTTTCAGACATGGTTAAGCAGTGTTCCAGCTAGGATTTAAGGACAGAGGGGAATATTTTTAGAATAAGGGACAGTTTAACATATTTTCTGGTCTGAAAATGGCAAACATGATCATGGCACCATTTAAGAAATATTTATTATTCATTTATCTGATGTCCTTTAAAGAGTTCTTTCAGTCTTTTTTAACCTTTTAATACATGTTCAAATTCAATTCATTCAACTTGTTATTATACCCCACTCCAAAAGAGAGGGGGGTGGGGGTGTAGTTTAGTACATGTACATGCAACTTTATCTTGCTATTTTGGGAAACAACAGATTTTTTGATGGAAAGAAACATTTTAGACAATTTCTAAAATAGAGAATTTTACTTTTAAAAATAATAAAAACACATTATATAACAATTTCAATGATGTGGGTGAGTCCTTAAGAAATTGTTTTTTAAATTGCCTTAGATTTTGTTTTTACTGTTAACAGGACATAAATCCACTATAAGTACATTACAACTTCTGTTGCTTGAACAACCAATGGTAGTAAATATACAAATAAAGCAGAAATCAGTGAAATGCAAATCAAATAACACCATCAGTCGACAGACCTTCAGATGAAAAAAAGTACCGGTATAAAACAAGCACAAACACAAACATGCATGTAGAATTTCTTTAAAGGTTCGAAGAATAAAAATATCAATGACTGTTCCTCTGTATTTACACTGTCGTAATTTTGAATCAGTGACATTTACATTTTCATGCCATTTGTGTGACTAAAGTTCATGTCTTTTTTAGGTCTTCCAAAAGAATTGAAAGAAATTACAGAACAAATAATCATGATTTGTCATATGTTCACATGTCTTCAAACTTTAACTTTTTGTCACATGACAATAAGTCAACGGCATACTACAAAACTAAAAATCTTATACAGGACAATTTTAAATTAGTTCACCCGTTAGTTTCTGTAAGGTTTTACCATTTGTCACCTCGTCACTATGAAAAGGATAAATCGGTTGTCGAAAAAGCTGTTGAAATCTTGAAAGGAAAACCCGTCGTAAAGGAGGATACACCATCTAAGGAAACAGTAAAAGAAACAGCAGTTGAAAAACCCAAAACTTCGTTAATGCAAAAAATTCGGGTACATGCTAAATTTTATAAGGATGGAATTGTGCTATTTGTCAAGGAACTGAGAATTGCATGTTCTTATTTATTTAAATTTATTGTAAAGGGAGAACCATTATCAAGAAGAGAGTTGAAACAGGTAATTCTTGTTATTCTTATATCCGAAATGGGTTTTCTATTCAGTAACTTTAGTTTGCCTAAAGGAAATTATTATACCCCCCGCAAACAAAGTATATAGGAATCACCTTGTCCGTCTGTCCATATATCTTGTAAGCGCAACTCCTAGACCGCTAAATGGATTTTATCGAAACTTTACAGAAAGGAAGTACATCATCCAAAGATGTGCATGAGGAAAAATCTTTGCTTTCCGATATCACACAAGGGAGATAATTGGATTTCAAAGCGGGGGGTATCCTTTGTGAGCTTTGCTCACAGTACATCTAGTTTTGAATTTGGAAATATTGTTAGGGATCACTAACAGAGATCCAGTTTGAATTTATTGTTGTTTCTGAGTTATATCCCTTTGTAATGTAGAAAATAGCCAAGGGTCGCTATTCAATAACTTGGGTATTGTTTCACGACATCATTTGAAATTTAGAAATATTATTAGGGACCACTAAATACAGATTGAGTTCAGTTTTCACTTTGGTCAAGTTGACATAATTATTGAGTTGTCCAGTGTTTAAATGCTGCTATTTAGCTTCAAATTTTCTATTTTAAGTTAGGGATTCATGGATTTTTGTGTAAAATATGACAATTCTAAAGACAGTGTGATGTTGTTTGACAAGGGAAAATTTTGTTTACATTAGTTTGAAGCATTTTGAATTTAAGGATATACCTGACTCGTATGTTATAAACTTTAGTAAAGCCACAATTGTTTCAGTCCGTTTCAGTATGTGTGACACTCTCTAATTTCCGAAATTTTCATGTATTTTTTTCACAGCTGAGCAGGACATCAGCAGATGTGTTCCGAATGATACCATACCTAATTTTCCTGATAATACCATTCTTTGAATTTCTTATACCAGTTTACTTGAAGTTATTTCCAAATGCATTACCAAGTACATTTGGAAGGAATGAGAAAAAGGTAATACTTGTTGTGTCGCCTGCGGAACGCATGGTCGACACATAGGGATCACTATCTGTCGTCTTGCGTCTTGCGGCGTCTTGCGTCGTCACACTTTTCTTCTATCCTCAACTGCTCGTAAACCGCTCAAAGGAATTTGATGAAACTCTCTCTGTGCATTAACCTTAATGCAAAGGTGTGCATATATATTTCATTTTTAGAAAATTTTAATTTTTTGGGGTAAAAATTGACATTTTTGCAAAAAAAAGGGGGGGGGGACTTCTATCCTCAACTACTCTATAACCGCTCAAAGGAATTTGATTAAACTTTCTTTGTGCATTAACCTTAATGCACAGGAGTGCATATATATTTCATTTTTAGAAAATTTTAATTTTTTTCCTAAAAATTAACATTTTTGAAAAAAAAAGGGGGGGGGTAAAAACTTCTATCCTCAACTACTCCATCACCGCTCAAAGGAATTTGATGAAACTTTCTCTGTGCATTAACCTTAATGTACAGGTGTGCATATATATTTTATTTTTAAAAATTAAAAATTTTTTTTTTGTAAAAATTGACATTTTTGAAAAAAAAGGGGGGGCAAAACTTCTATCCTCAACTACTCTATAACCGCTCAAAGGAATTTGATGAAACTTTCTCTGTGCATTAACCTTAATGCAAAGGTGTGCATATATATTTCATTTTTAGAAAATTTTAATTTTTTGGGGTAAAAATTGACATTTTTGCAAAAAAAAAGGGGGGGGGAACTTCTATCCTCAACTGCTCTATAACCGCTCAAAGGAATTTGATTAAACTTTCTTTGTGCATTAACCTTAATGCACAGGAGTGCATATATATTTCATTTTTAGAAAATTTTAATTTTTTTCCTAAAAATTAACATTTTTGAAAAAAAAGGGGGGGTAAAAACTTCTATCCTCAACTACTCCATCACCGCTCAAAGGAATTTGATGAAACTTTCTCTGTGCATTAACCTTAATGTACAGGTGTGCATATATATTTTATTTTTAAAAATTTTAATATTTTTTGTGAAAATTGACGTCCGCAGGCGACACATGTCTTCCTTGGAAGACTCACACATTTTATAAATTGAATTGACTTGTGGAACTTGCGATTGATTGAAAGCTCTGAAACAAATTTGATGCAGAACAAAACATTTGAAAATCTATTTTTCACCAGTGGTACTTTTAAAAAGAAAGTTAGATTTAAGAATTTGAAAGTATTCAACTTCATGAAGGAAGCCAAATTGAAGATGAAGAACAGCAATTAAGTTTGAACTGTTGTCATATATGTAAATATCCTTTCTTACCATTTAAACATGCTTTTGATCTTTTAAATGAATTACAATGTATAAGTAAAAGAATATTCTTATAAAGTTATATGGATAAACTATTGTTGAATGTCCAGTGGCAATTATTTAATGCATATCAGGAAGAGAACATATTGATACAATGTATGATATGAATATGAACGCTGTTTTGTACTAGACCGACATGCTGAGCCGGACACATAATACTGACTCCAAACAAACCAGTCATTTTCTCATACTAAGATTCCCTTGGCGGAGAAGCAGCAAATACCAATTTTAATGTAATTGGTTTGATCCAGCCAGGGATCGAAACTCGATACAGTAAACACTCAAGGCAAGCACGAGCCCATGGAGGCAGTTCAAGAACATTTTTCAAGCCTTTAAAATGAATGTGTTACAGTATTGATCAATAAATTGATGAATTAATGTAATGGAATAAAATTTACATGTTTGGTTTGGTTTACTGAGTTATCTGTATCATGGTTGTAATTTCTTCAGGAAGTGGGGGGGGGCCTTTTTTACACTGAATAACAAATTACTATATCCTGCACAAAGAGTTGAGAAGGAAAAAGGTAAACGGAAAAAGCTGTATGCCGGCAAGTCACTTCAGACTGGTCCAATTCATGTGGGGTTGTGGAGTATATGAGCTCATCTAAAAGTGCTTTCATTTATCTTTGTTAAACATTTTATACATGATGCACATGCGCAGACTTATAAACTATAAACATATATAAAAATTTTATTTTTTTTGTTCCCTACTGGCAGTTCCAAAAGGGACTATAGGTTTGCACTCCGTCTCTCAGTAACAATACATTTTCCAGACTTATCTCATTTTCAGTATTTGAGCTTATAATGATGAACTACAGATCAAGTTACAGTTTCATGCTGATCGGATGATTATTGTGAGAGTTATTGGCCTTGGAAATAGGAATTATTGTAAAAATATATTAGTTTTCTGGACTTTTTTGCAAACCCTTTCACCAACTGATTTTATTTTGGTTTGTGAACTTATGATGAGCTGCAGATCAAAATTGGAGTTTTATGCTGATGGGATAATTATTGTGAGAGGTATTGTCATTGGAAATGGGAATTATTGCAAAAATATTAGTTTTCCAGACTGTGTAATGGCTTGAATTATTGTACACCTTGCAAAATTAGTTTCAGAAATTGTAGGAATCACCATGTCAGTACATCTGCCTCCGATTCACATAGTCAAGGAGCATTTGGTGTGATTTGTCACAGCTCTAGTTGGTAGGAACATTGTATCACTCAGCAATACTCTCAGAATGCTTGTTTTAATAGAAAGCTATTTTGTTTCAGTTTTTTCTTTCAGTTACATGTTTTTTATAAATATTTTAATCAAGATTTTTTCTTTAATGCAGTCAGATGTTATCTTGAAAGAGCAGTTAAAGAGAAAGCAGGAAATGGGTAAATTTCTACAAGAAACCATGGAAAAGACTGCATTGGAAAGAAAGAAAAAGGATGGACCAAGTATGGTGAAAGAATTCACAGATTTTATGGGCAAGGTTCGTTTTGTTTTATTTGGTTTTTTTTTTCAGTTGCTTGGTAAACACATTCATATAAACTCTTAATACAATTTTGCTGACATTACAAGAATGAATAGTTTATAAATGTGAAACTCCACATTTATACATTGTAGCTGAAATATTTGTTGAAAGTCAGACTTTCTCTGTTTGTAACCTATCTGCTTTCGTTTTTATTGCGAAAGATAGTTTTAAAAAAAATGTCATTTCTTTTTATTCTTGTATAAAATTTTAGTAAAACTTTTTTTTATATGTATATACCACAGGTAAGACAGGATGGTATTACAGTGTCCAGTGATGAAATTTTGCATTTTTCAACTCTTTTCGAAGATGAAATAACATTAGATTCATTGAGCAGACGACAGTTGCAGGCATTGTGTCGAGTGTTGGGAATAATACCGATCGGCACTGATCAGATGTTAAGATTTCAACTGGAAGTTAAACTAAGAAGGTTATTAGTTGATGATAAGGTATGAAAATCTTAGCAAAAAATAATTATAGAAGGATTTGTGAAATAATAAAAAGGAAAGATCAAAATATTCTGAAAACGGTTAAAGATACAGAAAATGACTAGTCACAAAGTTTCATAATTTTGCTGAAATAAAGAATTAAATTGTTATAGAATTGTTTTTGCTCCATTTATGCTCCAAATGTTACACAGATTGTTTACCAAGTTTCCAGTAAACATTCAGGTGACACACTATTGAATTGACCTTTTGTTTGACATTTTTACTGCCTGATCTGCAGCCAGGAGTGACAGTTGGATATTCAATTAATTAGGGATATTCCATTAAAATGAATGTGGGAGGGTAGTTAGGGGCTTTCAAAATACACCCACAACCAACAAACATTTTTTAGATAAAACTGACCCATTACCCATGTCCTATAATACAAATTCTTTTCCTACCCTACCACATCCATTTTAATGGAATAGCCCTTACTGATGTCGTGAGTATGCATATCAACAATGCTAATTTTAAGGATGATCGCTCGTCTAATAGGAAATAAATAGGATTTGAAATAGGTGTTTTAGTTTGAGAGAACATATGAATAGTAAACAAATAAGCAAGAAAAAAATATAGGTTCATGTGCTCATTTTAGTGCTAGGAGGCCTTGAAAAATTGCAGGAAATGGGTTTTCTCTGGATTTTTCATTGTTTTTGCATTGGCAACTTCACTCCTTCAAAAACGTATAAAAAGGATTTCAAAAAATTTTGTCAAATACCATTTTAAGCTATGTATTATTGAATTATAAAAGAAAAAGTGGGGCTTCATGGGCAAAAAATTTCATGTTTAAGAAATGGATAAAACCCGAGGATTCCGAAAATCTGACAAAAAGACCAAAACATGACCAGCGAGCATCCTTAATTGGCACAGGTCGTTCCTTTGTTACATAGATCTATGTTCTTATTTATTTTATTGCAGATGATAATTAAAGAAGGGATTGATTCATTAACAGTACAAGAATTACAACAAGCCAACCGGGCTCGAGGGATGCGAGCAATGGGTGTGGATGAGGCGAGGTTACGATTTCAGTTACAGCAATGGCTTGATCTGCACGTTATACATAAAGTTCCTACATCTCTACTCCTGCTATCTAGAGCTCTGTATCTACCAGAAGAACTGTCACAAGTGGAACAGTTACAGAAAACTATATCTTCTCTTTCTAAAGCAGCTGTAAGTACGCTACTGTTATAGAGAGATGTTAAGCTGAACACAAATGATAAGATTGTATATGTTTTCGTTATTATGTGGTCATTTGGCATCAATTTCAGGGCTCTCTATGAAATTTCCTTAATTCATTGGTATACATGTAGGACAAGTAATATAAAGGCCATAGCTCACTTTGTTACTGCTTTTTGACCTTTTTTATCAGTTTTAAAAAAAATATCTTTTCCTCTGAAACACTTTTGCCTTTAGTTTCTGCTAGTGATTCAGTAGGTGTATCCATCTTCTGTGTAAAATTGTGTTGATTACAGTAAAATTTTCTTGGTTTTTCAGTTAAAATGGGATTTCAGGTGCATTTAGCAGTCTTGTGGGCCTAAAATGGGTTTAACTTAATATGACCATACATAAACAGTAATATGAACATGAATTATCATTTCCTTGGTGTGTTGTTTTTTTTTTTAAGTAACTTTATAATTATGTCTTTAGTACTGTTTTTTTTGTCAACTATTTCTGCAGACTGATGAAGCTACTATGAAAATTGCTGAAATTTCTGGAGAGAAAATAGATCCAGGAACTAAAATGGAAGTACTGAATTATGAACAAGAAATTATTGATAAAGAAACAAAAGACAAGAAAGAAGCAGAGGAGAGAAAAAAACAAGAACAAATACAGGTTTGTGTTTCATAGTAAACTCTAAATACAAAAAATCATGGACTCATGATCTATGAGGTATCTATGGAATGGCACATAAGTTATGTAAGTTTGCACATTTGTTCTGAGCTGGATAACTGACATGGACGTTTATACTCAAAAATAAATTTCCATGAAATTTAATTTTTTATTAGCAGAGGTGCAACTTGAGGAAAACTTGGTTAGTTTTCTAAAAAGTCACAGATTTAGATAATTTGCAAGGCAAGATCTCGGGGGAGGGGGGTGGGAGAGCTTTTGCTGGATTAATTCAATACTCAATATATTTCCTTGTGTGTCTGTTGTATGGCTGAATGGCACAATTTGATTTCATTGATTGCAGTTCCAATTTTTGTACATTTGGAAAAAATATCTAGCAACCATATCTTAAAGTACCGTACTTACTCTTATTTATTTGACACTAAAATACACCTATTTTTTAGGAAAATTGGAAAATCGTTGAGGACTGAAAGTAATTACATCACCTAAGAAGTTAGAATTACTGACTGTCACCACCTGAGAACAATGATCGTAACTTTGACAATTTTGAAATCGTCGAAAAAATAGAGTTGTCAAAAAATCAAATTTCCTTGAATTTTCCAAAGTGTCCAATAATTAGGCCTTCCAATAATTAGGGTTATTACCGTAATAAACTGTGAAATTAGCAATGGCTTGTAACAATTGAATTTCAAACATTGCAATTCTATCTGTTGTTATGGCCGAAATCACCTTTAAATTGTAGCCAACAAAAGACACAAATCAATAATAAAATTTAACAAGATTTATTATATACAAGTTTACAAAATAATATTACACAAAATAAAAGGTCAACTTAACTGTTCAAAATCCTCCGTCTTTTCTTAATCCGGAATTCTTCTCGTCACTGTTGCGGGAATCCAAACGGAATATTATATCCAATCAGTCACAATCTAGTATGATGTAACGTAAATAAAAGTATGTCAAGGATGATGTGTGAAACGTAAATAAATCCAACAGCTGAGAACACAAGAATATCTGGTCCAATACGTTCTGCTCTGAAAGTCTAACTTTCTTTTCCGTATATATACTGTAGAACGGAAACTTCTGGAATACGGTAGAAGTTTGAATTACTCCAGAATTATTACGTAAGTCAAATAGAAAGTTCTAGTCATTCCATCAGTATCTATTATTGTTCCAGTGATTTCTAAACTGCACAATTATAACATCGTTTGGTAAACAACTATAAGTATTATGTAAACATAGTATACATGTTTTAAGGCCACACAAAACAAATTAGGCCAAGATAAATAATATAATAATTACAATATCATATTAAAATAGATATAATAATACAATATCATAACACTGTGGTAAATATCCTCTAAACCACTAAGAACTTTCATTTTTTCATTATTGAATGATTAGCAATTTGTATACTTCAAATAAATGGAAAAATGAAACTTAATATGAAGCATTGTTTAGCATTGTTTGCACAAGACAAATTCATTAAAAATATAAGCCAGATTCCAAAGAATCAGTGAAAATGATTTGACTTAATCAAGGTTTAAGTCATGTGATTATTAATACCGTTATAACACTAATTATTGGATGGCCTTATTATTCGACACTTTTGAAAATTCAAGGAAAATTGAATTTTTTGATAAATATTTTTTCGACGATTTCAAAATTGTCAAAGTTACAATAGTTGTTCTCATATGTGACAGTTAGTAATTTTAACTTCTTAGGTAAGTTAATTACTTTCAGTCCTCATCAAGTGTTTATTTCGTCTTTCTAAACCATTTAAACTTTGATTGAAACAAGATCGATTTTTAAGTAAATTTTATTGAATTTTTCCTACCTGGAAGTTAACTTTTGAATAGAAATTCAAAATGAGTTCGGAACGGAATTGCGTATTTATATTTCTCAGAGAAATAAATTAAAAAATTTCCAAATGAAATGAATAATGTTTTTACAAAACAAATCCTGTTATCATTGTTTATAAGCCATTTAAATGTAATAGTTATAATATGTTCTAAAAAGACGATGAGACTACAAATGTAACATGTGTTGTAAAAATCATTTGTGAGATGCTCCAAATCCAGATCGTAAAAATCATTTGTGAGTTGTTCACATATTAGTCAACAACATGGCGGTTCTTTTAAAGTTTGCTACTGTTTTCGTCTTCAACATTAAATTAACTATTAATTTGAAGGTACAAAAAGATAAATCATGAAAACAAAATGAAATAACAATATCCCAAGTATGAACCATTATTTTGATTGCTTATTCTTAAAGTACTTTGACGATGTCGATCATATGGAGTCAAAAAAATGATAACAATGTGGACGGAAATACGAAAACTTTTTTTTCGACGATTTTCCAGTTTTCATAAAAAATAGGTGTATTTTTGTGTCGAGTAAATAGAGTAAGTACGGTACGATTTCACCAATGTTTTCTCGCATGTGAAATTTATATCATTGTTTTCATAATTGTTTCAGCAAGAAGAAGAGAAGGCTGAGGCTATTGCTGCAAGAGTTGCTATGGAATCCGAAGAGTTGAAGGACTATGCTCCAGAAATTCTAGCAAAAACAGTTGAAGGTGCTTTAGAAACAAACATTTTTAAAGTATTATATCCATATAAATCAAAATTTAGAATGTTCATTTGCAAACTTGTACAAAAAGTAAATCTGATTGAAAATTATTTCTATTGAACTATTTATATCCTTTTTGTATATATGAACTAATTTATATTTAATATTTCTTTTCTAAACCAATGAAAATATGAAACGATTATCTCCCCTATGTCAGTAAGTATGAAATTTCGACAGTGATATACCAATCTGACAGACCGTCACGTAAAAATAAGATAAAAGAGCAACAGTTAGTTAGGATTGTCTGACTTGATACACACTTAGCAGTGGTGGGGTTTGTTTGTTTTAGTTGAGGTTTCACACCGTTTTCAGCACATTTGGCTATTTCACGTCCGCCAGGTTTTATTGGTGGTGAGAACCACAACCTTTGGTAGGAAAACAGGCAATCCTTGTCATTTAAGATTGGAGTCGAACACACCCCGCCACAGGTCACGTGAGGTGAGATTCGAGCTCACAACCTCAGTGTTGACAGGCTAGTGATCATTAGTAGTCATGATGAACTACCTAGCCACAAGGCCCCGAAGTTGTGGGGTAAACTGGTGTTATGGATTCCCAAACCTACCCCTTAGCTATCCTTAACCTCTGGGGTGTAAAACACTATAAAAACCAATAGAGTATCCATAATTTAGATTGAAATTGATTTTGAATTGTATATTTTACAGAATTTAAGGAGGAAGATACTAAAGAAGAATTGTCTACTGATGAACTGAAGGAGATTGAGTCGGCCATTGAAACTATTGCTATTGAGAAGAAATTTAACATTGATGAAGAAATGCTGCAGGATTTGAAAGAAGATGTTGATGAATATAAAGAGGTTGAAATACATAAATATATTATTGGATATTTTTCACAATTTCATAACCAAATTAGTATTGGGTAATTAAGCAACCCTGAAAAATCTCAAAGCAGCATTGTTCTGTATATTTCTAAATGGTTTCCGAGATGATAATTCTTATAAAGGTGAAGCAGGATGAATTTTTGTCACTAACATTACACCCATATCAATCTTTTAAAGTTGATTTGTATTGATATGTTATAGAAACAATCGGGTAAAAAAACCAAATTAATAAATATAACCCTTCCAGATTCTATGTCACAAACACAAATAAATTCTGAATGAAAATATGGTTTTAAGTGGGCAGAATGGTAATTATAAAAAAATCATGACGTGAGGCAAATTATGTGGCAGGTAGGGATGAGAATCTGTGAATTAAAATAATATAAAATCATACAATTATTGTAACTGTTTCTGTTTTGATGGATGGATGGATGGATGAATTATTGTTAAACATCCAGTGGCAACCAGGTGCATTTTGGGACGAGAACATGTTGATATGATAATGAATAAGATCCCTGCTTTTTACTAGAAGGACACACTGAGCTGGATTTTTAATGTGCTAGCTTATTAGGTAACTGCCATCTCAGACACATTATACGCACTCTGAGGCGACCATTCAAGTTTTGCTCTTACTCCAGACGCCGTGTACTTGGCATAGAAGCAGCAAATACAAATTTTAATGTCTTTGGTTTAACCCGGCGAACTTTCACGCTCAGGCAAACATGAGACCACCGAGGCAGTTTCAGTTTTGATACTAATTAGGAGTTATAATGAGTTCTGTTATGAAAATCTTTAATATTTTACTTTAGGACTTGGAAGATTTAAAATCTGTGATATTAGCCACTGGTGGTGAAGAGGAAGATATAAAAGAATCTAAATCTGCCAAGAGGCTGGGTAAAAGGGTTAATAAATTGGTCAGACAGCTAGATGAAAAGATCACTGAGCTCCATCAGGAAAGCATTGCCATAAACAAAGAAATTGACGTAAAACAGAAGAAATTGACACGTGAAGATCTGATTGAGGATGAAGCCATGAGAGATGAAATGATGCAGAAAATTTCAGAAAAGAAGTAAGTTATGAGAGCTTAGTGTATTGATGAATTTCAGTTATAAAGATTTGCTTTCTGTTCTTGGTTAAAATCTAAAATTTAATTATAGAGAGTGTAGAAATATCATAACCTATAAGCAAACTAAAGGAAAATTTGTTCCTCCCATTACTATTTAATTTTTAAATTTCCTATGCCATAATTTTGAAAGCATTTATAATATTTCAGGGGCTTAGTGATAAGTAAAAATGACATGCTGCTTGCTCTACGAAGACTGCAGAAAGTTCCCAATGAAGAAAGAGTGCAGAAAATTGTACAGGTTTTAGATGAAGACAGGGATGGACAGATTGATGCTAGTCATGTTTTAAAAGTAAGAGCTGTTCAAGACATTTTTACAAATTTATTTGTTCTGAATTTATATTTTACACCATAGATTAGTTTTGAATTGAATTATCATCCACCTAATATTTGTATTATCATTTATTTAAAACTTTACAAGACTAAAGTTAGGATTAGAAAATTTCATGGGTGAATATCCACTCAAATGCCCCTGGATTGACAAGAAATTGTTATAGGATGGCTCAAAACACAAAAGTTATGAAGAATTGAAGTTCTGTGTTACCAATGTGTTCAAATATAGGATTGTGGCAATTAGATTTCCATTGCATTTGAATTTTTGATACCTCATTGAGCTAAATAATGCTTCATTAAACTCTAAAAATTCAGAAAATTTTCAGGAATTGTCACCAAGAGGTTCGCTCAACAACAACACTTCAAAAAGCCAAAAATCTTCAAAACGATTTTGAGCAAAAATCAAAATACTTAATAAAAACAAAAATTCATAACAGTTTGTTTGCTCTGTTAGTATTTTGTTAATTCTAAGCACATCTGTTGTTGTTTTATTTTTCAAAAAGGGAAAAAATTAGATGTGGTAAGGTACGGTACGTAAGGTACATTATAGTTACCTATTATATAGAAGGCCAGAGATATGGTGGATTAATTCTTGACACATAATTTCTGTATGTACGTATACATATATACCGTACACGTAATAATGCAATATATGAATAATTTGTATTTGCAACCCAAACTTTCTTTTTTGTTTTTGAGTTGAAGAAAAGCTTTTCACATAAGGGTAGGCCTAATATCTTAGCATCAGACCTTGAAACAAAAAATAAAATCTAAAAATTTTCAAAATTTAAATAAAGAATTTGGTGTGACTATATAGAGCAAGAAAAATACATATTACTATTAACTATAAAGTCAGAGTGTGATAAATAGGTTTTTATAGAGAATTTGTCTTTTGAGGCAGCTTTTAATGGGTCTCTATTGTTTGATGTAGGTTATCAAACTGTTGGGAAGGGACAACATAAAACTAGAGTCAGCTCAGGTGACAGACTTGATTGACTTATGTAAGAAAGAAATGCTGATTGAAGAGGAAGAAAAACAAAAGGAAAGAGTAGAAAAAGAACAACAGAAAGAAAAAGAAATGAAAGAGCAGAAGCAAAAGGTAGAGGAGGAAAAAAATGGGAGAAAAAGACAAGAAGAAAAAATAGAACAACAGGAAAAATGAAACTGATTTATTTCCAAAACAATTTATGATTATAAATAAAAATTCTGATAAATATCAGCATTATATATTTTGAAAAATTTAATATCCAGTGATAAAAAATATATTCCACATAAATTTGAATGCTTATAAACTCAGAGTCTTCTAGTAATTGTTAATTTGGATGAAAATGTAGCTAGACGATTAAATCTGTATTTTTCTTAAATCTCTTATTTTTGTTGCAAAATAAAAATGTAATGACAGATTAATTTAAGTTTAATCAAAGGATATGAAGGACACTGTGAGAAGATGTTTACTATACCATAGGCTATTACTGTCAAAACAAGATATGCTTTAAATAGAAAAGAGAAATCTGGAAAGGCTTAATATATGTTTTTTGTCAGTTGTTTGTAGATTTTTTTCTAAAAACAGCAAATATGGTATTAAGAAGGACAAATAGTGGGACAATTTGTTGTATTTTACAAAAAATACAAACATCTCATATCTTGTTTTAAAAAGAAAATAAATCACTTAAAAACTTTCTTTGTGTCCAATTGATAGATCTTTGATGGTCCAAGTAATAACATAAATTACAAAGTAAATATTTTCAATTGAATGAATACAATGATAATGGAATATTCCCAGCTTGTCAGGAAATGTGAGCTGCCCGGTGAAACAGGAGTAGGAAATATTTGCTTTCTGATGAGATGGGGATCATTTTGGAAGCTACATACCACCTCTTAGAATTATGGCCAGTAATATTGCATATTTTGGATTCATAAATTTTTTTGTTTATATTTACAGTTACTGAAAAATTTAATACTAATCATTACCACCAATAAAAGTTTATACCCTCAAAAATACTTATATCCATACTAATACACGAAGACTTCAATCACATGGACACACTGTGGACTTTAAAAAACATTAATTAGAGGGTGTTTTTGAAATAAAAAATTCTGTAATGAACTTGAAGGAGCTTACGTTATAAATATAAAAGAAATCATAGTTTGTTTTATAGGTAAAGAAATCTTAGTTTGTATGTCAAGTGTAAAAGTTTCAAAAAAACAAAACAAAGGTTGTTATTGGCTTCCAATTTTAAATATAACCAAGGATTTAGATTTAGATATGTAGGTGCATTTGTATATATTGTTCTTATAATGAATTATTTATAAACTTTTGCTATATTTGTAAGATTTCTGTCTTGTTATATTCCCCCCACAAAGTGTCAGGGGAACATATTGGTTTTACTCCGTTTCTTATTATTTTCATTATTATTAGTATTCTTTCTCCTCTAGTCACTTTTTGTCTTTGAGTGTGTTCAGAGATGGCCGACTGATCAAAACGAAACTTGGCACAAAAATAGAGCACTATTAGTATATTTGCAGGCTGATTTTTATAATTTTCAAAATGGCTGCCAGTAAATATTTTAAAAAATTCTTAAAAAATAGGAAAAAATTCTGGACAGCTCAGTTTTAGAGTAGACATGTTCAGCACCATCAAAAATGGTATAGACTACCATTTTGAAAAGCCAAAGATGCCTGCCATTTGCCTAACGGTCCCAGTCTAGGTTGAAAAAAATCATAAAAAATCATAAACAATTCTTACTTCCGTAATAACTTATATTTCAGACTAGAGTGCCAATGTGACAACGTGGGGAAGAGGAGGGGGGACCAACTGTTATGCTGTGCATAACAATCACTACTAGTTAATGACTGTTTTTGTAATTTTCTGAAATTCTTGGTGTTTGATTTGTATTGTTTACTAAATCTTAAGTCATTATTTGAGTATGAAAGAAAAAATGTTAAAAGAATAGCAGACATTTAATATTTTGTGATTTGTAGATTGTAGCACTTCTATTTGAACCATATTTGATTAAAAAATTTTATCTCTTTGTTATTATCTATATGATGACCTGTGATCTACAATTGTTCAATATTAAACCTTCTTGTCTGAAACATCAGAACCATATTACTGTCTGGAAACCTCAGTTTGAGACAGTGATTTTTGGCATTTTAAAATTCTAAATGCTAGAATTATCAGACAATTTTATTTGTTTAATTAATGTTGATGAGGATCCAAAAAAAAAAAAACATTGTTGATAAAAGTTATATATTTTTTCCACAAATATGATTTTGAATGCAGAATTTCCAATAGAAAAGTAAATGCCCCCTAAAAGTTGATAAAATAACCAACTCACTAACTAAATTGTGACAGTATACATTAAATGGCAAAAATAATCATTGATGCAAGATCTACCTGTACACAAACGATAAAGTGTGAGCGATTCAGGCTCTTGTGAGCCTCTTGTTGGTGTTCATTTATTGTTTGCAAGAAAATAGTTGTATCATAGAAAAAAAAACAGACACGTTCTAACCAGTTTCTTTCATTTAAGATACTACATGTACATGAAAACTTGCTACATTTAATCACTAAGATAAACAAAAGTATCAACCTGTAATAGCTGTCATGAATTTTTTTTTGAAATATGATTTTCTCGTGTATAAAATTGAAATATTGTATAAATTTTGGAAATTTACTTTTCTTACATGTATATATTTGAGAGTTTTCCCTGATGTATTTATATCTCTTAAGTAATCATAAATGTATTTATGGAGGTGTTTTTTGGTATCAGAGCTTTGATAATCCTCCATAGATAAATAAAAGAATGAATACATTGATTATTTTCTTTTTGCTTATAGTTTACCAGCTCATTTACATCTAAGGCTGCTGTCCTTAATACCTTGTATGACATGATTTGTTGAAATCTGCATATACAGTGCATTGAAATTGGTGTTTTAGGATGCTAATTTACCTATGGACACATTTAATTATGATAATTAATACTAAATGTTTTAGTCTTTATCCTAGGAGCAGCCTTCTTTGCTTTCGTTGTTGTAGTAAAGAGTGTTAGTGGATATGGAATATCCACTAATACTTGGTGGATACTTTATATACGTAACTTAATTGAAAGGTATAAGATAAAAATATGTTTATTTTAAGTGGAGTGGAACAGTGAAACAAGCTTTATTGTTGATTATATGTATTTTATGTATTTGGTGATCCTTATATTTGACAAGGCCAAATATAAGGATCACCATCTTTACATAAAAATTACTATTCTGACTGGAGATGTGTTGATAAACAATTTAAACCATAAAGTTGCAAGCTCTTGAACAGCCAAAAATAAAAACATAGAATATGCAATCACTGTCTAAGGGATCCAAATAATTTAAGAAAAAAATAATAGAATAATTTTTTTTTTACACAAATCTAACAGTAAGGCGATATGGAAACTACAAACTTATAACAAATGGAAGTTATCAGGTTTCAGCTTGGAAATGATATTTCACAACGATCTACAGTTTCTTTTGAAGTGATGACCTCAGCCGTGTAACAACATATCCCTTTTGGAGTATCATTTACATTTAGTTTTTGAACCTCCTCCAGGAAATCACTGACCACAAAATACGACAGTGTAGCTTGAATGTTGCTATTGTTGAAAATTGAAAAGTTAAGTCATAACGTTTGTTTAGAGTTTCGTTACCTATTTACATTTGTTACGTCAGTTTTGAGGTAAAGGTCAAGATTTGAGGCTCACTTTCAAGTGTCCGTAGTGTCCTCTATTTAAACCCTTATAATGAGCTAAGAGGAAGTTGATATTAAAAGGTCAAGTGGGTTTTTACACATATTTTTTAGAGGCTCTTGAAGAAAGTGAAGTGAAGAAATAAATGGCATAGATGCAACTATTCTGTCATGACCCGGCTCTGTCAATGTATATGTCACAAGCTCTGGAATAACGTATGAGTTGTGAAATATATACTTCTGGAATATTGCCACTCATAAATGGGAAGTTGATGATTGGAAAGTCACAGTCATCCCGTTTGTCGTAAAGTTTTGTATTCAACCATTCTCTGGTGTCAATTACGAGGTGAAGGTCAAGATAAAATGCAGATTTGGCAGTGTCTGTTGTACCCTTAATTTCGAGCTCATTGGGATAGATGAGATGTAAGAAATTCCCAAAACGTGAATTGTTGAAACATCTATGTAGCGGAATCTGAAATTAAAGGTACGGGCTAACTTCTTCTGATTTTCCTTAAGAAGCCCGTCAAGGAAGTATGCCTCATATGAGTAAAGGAACAAGTCGGTCAGGAGTGGCGAACAATTAGTACCCATAGGAATGCCAGTTGTCTGTTGGAAAACACGTCCACCAAATTGAACAAATATGTTGTCGATCAAAAATTCAATCATCAAGACAGTTTCGTCTTCTGTATATTTTTTGTTAGATTTAGAGCGTTTTTTTTAACAAAGTGTGATTTATCTCTACCAATCACAAGGTATGTGTATCTGCTGTTGCCATTTTAATTTTGAAAGCATCGATGGATTAGATCTTTCAACTGGTGGTATAGAGGGTAGAGAAATCAAATGTTTTTTTATGCTGTTACAGACTGAAATGGACCGAGCTCGTAATATATCCTTTAAGTCTTTGGAGATCTTTAATTGATTGATACCACTTCTTGAATAGCTTGTCTCAATAACTTTGGAGGCCAGTTTTGGCAGCTGTTAAAATAGAAGTTAGACAGTGGTTTGGTGGAACACTTGGCAGATCAGCTATAAAGCGTTGTTTGTATGGACAATTATTTAATTTGGGTATTCAATACAAAGTAAGATCACAATCATCATTTTTGATGGAATAAGATCGATCTTTGATTTTCGGTTATTTCTTCCTTTGAAATTGTAGTAGCTTTATAGGTAGGGTTGCCGAGTGAACTAGCAATCCCTAGTTCATTAATCAAGCATTGTACCTTTTGCATACAAAAACGATAATATTAGGGGCCTTGTCTGCAGGAACAACAACCTATTTGTCATGAATGGCGGACAATGTCTTGGCAGCATCAGGGTTGCTGAAGACTAGCTGACGTTTCTTTTTTACTCATAGACCTTATAGATATCAAATATGATTGCTAGCGACCATGTTGTCCATTCAAACAGAACCAAAGGTGTATATATTTCAGAGAGTTTCTTCCATACTCCATTCTTGTCAACTTTGGTTATAATGTGGCCATTAGTTCCTCAAAAAGTCCATTCCCATATGGTTACCACTTTGTTCATTTTAGAAAGGGAGAATCTTTTTCTGGATATCATTAAGACTTCATAAGAAAATAAGGATAAGCTTATATGGTTAATGACCACTGAAAATTTTATTTGTTTATCAGAGTACATAAAAAAATGAAATGTAAATAGCTAACTACCGATTAAACATATCTATGATACATTTGATACTCATTATTATCATCCATGTTCCAGATGTTTGGGTGCACTCTGGGAGTCTTGATTTACAGTGTTTATTTTTCTGCATTTGGTTTATGTTTATGTGCATCCTCCCCTTGGTGCCCTTTGCAGTTGAATGAACATTAACTTAAATTTACTCATGGGATGCAATGAATATTTTTATGTTATACTTTATAGTTAATTGTAATTTCATGTAATAATCAATTTGTTTATGTACTTGTCTATTGTAAAACATGCCCCTTGTGGGCCCTTGATTTGGTGAATAAATCTATCTATCTATCTATCTGTAACTGCAAATTTTTATTAAAATCGCCTTTTAAAACAACATTTACATGTAATAACAAACATTGTATTACTCTTAGATTGTGTTTAAAACTTTTTGATTGTTATGAATGTAATATAGACATTTTAGGAAAATTGTTGACCAATCTTTAAACTACCTAAAAGTAAAATGTGAAAAGTATATATAACTTTAACTTTTATTTAGTACATCTGCCTTGTCAACTGACAGGTTTTTCCATAAATATCATTAATCTATGTTTGAGTTATCTCGCTTTCATTGCAAAAAGCTAAATATAAATTTGTATTGTTTCGTGGTGACTGCATAGTATGCGCGATAGTATGCTGAGGTCCATCGCCCTATTTTTGATATTCCAATCAAGTTCAACATTTTCATATTATCAAACCTGAAAATTATTAAAATTAAAATAGACATTGTATTTGTTATGGGATTCATATTATCGTAACATACAATATACATGTATCATGGCAAGATTAAAAAATCGTAACTACATATGTAATGTATATATTTAATTTAAAAGTTCTGTTCAGTCAAATCATATTTTCATTTATGTGTAAGTATACATGTATTATGTTTGCTTTTAAAATTTAATTCATTCTGACTTTATTATATTCTTCACTACTGCCATTTTAATTTTACTGACAAGTGCCCTCGAAATGATAAAAGAAGCAGGTACTGACAAGTGGCCTCACCACGATAAAAGAACAGGTACTGACAAGTGGCCTCACCACGATAAAAGAAGCAGGTACTGACAAGTGGCCTCACCACGATAAAAGAAGCAGGTACTGACAAGTGGCCTCACCACGATAAAAGAAGCGCCAGTAATAGTCAAATTTTGTAATAAAACATATGAAAATATTAAATTAGGTTTTAATTATATTGATAATTTAAGTAGAATCAATAAATAATACAAACGGATAATAGGAAAAGTCAATAATTACATAACAATCAATTACTAGTAACGCTATCTAAGCGAAAGAACCCCAGACAAAAAATAATATAAAATGATAAAAGTGCACAAAACAAAAATAAAGAAACAATATAGCCACTATAGTCAGGATAGCCAGGATAGTCTTTAAAACTTTGAGTTAAACTGCCTAGCTGCATTGGAATACAGTGTTCATTCCGTCGATAGCAATAATTTTCTACATACCACCTCCACCTAATGCAAGAAGAATTAACGTGTAATGTGAAATGGCCCTGTTGTAACATGATCTATTGTGGTTCGGATACATTAAATCAGTGTTAGATTGTCTGATAATGCTTATATGATTATATTCAGCTGAATCGACTCAGTCATTTTGAAACAACTGTTCTTCTCTCATTCTTTACACATAGGAAGATTATAATTAAAGCATGCATATATATCTAGTGATATGGCAGTCACGTGTATTACATGTATTTCTATTGAATCAGAGACACAGGTATCCAGAAATATTTAGTTAAAATTCAATCGATATAAATATTTATCATACAAGTATATTATACTCCCTGTAGAAACTTAATTATTTAAAGATAACGTAAATTCACAACACTTTCAGTTGTGATGGTCCAATGTCGTTGCCTGTATCAGCATCTACTCGTCTGGGCCCGGTTGTTCAACTCATATATCCGAGGGTTAAATTTAACCACAGGTTAAACGTAATTTTCTATATGATTTAACCCTTTACCGTTAAATTTAATCTTTGGTCATTAGTAAAATGCTATACGCATCAACAAACGTCACATAAAAACGCACGTGTAATAAAAGATTGTTGCGCATTATCAGATGACTGGAATTGGACGGTTTAGGTATGTATTTTATTTTCGTAATAAGAAAAGCAACTCTGTGAGAAACCCATGTCCACCACATACATTTTGCTTTGATGGCCGTTCCTCCTACCATGATGACCGACCATTTTACTCAAATGGGTGAGAATATGGGGTATTGCTTTATGGTATTTTCCACAAAAAATATAACTTTCCTACTTTAAATAAAAAATTGATTACCAAAGGAAAACTAAATACTTTGAATTGCTAATTTGAAGAAACACATGTTATCAGAAAAAGAGTTTAATTTTTTCTTTGAGTAATAACAATACCATTATTAAGTCTCCCAAACGAAGTTTGGAGACTTATTGTTTTTGTTGCGTTTCTTATTATTATGTCGCCCCGACGAAAGTCGGCGACATATTGTTAATGTTCCGTTTCTCTGTTATTATTCTTTCTTTTTTTCTTTCTTTCTTCCAATGATTTTTGTCCGGCTTAGTTCTCGGAGATGCCTGGATAGAATTGAATGAAACTTAGCAGAAAGTAAGATCACTATACTTTTTTTTCCAAAATGGCCGCCATTCAAAGATCGGTACCCTCCGAAAATTTAAGACGTTTATATCTCAAAAACTGTACCATAGAATTTCATTAAACTTCGTAGGTTTGTAAAGTACAATTAGAAGAACAAACTGATGAAAAAAAATCGCGATCGGTTGGAGACGTTTGGCGGCCATTTTGAAAAATGATGTTTAAATGGCGAAAAACTTTACATGGATAGAATTAAATGAAACTTGGCAGAAAGTAAGATCACTATGTGAAGGTGTGCAATCAATACTTTTTTTCCGAAATGGCCGCTATTTTCAAGATGGCTGCCAGGGGCGACATCTGCTATTGCTCGCAATTGCAATTCTAGTTATTATGTCGCCCCGACGAAAGTCGGCGACATATTGTTATTGTTCCGTTTCTCTGTTATTATTCTTTCTTTCTTTCTTCCAATGACTTTTGTCCAACTTAGTTCTCGGAGGTGCGTGGATAGAATTGAATGAAACTTGGCAGAAAGTAAGATCACTATGTGAAGGTGTGCAATCAATACTTTTTTTCCGAAATGGCCGCCATTTTCAAGATGGCCGCCATTCAAAGATCGGTACCCTTCGAAAATTTAAAACGTTTATATCTCAAAAACTGTACCATAGAATTTCATTAAACTTCGTGGGTTTGTAAAGTACAATTAGAAGAACAAACTGATGAAAAAAAATCGCGATCGGTTGGAGACGTTTGGCGGCCATTTTGAAAAATGATGTTAAAATGGCGAAAAACTTAACATGGATAGAATTGAATGAAACTTGGCAGAAAGTAAGATCACTATGTGAAGGTGTGCAATCGATACTTTTTTTTCGAAATGGCCGCCATTTTCAAGATGGCCGCCATTCAAAGATCGGTACACTCCGAAAATTTAAAACGTTTATATCTCAAAAACTGTATGATAGAATTTCGTTAAACTTCGTAGGTTTGTAAAGTACAATTAGAAGAACAAACTGATGAAAAAAAATCTCGATCAGTTGGAGACGTTTGATGGCCATTTTGAAAAATGATGTTAAAATGGCGAAAAACTTAACATGGATAGAATTAAATGAAACTTGGCAGAAAGTAAGATCACTATGTGAAGGGGTGCAATCAATACTTTTTTTTCGAAATGGCCGCCATTTTCAAGATGACTGCCAGGGGCGACATCTGCTATTGCTCGCAATTGCAATTCTAGTTATTATGTCGCCCCGACGAAAGTCGGCGACATATTGTTATTGTTCCGTTTCTCTGTTATTATTCTTTCTTTCTTTCTTCCAATTATTTTTGTCCCGCTTAGTTCTCGGAGATGCCTGGATAGAATTGAATGAAACTTAACAGTGACGATGATCACCAAGTCTAGTTGTGCATGTAACATTAAAAAGTTTCAAAATGGCTGCCGTTGCCATGGGAACGGAAAAAGTATAAAAATTTTTTGAAAACTTAGTTCTCGGAGATGCCTCGATAGAATTGAATGAAACTTGGCAGAAAGTAAGATCACTATGTGAAGGTGTGCAATCAATACTTTTTTTCCGAAATGGCTGCCAGGGGCGACATCTGCTATTGCTCGCAATTGCAATTCTAGTTATTATTCTTCTTCATCTTCTTTCTCGCGCCGCCAACTTTGTCCGGGGCACTTTTGTACTTTATACTTGACCGATTTCAATCAAATTTTGCACAATGATAGTTCACCATGAGATGTTGGTCCTAACCATTTTTCAAGTGTGGGGGGGGGCCAGGGGCAGTGCCACGCCCCTTCAAATACCTCAAAAATTGATATTTTTTGAATAGGTCAAAAATAGTTTACATTCCTACCCTATAACCATATATATTATTACTGCTTATGATAAGACGAAGGATTTGGTACCTAAGGGGGGTCTGAGGGGGCCCCAGGGGCAGTGCCACGCCCCTTCAAAAACCTCAAAAACTGATATTTTTTGAATAGGTCAAAAATAGTTTACATTCCTACCCTATAACCATATATATTATTACTGCTTATGATGAGATGAAGGATTTGGTACCTAAGGGGGGTCTGAGGGGGGTCATGCCCCGCCCCCCTCAAATGACAAAATACTTTAGATCTTGAAAACCATTGAGATCCCCACCCTATAACCATATATATTATTACTGCTTATGATAAGACGAAGGATTTGGTACCTAAGGGGGGTCTGAGGGGGTCATGCCCCGCCCCCCTCAAATGACAAAATACTTTATATCTTGAAAACCATTGAGATCCCCACCCTATAACCATATATATTATTACTCCTGATGATTAGATGAAGACTTCGGTACTATAGGGGGGTCTGAGGGGGTCATGCCCCACCCCCTCAAATGACAAAAGACTTAATATCTTGAAAACCATTGAGATCCTCACCCTATAACTATATATATTATTACTGCTTATGATAAGACGAAGGATTTGGTACCTAAGGGGGGTCTGAGGGGGTCATGCTCTGCCCCCTCAAATGACAAAATACTTTATATCTTGAAAACCATTGAGATCCCCACCCTATAACCATATATATTATTACTGCTTATGATAAGACGAAGGATTTGGTACCTGAAGGGGGTCTGAGGGGGTCATGCCACGCCCCCCTCAAATGACAAAATACTTTATATCTTGAAAACCATTGAGATCCCCACCCTATAACCATATATATTATTACTCCTGATGATTAGACGAAGACTTCGGTACTATAGGGGGGTCTGAGGGGGGGTCATGCCCCACCCCCTCAAATGACAAAAGACTTAATATCTTGAAAACCATTGAGATCCCCACCCTATAACCATATATATTATGACTCCTTATGACAAGACAAAGCATATGGTACCATTGGGGGGTCTGATTGGGAACTTCGTTTGGGAGACTTAGTAACAGTTCACTGTTACAATTATTACTTGTTATTATTGTTTCATACAGAAATGTTGTGAATCTGACACCGTCCACCCCCTCTTCCTCATTCTGGTTTAGACCATGTTGACTTGAAGGTAGAAGGTACCCAATTGGGCTATATTTCAGATTTTTATAAAAATTTGCATGCAACTAACCATGTTGAACTGCCATCACTTTAATTCTTTATCAAGCTTTGGCAAATGGTTGTGTAAATACATAGAATGCACGTCGATTTCGCTCCAAAAATTCAAATCTTTTAAGACTTCAAATTATGATTTCTCGAAATCCTGTCCTTTGAATTAAAAAAAAATGATATACTAGATTGCCATTGAAAATCTCCTTTTATTGATATAAATTTTTTAGGGGTCACCAGATTCGTTTTTTCAGTATATTAAATTGAGTACTACAAAGCGTCAAAAAGCCAAAATAGTGTTTTTACAGACCGGACATAAGATTGAATGATTTCGACAGCGAAAACAAAGCTGATGACCCTATATGTATTTAGTATCAATGAAACAGACAACTTGACAGCAATAACATATCATTTTTATTGAAAATTCTAGGTATTTGATTCTGAGAAATGACGATTTAAAGTGAAAATATTAACATTTTCGGCATTTTTTATATGACATCTACCGTAAAAGACCTTTATTTTAAGGATTTTAAATCAACCTTATTTAAAAAAAATTATAAGAGCTAAATATAATTTTTTTATATTTAGATACAGTTCCGAATATTCTAGCTGCATGTAAAATATAAAAATCCGTAATTTAGCGGATTTAGGTACCTCCTACCTTAATTCACTTCTTTAAACAGACCACAGTCATAACAGTAACAAACCCACTATGTCACAAAAGTGTGTTGTATATTACACCAATAAATGTAACACGCTGATAATAAAACACACATTTAAACATTAGACATTTTGAAAATTGAATTAAAAATTGTGACGTCGCTCTTAAATATACAAAAAACATTACTTAACAGAACACTTCATATAATGCCAGATAACATATATCACGCTGCTCATTAAAGTGTATCGCATTCAAAGATTGAAAATAAGAAGAAATTTTGACCTTGAGAGATTCAAGACAGGTGAAAATGTACTTTGTTTGTATAATACATGCAGTAGTTGAATATTGAACTTTCACCATTTGTCGATGTTTTTTGGCGGTGCAAGGACAACAAAGTCCAAAACGTTGAATGCCAAAACAATAACCCGAAAAAGGAACAATTTCAAATGCCAAAATGACCACAAACAAAGAAGGCAAACGAACAGAGCTATTCACGAGGCATCGTCGGAAACCCACGGCCGTGGTATGCATCGTCGGAAATTTCATTACAATAAATTTGAAGTAATGGACTTCTATTTCAGAAGGGGTCCATGTGTTATAGAGATATTCAAGAAAAATACAAAATTTTATAATGTTCAAAGGGCTTTCCTTGGAAGATGTTATACCGTCACAATATGCAGATGTTGGCGACGTTATTACCCCCACCCATTTGCTACTGTATCGTATTCCCTTTAAGTCCGCAGATATGGCGAATATAGCTTACGTAGTGTGCTTGCCGTAGGAAGTAGTTCTGGAAAAGATTTCTGGAATGTCATGAAAATAAATATTTAACCTGTGATTTTGCCAAAACAACACAAATTTCTTTAGCATTTTCTTTAATAATCAGCATCGACTAAACTTGCCCTTCAAATGATCAAAAATTAAATTTTGAAATAAAAAAATATTTTAAGATAGTAGACATCACTAGTAAGTATTTAATTGTTTGTGTTTTATCTATCAAGCCGTTGTTTTCTTGATTCTTATGAAACTGTTGACAGTATTGACCAGTCCCATAGCAATATCTGCTTTTATTTGTAACCGACTTTATTGACGGTATAGTTATTTGTATCAACAACTGTCGGCATTTCTCTGATTTTCCTTCCTGTTTTATATTTCCTCAGACCTTTGAAGTTGAGTTCAAATAAAGCTTCATATTTGTACTTTCCCTTCCTTGCTATTTCTAAAATATATAAAAATACGTAGAAAACAATATAAAACAGACAAATACAAAAAGACAACATAAAAACACTGAAAATTAAATGTTATGGACAACGTGGTGTATTATAAAAATCAAGGGATTAACTGTGTTGCTGAAGGAGTATCAGCATGCATCAAACTCATTTGGTCCAGCAAAGTTAATATCGGCTAAGGATGTTCGCTGGTCATGTTTTTGAATTTTTGTCAGATGTTCAGAATCATCTGGTTTTATCCATTTCAATGCCATAAATTCTTTTCCCCGCTAACACCAATTTTTCTTTTCATAAATATTTTGCATGCAGAATAATAAGCCATTTGTAAAAACCTTATAAAATCTTTGTTATTATCTTATAAAACTTGTCAATGATAAAGCTATGTAAAATCAAGAGAGTATATTTTTCCCGCCAAATTTTCAATTGCTTATATCTCGAAAACAAGCACACGGACTTATATTTTTTCGCTCTTTAGTTCCTTTATTAATCCACTATCAATATTTACCAGTGTTCTGAAAAGCTTGTTATTTTGAAACTGAGCAGCAAACATCCTTAATTGTAGGATAATATGATTTGTTACGACAAGCGGAAATAAATTTTATTTGTGATATTGATACATATTTTAATATGATTAGACTCTTTATAGACAAAGTAACTGACACCTGTCATCTAGTATCGAATAAGCTGGGAAATTTTGTTGCCATAATCAGGCATTCAAAATTGAAACATTTACATTGGAAAAGATAATGTCATCTCATAGGTTGTGCAGTTTTGTCTTCAAATGTCCATCTCGTTGTCAATTTCGAGAAATAAATCCTTGTACGACTATAAGGCGTATAGATATTGTCCTGAATATTAAGCTTACTTAAAATAACATGCGACAAGCCTTGGCTTCTGACGTTATAAAGCGTCTTCTGTTTAAAGAGAAGTCTTTGATACAATATAGCTTGAAGTATTAAAGTATAAAGTTGGTAGGCTGTGTTTTAGAAAAGTTAGCTGACCTAGCAATGTACAGAAGTGTCAGTTTAAATAAATGTTGATGTGGTTCTGGGAAAATAGAAACATCCAAACCTCTGACCCAGGATTTAGATTTATAGTTAAGTACTCAAAAACCAATTTAAAAATAACAATCCAAAGACCAATGCCGTTGCCGTTGCCTGTATGAATATCTGCTCGTCTGGGCTTATAATATATAATATTAGATATAGTAAATTTATACTAGGCTGTATACGACGCATTTCAAGGAGTTACCTCTCATCAACAGCATTAAAACCGAAACATTTGGAAGACCAAAAACCAAACTTATATTAAACAAGAAGTACTCAACCAAAAATATCGAAATAGGAAGCCAAATTTCAGCTAAGGAGATCTACCATGTGCAATACAAGGAATGAACCCTTAGTATTTCTATTATTTTTGAATTTTGCTAAATACTGGTAATTTCTGTAACAAATCAATGAATAATCATGTTAGACAAGTCTGACGACTGGGTTGGCGAATACCCTCGGGGACCTAGGGTCAACCAGCAGAGGCATCATCCCAGGAGTTTCAAAATAACAATCCAAAGATACTAATATTAGATACAGTAAATTTATACTATGCTGTATACGAACCCAGTTACATTCTATATGTACCTGTTCCAAGTCAGGACTGTATTTTCATTGGCTGTTTCTTCTTAATACTTGCATATTTCGTCTTAATATCTTCTTATAGGTCTATACAATTATTATATTGAATATTATATTTATTTTGGGATTTGTCGTCACTTTTATTTAATTTTTGTCACATTTGTTTCTAGGATCATTCAAAGCTTGTCTCGCGGTGGAGGTTCTTGCTTCACGACAGTTAAAAAAGGTATTATTTAAACTTTTCCCGCGTTCGATCCTTTGTGATGTGGCCTCATTTATAACCGCACTATAACATTATATTTTCTTACGTATCCTTTGTTGAAATAACAAAGAATGTCATATTGTTGTTAAAGATTTCCTGCTTTGTAGTACAGTAGCTGTCATACATGTAAGTTGGGTTGCCAGCTGTTTTTTTCTGTGGTAAAGTTATTTTTGATAAATAATAAAATTTGCAATTTCTGAAAAGTAGGTTCGTTCCTAGGGATGCAAACCTGTTGGAATTATCTGTGTGAAGCAATAACCGACAACAAATTAATTGGCGATGTGGAACGTCAGATCGCACTCCTATATATAAAGCTGGAAACTATTGTAAAAATATTTTGTCAATTCTTTTCTTAATATTTTATTTTATTTTATTTATTTATATTTTTTTAATTTCATTACTTAAAACCATGAACTTTTTTGGAAAAAAGACACTAGTTGTAGAATTGAAAAATTATATAGAGGCTTCATAATATCGAAAACAAATGTATTAGTAATAAAACACTGATCAGTCCCTATTTTGGAATGTATTAGTAATAAAACACTGATCAGTCCCTATTTTGGAATGTATTAGTAATAAAACACTGATCAGTCCCTATTTTGGAATGTATTAGTAATAAAACACTGATCAGTCCCTGTTGTGGACAGACTCATGATTCAAGGATCTTTTCATATTTTACCAAAGAACAAATGGTGTCATTAATGGGGATATTTTGGGGGTTTTATTAGGATGCATATGTTTGATGCACAAGATATGCAAATTTTGCCAATATACGACTTACCAGTTGTGCTCAAGGCCCAAAATGTTGAAAAACCAAAACAATAATAAAAAGAGTTAAGCCAAACCTACATGTATTCACGAGGGAAATGCTGTTAGCTTGCATGAAATTTAATATTTAAAGTATACATTTCGGGTTAGTATCGAAATACTAGCGAGTGACCTGGTGATACATCGGAGATTTTGAGTTCATCAGCAGAGACATCGACTAAGTAGTATGAATCTAATATCATAATGATTTTCTGAAAGAAAAAATAGAAATCTTCTAGTATATTCAAAAGTATCTAATTAACAGACCAGTTTTTAAGTTTGAAACATTTTGTTTCTCTGTCAAAAGTTTTGTAATAAACGCGAGTCGTTGGTACATGTTGGCAAAAAAAACGCATACAAACTTTAATAAACGAAAAAAAATCATACTTAAACTTATGAAAACAACACTTTTTTTCACACCACTTCAAAACCACATGAAAGCACAGATACTTAACGCTGCTTATTATTACACTTATAAGTGTTAGCTTGTACAATGAACTACAATAATTAATTTGTCCTTATGAAATATAGAATATCACCTAATCTGTTGATCTCCGAGTCACTCGTACTTTAACACTAGATGCGTAATGATGATATAATTTTGCTTGCTGAATAATGTTAGTGGGGGGTTTCCGAAATATTTAGTAATGAAAATGTGATGACGATTCATATACACCAATAAACTCGGATTCCTTGCGTACGATGTGAATTTCGGGAATAACATTCATCAGGTAAAGGCTTGTGACCAAAACACTGGAAAGCCAAAAAAGTAAACACAAAAATATTGTGAACAATACACCAAATTGGACTTCAACAGCTTCGGCAAAATCCAGATAAGCTACGTCATCTTTGCCTGAGGGAGTTGAAACTATTTTTTTTAGAAGAATTTAAAAAAAATGCAAACTGAAAATTTCAACTCAAGGATTTGAAAATGTTTTCACAGCCGAGGCTATGACTACTAAGGAAGATTATATCCTCGAGGAATCGGTTTTATGAAACAAATATCGATGACACCAAATAAATACCGATTGCTAGTGATATAATAGATTTAAAACTCGCTTAGTATCTGTGATTAGCAGCAATCAAGGTAAAAAAAAATGGGGACAGCAAATCAGATAGATAACCCAAATGTTGCACGTGACACAAACAATAACAGCTAAAAACATCTTAGATCACGACTTGGTATGAGGGAGATACATTTGTTCTTATTTGTTGGAAAAAATAAATAACACTTGTCATCTATTTACCTTACACTATCAATTGACTATTGCGGGGTGAGATCGGTTTAACAAATGTATCTTTTAAATAGTAGCGTTCTTATAGCAAGTTTGAGTTTGCATTTTTTAGAATATTTTTTTATCATGTTTACAATCTGAAATAAAAATGAATTATAATAATGAATTGCTGTGTCAACACATTGGGAATACCCCTGCAGGAAACTAACTATATTTATCTTCTATGGCCATTAGCACGAAATAAGTTTTGAAGTGACAGAAATTATATAGTTCTAAAATACAAAATTTCCTTCATATTGAATGTTGATTCCTTAAAACTGTATTGATTATAGAAAATTTAAATTCTAAAACCCTTATTGCGAATATAATCATAGTGCATGACAGCAGTGTATAAAATTGAAAAATGAAAGAGGAGTTTATGGGACAAAATTAACCTTATTGTGCATCTCCATAATTATGATGCATAACAATACTGTATAGAAATAAAGTACTTAAATTGAAAAATAAAACAGGAGTTTACGTCACAAGTTTTAATTGACAATTTCCCAAATTTTTTCCCTGTGGACCCCAATTTTAGAAAATTAAAATTCCAAACTCTCATTGCGCATATACATATGGTGCATGACAATACCGTTTAGAATAAAATGCTTAAATTGATAAATGAAAGAGGAGTTTACGTCACAAGATTAAGTTACAGTTTTCGAAGTTCGACCAAAGTTTAGAAAATCAAAATTCTAAAACCTTATTGCATATGTCCAGATGGCAATCATTCTATATAGAGATTAAATTCCTAAACCAAAAAGTGAAGGAGGAATTGATGTCACAAGACAGACAGAGACAATCGCTATATCCCCGAACTTTCTTCGAAAGTGTGGGAATATTTAGATTGGATTAATATCCTGTATCGCCAATAAATAAGTGTAAGGCTGTAACAGGCATATTCACATCAAGACTATTCAGAGTTCCGTTTCAGAAATATTTCTGATTTTATAGTGTTGTATATAACAGAGAAAATTGTAGTTATAAACGTGACCCTCAAAAGCATACAGTTGATTCTGTAATGAATTGAATTCATTTGCACCGAAATACTAGAATAAATATATCATCGCACAAAAACACACGAAAATTCTTTTATAATATCGAAATAAAAACTTTAGCAGGTTGATAGTTCAGATGATAGCAAACAGAAAAGAGATACTTTTGATTCCTTTTTAGCCGCTTGGGTCAAGACTAAAATTATTTACGGTTACAAATCAGTAGAATAAAATATTAATCACACACTATATACTAGTAAATATACAATCATTGTATTTACAAGATAACTTTAATCTAAAGTTCGGAGATTTAGGCATTCTTTTCACAACCGTGATGAATTCATCAACGTTGACGACTACAATATCCCAGCAGAGAGTGAAAATATTTGACAAAAAAACTATATTTCACAAAACCGTTTATGGAATCATTACATGTATATGAACCATGTACATTTTTTCTAAAAAATAGAAATCAGCATTCTGTTCAAGTTGTGCTTTGTTTTATGGTAAACAACACATTGTACTGCACAAGGACAAATGTAGCCATGTTAACTCCAAATCTCAAAGGTAAAACTCCTGACAAAGTTTCAATTGAATCGAAGGAAGTCACCAAGCGATTGTCCAATGTGTAAGCCGGAAAATTTTATCAGTAAAAAAGGAAATTTATAACGGAAATTTAATTGAAAACATTTGCTGTCGTATACTGTTTGTGGATGTAACTAATATTTTTTCCAAATCCTAAGTTATCCAATATTAGATGTTGCATCAATGTTCAATCCTTTTGTATATTATGTTATTGATGTTTAGCCTATATCCTTACATTTTTGTACATAATAGATTAATTTTTGACAAAAAGTTCTTACATGCAAGGAACAGCGATGTTCTTTTCGAAGTCTTTCTACGGCAAGTTCGTAAACGAAGAAAACTTCATGAGGCTTCTTAACAATGGCTTTATCGGAATAGTTCCAAGAAGTTCAACATCAAATACTATTGAAAAGGCCATTCAATGGACTAAATAAAGATACAGTTGAAACACATTCTGACCGAGACAGGTCAGTCATTCTAAAACTTAATTAATTTGTGTTTCCATTGTGCACTTAAGAATATTTTTGTAGCATTTTTGAAGATTTTTAAGTATAAAAATATTGTCATACGTTCACCGCAATCGTGTAACTGTACAAGCTGACAAAGCTACTAACAACACACTTTTTTTTTCTAAAAGGTCCTAAAATAGTTCAACCCATCCACACCCTTATTTGCCTGTCCCGTTTATCAATATATCATTTTTATGCATAGAACACGTTTCTTCTTACGTTCTTGCTTACAGCAGTTAAGATGCACTTACGAGCTGAAATGATACTGAACATATCATTTCGGGGTTCCCAATGTTTCAAAGGATGTTCATTTTTTTTACAATGTAGTTACGTGTTTTTGACAAAAAATTACCAGAAATTTCTAAGACTCTTCCTTTTGATGCAGAGGTAACCCTTAGCTGAATTTGGATTCCTGTTTGTTTTAATTGTTTTAATGGTTGTGCTTATCTGTTCATCATTGTATCTTTAACCAGATTTCCAACATTTTGATCTCGAGCACTGCTGATGAGTTGTCAGTCAACGAAATGGCCATACAGTGCATCAATTTTATTCGGTATTTTGTGATACGTTTTATTAAAACCTTTTTGAGTCTCTACCTTGTACATCTGTACAACGTCATCTAAACCATCGTAGTTTTTAAGGTGGTACCTAACACTACAGGGAGATAACTCTGTAAAATCAGCTAAACGTTTTTATAACGTTGTCTTATTAAGGGAATATTAAGCTTTTCAATGATCAATATTAGTGTTTGTCAAACTGCTATACAATCAGTGTAATTTTTCTGATGAATTGGTTGGTTTAAATGTTTTGAAATTTTAAAATTGTTGTCAATAGGTCAAAGTAAATACTTTGTCAAAATTTTATGAAAATTAAACGAGCCAAATTAATTTTAGTGAAAGTGTTGGGTACCACCTTAAGCTAAGAACGTATACTCTGTTATTCTGACTTGCTAAAAGACGACAGGAAGGCTTAGTTTTTCTGGTAACCGAGAGTTCCAGGGTTTATATACAGCTTAGTTTCAAGTATTGACTTATCATCGTGAACAGTGTTGTAAATGGAGCAGAATATATTTACCCTTCCAGAGCGTCTGAGGTCATTTTCAGTTTAAATCTACGGTTTGCAATATGAAATCTAGTCAATGTATATTTTCTTTTTGTTGCAATTGCATTTTCCCACTCTTTTTTTAGTGTTGAATTTCCATTGTCGGATTCTTTTCTGAGTATTCTATTTTTCGATATTTGCTTTTTTAAAGTAATTTTTATTCACTTCTGATTAATGTTTTGGCAGTAAAAAAAATTACAAGGAAACAGCATGTTTAAAAAATCTCAAACGGAAATAGTCTTTGACGGTCGTGTGATGACATCTGACAACATTTCCGCGCACAAATATATTGTCTTTTTATTGACTCTATTTCATGTTCATGTCGACCTTAATTACCGTCCTTATTTGTACTTTAATGTCTATTTTGAAATATCTACGATTCCAAGGAAAAAATCATCTAGATGAACGATAATTTTCTCCGAATAAACCATAAGCGTGAAAATGTGCAGTGCATATTTAGGAATTGTAAACTACTAAGATATCTAATTTTTACAACATACAATTTTCAAAAATAAAAATAAAATATAATAAAATTGTCTTCTGTAAAATTAAAATTTATCTAATTTATTTTTACCAAATAAGAAGATTCCTTTATTAAAACCGGAATGCTAAATATCTTGGCCGTGCCTTGTCTGTAGCATAATAGGGCATGTATATAAGGGAATATGGCAAGAAAAGAAACCTTTTTCGTTTGTTTTTAAATTAAGGAAATCTAGAAATCTACTGTTTACAGTCGGTCGAATTTTAGTGTTTTAGAGGCTTTTTAAAACGATTTCTTCATTGTCTTTATAAATTCTAAAATTAATTAAATCTTGTTTCTAGTCGCAATTTTAGCTGAAGCAAATTATATTGAAGACTTGTGTTAAAGTTCAAAGTAGGAGAATTAAAAATCAAAATTAATTTCGTGGACAAGATATTACATAGTTATAAGCCACAATCTAAAATCTAATAGAGTGGTGGAGATGAAGCAAAATTCATAAGAATATGAAAGAAAATGAGAGCAAAATGCTAACTTCGTAAAATATACATGTACCAAAATATTACCTAATAAATTTCTGGAAACTATAAATACTAAAAATTACAAAATATGGTTGGAATACTTGAACTATGAAAAGCACATTATAATATGAATTTACGTACGTCCTACGCACACAGACCTCCTCATCCATATATGTAGATGGAACATTCAAAATTCCAAAAAAAAAAACTTGAAACACCTGCGTATGTAAAAACCAGTCAAATTTTAGAAAATATTTCTTCGCCTGAAAGTTAAATTCAAATTTTTTGAAAAATAGAACGTAAATCTGTTAGGTTCATTTTTTAATTGGGAATTAACACATAATCAGGTAATTTATTTTTCTTTTATCATTTACTTATTAAATAATTTGATTCATATATCCTCAATAAACGCTCTTAGTCATTAAAAATATTCTTATAATATACAAAAAGAAAAATATATTTTGGACTGAGAAACTAGAAAAAGAATGGCATTTGAAAATAATTTATAATTCATAAGAAATTTTTTTCACCAACATGATCATATACATATCTCATGAAGGCATTGAGAAAAAATAGATTAAGATGTGATACCTGCAAGCTGATCTGGTTTTCTCTAGACCTTTATCATGAAGTATTTTGGCTAATGTACGTTATTTCAAATAGCTTGGTCAACGCTCCTGTTGTGTCGAGTGGCTGATATTTAGAATATTTGTATGCAGAAAACTTGATAAGAAATGTTTTGTACTGTTGGAAAATGATTTTCTCAGATCCACAACTTTTTTTTTTTCAAGCTACGTGACCTGATATATATAACTGTTGATAAATTTGTGTCAGTTCATATTAAGGTCGGGTCAAATTTGTTCGACACCACAGTCATGTTATATTTGGCTGATTTCTGTGTCTCCAAAACATTATGTATTTGTAGTCAGGATTTCTGTCTCCAAGACTGTCTTCTATACTACCCCCTAAATATTCTTGTTCATTTTCAAACATGTCATTTTATGCTGTTGTGTTAAAAAGATTAATTTTGTTTTAATTGATAACATAATTTCAAATCTTGGGAAGAAATGTGTTATGCATTATTCATTGTTACATGTACGTGTATGCAACGAATATAGTCCACTATGAAAACATGTACGATATATTAATAACAATCTCTACACTTTTAAGGACCACAACTGGCTTCAAATAAACGTCTTTTTCCTTTGTCTTTTCTAAAACAGAAGGTGTATCTTTGAAATTATGTTCAAACTTTGTTCCTAAACATAAACAAATAGTATTCATAGAAAAAAATCAATTTTGTGGAAATTATAAACTCTTCAGGTAATTTTGTTTAAGAGCAAAATTTGAAGATAGTATAATTTTATTTTCATTTTCTTTATAAAGTATTTTGGACACCGTAAAATGCTTTAGAGATCGTTTGTTTCAACCAATCTGTTTAATATATAAATAAATCAATCAATTAAAAAAAAAATAATTAAAGCAAATGCCTTAAGTATCCAGTATTATAAACACTTTTTATAAATATTTGAACATGATTTAAATTGCGCATTAAAATCCAGAAGATTTTCTGCTAATTGAATAATTTTAAACTTTTATTCATTAATATTTTCTTTATTTATTTTCTGTTCTTTTTTATTTTCTTTAACATGATTCGTTAAAACATTCCTTGCTTTAAATAAAATATTTTTATGCACGTAGCATTTTGAAAGTTTCAACAGAGCTACAGTTTCCAGTAATTTTCTAATTTTACCTGCAATTAATAATATTTTGCTTTCTTTATAAATTTTCAGTGATTACGATACTGTTTAGAAATATGATATGATGTATAAAAATGACTACAATATATGTACATATATATAGTTCCAACATTAAATAAATAAAAAAGTAAATACACACAACCAAAATATTTTGAAGATTTTGTTTTTGCAAATTCTAGATAATTTAGTTAAATGATTAATTTTTAGACATTATCTAAAATAATTATACTAATCTAAAATGTATTTGCAAAGAATAAATTTATATTTAAACGGACACGTCTGTGTGTAAAATATTTAATCTTAAGGATGTTTAAAAGTATATGAACATTTTTCGCTTTTTAATGATTTTTTTTTATCAAACTAGGTAGGAAGTTTTGATAAATAGATGCTAAAACTGGGTAAAAGTTTATACTGGTAGTTGTTGCTTATCTTTGACGTCCGTACATCCACTTCAAAGTTTAAGCACAATTATTTCTTGTTATTGGTCAAAAATAAAATTTAATTTTCCCTATTGATATTATTGATTTAAGTTTTGGGAGGCGTTATTATCACTTAAACCCATTTATTCATCTCGCCAATGCTTTATGGTTTTCATAACTTTTTTATTGATCGGTATGAAATTTCTTTTTTCAAAAATTACTCCCGTGGTTATATTTAAGGTCTTTGCTGAATTTGACAATTCAACGGACTTTCACACTGGCAATATTTCTAGTGCCGTTGATGGAACCGAATATGTTTACCCTTCCAAAGCACATAATCTCTTCACCTTCCCCAATCTTTTTTTTTGGGGGGGGGGGGGGGGGATTTCACATTACAAGTGCTGAAGATTTGCATTCTCTATTCTCGTTGATATTTATATTTCTAGGCTGGGTTACTTGTTTGCTTTGCCGTGGACTTTTTATTTCCCTCGTCGACATGTTTTCTGGGTATATGTATGTCAATGTCTTGCCTTTAACAGAATTTTTTCTATCACATCTGATTAATATTTTCACAAATATTTTACATTTTAGTTCTGTGAGTAAAATATTACAAGGAAACTGAATGTAAATATTCTCAAACAGAAATTGTCTTTGTGATAATATCTGAAAACATTTCCGCGCCCAGTTATATTGTCTTTTCATATTTTTTTTTATCTTTTTTATTTTGTGTCCATATTGAGCTCATTGGTTCTTAATGGTATTTTAGAATATCTACAGTTCCCTCGAAAATCATATAAATTACCGAAACAGTTCTCAAAACACATATCTTGAATCTTGAAGTTATGAATACTAAGACACGATTTTACAGATAACAGGAATGGGCAACGATAATGTAACAATCAATCAACGCCACCCAACAGACAGAACCCAGGATAATAAAAAACAAGAAAGACCACAAAATACAAACATAAACACAATAGAGAGTCAGGATGGTCTAACTTAGTATATTTTTGTTTTTGTCATCATTATTATTATTATTTGTTTGATTTTTGACAAATTCCTAAATCTCTGGGGTTTATTTCTTGTCCTTCATCATGCACATAGTCATGATAGTGTATATTCGGGAATAGGACATGATCAGATTCAAAGGATTCACCTTCTGTCTCCATTAAAAAGTCAGATAAAAGGGAACAACAAATAAATGTTAATTTTAGTCTTAATAAGATAAATCTAGAGATCTCCATTATGTCTACATAAATAGATAATAAAACGCATAACAGAAAAGGTCAGGAAACAACGCCATTAACATTTAAATTTTGTTTTATAATTAATTTCATATTCTTTAAATTTACCCTTTACATTAAAAAAAAATGTTTTTAAAGCAGCAGAATTAGAACAACTTTTCAATAAATAAGCATTGCCCTGTAAATTCCGATTTCAAAATTGACATGCCTACCCTTCCGAAGCACCTGGTGTCACTCTCAGTTTTTGGTGAGATTTCAGTTTGCTAGTGCTTTAGTTTTATTCTTTTAGTTATACGTGTATCCCTGGGGCATTTGTTTGTTATGTTCCATTCTCATGACTTTATCTTTTCCTTTTGATTTCGAATTAATTAAGGGACTTTTCCCACTGTTTTGTCGCTTTCATATTCTTTTGCCGACATGTATGTCTTATATGCAGTCCTCTAGGCTGAACATGTGTGAATTCAAATCCATAAACCGAAACACTGTAGAGCCAATTAAAATGCAAATACAACCAAAAAAATGTAAGCATAAATCCATTGAACGACAGTACTATATATGCATAAAAGACAGCCTTCATTTATCTTTTAAAGTAAATGGATCTACGTTGATTGTCACCATCTTAATTGATGCAAGTTACACAGAAAACTTATTTTAACGGACTCTTCTTATTCAAATTATGAGAATAAGAGCCAGTGGTAGTTTTATTTTTGACAAGATATTACATGAATTTAAGCTCAATCTAAACGATTGCTGTCAAACCTGCTTTAAAGGGCACCTCTATAAAGCACATCACTTTCTATAACAAAGTATGTAAACTTATATAAATACATTAAGGGCACTTTTTCTGGTCCCTTGGGTGCCCTTTATAGACAGGTTTGAGTGTACTAACTTCTTAAAATATTACTTGTACCGGTATATAACAAACAAATAATGTTTTGAAAATTATTTTGAAAATTCGATACTGTACTTTGAAATCTTGGACTATGGAAAGTACAGTACAATTTGAAATAAACCCAAACAGTTTAAAAGTCTTCCATATATTTAGTTGGTGCACTTAGAATTCTTGAAAACTTTTAAAAAAAAATCCAGCGTATGTAAAATCAATCAAATTTTATGAAAATCTAGCTTTGCCTGAAAATCTTCAAATTTTGGAAAACCAGATTGCAAGTTTGTTTGGTTCCTTTATTAATGGAGAATGAATATACTAGCAGGTAATTTTTTATAGTACTAACTTTTTCTTGTATTACGTGTACCTCAGAAAAAAACTCTGAGAAATGAAAAAAGGATCTTTTTAGGACTTTTAAAAAAAGACTGAAAGACAGTTTTTGAAAATCACGTATAGTATATAATGACGTTTTGTTTTTCAGTAATATTTGTATTGTATTAAAGATTTACATAGACATAATTACAAATAATGGAACATTTTGACCCTGAGCTTTTACTTTTCGTCAATAAGAAATCTGAGAATATAGACTTGTTACGTACAACAACAAACCATTTTCCTTATTATAGGCAATACTTATCAAAACGCAAGTTGTGTTTCTCATGGACAAGAAAAAGCAAGGCAAAAATACATATCAGTAGTTCTTAACTGGAATTATTTCACACCCATTATGTTATAAATAGTTTCATTGTGTTTGTAAAAACATTGTTTCTATTTGTATTCGGTTCTTTGTACGAATGTCTTCTTTTTTTTAGAATTTCCTAGATTTTATTTTCCGTTTTCTTTGTATTTATATGTTAAGAAAATTAATATTGTTTGGATGAATTAATAGAAATATTCAACATAAAGAAGATACATATGTAAATATTTTTTGAAACTTGTTACACTGTTTTTAGATATGCAACGAATATAATTCAGTATGTCTGTATATATATATGGGTCTGTACAAAGTCAGCCTATCCTGACTTTGTTCATTTTATATATGTGTTTTCTGTTATCCGTTTTATTATCTAATTTATGTAGACATAATTAAGATATATATATTTATCATATATCTATTCAAGACTAAATTTTTTTATCTGTTCTTCCCCTTTTATACGTCTTTTTAATGGTGACAGAAGGTGAATCTTTTGAAAAAATCAAATGTCCCCCGAAACATAAGCATATATATAGTTTTAGTACTGAATATTCTGTAATGTTCCAATTTTTCTTGAAAAAATCTATTGATAATTTTGTTTTGAGATAAATTTGACAAACTGTCTGCAACGTAAAAAAAATTTAAAAGGGTATTTTGATTTTATTTCAGCATTTAAATATTGTGAACGAAACAATATTTTAAGCATCGCTTTTTGAATTACCTTTGTTTCTATACACGAACAAAGGCACTAAGGCAAAAACTTGAATACCCAGTGTTATCATAAGAATTGCGTGAAGACTTGCATTTAACAGAATACTTGTATATACATTTGCTGATCAATTTTTTTTTTTTAATTTTAATTAATAGTCATCAATTATTTCCGTCGCTTATTACTTTTTTTATATACGTTCTTAAAATATTCCCCGAGTAAACAACTATTTGCATAAGTAAAACTTTTACGTAAAACATTTTTTTCTTCTAAATTCGATATTATTTAATGTCTTTAAATTAATTTTCCTTTTTTAAACCGATCATCCGGTATTTTGGCAATTGAAAATTCCTATAATTTCGTATATTTGTCATTTCATGTTTTATCTGAAATTCCATAATATATCCTGTAAAAATTAATCATGTTGACTGGGAAAATTAATTATTCCAAAATTTTGTTTATTTAGTAATTTTTTAAAACTTTTTATTTATTATATTACTTTATATAATTTTGTTCGCCTGAAATAATTTTATTAAAAAATTCCTCTTACCTTTTATCATCAATTATATTTATGAATATTCCAATATAAAGCGGTTATTTCATTATTTGAAATTCTCTGCTACTTCTTAAAAAACCATTAATTAGATTAGGGATTATTAAGGTCTACGTAAATGAAGTTGCAATATGTTAAAAGCAAAAAAGAAAAAAAATATGTACACAATAAAAAAGAAGATACAAAAACAAAAAAACAAAAAAAAAATAGGACCAAAGAGATATAGCCAAATATAATCTAAGTGAGTTCTATACTTCTTAATTCCAAACCTTGTTTATTGCACGATAAATTAATACGAGTAATGTACGTTTGTAATAGAAGAATACAAGTACTAGTAAACAGCAAAATGGGAGTTGTAATTATTGAGATCTTCATCTTGTCGCCTTTGTTTTGCAGTGATCGATAAACATGGCATTTACTTCTGAATTTATGCAGTCTTTGGCCTATATTATTTTATCCCTGAGCTGCAATTCTATCAACCTCTAGAAAATATAAATAAGAAAATGGTTTTATGTCGATTTTTTTTCTTCATTTTCTTATGTTTATTCCTTTAAGTCCTTTTCAAAGTATCATGGTAATACTTGTTCCCATCTGATTTCCGGTTTTCAATGTCTTTGCTCTATTGACGTCATGGAACCAGTCTCGATCTTAGTCGTACGAATGTTTGGGAAACCGGGCCTTGCATGTTATCTGTAAAAAGCATTTTTTTTAAATTCTTTAAAATTTATATATCGTCCTGTCATCAGATGAAAATGATGAACTGTATTTTCAAGTAAAAGTTTTATTTCTGAAATTTAATTTTACACGTATCACCTCCTATAAAAATACGAAGCATGTTTCTATTTAATTTCTAATTTCATTAGATGATATAGCATATTTCTTAATACGTGTCTTACATCTGATTTATTTTCTTCGAATAGATTCTATTACATAGTTCGTCTGAATGTATGCATTATCCCTATTTTCATAAATTGTTGTATTTCTCATTATTTCAAAATATATCTATATCATATTTTTTAATTAGAAATTTCAAACTGTAGCTAATTATTAAAAAACCTGAAAGATAACAAATAAATAAATGTGATGTAAATAATCCACTGTATAAAGAGTATAAAAAGAGGCTCATCAAATTCAAACGATAAATCCTTAGACTGACAAAAATGAGAGTATAAACATAACAGATATTTCATAAAAAAAGAAATGTTTGATTCCACAAGTTCAAAAATAGTTATTACATAAAATAGAGGACAAATAAATTACAAAATTCCAAGAAAATTGCGTGCATCAAATGCCCGTTTTCTCCTTAGTGATGAATTAAAATGAGCCTCGTATTGTCGTTAAAAAGAAGGTATCGTGTCTGATTTTAATCTGGTTTCACGTTAAATGCATAAATAGCAAGACTCGGAATTTTTTTTTCATGCACACAAATAGAAATAAAACATGATTAATATGAAAAAAACAATACACTAAATTTGGAATAAAGTGGAAATTTTACATGTTATAATGTATAAAAAGGGTTAATTCAATAATAATAAGCCATCGGTTACATCTTTTATAATATTTCCAAATCTAAGTTGTTTTCAGAAAATTGTTAATTTTACGACAAAATATTTCATTTTTATAATATTTTTCAAATAAAAATATTTGTTCAATTGTATATGAAATAACACATAAAAATCATATATTTAGGTATTTATATAATAAATTCGTTGATACTAATTTTGATGGACACTATATACATATTTCATAAGTTGTGCTAAATGCCTAAAATGTTGAAAACCAAACCAGCAGCGATATAGTGGTAATAATGAATTCTTTGATAACAATTGTGATGCATAAGATGCGTACATTTAAGGATAGACCATGCTTAAACCATAAATCGTCAGCTGAAATGATTTTTTTTTAATTCTAAAGAGCTCAATTTCACATGATAGGAAATAACTAATTGCCTGTTGTGTGAAAATTATGAATTTTATTACATTTTCAACTTTTTTTTTCAAAAAGTTTCGTTGTCTTCCAATTTTTTGTTTTAAAATTTTCGTAGAACTTTAAACTATTTTTTTTTCAAAAGTCTGATTTTTACATAGTACCAATTTGTTTCAGCAGTATATAAATTACGAGGAAAATAAATTAATCAAAATTTCTCAAACGGAAATCGCCTTCCACGCTCATCTGGTTAATGTTTCACAGCATTTCCGCGCTGTGCTTATAGTCTTTGTTTTTAGATTATTCCAGGATTTCCTGCATTTCCGTTCTGATTTTACCTTACATAATGTTATTACATTGTAGAATTGACCTCTTTTTGCACGGTTTGAATTCTGTTTAGGGTTTTATTATCTCATCGATATTTAAAAAATGTATCCAGTATATCACCTCATTTTTATGATTTCTATTGAAAATCTGACTTGTTTGATTCTTATTATTATCAAAACTAATAATCTCCAATCCCAAGATAAATCGCCAGCCAGAGTGATAATCCTATGACAAGTTTCTGTTAGATAAAAGATTAAAAGAAAACGTTTTCTGTGAAAATGAAATATGTTTAGGAAATACACAGAATTATATACATGTAATAAAAAAATATTCTGAGAAAGAATCTTGAAACAAATTTTATAAAAATAGCTTTAATTAAATACTTTCGAAAAATATTTTTTAAAAATGGGGTTTTTGGGTTGTCGTTTTTCCGCTATTCAACAAAATAGGTACAAGGTTCTAGTTTTGATGATCAGATGGAGTTACTCTCCCCGACAAAAGTTTACTCTTAACAACAGGACACACCCACTCCATAGAATATTAACAAGACTACATGCACCCACAACATAGACTAGCATTACTTTTCAAACAAACATTTTATTCAATAAATCAATAAATTAAACAAAACTATTTTGAATGTGGTGCCCAACAAATAATAAAATCATAAGGAAAACATCTAGTCAACTGCAAGTCACAATCAAGATAATTGTGGGAGCACTTAACAAAAAGACATTTACAAAACTGGCGCAAAGCATAAATATTATAATAAAGATTGAAAACACTAACGGTTATATTATCATGTATTCTATCTTCACTGTATATACACCTCGAATATTCAGTTATGAAATCCATACTACACACATGTAAAAAGACATTCCCCTTTGGTTACTTTCATATGTTTGTCATTTGATGGTTTTAACTTCATCCTTTTGATCATTTTGGTATTTGAATCAGCTAAACATGGTTATGTTCCAATTTTTCGGGTTTCAATATTTTCGCCTTGAGCACAAATGATGAGTTATGAATTAATTAAATGTACATAATGTGCATGAGAGTTAATTTGTATAAACTGTTTAAACAGTCAATGGAACTAGGGGCAGATAGTTTCACTTGTTCGATGTTTCTGTTCAAGATTTAGTATGTTTACACTGACATGATATTAATATCACTTGAGACATGCACACGTGTGGATCAAGGAGCATCAAACCCCCGTTTTACGATAAATCGTACAACTTCGATTGCCTAATATTCTAAGTATAATAATTTAGACTTACGATTAATCGTAGTCGGAGGTTTTTTTATGAAACGGGGGCTGCATTTCGGCAAAAGAATAGAGGGCGCCGTGGTGTATTGGTTAGCACACCGAACTACGAAGCCAAAGGTCCCTGTTTAGATTCCCGTTCAGGATGAAATTTCAGGGATAAAATTTGCGACGCCCTATCGACACCATTTGCGAGGATGGTCTCGGTAAACGATGATAGTCCTTCGGATGGGGACGAGAAATGACTGTCCCGTGTTAAGAGAAACATCCTTAGCACGTAAAAGACTCCTCCGTAGATGTCAAAAAAGAGTACGATAAAATGTGCTACAGGGGGTCGCTCTCGCGCCAGCCAAATATAGAGGGATTAGTCTATGTTGGCATATAACTTGTTTCCCAATCCACTATAAATAAATAAGTTTAAACTAAAATCATAGAGTGGGAAAAGTCCGCTAATTCGAAATCCAAGAAAAATACAAAGTCATGAGGATTGAACAGTAAAAAATATTCTGGCAGATATAATCTTGAATCTTGACATGAACTTGGTAAAAATAGCTTAAATTAAATACGTTTAAAAAATTTAAAAAAAAATTTGGTTCTCCTTTTTTCACTATCCAACAAATCATATTTTCCATCCGACGATCAGTTTGAGTTATTACACCTGTCAATTCACAAATTCTTTAATTAAATATAGTAAAAAACTTTATTGTGATCTTTAAAATTAAATAATAAAATAAAGCTTTATTCTTATTAAGATAGCGAAAATATATCTAAAATAAAAATTTGCCAATGATACAAGATATAAAAAGGGATAAAAAGGGTCAACCAAAGATAATCAGAACAAGACAGCACAAAAACTAATGCACTATAGTGCATTACAATATAGTGTAAACATATTTTATTCAGAAAAGAGCATTAAGGATGCTCGCTGGTGATGTTTTGGTCTTTTTGTCAGATTTTCGGAATCCTCGGGTTTTATCCATTTCTTAAACATGAAGTTTTTTGCCCATGAACCCCTACTTTTTCTTTTATAATTCTATCATATATACCGTAAAATGGTAATTGACAAAATCTTATGAAATCCTTTTTATTTTTTCATAAATTTTTGAGAGACTGAAGTTGCCAATGCAAAGACAAAGAAAAATCCAGAGAAAACCCATTTCCTGAAAATTTTCAAGGCCTTATAGCTCTAAAATTAGCACATGAACCTATATTTTTTTCTTGCTTATTTGTTTACTATTCATATGTTCTCTCAAACTAAAACACCTATTTCAAATCCTATTTATTTTCTATTAAACCAGCGATCATCCTTAAGATACAAATTACAGCAAAAGGGGGATTGGAAAAACAAACGACACAGCGTTTATGTTAGATATTCCTTTCCCGTGTAATAGTATAATAATGAACAACAGTGGTTTCAAATAAGTGAAATAATGAAAAAAATAAGAAGTACTATAAATGTTTATACACGTGCCACATGGAGTCATACAAAGCGATTGCTTCTTACAATGAAATTCTGCACTATTTTGAAATTGTTCACATTGTTAATAACTAAAATATTCTCATTGCCACACAAAAGCGTATCTATATTTATATTTCCAATAAAATTGATAAAGAGTGTTTCTCGTAACAGGCGATATATAGGCCAATGAAGTAGAAAAATGTTCAGAGTTTTCAATATCTCTATTTTAACAAATACATTAAGGATTTATTCGGTATAATGTACCTTTTATCACTTGGTAACCCGGTTGCAACTGATTCATCTGATGACATATTGTGTGGGTTTACCATCTCCGTATTTGGAAATCATATATCAGACCAAAATAGGACAAACTAAAAGCTGCACCTTTTAAAGTACCTATTTACATGTATCATCAATCATATGACAGCAATGTTCCGTCCCTTGGTATAGTTTAAGGTAGATCAAAACTAATATTTTTAGCAGATAGATTTTTCTATTCTTTCCCAGGCAGTTCAATTTACAAAACATAGGTGACCGTTCTTGATTTTGAGTTAATTGAGTCTTAATGTTGGTAAATTTTACATAGATTATATAGGGGAAATCCAAATTTGTCGTACAATAAAAAAACTTATTTATGAAATTGTGAAAAGAACACTTATCTGACATGCTATCATATTCTTACAAGAAAAACTGGGGTCACCGTTCATTCTTTCTTGCTATTTCCAAAAAACTAAAATTTCCATTACCATTTATTAGAAAAATTTTCCACTAATTATCTAAAATTTTGTAATTTTGCTATTAATGCATTTTTGTAAATTTTTCTTATTTAGATAAACATAAGATATAAATTTTACATTATATCAAATAATAGTTGCTCGTTGAAAATATATATTTACATACAAATTTGCAAGATGCCTGAAAAAGATGCATGTGAAACAAATATATAGCACACATATAACCGTAATAAACTAATTAAAAGTGCATTCCGTTAGAGACGAAAATCCTCTTTGCATTCTTTGACATCGTAACTCAGAAAGACATAACACTTATACAGGAGAATATAATGTCCTTCCTTGCAAAGTTATTATCACGAGGAATAACGATTAGAATTGTACTATTTACTGAAAATAAAATTAAAACATAATCTTTCATCTTTACTAATATATTTTATGACCTTGATATCCTAAAAGTATTTAGTCTTGTTTGTTCTGTTAAAAATGAAAACACTTTGGAAAATTAGGCTGTTTCCAAAAAAAATAAGATAAAATTGGTAAGAATAATAACAAATTAATAAATAATAGAATAGATTATAGGTACGTGTGCAAAATTATTTACATTTTCATTCATAATAAAAAAATATTATATTATAAAATACAATTAAATATAATTGAAACACAGCTAACATAAATTAGGAGTTATTATCAACGTTTAAATATTATATATGTCCTTCGATGAAACATGTTTTTTTTAAGCATTTTGCTTAAAATAGTTGAATATATATTTGACATTAACAAAATAAATTAATCTTTTTCATAAGATCGACAAATGTGACAGAAATATTATGCTTTTTTATGAAATTATCCTAAAATCTAAATGAAAAAAAAAAAAAAAATTAAAAATAAAATATTTTAAATCTCCACTTTGTATGAAATAAAGATATTATACATGTAATAAATGTTGTCCATTTATTAAACTATCTTACAAAACATTTTATGCTAAAAATTCAGACAAATGGATGAATACATTTTTCATTGACTTATTTTTACTTTCTTGAGGAATCAATCCATCATACCATCGTCCTTTGCCTAGATACCACAACGCATATACGTTGTGCAATACACAGTTGAAAGATTGATGTCACAGGGTTGTATATTCTATATGTTGCTTCATTCTTTCAAAATATCTTAACTAAAACCAAGTTTCACGGAAAAAGGTATGTCACGGGTTTCCCCATTTTTTAAAAATTTCTTTTGTAACATCATGTATCGTCAATAACCTAAACTTTGGATTGAATAATATATATAGTAAGGACTACAAACGAAATTCTATATAATTCTGTTCAAATGGCTTCATATCTTAATAAATTTCAGCCAATTTCAGTTACATATATAAAGGATTCTCGAGCGTTATTTCTACATACTCTGTACAATGATGGCGACAATATTGGATCAGCAGCTACGAGAACTTTAGCTGGCCATTTTAATTAAATATCATTCGCCCAATCTAATTATTTGTTGCTAGGAATCACATATTACATTAAGGGTTAAGAATAGATAAAAGAGAGAGCTGAGTACCCTTAAAACTGGATACAACACCACCATTGTAACAAGTTAGACTTTAGAGACTCTCTGTTGATTCCAAGTTCGTGTTTTGTGTTTTGTGTTGCTGTTTTCTTGTGGATTGTTTATTCGTACATTGTATGTCATTTATTTTCTTCTTATTTTTTATTGTTTATTGTGAGCTTAGATGGAACTATGTGATCGAAGTTTCGAAATGAACTATAAAAGAGATTAATCAGTCATAAAAACAGACAAAACTGAATGAAATTTGAAAAACGAATTAATATATTTACAGAGTTTTTTCGAAGCTTATATTAGTTATAACAATATTCACTAACTCAGATAAATGAATAATTTGGCTATTTTTTTTGAAATGGGAGAGGTTATAAATCACACGCCTCTGCTGATGGACCCAAGTCCAAGATGGTAGCACTGGTTCAATTACTATTTTTTCAGTATTGGCGTGAAACTGATACTTAAATTGTATAAATTTTATGAAAACGTCTATTCCCCGTTTTTGACAACCTACAATACTTTCCTCACTTGCAACGGTACTGGTGCCGTCATTCTTACACTTTCAGAGAATCTGATGTCACTCCCAGATTTTCATTGGAGTTCACATTGAGGGTGCTTTTGTTTTTGTGCTTTGTTTCTTGTTCTTATTCTGTTTAGGTTATTATTTTTTTTTTTAATATTTTGATTGTATCAGTAGTATTTAAACAACAAAATGGATAACAGGAAAGGTCAATAATGACTTATCAATCAAAGCACCCAACAGACAGAACTCCGGGCAAAAAATAGCATAAAAGACCACAGAAAACAAACATAAACACAACAGAATCAGTATAGTCTGACTTGGTATGGACATTGACCACTGAACAGTGGTTGGTTAAGACGGTTTTATGGGTACCCAAACCTCTCCCTTATCTATCCTGGCACTCTGGTGTATAAAACACACTATAAAAACCAAAACAGTATTATTACGAACAAAGTGGCCGTTTGCTAGAACTGCAAAATTAGACTGGATGGTACATAACTGTAAAACTAGCTAAAGCTCTTATAGCTGCAGGTTGTTTGCTATATATAAGTATTATTAAAAAAAAATTGCCTTGTCTTTACGTTTTGGTCTTGTGTTATTTACCAACTGTCTTATTGCTTACATATTCTTTTTCCAATTTTTATACAGAGTATCAAAATTGGTATCAAAATGTTCATTACAACATTTGGTGGTTTCTAGTGCAAACTTCTCCTATAGTAAACATGAAATTTGAAAGCCATCATACTTGAAATGGTTGAGACTGCTAAATATCAAATTTCGTTACTTTATTACTTAATTATATGGTATGTCTTACGTGTAATGCTACATGTTTAAAGGTTTACTTTGGACACACTTGCTCATGCAAAATGTATTTTTTACAACTTGTTCAGCGTTGAGGGAAAACATTTTTTTTATTAGAGATAAGGCTTGTGAATGATAGGTTTGCCATATTCTTTGTAAAATTCAAGTAATGCTGATGGTATTGTAGTTTGTCTATAGTAATCTTGTTCGACTTATTATTCACAATTATACTGCTTTGGGAAACGAAAGCTGCTTTCCACCCTGGCGTCTGTGGGTATATCCCCAAAGCACACAATGTATGGATGTTTTCCTGAAATTTAATTCCTACCAATAATATTTTTTTTATTTTCTCTAAACTTTACAGAAATTTTGAAGCAAAAGAAAAAAAAATCATTAGAAAATTATACATCAGCGTTTTTTATTAAATATTTTTAAAACTATTTATATCTTTAGACTGTATTTTCACATTTCGATAATTCTCACGAAAGCAATCCCGGAAAAAAAGAATCGAGTGACAAAAACTACCTAAAGAAGATAAAAAAGGTCAAAGAACAAAACTCTGTGTGAGAAAATGGCGTTTACTATTGTTTTATTTGACAAGAATGCTTTTCCGTTATTTAAATATTTGTTAACTCTTGTGGTGCGAGTTCAAATTGGGAAAAATACTTAACAATATATTTTTTTTTCAAAATAAATTGACCAAAAGATTTTTAGGTGAAAAAAAAATCCAGTCATGTAGATTTTTATCATTCAATATTTATTGTAGGAATAAAAACAAAGAAATGCAGATAACCTTACACAATTGAAATGTATATAAAATTAATTACATATATATTGCAATAATTTCATTACACCATACTGAAATAATCATATACGGATAACGTATCTACATTATTAATTGCTCATACTGCGATGATTTGTTTCTGACGGCAGTTTTCACAAATTTAACAATTTTCACATCGTTTTCAGAATTCAAGAAGTTTTAACTATTTTTGCACAAAAACCCAAAGTTCAATAATCATAATATGTGTGTAATCGAACACATCTGTAATTCATTAAAATGTGACAGAGACAGATAACTACTATAATTATTGATTCTTATTAGATTCGTGGTTGTCTTTCTTCTGCTGTGTGCTCTTATCACCATTTCAGATTTTCCCGTCTTTTTTCAGTTTAGAACATTAAATCAGCAATAAATTCTTTGATTTTTTTTGTAGTAAGAGAAAAATGAATGTGAAAATATCACAGTAAAGTAAAATATAGAATAGCCATTTGATGAAAACTGAACACTCGATCTCCAACTTGAATTGTAGATTTCCATCTTGAACTGGAGATCTCCTTGAAAGTACCAGTAAGGTCTTCATGTGAAAACTAAAGAGTATTTCTCTTATTCTTAGCTTTGCAATTAGAGAGTTTTTGGTTCCACCCTAGTTTGTTTTATTGTTTGGGATCTCCATATTTTCGGTCTTGAGAACTGATACTGTTGAAATGTGCACATAGAGTACATCAACATGTTTATTTTTTTCCGCAGAACGGATGTCTATGCTCCGAGGCGTCCAAGTGACTGAGGGTATATCTAGTTTAGTTGCTAGTATTTCCATATCACCAAGGAAATTGATACATAATAATTTTACTGTTATAAAATGGTTGAAAAATTTACAAAGAGTAATTTTAATAATATAAACAGTTTAGATTTGTTTTTGCATCAAAGGCATACAAAAATGTTCTTTATTCATTAACAACTAATTAAATGGTTTTATAGTTATTTTATATTTGAAGGAAGTATATTTTTTCCTTTGATAACAATTAATAAAGCAATAGTTGTCCATTTGGAACAATTTGTCTTTGTCCGTATTTCACATTTTTATTATAATTCAACCTCTTCCTAGATATAAATATATCTTTTTTGTATGCACAAAACAAAGACGAAGTAATAAAATCAAGGGAAAAGTCAAGGACCCAGTTTAACAAAGACTACTATCGAGGCTGGTTCCAGGACAGATAGAAACCAGAGGCTCCCTGGGGCCTGTAGCCGCTCACCTGGTAACCTGATGGATAACAAACAGCATCAACCATCCTCATTAATGGCAGACTGTCATTTACTACCCGAGACCAACGTACATACCAAATATATTGTTCTAGGCACATTTTAAAGGATTTAGTTTGGTTCAATTTCCTTCAGTACTTTCAGACGAATTGATGATTAACATGTTTTCCCATAGGGTCCAATGTTAAAATATGTTCTGTGCTGGTGGCCATATTTTTCCACAAATCGGAACAAAATGAGCAATTTTTGTAAAGGGCCTTTCATACGTCATTCCTGTCACCAGTTTGGTTGAATTTCCTTCAGTACTTTCAGAGGAGTTGATAATAACATGTTTTCCCATAGGGTCCTATACTAAACTATGTTCTGCGCTGGCAGCCATGTTTTTTGACGAATCTGAACTAAATGAGCAAGCTTTGTATGTAAGGACTTTTCATACATCATTCCTGTCAAGTTTGGTTCAACTTCCTTCAGTACTTTCAGGGGAGTTGATGATTGACATGTTTTCCCATCGGGTCCAATGTTAAACTATGTAAACTGGCGGCCATGATTTTTGACAAATAGGAACAAAATGAGCAATTTAAGTAAAGAACCTTCCATACGTCATTCCTGCCACATTTAGTGCAATTAGCTTCAGTACTTTCAGAGGAGTTAATGATTAACATGTTTTCCAAGAGGGTCCAATGTTAAAACATGTTCTGCGCTGGCAGCCATGTTTTTTGACCAACCGGAAGAAAATGAGCAAGCTATGTAAAGGACCTTTCATACATCATTCCCGTCAAGTTTGGTTCAACTTTCTTCAGTACTTTCAGACGAATTGATGATCAACATGTTTTCCCCTAGGGTCTAATGTTAAAATATGTTCTGTGCTGGCGGCCATGTTTTTTGACAAATCGGAACAAAATGAGCAATCTTAGTAAAGGACCGTCCATACGTCATTCCTGCCACATTTTGTGCAATAAGCTTCAGTACTTTCAGAGGAGTTGATGATTAACATGCTTTCCTATAGGGTCAAATGTTAAACTATGTTATGCGCTGGCAGCCATGTTTTTTTACCAATCGGAAGAAAATGAGCAAGCTATGTAAAGGACCTTTCATACATCATTCCTATCAAGTTTGGTTCAACTTCCTTCAGTACTTTCAGAGGAGTTGATGATTAACATGTTTACCCATAGGGTCCAATGTTAAACAATGTTCTGCGCTTGCAGCCATGTTTTTGACGAATCTGAACAAAATGAGCAAGCTATGTAAAGGACCTTTCATACATCATTCCTTTCAAGTTTGGTTCAACTTCCTTCAGTACTTTCAGAAGAGTTGATGATTAACATGCTTTCCCTTTGAGGCCAATGTTAAAAAATTTCTGCGCTGGCAGCCATGATTTTTGGCGGACGGAACGAAATGAGTAATCTTTGTACAGGACCTTCCATACATCACATCTGCCAAGTTTGATTCAATTTTCTTTAATTGTTTCAGAGGAGGTGATAAAAATGCAATTAACCAATAAAAATGCATTTTGGGCACTATTGATTTTTCAATCAGGACCAAATGAAGCAAACTTTCATGTATTCATGCCAATGAACATTCCTGCCAAGTTTGGTTTCATTTGGCCCAGCCGTCTAGGAGGAGATGACGTTTTACGACGACGACGACGCCGACGGACGCAAAGTGGTGACTAAAGAGTCACTGGAAACCGGAAATCAGATCACACTTACAACTAATCGTAGTCATAAAAACGTTTGTGAAACGGGGTTTGTGAAACGACCCATGCGCGCAAAATCTAAACAAAAGAAGAATTCATGAGAACAGTAACATAAAAACAAATATTACAAAGTATAATTAAAACATAAAACCACAGAAAAACAAAAGACAAAACAAACAAAAATAATAAAAACTGAAGCACAAGCAAAGTAAAAAGGAATGACAGCAGTTGCTACGGAAGGGAAAGCGCATCTTTCTGTTAACAGCACTCATTTTCTTGCATTGGAGAAATATCGGAATCTTCCATAAGACGTGCAATCAAACTAAGATATACATATCTCATTGGTGAGATAGAGATTTCCATACGGATCAGGTAAGCCATAAAGGCTTCATTGAGTGTACTTTAGGCGTCATAACAAAGGATGTAGAAATTTTACCTGACAGCAGTTTCGTATATTAGAAATTAACGTAGATTGTAACAGTATAATTTCGTTTCGTCGAGAAGTTATTTTTTCTATTTAATTTTTATTTTTTGGTAATCTTTTGTTTTGTTTTTTCAGGAACTTTAGAAATGTTCCTGAATGTCATACTTACGCAACAGGTACGTGGAACAGAAAGATAACAGCGATTCACATCAATTTCCTGGATTATCATTGTTAATAATAATAATGATATTAAAAAAAAAACTACGACACAAATCATGCAAATTTCTCCGAACAGAAAGTGGCCCATTGGTTGCTTAAAACATTTTTGTGGGATCAAATATCAAGTGCAATTACTATTTAATGTTAGAACTTAAACTTGAAATATTTGTAATTCCTACATTAAGTGTGAAATTATTTTCCTAGAATCATAAGGTATACGGTTACATAGAAACATTCTATTGTATCCTTACATACTTGGGTTTAATCAGACATGAGTATCATTGAAACGAATTTTAATTCTGTGTCTGCTGGTATTTTAAACCCCTGTGCTAGAATTAAGGCCATTATAAAACCTCGTAAAACATATTAACTTAGACCGCCACATTTTATAAGCACGTTTTCGATTTCGGGTCTGTGTAGTTTCGGAGAGATCATTCGTTGTTTTATCAAAATACCTACATGTTTAGTAGCAAAAAATCAGAACAATAACAGTGACCAAGATCAATTAGCAAAAACTGTCCTGATATCAGAAGAATAACAAATTTGACATGGAACTAGTTTTTATGCCTTTTGACTAATCGTTGTGCAAAGCTGTGTAACATAGCATACGTACATCTATGTTATGCATTGTGACTACGCGGTTGTAGTGATTTGACTTCGGTAGCATTTTGTAATTAACTCTGAGACATTTCCCTTTGTCGTACAAAGATGTATTCGAGAGAATGCAGTTTGAAACAATATGAAGTGCCATTATATGATAACTTCTTCGCAATAATACAATTTCGAAACGCTTTAAAAATTACATTGACGAAGAAATTATTTGGAAGGAATAAGATAAAAGTCATCTTTACAATATTTTTCAGTGTTTCTCTTTTGTTTTGTTAATGTATTCTTATTTTTCTTTCCTGATTCTTAATACATTCTGTGGAATTTCTCAGCTTTCTTAATTGAAATTGAAACACAAATCTAAAAAACATTACCACATTACTGAAAATACTTGGCATCATTTTTAACCCCTCTTTTTTGTGTAATTTTATTTATATCGGTAATTTTGGAAGACTGATACGCTGTTTTTTAATTAATTTATAATTATATATAATATATAATATATAATATATAAACAAATGAAATAAGATATTTAAAATATTAACGGTCCAAAACTTTCCTTTTTCCCAGAAAAACGGATAATAGCTAACTATTGTTTTGTTTAAAATTGAATGATTTTTGTTTTGATTGTATGATATTAAAAAGAATCTGTAGTGGTTCATGGAATTTTTTTTTTAAAACGTATTTAAATGTTTTTCATGGAAAAATTTTGTTCCGAAATTCTTTGATCTCTTTTCTTTAAATTCTGTATCCAATTATGCGTTCAATGCTTTATTTTATTTGTGGAATTTTTCCTTTATTTTGGAATAAAAAATACATGACTTTAAATATACTGTCACAAAAACATCTAATGAAGGGTTATGTTCGACCTTTGTTAATATCACGCCTTCAAACAAATGACGGTCGTCAAATATGGTTCATTCCCATTTATCCAACTTAAATGAAAAAAAAATGAAATCAAAGAGAATTAAGAACAAAAGACTTTAAATTAGAGCGTGGACAATGTAATATACGAAAAATATACGACTTAAATTTGCCCTGGTCTTTTTTTGTATTAATGTATAAATGATTGGATTGATTGATTGTTTCTTGCTTAGCGTCCAGTGGCAAAATTTGATGCTTCTTTAGGACGGGAACCAGTTCAAAAATTTATCAAAAACAATTAAACAGTTGTGGGACGGGGAAACAAAGTGAAACTAATTTTGACTGCAACTGTAAAAGAAGGCTGATTGGGTAGGATCGGACAATTTAGCATTCTGTAGCGACCATCAGCCTGCTCTTTTTCGAAAACTACCTATTATGACCTGACAACCAACCAAAGAGAGGATCTTCCCTATCTGCAGCCTGGGGACGCACTAGGCAGCTCTGTGGGTTGAGCTCCCGTGATCCTTCACAGGTGCCCAGTAAATGATCGGAAGTTTCATGTAAAACAATTATAACAAGGTAAATAGTTATCCTGCAAGAATCCGGGTTAGAAGTTGTTGTTTCTTATCAAACTCCGGGACAGTGACCATATCCGTTCCGGTACCATATACCTCCACTACTAGGATACGGACGGAACTGGAACTGCCGGGGAGTTTGGTTTCTTATAAACTAGTACGTTTCTATAGTCTATATAAAAAAATATTAATGGATACCATATACATGCATGTATGTATTTTACTTTGTAGAATTAATGTAATTTAAACTGTTGGTAGATTTTGATTTTTTATAAAGATCATTTATGACAGATTTATATAATAAATAATAATAAATAAATAAGTATTTTTATTATTATTGTTGTTTTTTTGTTATTTTAAGGAATAACTTAAACTCTTAAGTATGTGAAATTTACCTAATGCCCAGAAAAAGGAGAGTTTGTTTTTCCTATCCCATTATCATTTAACAGGACTTTTTAAAAAGAAATTGCAGAATAAATTTTTTTTCCTGTTTATGATACCTAATTTTCTATGCATGTGTTTGGATGAGCTCAATGTATCTGGTTACTTAACTATATAATTTTCCCTTTATATCAATTCATGATAAATTCTTGGATACCAATTCTGATGCACAAGATGTGCACATTTTATCGATTTATATGCGACTGTTCAGCTGTGCTCAAGGCCTAAAATGTCGAAAACGATGATCCAAAAAGCTGAAGAGCTTTTCCAAAGTGACAAAAAACTACACGTGTGGGAACGACACGAACGGCCCCGCCCACAAAAGGCCAAGGCCCGCTATTTCGGCACAAATCCGCAGAGCGAAGCGAAATCTAAACTCGATCTGTAATTCATCATGGTAGACCAACATACCAAAACATCAGCTAAATATCTGAAGGCGTTCAGAAAATAAAATCCAAAGTCCAAAGCCCGTAATTTCAGAAAAAAATCAGCGGAGCGGAACGAAACGTAGACTCGATCTGTAACACATCATGGTAGACTCACATACCAAAAATCAGCTCAATATCTGAAGGCGTTCAGAAATAAATGACGGAAAGGTGTTCGTTGCGGAATGACGGACAAGGGTAAAACTATATGGCCCCGACTACTAAGTGGCGGGGCCATAAAAAGCAATTGAATGAATGCAATTGATTCCGTCAAAATCTACTTGCAAATATATCGAACGATTTCAGTCCACCATCTATAAGGATGGTCAGATTTAATGTTATAGCTAGAGGAACATAGAACTTGAAACTTTTCACTACCAATGCGATGACTGCTTTAACGCAGCACGACAGGCTTACACCTGATCCATTCCCAAAATTTTTCATGGCACTTCTAATGCTTTACAGTTTGCGGTTCTCTCCTATAAAACCAGAAAGAAAGGATATTGTGAATTAACAATTGACACAAAATATCTACATAAAAGTGACAAATGTCTAATATATACTGTATATGATTACTATGGCAAATTTTTCCTCATCAGCTGCTCTTAATCCCGATCTTGTTGTTCTAAAAGCCTTAATATTGGAAAATACGTAACAAAAAAGTATCTATTATATGTGCATTGTCTTGCACTCTATATATATTCACACATGAAAATGACATAATGATGTAAAGAATGTTAGAGAAAATACTTCAGAGTCCAAAGTTCAGAAGATATACTTAAAAATACACAGAAGGACTGAAAATGTACATTGTCTGTTCATGTAATATCAATTCGGAAATCAGAGATATCAGTCCACATTTTATAGTATATTTTTTCCATTTAAATTTTCCCCAATTTCTTTTGTTTTTTACAAGAATCCTAGTTGAAATATAAAGAACAAGGAACATAGTACAATGTACATAATTTTAAACAATTTTGTTTGTGATATATGTCACTGTTTAAGGATGACAGGGGGGAGGGGAGTTGATGATAAATAAATACATTAAAGACATATTGGGCATTTTATTGAGTTAACAATGGTACACTTTTCTATAATTTTGGCATTTTTTTCAGTTATGAATGTACATTGAATAAAAGAAAGATTATAAAGTTTGAGCCAGTACATTTTTTTTTTATGTTAATAGGAAAATACACTTATAAAATAATTGTGGTCTTGTTCCTGTGCTGTATGTGTTTACAAGAAAACTTTTTGTTTATTAAACACAAATTTTTCTAAGTATTATTTTGTTTAAAGTGTTTGGTATAATAGGTATTATTAACGCATTTTCAGAAACAAATACAAATATGAAAACCGTAAAAAAAATGCATTATCTTTTATTTGCAAGGATAAATTATTATTACCATATTATTGACTAAAATCATCTGAAATATATTTAATGTTTCTTTAAATTTTATATAGTTTTTAAAGTACTTTTTTACAATAATAAAAAGAAAAGTCTATAGTTTTTTTCAATAATAAAAAAGAAATGTCTATAGTTTTTAGAACAAACTTGTAGTTATAGCGTCCCAAAGGGGAATTTATTTATACATGAACGTCCCAATAGTCTTATACGTATCTATCTGTTTATTTTCTGAACACAATATAACAAGCTACTTGGCGTTCTCTCGATAAAATCCCTTATTTGGCTTCTCCACTCATGGCTCGAAATCATTACTGTGTCATTACAATTTCGGAAAACTCTATCTTGTTAATTTATCTCGGCTTTTATTAGAACATATTGCTAAATTAATAATTTAATTCGGTGTCAATATTCTCCCAGCATATTGATTAGTCTTATTAAAATCCAAAAGCATCTTTTACTGCAGGACCATTGAACCTGTATGCTGTATTCCTCATTTGATTTGAAATTCACGCTACCAATATATAAAAATAAATCAATAAGTACATGTTTTTCTCACATTTCGCCAATATACCAATTCCATAATATATAGGAAAAACGCAATGTTACAGTATCTTTTAACACTTCTGTGCCTTTTTACACATCTGAAAGAAAGAGGAAAATTCGATAAATATTGTCCAGAAACATCGGTTCCTCAAAATCCGTCCCGTCATGCTCCAAGATGAAGTAAATTCCGCTATTCCTTAAGTGACTTATCAATGTGCTGTCTACGTAGTAATTAGCGTTATCCATTAGCATCCTGTATAATGAACTTTGGGTGTATGAGCAGGTACGATTTCCACACATTCAGACGATTCCTCTTCATATCTAGCATACTTTCCTTCATCAGCCACAGCATATTTTCACATAAAAGCTGTATGAAATCATCAAAATTCTCATTTATGCTACAAATAACAAAAATAATTATTGACACATAATATATAGCTGAGATTGACAGAAATTAACAGTAATTTACCTCGGAAATCATGGTTCCGGGAAGACGACTCTGTTAGATCATAAAACTCCTATTAGAAGTAATTTAATAAACCGTCGTTTCATATATTCCATTAGGTGTATGCAGTTTTTACATACGTTTTAGTTACGTTTTAATTATAAGGCACCGAGCCTGTCAGAAACCCTTATTGTATTCTTTAAACCGTCAGCTGTTGATAGTTTATTAGCGGCAGGAATTTAACTAGTGAATTATAGTATTCTGTAATTATTGGCAGCGGTATGATTGCGTACGTGTGGTTCAAATCAAACATTAATGAGACTTTTTCTTTTTTCATTTATTAATATCCCAAACATTAAAATGTTGTCTCAAAAAATATTATTACAAAAGAGATATTTTATAACCGTTCCAACACGAAATATCACTCGTTATATAAGTGGTTTCCGCATTTATTACGAAAAAAGCAAATGTTTTTGTATAATTAAACACATTTTCTATTTGAAAATGAGAAGACGAACTACATTTTACTCCGTACTTATGAATCAATTTTCTGTTTTAAGTGGGATGTCATTTGGCACACGGCTATGATTGGCAGCTGCAAAGTGGCGTAATTACATTTCAAAGACTGCTACAAAACATATTAGTGTAATGATGATGTTCATTTAAAAACATAACAGACTTTGTTGTATTAATGTATCTTGGCTTTCTGTTGATTGATGCCTCAATAATGGATTATCGGCAATTTCAGACCGATTTTCTGAGTTAAATTCTTGTAAGATGTAATTCAAAGAAACTTTTATGGCTATCTTTATGATTTATAAAATAATTAAGCTGGAAATGAAGTATATATTATGATTAATAGTGGTTTTAATTTGCATTCCAAACATTGAATTTTATAAACAGTTTCGTATAATAAAAATATATATCCAAAGCGGACTGTGCAAGTATTTAAGAAATGCAAATAAAATATTGATATGCAAGCAACTTTTCTCATTGTTTTTTATAATCATTTGTTGTATATCTGGGGTATACTGAAAATTCAATAAAATATTCTTAACCCTTTTATGAGATCGGAAACCAAAGTGTTTAGTTACATGTGTTTTTGTAGTGTAAGAAAATTTCTGCCAAAATTCTACGGAGTTTAAATTTATGAAATTAAATATAACACTCCTCTTTGAAAAACATGTAATTCCCGATGCAGTTAATTTGGTACAATCTTATCATATATATATATATAGTAGTTATAAATAATAATAATAATAATAATGAAAAGATCCAATTGTTCAAAGAACAATTGAGGGCTTTCCCAGGTTAAATGACCTTTACATGCGACCTCATGACATTCAGATTGATTAAACCCCAAATGATGAACATCTCTGAAGCAGAACCACTTTTGTATCGTTAACGATAAAAAAGGTCAAAATCTAGGACGTTTTCTCACTCAATGACCTTGACATTTGCTGTTTTGACGTTCACGTTGATTTGTCTTCCTAAGCTGAATATTTCTAAAGAAGAACCACTTCAATATCTCTATTGGTAAAAAAGGTTAAAATCTAAGACGTATTTTTCATTAAATGACCTTGACCTGTAATCATGTGACCGTGACTATGATTTGCCTTTCAACAGAGTCCTTTTCTCATTAGAAAGCATTCAAATATCTTCTAATAATAGAAAGGTCAAAAATTAGGACGTTGACCTTGACATTTTGGTCTAAGGTCATCCTCAAGGTCACATCCCCCGATGATCAAAACTGAAGACCCCATGCCTCTATCATATAAAGTTACTGAGTTTTACCCGAAAAACTAATTTACCAATGCTTCAATGGGACATAACTCTTATAAGATGACCTCAGATCCTTTTCATGGAAATGTAACAAAGTTGCGTCTTTAGATGCCAGACATTTTACACCCCCAACCATTCCTGTATCTTTTATCATTTCAGAGGAGTAGTGCACACAAGCAAAGGTCAAAATATAGAACGTGACCTTGACCTTTGACCTTATTTCTATTTTGAAGATGAAAGGTCATGAGGGTCTATGGTGAAGACTTTAGGTCTGTATCACTTCTGGTTTTTAAGATATACTTGTATATCACTTACACGAATCATTTTAGGGGAGGTAACTCCCATAAGATGTCGTCAGATCCTTTCCGCTAACATTCAACAAAGTTGCGTATGGATTGACTGAGGACTTTAGAAAAGATTTTGAAGCGATATCTTTTAAGGTTTCAGAGGAGTAGTACACACAATCTTTTTGGTGTTGGGGAAGATAACTCCGTAACGACAAAGTTTACGACATAATTCCCATAACACATCAAATCATTTTCATGACCGATATCATAGACAAAATATGAAAGCGATATGTCGCGAACTCACTTGTCAGGAAATGGCGGAAGAAAAAGAATAATAATTAAAAACCAATTGTTCAGAGAACAATTGAAGGTCTTTCCACCTCAATTGCAGATTTGTTGATAAAAAAAAATGAGGTTTAAAATGTAATTGTTGGTTTTAGAGCATAGCTAAACTTTCAGTGATTTCAAGGATATATGGTTCTATGTACTGAAATAAGGGAGGTATTATGCTACTTACCGTATTACAAATATCACTTCTGGTTTGATATGATAGGTAATTTTACAATTGTTAAAAAAATATATGGACTGCTAGTTTGAATAACTAAGAAAAATGTTTATTTCTGGTTAACTAAATGTTTGATGAATTATACTGTTTTGCACTATAAACATCAAAAACGTCATTAATGTGACCTTATAAATTGACAATTCTAGACGTTTTCATGGGTTGTAACATTGTCACATTAATTAACATTCCAATATATCCAAAACGTCTAAAAACGTCTACAGAAATAATAACGTTGCCAGAAATGACGTCATCAAAAGTAGTGCCTGAATTTCACGCTTTCAATACCTTTAATTGCTTTAAAAATCTGAAAAAAACTTATAAAGTGTGAAAAAATGCAAAATACGTAATATAGGTCATGACCTTGACCTTTGACCTTGTGACATTTTTCAAGGTCATTGGCCGTTGAGGTCATTTTAGAAGACCCCATGCCATTATTATGTACCATTGTCAAGTTATAAACGAAAAACCTTAAGTTTGAACGTTCTAGGTGCAATTACTCTCAAAAGATGACGTCATACAACTTTAACTCAAATGTAACAAAGTTGCGCATCAATGTCCTAAACATTTCCACCATTACATTTCCTTGGCTATCTACAACCATTTCAGAGGAGTAGTGATAACAAGCAAATATCAAATAATAGAACTTGACCTTGACCTTTGACCTTGATGCCAATTTGAAGGTTATCAATCCCTGATGTTAAAACAAAAGACCCCATGCCTTTATCATGTACCACTGTTTAGAAATAAACGAAAAACGAAAATTTAAACGTTCTAGGGGCAATTACGCCTATAAAATGACGTCATACAACTTTTTCTCAAATGTAACAAAGCTAGATCTCAACGTCCTTAACATTTTCTCCTTTACATTTTATCAGCTATCTTTTACCGTTTCAGAGGAGAAGCGATAACAAGCAAAAGTCAAAATTAAGAACTTGACCTTGACCTTTGACCTTGATGCCAATTTGAAGGTTATCAATCCTTGATGTCAAAACAAAAGACCCCATGCCTTTATCATGTACCATTGTTGAGAAATAAACGAAAAACCGCAAATTTAAACGTTCTAACGGCAATTACGCCTATAAAATGACGTCATACAACTTTTATGCAAATGTAACAAATCTAGGTCTCAACGTCCTTAACATTTTCTCCATTACATTTTATCAGCTATCTTTTACCGTTTCAGAGGAGAAGCGATAACAAGCAAAAGTCAAAATTTAGAACTTGACCTTGACCTTTGACCTTGACCTCATTTTACTTGTTAGGGGTCATGGACCCTAAATACAAAGTTTCATGTTGATATCTCAACTCTAAATAACAATTTGTATGATACACCAAAAGTGAAAGTCGTTTGAGGGGAAATAACTCCTATGAAATGTCGTCAGATCCCTTCCGACCAAATTGAACAAAGTTGCGCACTGATACACTGAAGACATTGCAAGAGATTTTGGGTCGATATCTTTTACAGTTTTAGAGATATAGCGATAACAAGAAAAGGAGGACGCCGGGAGATAACTCCTATAAAAAAAAGTGTTCGGTTACACAGGGTCAATGGTGAAATCGCAATCACTGTACGATATCATGGGCCAAAAATCCTTTCGATATGTCAAGTAACAAAAAAACATCCTAGACGGCAGAAGAAAAAAAAAAAAAATTAAAAACCAATTGTTCAGAAAACAATTGAAGGTCTTTCCACCTCAATTGCAGATTTGTTGATAAAAAAAATGAGGTTTAAAATGTAATTGTTGGTTTAAGAGCATAGCTAAACTTTCAGTGATTTCAAAGATATATGGTTCTATGTACTGAAATAAGGGAGATATTATGCTACTTCCCGTATTACAAATATCACTTCTGGTTTGATACGATAGGTAATTTCACAATTTTTTAAAAAATATATGGACTGCTAGTTTGAATAACTAAGAAAAATGTTTATTTCTGGTTAACTAAATGTTTGTGATGAATTATACTGTTTTGCACTATAAACATCAAAAACGGCATTAATGTGACCTTATAAATTGACAATATTCTAGACGTTTTCATGGGTTGTAACATTTTCACATTAATTAATATTCCAATATATCCAAAACGTCTAAAAACGTCTACAGAAATAATGACGTTGCCAGAAATGACGTCAGCAAAAGTAGTGCCTGAATTTCACGCTTTCAATAGCTTTAATTGCTTTAAAAATCTGAAAAAAACTTATAAAGTGTGAAAAAATGCAAAATACGTAATATAGGTCATGACCTTGACCTTTGACCTTGTAACCTTTTTCAAGGTCATTGGTCATTGAGGTCATTTTAGAAGACCCCATGCCATTATTATGTACCATTGTCAAGTTATAAACGAAAAACCTTAAGTTTGAACGTTCTAGGCGCAATTACTCTCAAAAGATGACGTCATACAACTTGAACTCAAATGTAACAAAGTTGCGCATCAATGTCCTAAACATTTCCACCATTACATTTCCTTGGCTATCCACAACCATTTCAGAGGAGTAGTGATAACAAGCAAATGTGAAATAATAGAACTTGACCTTGACCTTTGACCTTGATGCCAATTTGAAGGTTATCAATCCCTGATGTTAAAACAAAAGACCCCATGCCTTTATCATGTACCATTGTTGAGAAATAAACGAAAAACAAAAATTTAAACGTTCTAGGGGCAATTACGCCTATAAAATGACGTCATACAACTTTTTCTCAATGTAACAAAGCTAGGTCTCAACGTCCTGAACATTTTCTCCATTACATTTTATCAGCTATCTTTTACCGTTTCAGAGGAGAAGCGATAACAAGCAAAAGTCAAAATTTAGAACTTGACCTTGACCTTTGACCTTGATGCCAATTTGAAGGTTATCAATCCTTGATGTCAAAACAAAAGACCCCATGCCTTTATCATGTACCATTGTTGAGAAATAAACGAAAAACCGCGAATTTAAACGTTCTAACGGCAATTACGCCTATAAAATGACATCATACAACTTTTATGCAAATGTAACAAAGCTAGGTCTCAACGTCCTAAACATTTTCTCCATTACATTTTATCAGCTATCTTTTACCGTTTCAGAGGAGAAGCGATAACAAGCAAAAGTCAAAATTTAGAACTTGACCTTGCCCTTTGACCTTGACCTCATTTTACTTGTTAGGGGTCATGGACCCTAAATACAAAGTTTCATGTTGATATCTCAACTCTAAATAACAATTTGTATGATACACCAAAAGTGAAAGTCGTTTGAAGGGAAATAACTCCTATGAAATGTCGTCAGATCCTTTCCAACCAAATGGAACAAAGTTGCGCACAGATACACTGAAGACATTGCAAAAGATTTTAGGTCGATATCTTTTACGGTTACAGAGAAATAAAGATAACAAGAAAAGGATGACGCCGGGAGATAACTCCTATAAAAAAAAGTGTTCGGTTACACAGGGTCAATGGTGAAATCGCAATCACTGTACGATATCATGGGCCAAAAATCCTTTCGATATGTCAAGTAACAAAAAAACATCCTAGACGGCAGAAGAAAAAAAAAAAAAAAAAAAAAAAAAAAAATTAAAAACCAATTGTTCAGAGAACAATTGAAGGTCTTTCCACCTCAATTGCAGATTTGTTGATAAAAAAAAATGAGGTTTAAAATGTAATTGTTGGTTTTAGAGCATAGCTAAACTTTCAGTGATTTCAAGGATATATGGTTCTATGTACTGAAATAAGGGAGGTATTATGCTACTTACCGTATTAAAAATATCACTTCTGGTTTGATATGATAGGTAATTTCACAATTGTTAAAAAAATATATGGACTGCTAGTTTGAATAACTAAGAAAAATGTTTATTTCTGGTTAACTAAATGTTTGATGAATTATACTGTTTTGCACTATAAACATCAAAAACGTCATTAATGTGACCTTATAAATTGACAATTCTAGACGTTTTCATGGGTTGTAACATTGTCACATTAATTAACATTCCAATATATCCAAAACGTCTAAAAACGTCTACAGAAATAATAACGTTGCCAGAAATGACGTCATCAAAAGTAGTGCCTGAATTTCACGCTTTCAATACCTTTAATTGCTTTAAAAATCTGAAAAAAACTTATAAAGTGTGAAAAAATGCAAAATACGTAATATAGGTCATGACCTTGACCTTTGACCTTGTGACATTTTTCAAGGTCATTGGCCGTTGAGGTCATTTTAGAAGACCCCATGCCATTATTATGTACCATTGTCAAGTTATAAACGAAAAACCTTAAGTTTGAACGTTCTAGGTGCAATTACTCTCAAAAGATGACGTCATACAACTTTAACTCAAATGTAACAAAGTTGCGCATCAATGTCCTAAACATTTCCACCATTACATTTCCTTGGCTATCTACAACCATTTCAGAGGAGTAGTGATAACAAGCAAATGTCAAATAATAGAACTTGACCTTGACCTTTGACCTTGATGCCAATTTGAAGGTTATCAATCCCTGATGTTAAAACAAAAGACCCCATGCCTTTATCATGTACCACTGTTTAGAAATAAACGAAAAACGAAAATTTAAACGTTCTAGGGGCAATTACGCCTATAAAATGACGTCATACAACTTTTTCTCAAATGTAACAAAGCTAGATCTCAACGTCCTTAACATTTTCTCCTTTACATTTTATCAGCTATCTTTTACCGTTTCAGAGGAGAAGCGATAACAAGCAAAAGTCAAAATTAAGAACTTGACCTTGACCTTTGACCTTGATGCCAATTTGAAGGTTATCAATCCTTGATGTCAAAACAAAAGACCCCATGCCTTTATCATGTACCATTGTTGAGAAATAAACGAAAAACCGCAAATTTAAACGTTCTAACGGCAATTACGCCTATAAAATGACGTCATACAACTTTTATGCAAATGTAACAAATCTAGGTCTCAACGTCCTTAACATTTTCTCCATTACATTTTATCAGCTATCTTTTACCGTTTCAGAGGAGAAGCGATAACAAGCAAAAGTCAAAATTTAGAACTTGACCTTGACCTTTGACCTTGACCTCATTTTACTTGTTAGGGGTCATGGACCCTAAATACAAAGTTTCATGTTGATATCTCAACTCTAAATAACAATTTGTATGATACACCAAAAGTGAAAGTCGTTTGAGGGGAAATAACTCCTATGAAATGTCGTCAGATCCCTTCCGACCAAATTGAACAAAGTTGCGCACTGATACACTGAAGACATTGCAAGAGATTTTGGGTCGATATCTTTTACAGTTTTAGAGATATAGCGATAACAAGAAAAGGAGGACGCCGGGAGATAACTCCTATAAAAAAAAGTGTTCGGTTACACAGGGTCAATGGTGAAATCGCAATCACTGTACGATATCATGGGCCAAAAATCCTTTCGATATGTCAAGTAACAAAAAAACATCCTAGACGGCAGAAGAAAAAAAAAAAAAAAAAAAAAAAAAAATAATCAGAACAAAAGCAAAAGGTCTTTCCACGGAAAGTGGAAAGACCTAATAATCAGAACAAAAGCAAAAGGTCTTTCCACGGAAAGTGGAAAGACCTAAAAATAATCAGAACAAAAGCAAAAGGTCTTTCCACGGAAAGTGGAAAGACCTAATAATAATATTAAACAGAAGAAATACAATAAGGACTTTCCGTCCGGAGACGGGAAAGCCCTTAATAATAGTGTAAAGTTCAACAAAAGCTGGACGTGACATATCGTGACCCGTCATGGGACAAATGAAGGTCAAAGGCAAATGAGAAGTCTTGTACGTGAAATCTAAGCGAAGGTATAGATTGTACTTCCTATCAAAAAATTTAAATCATCAACTAAGAAGAAAAGACTTGCCAGTTCATATGTATAGAATGCAATTGATTCCGTCAAAATGTACTTGCAAATAATAATTGAACTTTTATTTGTCATTAAACATAAACATATAGTTTGTGACAAAGACATACAAATACATATAAAGCAAATTTGGAGACCAAATATTATACGCATAAGTATTAGTAACAGACATTATAACATATCAAATGAATTATGAGACTTCTGCCCTCAGTTCTAATGACTGCTTTAAAAAGAAGCCAACCATTCTAATATGTTTATTATTTGTTGGGTTAAGCAAAAAGACCAGTTTTTCATCATCTGTCATGTTTATAAATTCTCCATTTTCAAGCTTAAGACTATTAAACAAAGTTTCCCTTATTTTACTATTAGTTTTACATTTTAAAATGAAATGAGATTCATCTTCAATAGTCTTGCAAATTTTACAAATTCTATCTTGCCGAGGGATTTTATAATAACGACCTTTTTCTATTTCGAGGTCGTGATCACTAATACGCAGTTTTGTGAATATATTTCTAATTGAAAATAATGGATCTGTAAGATAAAACTCTCCTTTGAGAGATGGATTTAACTTCTTATATAGATAGAATTTACTTTTTTCATCATATCCATTTATTCTATCTAAAAATATCTCTTTAAATTTCTCATTTACACCATTTTTTATAGAAGATTTCAAAAGTTTTACATCCTTTAATGACTTGCAACTAGAAATATTGTCTCCATTTTCTACTTCTGAAACAATATCTTTAACGAAGGTGTACCAGCTGTAAGTGCCTTGATTGTCAAGTGCTTTAGTAAGTTCAAAAGATTCTTTGAGCAATGGATTTATATCATTTGTGTGAAGTCTTGCTAGATATAGAAGTGATTGACTATGTATGAAGTTTTCAATAGGATATCTTCCTAATTCTGTTCTCACACCAATATTTGAAGAAGATTTCTTTGTCCCTAATAGAGACTTACAAAAATTTAAGTGTACTTTTTCTAAAGAAGTTTTATCCACAAAGGAAATATAATCTACTCTATTATTTGTCTGGGCTGCTCTCTTTTTTGCCCTATAAAAGGGCAAGTAGTAGTCCATAAAAGAAATCTCAGAACTATAAGTTAAAATTGGTCTAATTAATTTATCAAATAAGTTATTCATTACTTTAACTGGGAAATTCCCCATAGACATGGCTTTTTCTCTAAGTAAAAATAATACCTTTCTTGCCTTTTTTGCTAGATCATTTAAACTAGACTTTAGATTACCATTGCTTTTTAATAAGCATCCTAAAAATTTATACTCGAAAGTATTTTGAATTCTCTCATCATTAAAACTGATGAATGAATCAGAATTTATACAATTATTTTGAACTATCATAGTTTTCGTCTTTTTAACGTTTAAAGTTAGCTGCCACTTTCCACAATATTCACTTAAATTATTTACACTTGTTTGAAGACCTTCTTTACTTTCTGAAATGATAAGTAGATCATCTGCAAATGACAGAGAACCAACTTTTGAGTTTAGAAGAATTGAAGGTTGACAATCATCCCTGTCAAAGTTTGAACTTAAATCATTTATAAACATGTTGAAAAGAGTAGGGCTAACTGAATCCCCTTGTTTTACTCCCCTGTTTATTTCGAAATATTCTGAATGACATCCTTCTAACTTAAGAGCAATGTTTGTCTTTGATAACATATTTTTTATTGTGTAATATAAATGCTTTCCCATTCCTAGATTAGCTAATTTGTACAATAATCCATCTCTCCATACTGAATCAAATGCTTTTTTGAAGTCAACAAAGCATAAATATAATTTCTTCTTATTCTTATGTATATATTTGTTAATAAGAGATTTTAGAACAAAAAGACTGTCTGTGGTTCGATGGTTTTCGCGGAAACCAAATTGAGAATTAGAATATTTGTTTGTACAGAATATAAAATGTGGATAAAATGATAATTGCCTTTATTATGTACACACGTGACATAAGATCATGCAAAAAGTCCAAATAAATCTTTATAAATGCAGTATAGTTGTTATAACAAAAAGTCTGAAGAGTTAATGCATGAAATAAAATATCACAAGCTCCTGTGAAAAAAAAATCAACTACGCTTACACAATCTTCTCATAGTCGGGATAATAATGACGTTTAAAGAGTATAAAAATGTGCAGTGTGCAATTCCGGGTTACCCTTTATCAAGTAAGCACGTGGCATAACTATGCAAACAGTTCAAAAGACGGAAATCAAAGAACAATAGGAAAACACGGAAACAGCAACAGGGAGCAACAAATACTATAAAATATAGTCTTAAAGAAAAAACAAGCATAAATGAACACAACAATTGTTTATATATAAGCAGTGTAAAGTTCAACAAAAGCTGGACGTGACATATCGTCACCCGTCATGGGACAAATGAAGGTCAAAGGCAAATGAGAAGTCTTGTACGTGAAATCTAAGCGAAGGTATAGATTGTACTTCCTATCAAAAACTTTAAATTATCAACTAAAAAGAAAAGACTTGCCAGTTCATATGTATAGAATGCAATTGATTCCGTCAAAATGTACTTGCAAATTCAGTCCACCAGTCATAGTGAAATGTATGTGCACCAATAAGTGATCACTTATGAACAAACAAAGCAACTAACAAAAGGCCAGTTTTGTCTCCTTTTTCCTATGCCACAGATCCACAGTACTTTTAATTGTGCAAATGATTTACTTCCTGTATTTCCATGTTTTTTTATCATGTTACTAGCATAGACAAGTTTTTTCCATACAGCAGGAGACGCTAAAACCGTTACCTTCTCAACACAGTTAGTCTATATTTCTACTTCCACGTTTTATGTTAAATACTAGATTTACTAGTCTTATGAATTTTAATGTACTGAATTAAAGAAGTATACTCAAACCGATGTTGACAAACATCTTGAACTTGCAATGAGAAGCCGGATCTTTCGCCGTTTTGATGGCCTCACTGTAACTTCAAGATGAAGAGACAGCGATGAAAATCTTGTTCTTTTCTTCGAGTTTTAGTCAATTGCATCTGTAGATTCATGACAGAGACAACAGAAACACACACACAAAAAAAAAACCAAAAAAAAAAAAAAAACAAACAAACATAGAAGCAATGATGTATAACACGTACCCCACCATGACCTCAGTTCATGCCTCTAATAAGAATGTCGACAATCATGATTTTGTATACTACTTAACATAAGATACAAAAATTTAATGAATTATGAGCAACTAGTTATACATTTTGAGAAAATTTTAATATCTTGCTACTTTGCGAGGTGGACATATCGGTAATATCAGAGCAGACTTTTCAAATCTACGAAATCAGTGACTCCTGTAACTTCATTAAAATCATTGTGTTCATTATTTTCATTCACTTTTTGTCTTTCGTGCAGTGTGGAAATGATAAAACATTTCCCAATACTTATGGTGTATAAGTGCTATTTTCTTGATTAACCAATGTTTGAAGTTCTAGCAAGCGGTCATCTTGTTGGTAATCATACTATATTGGTTTTTATAGTATGTTTTATACACCAGAGTGTCAAGATAGATAAGGGTTAGGTTTTGGGTACCCATAAAATAGGCTTAACCCCAACACTGTTCAACGTCTGTATTTGAATTTTCAAGTTTGAAGTTGGAATTAAAGTAAAAAATTCGAAGATTATTGTCGGAATTTTGATTAATAAAAAAACCGTGGTCCGTAGTTTGCTGATTAATTATAGTATAACTAATCGCTGAATTCAAATACCAGACATAAAAAACGCGTGACCAAATAAGCAGTAAATCACGAGTGCGCACGAGTTATTTACATCTGTAGTTCGGTCACAAGTTGTTTATTTATGGCATTTTAATTAAGCGATTAGTTATACGTTTTATTACATTGTACAGAAATTTTAATGTCTTAACAAATAAAACGTCGTCTTCAAAACTAAAATATTTTTCTATGGACTTTTTATTATGAAAGGAAAGTTTTCTTGGGGTTTCTTAGATTAGGTATTGAATTTCTTGGTTGTTCATAATATTGCCAACAGGAATGGAAAATACTTGAAATAATGGTTTAATAATAATATTATAATAATAATAATCATTTATTTCAAACATAAATAGTCCATAGTTATATATACATATATGATGAAAGTTTTAAATATACAAGATCAAAAATGAAGAATTAAAATACCAATAAATATAATTAGAAATTCTAATAATAATTTATTAATTTTTACAATACACATCTATTTATTTATTGTTTATTCGATTGGAAATTCTTCATTAAAATCATATCTTGGCTTTAAAAATATTATCTTTAAAAAAATTTTATTTTTTAAAGTTTTTATGACGAATTATTAATGTAAATTTATGAACAAAATTACCATAATATTCCATTACTTAATCATATTCAAAATGGCAAAAAAGTTAATAAAAAAACAGAGGCATCCATGCAATAAATTAACACTAGACACAATATAGTTAATCTTGTAGAAATTTGAATTTAGTGGAATGGAATTTGTCAGCAAAACGAAACAGCCTCCAATATAAAAAAAAAACGACAGATAATTAATGAATGAAATAAAAAAAAAGATATCTAGCATTTTAATTTCAGTCTAAGTTGACAAACCGCAGTGATGAACGCGTGAACATTAGCCTGGAGTGAAGACACGTGTGCGTGAATAATTATATTGATAAATGAAATATTATGTGATATATATATATATATATATATATATATATATATATGTGTGTGAATCTTAAATTAGACTGTGCATTAGGCATATTTATTGGAAATACGATAAAGTGAGAAAAAAAACAAGAAAAAATTAATTCAATATTAATATTGAAAATTATAAAGAAGTGACAAAGAATGATAACAAATAAACGTCAGAAACTTGAACAATAACAAGGTAGACGGAAAACATGCATGTCATTGGGTAAATGGCAAGTAGTTCCCTAAGTCGACACTAGAACCTTCTTATCCATCTACATACAGTATGTGATAATACTGTATAGAAATTAAATGCATGAAGGCAAAAATGAAAGAGAAGATTAGGTCACATGCTTCAATTCCTAATTTTCGAAATTTGACACCTGCGGTCCCCAATTTTTGAAAATCAAAATTTTAAAATCTTATTGCATATCTACATACAGTGTTTGAAAATACTGAATAGAATTAAATGCGTAAAATGCTAAATAAAAACTGTTTAGGTGACAAGCTTAAATTCCTAATATTTAAAACTATACTGCGCATCTACATACAGTATGTAACAATACTGTATAGAAATTAAATGCATGAAGTTAAAAATAAACGAGGAGTTTAGGTGACAAAAAAGTGTGACAGACGGACGGGCAGACGGGTAGAGGGAAAGACAGACGGACAGACGGATGGGAGCGATAACAATATCCTCAAAACTGAAAACTTCAAAGTGCAAGAATAAATATCAGAAACTTCTTCGAAGTGCAGGAATAAATATCAGAAAACACCCACTCCCCCAGGCCTTCCCAAAAAAGGACAAAACATTTTTCTATGCGGTTAAGTATAACAATCAGACTCAAGGTGACACAGTTACATCACAATTCCTCTGAAATATTATAATATTTATGTATTACTGTGTGGAGAAATGAAAATGATTATTTTGTATAGCTAACGCTATAGAAAGATATGGTTTGCTGTATTTTGATTGCCCGAACGGCATAGAGAAACACTGGTTATACTGTATAACATGGTTTGGTCTTGTGACGTCACCAACGAATTAATCTGCGACTTGTAAATTAAAATAGTCCCATGCCATTATTGCTGCTTGAATCGAACAATTATTGTACTTCTTTTTGGAAATTAAATTATAACAAATTTTATCAAAATACTTCAATAACCTGGTTTGGGTCAGTTTACGGCATTCATAAACCTCTTCGCGGTTTATTATGCATAAAATGACCCAATCCAGGTTATATGATGCCGTAAAACGGACGAAACGTGCAAACTGTCACTTAAAATCTTTAAATTTTAAATGGAGATAATATTTGGTGGTATCAAACGTTGATTTGATGGTTGCAAATATTCGTTTAGTGGCTCCCCCTATTCCCCGTAAACTTAATTAGCATCAATCGAATATCCAACTGATGCAGGCAAATATTAAAATACATTAAAGTCTAATTAAAGTTTCTTATCCTATCAACAATTTCCAAGTACACAATGTTGTATGCTTGCGATGTAAAATTGAAGATTTACACAAGCTGGAGAATTATTAAAATATATTCGACATACATTTTGTACAATTCAACATTTACACAGTACACTTTCTAGTTTGCAATCGGTCTGACTTTCATTTGTCCAAATTGTAATTCAAATAAATTTTGTCAAGGACAAAAATCTATTTTTCACTGCTTAAAAAGACCTTGACATCATATTTCACGAGGAATATCAATTTCTTATATGAAATTATGCAAAAACGTCTTTGTAAATCACTATTAAAATGAGAAGACTGTCTACAAGATGACAGTAAATAAACAAAATATCCACTTTTATACCCTTATCAAAAGTACATTAAAGTGGACATGCCAAAATGATTAACTAAAACATCTCGTGAGGCAATTTGTTTGTCGAACAGACCCCGTTTTTTATATGACCTCTGACTAAAAAAAGTACGTCACACGAAGCGACCCTTTTTCAAGGACAACGGAACGTAGCCGAAACGTAGTAAAAAAGTGACCCGATTTTCTTTTATGTCTTTTCGTCTTGATTACCTGTCTAAAAAAAAATGCAACTAATAGTGTACTCTTTTCACTTTTCCTTTATCATGCACTGTTCATGCATCTGAGCATCTTGCATAATTGATGAAATTATACACTTTTCAGATAAGGATACCATACAATTATACCATTTGTAGTGGTTTTTTTATGTGTTTAAAGTAGGCTATAATGTTCTACTTTTTAACCTATAAGGCTACATGTATGAAAAAGAAATCATATTCCTTTCAGCGACCATTCACTGATATATTTTATCATAACGGCAAAGATGTACCTTAGCAATATATTTGTTATTGCATTGGAACAATTCTACTTCAAAAATGTTCATCTCAGTCTCACGATAGAAAAAAAAATGCTAAAGGAACTGCACAATTTATTTGCAATGAATCTCAAATTAACTGTAAACAATAAAATACCAAAATTTTAACACATTTTTCATTTTCCCAAAACTTTTCCTTGTCCATCAATGTTTTTTTTGTCGTTCACTTTATTTTGTTTTTGCATTTCTATTTTTTCCCCTTTGATGATATTACTCACAAAATTTGGGTTATTTTTCGGAATATTTTGACACAAGCACACCTGATGGTTAATCCTGAAATACACGGCAAAAAAAAAATAAATAAATAAATAAAAAAAAAAATAATAAAATAAAAAAAAACAAACCGAAAAAGGTATCTCAGTTGATTATTATAGAATTACAAATTTTGCAATATTATGTCAATTTTATGACAAGTATATGTATGAAAAAAAAGTTTTATAAGATACAAATTTTCACAGGGTGTCAGCTCTTAGTTAAAAGATTTTTTAAAAGATAACTCTCAGCAAGACTGTATAATAGCAGAAATAACTCCTTGAAATTGTAAAATCATGGCGTATTAAAATGTTTTTGAATGACATTTAACCTTTGAGGGGCTATTTTACACAATTTAAAAATTGTTTTCAATAAAAAACACATGTTTCTCATGAATGTTGATCAAAATCTTTGAATGTTTTGACAAATTAAAATGAACGCACATTTATGTGAAAATAATTTGATGATGGAAATTTCAAAAACATTTGACTGACATTTTCAGTCCGCTTTATTGATGAAAAATAAATTTCAATTTGACAGAATACGAATTTCCGTTCAGTACAAACATAGCACATAGCACATATATTGAACATTATCTGTAGCCACCACCGCCATCTCAAATCAGAAAACTTGGAGGACCAAGAACTTAATATGTATCGCTGTTTCTCTCTCTCACACAAACACATACATACCCACAAAACAAAAAAGAACAAAACAAAATGGACAAAATGAACAAAACGTGCAAAACTGAAAACAAGAAAAAAATCATGGAGAGGAATTTGAATTTTCATAATTTATAAGTTTCCTCACTTCTCACTAGAAGTAAAATAGCAGTAGTTTTGCGATGGCAATTTATAAGTGATATTTTGTATTGTCCTATATGTTTACACTGCTGATAGTAGATGGACTGGACAGTTGAAGTGGTGCCATAAACTGAGCAGGGACTGCTTAACCCTCCGGATCCAAACACGTTTTTATAGGAGCTTATATGTTGTTCAAAGTTCTTAGTTTTCACTTGATTTTGCATTTTTTATACTTTATCCGTCGTATACCCGAATTCGCCTTTTCCTCATATTCAAGATTTTTTTTATTTATCCCTACATATTTTTGTTTTTGTTGGATTATGAAAAATGTACATATCTAAATTCGTATTTACCCACGTTTTCTCGTTTTATTTCTTAACCTTAATTCGTGTTGCAGAAATAAAATCTTAAGTGGGACTTAAGAAATTGCCTTTTTTTCTTCTTTAAAATTTTCATGTGTCTGAACTTAATATTTAATATTAAAGATAACATCTTCAGAAACTTTTACTACGAAATAAAATACATATGCAACGTACTAGTAACCATCTGTATATTAAACAAAAAATGGCTTTTGAACAAGAACAACTCAGTATTTTGGAAGTCAACAGAAACGTTACAATTCAACATTTATTTTACATTCGAAGTATATACGTTGTTTAGAAGAAATTATGTTTATTTATATGTTAATTTGAACAGAGAATAAAACTTAGATTTAAACAATTTCATAATCAGAAACATTCCTGTAATCATTTTGAAAAAAAAATCAATTAAGGAAAGGTTTTTGGAGTGTGCGTGTAATTTAGTTTTTCATGTGATTCTTCGATTTTTAAAATTTCAGTTAGAAAAATGAAATATTTTTCTCGAAATTTTTCGTTGTCTGAGTAGGATAATCTATTATTATTATTTTTATTTCCTTAAAATCTATTGTCTAATATACTGTAAATAACTTGAATTACAAAAACTTATATACGTACACAATGTATATATATATAGAATATTTCTAGAAACCGACCATATATTTGATATTTCAACAAACACTATCTACAATTAATGCATACTAAATAAAGAAAATAAAAAATGGTTGCGTTGTGATATTAAAGAAAAATTCAATACGTTTTCATATTTCAAAGGAACTTAATAAAATAATATATAATTTAAACAAAATTCAATGTCATGGATCCATAAACAGTTCTATCTGATGTTGCCATTTTTTGCACTTCGGTCTGGATTGGAAAATAGTTACCTTGCTTTGATAGTTTTGCTTATTCAATTGCCTTCATACAGATTGAAGCTCTGGTTATGGGTTTATGTGGGTGGGTGTTGTAATTGCCTGATGACGCGTCATGTCAAGGTCAAGAACTATCCAATTATGACATTTTTGTATGATCATTTTTAAAATTCTTAATTATAAACGTTTGTATTTTAGGAATTGGTCCATAAAGGTTTCAATTATTTCCCTCTTAAATTCCAATAAAAATTGACCAATAAATTTTGCCCAGATATAACATAACACGGATGTACGGAACATACTAATTGGTGGCGAAATGGAACGGACCACTTTTGGTACCGTCAATGGCTTTTAGTTATATCCTAGTTTTTCAAGTAGTTCCGCTTACAACCAGGCAAGAAACAATGGGGAAATTGTCACACGGAAATATGAGGTGATTTCTCTACAAAATTTCGGCAAACAGCGACTCCAGTGTATTTCCTTTGCAGACTGTGTGATCGAGTCTTCAGTGAATAGATGCCGTGTTACTGCTGATTTATGCTTTCATAAAAATAAATTTTACGAATTTCAATAATAATTTCTGTATGATCGTGTATCTGTTGTTATTCCCCCGTCTGTCTGTCCCTCCGTCCGTCAGTCTATCAAAGTTTTCTTGAGACCTAAATTCCTCTTTCATTTCTAACTTTATGCATTTTATTTCTATTCAGTTTTGTCATACATCACATGTATAGTTGTGCAGTAAGGTTTTACAATCTGATTTTAAAAACTTTTGACCCTTGCGGTCAAGTTTAGAAATTGTGAACTGCTTTCATATTTATACTTCATGCATTTTATTTCTATACAGTATTGTCATTCACTGAACTTAGATGCGCAGTTAGGATTTACAATTTTGATTTTCAAATCACGAAAACTTGGGGCACACAGTGGTCAAATTTTGAAATTGTGAATTTAAGTTTGTGACCTAAACTCCTCTTTCATTCTTTTAACTTTAATTATGCATTTTATTTCTATACAATATTGTCTTATACTGTATGTAGATGTGCAATAAAGATTAGAATTTTGATTTTTAAAAATTTGTGTAAAAAGGGGTCGAATTTCAAAAATTGTGAATTTAAGCTTGTGACCTAACCTATTCTCTCATTCTATACTGAATACACTTTATTTCTACTCAGTATTGTCATATAGCAAAACTATCAAGCCCCAAGCCTTTGCTGGGGAGAAATAGTGGGTAAAAATAAAACCTGATTTGAGTTTCTTTTCAAACATATGATTGCGAAAGTGTGTGAAACACCAGAGATGCAACATGTTTCAGACTGCCTCCTTCTAGTATGCATTCATCACGCTTCACACACGAAAATAACATTTTTGTACTTGTTTCCTGAACTTGACACAGTTTTCTTCGTAAAGCTATGTAAAAATGACAATTTGTAATCTTTTTTAAAAACGAATATATTCTTTGCAAATTTTTTACAATATTTTGTATACGTATAGTTGCCCTTTAAAAGCAAAGTTGACATAGGATATTTAATTTACTGCGTTCAATGCGCATGTGTGAATTAACATATATTCAGTATACTCATAAACAAAACTTTGGAAACCCAAAATGATTATAAAAATTTTGTGGGGATAAATGCAAAGGCCTTAAGGTGGTACCCAACACCTTGACTAAAATAAATTTGGCTCGTTTAATTTTCATAAATTTTTTAGGAAATATTTACTTTGACCTGTTGACATAAATGTTGATTTTTTTTAGTAAATAGAATTTCACACTTCACGGGAATAATTTCATTGAATATATAGCAGTTTGGCAAAGATCAATTTTGATCATAGAGAAGCTTAATTTCTCTTTACATATTAAATTTGATTAAAACGCTCTGGTGATTTTTAAGAGTTATCTCCCTGTAGTGTTGGGTACCACCTTAAAACGGATAACAAAACATGCAACTCCAAAAGTCACATGTTAAATAAAGTCAGAACACGGTACAGTGTAAAATAAAGTCAGAACACGGTACAGTGTAATTCCAACATGTCATATGTAAAATAAAATCAGAACACCGTACAATGCAATTCCAACATTACGGAAAATAACACTCTTTATATATAATTTTTTAAAACAACGTCACAAAATATATATAACTGAAATTTGGTAGAAAAACAAAATATATTTAATAACATGGCAACTCCAACCGCGTTTGGGTAAATTTCGTGGGAGGCTCCACATGAATCTGTAAGCTTTGGAAAAGTAATTTAAAAGCCAAACTTCTGATTTGGGAAGAACAATAGATGAAGAAAAAGAGTTATAATATGAAACTATTATCTTTATTAAGAAATGTTTATTTGGGATAATGTTGTGCTTTTTGGCATTTGCAAATTCCTCATTCTTTTTTTCAACGTGCGTTTAGGTCCAAAATTGAATGGTGCTATAACGAGTGCTGCGAATAAATTCAGTATATGTTACGTTATATTCGTCTGAAACGTTTAATAAGATCCCAAAAATTGAAAATTTATCAAATATGTTTACATTATGTCAAGGGCATTCGTGTACATAAATTTTAATAAAATCAAAGTAAAGCATAGTTATGTTTCTGCAAAATTGACGGACGGATCCAGCAGCAACCGTATAATCGGAAATTGTTCTGACGAGCGTTTTTTTTTTAAACTTTGTTCAAATTGGAAATTCCAAGCATACGTTTCTCGTAATTGATTGACATATTTATTTGAATCATACAATTGTTGGAATCAATTTAATTAAGAGAGTGCATAAAATTGTACTCGTATGCAAAAAGTATATCCTTATTATGTTTTATTACTTGACACGATTTTATTGGTCAGCATTGCGGGAAATAATTAAAATTTATAATCAACTTAATTATTTCATAATTAATTACAATAGACGACGCAGGTGTAGTACTTAGTTGTATGTCAAAATGTGATCTCATTTAATAAAAAAAAATAAATAATATAAGTAGATAAAAATTTTTAAAAAGTAATAAAATAAAAAAAAAAAATAGGTAACAGGAGCGAATGAGAGCGAGAGAGAGATGTGATAGGGGTTAGTAAAACTGAATTTGGATAATTTTGTGTTCAAATGTAGGTTTTAATTGCGATACACCACATTATGTGTCAGATTGAATGTAGAAATCAAATACACGATCTCAATTTTAGCTGTAAATCTCACCATTGAAGGGTCTGTATTGTATCATTAGGATTCTCTTTATCAAAAGTGGCATAATGTTTATATTTACCTAGACAATAAATTTTGTGATACAGATTTTTGATGCACAGTGTATGCATATTTACGATATGTGTTCAAGGGCTGAAAAGTTGAAAGGCAGATCAATAACACAAAATCTTGAAGGGCATATTCAATCGAAAAAAGGATCAAAACGCTATAGATAAAAAATTTAATAAAGCCAATTTTGATTAGTGCTGTGAAAGAGCGAGTTGATTGTAAAATATCAGTTTTAGGATAGTACATGTATAGTACCGAAACTAGCAATGAAGCTAGTGATACCCTCGGATAACCTCGAGAAGCATCCATTCAGTGGTGATAAAAAAAAAATGTCTGGCGTAGCAGCATGATACAACAATGTTTGGTGATTTTTGCAACTATAATATGCAATACAATTAATAAGAACAAAACGATGATTCCGCCTGCATAAGTATTTCTCTGATGCACCAATATGAGTTGGTATTACTACATGCACAAATGAATCGAGACTGCATATGTTCAGTGATCTTTGCATCGACGTAGAAATGTTTTTACAATTACTTCTTCGTAAATTTTACGTATTCGTTTATTGATTCGGGAACCGCAATAGTGGTTTCTTGGTAGCGTGCTCGCCTCGAGTGCAGAAGGTCGCGGGTTTGAAAAGACAATGAAATTGGTAATTGCTGCTTTTTCCGCCAAGCATGCAGCATCAAGGAGTAAAGCTGGTCGGCTCGGAGTCAGTATAATATGTCCGGGTAAGGTGGTGGTTTTCCTGCGGACTCTTACCTCGTGAGCTAGCACATTAAAAATCTGGCTTAACGTGTCGGTCTAGTATAAAGCAGGGATCATATTCATATCATATCAACATGTTCTCGTCCTGATATGCATTTAATAATTGCCACTGGACATTAAACAATTATTTATCCATCCATTTATTGATTTGAATGATATTGCCTTGACCACTGCTTATGAGACATAAATTGATAAAATATGTACAGACATGTGTAATGCATTAAAGTTGGCCTCATAGAGTATGAAAAAAAACTATACCAAAGCGACAAAACAGTGGGAAAAGTCCGTAGCATCGAAATCCAAAGAACAGACAAACTCGTGAGGATGCGAACAGAAATGTGTAGTGCAATAAACTCGCCTCAAAGAATATTTGCAAAACACTACCGGAGCAACAAAACAGTTGAACATTCCTTAACATCAAAATCCAAACAACAGACAAACTCGTGAAAATGCAACATAACAGATAAATACCACAACGTTACATATGTAACTATAAGAATGGAAAAAACATACAATGATCTAACTAGAATTAGAACAAGACAGCTCAGCAATGTGAACTCATGGAATGTGATTTCTAGCACTCAGATGCTGTACTTGTCCTTTTACTGAACGTATCACAAGCTCCGCTGCAAATATATATGTATTGGCCACGAAATCAATGATCAAAATTCTACTTTTATAAAACGATATTTTTTTTTAAAGTAAGGAGTATCTCCTCTCTCATGCAATTGCTCTGTTCTTTCTGGTTTAGCACATAATTATTTTAGCATTTGAATTTGTTCTATAAATTTTGGTTAATTTTGTGCATTTTCTCTTTTTTTTAACTGAGCGTTGATGACGAGACATGATAAACTGTTGAAATTTGCACACCACAGTGCTTCAAAATTAGTATCCAAGAATGTTTAATTTCAATCAATTTATTCATCTAAAACCAGACAAAAAATAATTGGCATCTATAAATCAACACCTTTACCTTAATTTCATAAATTTTGGTATTTCAAAGAAAAAATTATCTTTCAATTTTATACTTTTTGTTATAGACAAATGTACTACATTGATGAATGTTTCAATCAAATTAAATGCAAAATATATACTATATATTGAAGGCACATCTTTATCTGGGATATAAATCCTCCCCCGAAAAGATTCCACGGGACGTCAATTCAATTTGAGTTTAATGGAATTCCTTATCTTTTCATAAAGCAACAATTCTTTCATCTTAATTCCACATTATTACAAATATTATATTTAAAATACAAATAATAATTAGTGTAAATTTTTGTAAGAAATAAAAGCATATTTTTTCTATAGATAAGAGATCATTCTTTTTTTATGGCTATTATTTCGAAATTAGAAAATCATTTCAAAGACGCATTATCAAAAACCAGATAAGCCTTTGGTACCCATTTTATATTTGAATTAAATAAAGTTAGCTGCGTTATTCCTTACAATCATACATAGATTCGTATCGAAATTTTATGATGATTGAAAATAATTAGTTGTTTATATTGTTTTTCTCTACTTTTTCTGGACTTTTGTCTTCGAAATTGTACTTTACTTTCGAATGTATATATAACTAACATTATCATAGCCACAGTTTCGTATTTTATAAATCTTAATGTAAACAGATATATACTAGCGTTGAAAGAATAAGAATTAATAGTAAAGGAAAATGGTATCGTCGTATGCAAAACGATATTTAGGATCAAACAATAATGTAATATAACTGATTAAGATATGAAAAAGAATGATTAAACATTTTTCTCCCGATACTATTTTAGAAGGTAACAAATCTATTTTTTTCTTTTTTCAAATAGGTTATACTGACAAGTTTTTCTTACAGTTTAGATTAAAATTATATTCTTAGTTATTGTTTTAAGAGTAAAAATTGACTTTCCTACAAAAAAAAATATAACTTGATATGCTCTATGTGTTTGTGTGTACATGTGAGAGAGAAAGAGAGAAAGCGAGTGTGTTTTACTTGTTATTCAACTGTACTAGACACTACGCCAGTGGGGAAATTCAGTATTAGTTTTTGTAAAAGATTAACGAGGCAATAATATAAAATGGTCGACCATAAGACCAAAACGAAAAGAAAAATAAAATTCACGAAAATAGCAAAACATGGAAAATGTACCCAAAGATACAACCGAAAAAAAAAACGAAATCCACACAGATAACTAATAGTCAATACAGAAAACAACAATATAACAAACATAGAAGAAAATATACATTAAAGTTATACACTAACAAAGATAACCAAAGCAATTAAATGAAGGTTAAAGTCCATGTGAAAAAAAAATTTAACGTGTGGGAACAGAAAGACAGGGAAGAAATATTATAAAGGAAAAAAAAGGGAGCAACCATTTGATTTTTATGGGCGGCACGGATGTGATCTTGGATTCTGGAATTTTTCTTCGAAGCATACAAAAGCCTGAAAACATTTTTTCAAAATATACTTCTACATTTCATTTTATGTAATACATGTAATATTCTCATAAATTTTGTTTAGGCCTGGCTATTTTTAAAATTTCTCTTCCATCCCCGGACGTAAAAAACAAATGGTTGCTCTCTATCTAGACGAAATACAACAGGAAGCAACCCAAAGAGAAATAGAATAAAGACAATAAAAGTTCAATTACGGCTTGTGCGACAGTGTTGTTAATAAAATGATTATTGGAATATAAAAAAAAAATATATACACATTAAAATAAAAAGCAACTGTTGGAAGGAGTGGAGATAATAAAGTCAAATTATTTGAGAATCTAACATTTTATTAGTAATGATATTAATTACAACATTTTAATAATTTGTCTTAATTCCCTTTAACTCCCCTGTCCCTCCCCCTAAACATCAATCAGAATCTCATTAAGCCGAAATTAATTGAAACAAGACCTGGTATGTTTCAAGTGGTGAACGGAAATGATTTTTGTTTGACGGTTAGTTCTAATAAATGTGGCGACCATTTATAAGTCTTTAATATTTAAGACGATTATGATAATGTATGTTAACAGTTGCTCGGGCATTTATATTGATAATAAGGAAAGTTTATTGATCTAGGGAAAAAAACATAAACAGAATTCTCAATGCAAATTTCTGGATCAAACATCATACATGTACATATGCAATGAGACAAGGAAAAAAAATAAAATAAAAAAAATATGTTCGCCGGACGTCGAAATCCAGAATTTTCAGTTCGATATCATTAAAAATTAACTAATTACACTTTTTTCAACTTTTGTCAATTATTATTTTTTTTCTTTGAAAATTTAATATATACACATTTTTATTTCGTAAAAATCATAATATTCCAGATTAAGTAAAATTGTAGCTTTCTAAAATACTTCATTCTCATTTTTACGGTTATACATTGTGTTGATACAAAAAATTATTTCGAAAAATCCAGTTAATGAGATTGGTCTGTGGAACCATTATTCATGTAGTTCATATTTTTTACAGAATGGTTAAACAAAGACGGAGCTTTACCCCAGAGTCGACTATTGTTGTATTAAAATACTAACTGTTATACATATAGCATATTTAAAAGTGAAAAGACAACCATTTTTTAAAACTTAAGGATGATAGCTGGTCTAATAGGAAATAAATAGGTTTTGAAATAGGTGTTTTTGTTTGAGAGAACATATGAATAGTAAACAAATAAGCAAGAAAAAAATATAGGTTCATTTTAGAGCTAAATTTGCAGGAAATGGGTTTTCTCTGGATTTTTCATTGTCTTTGCATTGACAACTTCAGTCCCTCAAAAATGTATGAAAAAATAAAAAGGATTTCATAAAATTTTGTCAAATACCATTTTAAGGTATATATGATTAAATTATAAAATAAAAAAGTGGGGGTTAATGGGCAAAAAAATTCCTGTTTAAGAAATGGATAATACCCGAGGATTCCGAAAATCTGACAAAAAGACCAAAACATGACCAGCGAGCATCCTTAAAGTTAATCCGAAATGAAATCTTCGAATTTCTCAATGTACACACGGAATCATTGTAGCTTTTGCTTATTTGTATCAACAAATTAGTTGATGAGTCATGAGATATATGCTTATGAAAAAAATAATGATAATGATATAAAAAAATAGAATAAAGATAAAATAAAAGTTAGTAGTTCCACACAAAAATGTGATTTGTTGAAAATAAAATTCTGGTTTTCGATAATATTGACAACTACGCAGCTTTAAAATTGTCTTAGAGAGCGACCATTTGGCTTTTTATTAAGGTAGGGGGGCGGGGGGGTTAGAGCATAAAAAAAAATCGTTGGTTTTGAAAGCATTTTTAATATTTTTAAATATTTCAAAAATAATTTTGATAATTTAAAAACGTTTTAAATGTCCTTCGTTTTGATGATATAAAAAATATGCCAAATGCTGTTCATTTTTTGTGCAATTTAAAATGTTTTACAAGGTGACTGATATCTAATAAGTTCGAAACCATGACGAGACACTATGAAACTAGATTCCCTGGATTTATCACACTTTGTAATAAAATAATGTCAAAATCCTAAAACACACTCAGTGGAATAGCTAATTTTGAGACCGAAAAACATTTAAATGTCTCAAAGATAAACTTTATACATACCAAAAACTCATCTCAATCAAAGACCTGGTACTATAAATGCGATGTCTAAATATTTTAATATGGAAACCACATAACTATGACAAAAGATAAGTGAAAACTTTCAAAAAACCGTAAATCCTTCAAATTTTTATAAAAATAGACTTGAAAAGTTGTGTTTTCTCACGACCCAGTAAACGATGATTTATCCCCTCGTGAATCTTAAGGTTTTATTTGGGAATGTACATTTTCTACATGTGAACTTTTTAAAATCTATATTAAAACCATTTACTGTAAATGAATCTTTAATGGATTTTGAAAGAGAGGAGCATTCTCATTCAGGATTTTGAAAATTTCTTAGAGATAGCTATAGTATGGCCTGCAAATGCTCAGTCGTGATCTGGACTGTGCCCGATTTTACAATTTTGATTAGTCGTAAGTGTGATCTGAATGCCAGTCTTTAATGTATTTCTTCTATTGACGTCATGGAACCAGTCCAGATCGTGGTCGTTCGAATGTTTTGGAAACAGGGACCTCATTGTGGAACGTCAAAGCGCGAAGCATGAAAGAAGCAAATAGACGCTTGAAAAATCATCGGATAAAAACTTCTTCTGATTTTAGATGACTTGAAAAATTCATTTTTACGTCAAGACCTTAATCAAATTGTCTGTAGATTATATGATTATATAAGTAATGAATTTTCGAATGGAAAAAATATGATCCGTCATGTTTAGAAGGTGCAAAGAACTCATTATAAATACATGTAGACCTCAAACATTTATAGTTGCTGTTTAGAAATGTAAATAATAATTAAAATTTCCTTTTTTTGCTATAGACAACTCAAATTTCCTTATTTTTATTTAAAAAAAAATGAAAGTTTAAAATCAACTGTAAATCGTCTGAAAATATAAACAATAATACAGTGAATTAGAATGTATAAATCAAAGACTAAAAAAAGATAAATTGAATAATAATAATAATAATAATATTATTACTGAAACATCATATTTTGACGTTATTAATTTATTTTCAAACCTGATTTTATTGTTGTTGTTGTTTCCCCCCTTAACCTAAAAGTACAACATTCACCCCCATGTAATCCTATGTTACTCAAACAGTTCGCCGTATAAAAAACATTTTTGTGTTTATAAATGCATATTTTTGTGTTAAGTTTTTAAGTTTTTAATATTTTAAGTGTTGAACTTTACATTTTTTTGTGTTATTTACATAAGAAATGTGTAACGGTTTTGTAATATTTGAAGGACGGATCAATATATACTAAAGTATATGTTGAATATCAGATACTAGTAAAAGATAATCATTTTCATTGATAGATATTTTCCTATCCAAAAGAATATTAAGATTTAATTTCCCGAGTTATATTTATATACAAGTATTTTAAATCATTACATATTTTAATCGTTACTAAGCCAAGTTTGTCATTTCTTGTGGATATTCCCTGCTACGGAAACTGACAAGTACGAGTTTCCGGATATTGATTTTCCAAGTGAGGGGAAAAGATGTGTCACTGTCCGGTTTATGCGCACAGTTCGCCCAGATCAACGCGATTAAGAAGGAAGTCTTCCCTTTTCAACGAAATTCATATATAATTCTTACCATCTTTAAATAATGATTTCCGAAAAAGTCACGTTTCTAGATTAATATGGGTCATTTAAATAAGTTGTACGAAACATTTTATGACTTAAATTTATAAGTTTACAGCTTATAAAGAAAAATATTTAATTTTTCAACATTTATTTTTGCAATGAGACTTTCAAACAAAAAAAAACACAAAGAATTTTGTTTCTAGAAAGTTTAGAATTTGTACCAAAAAGTGACCTCTGATTAGTAGTAAAAAAGGAAAGAAAACAAAATCCAATGGAAAAGTCTTACAGCTGAGTTTTCACCGAAAATACGGCTATCGATTCTCCGTTTTTTAATCTATACGTTACACAGATAATGAGAAACCAGAGTGAGTTATATTTTCCTAACCAATGTAGGTAAGGGAGATAATATATTTGTCTCCCTTTTAGCCTCAGGACAAAAGGGAGAGAATTTAATTATCTCCCTTACCTACATTGGTTAGGAAAAGATAACTCACTCTGGTTCCTCATTGAACTTGGTAAGAGGTTAATTGAGATATCTTCTAACAATGAGAAAAATTCTCTAAGTGCTAGGTTTATCTCCTACTAGAGAGATCTCTCTAGAGTCAGTAGGAGGGTCTTAAAAGTAATAGAAATTAAGTGTTGATGTATGAAGTATTATTAGTTGTTAATTAACGTTAGAAAGACATAGACATTGGTTTTATCAATGGATAAGTTACTAAAGATTTTTGATAACATGAGCTGATATGATATTTCTCTGAATATATATATATATTAAGAACATTGTGTCTTATATATATATATATATATATTAAGAACATTGTGTCTTAAAACTACATATGTGTTATTCGGAGGGAATCAACTTTAAAAAAAGATTTTAAAATTTTGTTTTCAAACTTTGTTTTTCAACGTACATTGTAAGTTGATGCGAAATTGTCTTAATACAAAAATCTATTCAACAGTATTCGGATAATATATGAAAGTTGGTATAAGAAAAAGATTTTCAGGTCTCGGAAATGTTTTCAGCGAACAGGATTTCCACAACAGATTCGGTCAAGATTACTGATATCATTAAGTACCTTTATGGAAACAAAAGTACTTAAAGTTGTTGAAAGTTATTATATATATATATTTTTTTATTTCTAAAGAAATTTGTCAAAAATGATTTTATATCTCTGAAATATTTAAGCATCCATAAAAATAGAAATGATTTTATATAATAATTATTTTAAAAGAGACATTTATACTAAAATGTGCACACCTTGTGCATCGAAATTGGTATCATAGAATTCAAATCTATAGGATACATCTATACAAAACCCTGTTGAAGGTAAGTACTTCAACATTCATGGAAATGTATATAGGAAACCGGAAACAATCAAAGCATATTTGAGCACAAAATTCCGACAGCCAAAATCGAACTATTACTTAGCCCGAGGGAGTTGAAACTAAATTAAAATCAAATTTGAAAAATTAATTCACTGCAAATTTTAAAATCTCATGCCAATATCGACTGGAGCACTGAGCACTTAGTCCACCACCAACAGGGTATTTTCTCAATGGTGTTTAGATCAACTCGGATATCTACTGTCTGTAAATGTCAGTCACGGAACGCATTTTTCCTAATTTATTACCTAAATCATTTTTTAATCGTTTTACTATGCCACCAGCTAGGTCGTAACTAAAACTATAGAACTTGCCTGATTTTGCTCAATCATGTTTTCGTGAGAAACGAAAATATTTCGACTATGATATTTTCAATGTAAAAAGGAGATAACTATTCCTGTGAAATTTTATTTAGATTAAGAATTTCATCCCTTTTTGCATCCCTTATACAGAAAGTGCATGAACAATAATAAGAAAAATGGTATTGCAAATTTTAAGACATGTCTGAGTTAGTTATTTCAAATTTTAAATTTTTTAAATTTTTTGAGTGAATTTATACCTACGAAGCAATCCAAAAAAAGGCAATCCATTAGACAAACAAAACCCGAGAAGACAAACAAACAACCGCAAGCACAATAAACAAACACCAAAAACTAAAAAACAATGAACAACACGAACTCGTATCAAAACCAGGAGTGAACTCAGGTGCTCCGGAAGGGTATGCAGGTCCTGCTTCGTATACGGCACTTGTCGTTCAACAAAGTCAATCCGGTGGTAGTCACAAATCGGTGGATGTACACGAAATGTTACGACAGTGGGAACAGGTCCAACATCATCTAGATATTGGAACACTGTAACGGTTAATCAATTCGTGATGACGACGGTAAAATTTCCTAATTGATGACATCAACTTATCCCTGAAAAAAACACTGGTTAAGAAGCTTTTGTGACAGCAGTAAAACTCTTTGTCGAAAGTCATGGTAACTCACGCATGCCCTTGAATATTGGATAAGCTGAGAAAAGTAGTCGCCATATGCAGGCGATGCTGCTATAGTGCTACTAAAGGGAAAATTAACAATAGGAAAGTCGAAGTCATCACATTTGTCATAAAGTTTTGGCTTCAGATGTCTACAGATGTCCCTCATTGTCTATTTCGAGAAGCAAATCCAAATATGAAGCGGACTTTGATGTATCTGTAGTATCCTTAATTTCAAGTTCAGTGGGGTAGATGAGATGTAGAAAATCTTGGAATTTATCGTTATTTAACGACAACACGTCATCTATATAACGAAAAGTGAAATAAAAGAATTAGCTACTTTCTTTTTGTTTTCACGTAGAAGCCCTTGAATATAATTCACCATTCACTTTGCGGTGAAAAATATAACATTATAGAACAATGTTAAAATGGACGAATCATCGCGGTAAATCGACCCACAAAAATAGTCCTGAAATTGTAACATTTAGACTTTCAAAATGCAAAAAAAATCATTCCGCAAACTGAGGTTCATAGACAGTAGAGTTGTATGAAGGTTTCTTTTCTGTAGTAGCTTTATAAGCTACACTCAAGACTAAACTTTTGGAAGGCCGAATATTTATCAACACATTCAGTGAGAACTCCGTATCAAGATCAAATTTGCATGATGGGAGTGGAAACCTTAATCTTGATGTACCGTTTTAAATTTATTCCAATACTTGTATCTAAAAATCATGTTGAGGAAATAACTGCTTGAGAGGGGGGATATTACCCTCTGGGATTTACAGTCAACCACAAAGGCCTCACTTGAGATAAGATAAACACACTGATTTTTATTCGTAGAAAGAGCTAAGTCCATGTTCACGAATGTCTTATGACACACGTCTTATGAGATATGAGATATTTATAGTCAATATTAACGTAATATTGTTATATAGAGTTCCCCTCAAGAGAAAAGAAATTTACGAAATGTGCAACGGAAGTGGCGCATCCTTGAATTGTAAATTATATTTGGATGTCTTTTTTTACGTTAATTTTGTGGTCATCCATAAATATCAACATTTTTTCACGAGTTTACAAAATGCACGTAGGAAGGAGGTTTCAACATTTTTAGCGTACACTTTACAAAAATCGGTATAAATGTCACTTGCTTCTGCCGATATTCCGGAAAACAGAGAATACATTCTGCTGATAGTATATAATGTGACAAAAACCCAACAAATGGCAAATCAGTTGAGCATGTCAATATATGAATTATGCTCTTGACTAGGTTCATGCATTTTCAAAGCATGTAACGATGTCTGTAGATGCTCTTTTATGTGGTAAATTTTCATAGCAACAATGTTAAAAAATACTGAAAGAGTGCTCTTTGTAAACTTGTGAAACAATTTTACAATTATGGATGACCCCTTACAGGCAATTGTATAGAGATGATAAATTCTATCATTTAAAAGTTATAGTGAGATACTAACATAAAAGTCTTATCAAAATCATTTTAAAAATTTGCTTAGAAATTTATTACGAAGGTTCTAGAGCAGATCTCAAAAATAAAATTCGAGGTTTTGTCTCCCATCAAATAGCAATAAATGTGACCTATTTGTTTTTTATTAAAACATCTGCTTGTTGATTTTGTTTTTCATTCAAAATTTTTGCTGAAAGGTCACTAGATTTGTAATGCCCATTTCTCCCGAATTCGTTGTTTAATGCCGTGTTCCTGTATTTTTACTATGCATTTTCATCATCTTACTGATTACCTTACATTCTAATTGGGGTCACTGTCGAAGACATTGTATTAAAAAAATTGTTACTATCAAAATGCAACCTGTTACAGTGCTGTTCTCCTGATTTGTGCATTATAACCAGTAATCCGTCTTCAGCCTTCACATGTTACTGTCTAATACGCGGTCAGTTTGAATCTTTTGTCTAACAACTCAAACGCATTACAACCGTTGACAGTTGGATAGATGTATTATCATTTGCCACCGTACTCTGTGATGGATGATAGAACTACGTTTTAAAATATTTCAATTTAAAAGATTATGCAGTAATCTGCCTTAAGACAGTTGCCCAAGGGCGATAATTGTAATTATATTCCTTTTGGCTTGAAGGCTTAAAGGAGATCATTAAGGTTTTATTATAAAGATTTATCATGGAAAATAACAGCATTTTATATATTTAGATAATAGTACATGGCAAAATCCGTATCATATACCATGGACAAGGAGTTTATCAAATATGGAGAAAGACTTTATGTAGTACTAAATATGATACAACACAGTTACAAAACAGTTATATATAACAAGGCGGATTAACAAAGATGTCTTGTGACAAATATCATATGACATCTTTTATAGGTACGGGATATCTTAGTCATTATTGACCTAATTTCGTGTCCTTTGTGACAGGTTTCGGGATTTCCTCTCTTTTGCCACGAGAACCACTTCGGAGTGGTCTTCAAATAAATTTTATAAAGTGAGAAAAACTGAAAAATAACGAAATTATTTTTTTCATAATTCATTATGTAAATGTTGTCCTATTTAGAACCTAGGATTTGTACATGTCACTGCAGTACAGCCGATCGACCCTTTGGAAGTGAGGGAATAGGTTTAAAAAAGTAATTCACCAGAATATAAGTGAAAAATATAAAACCACTCAAAGTACTGTCTTCATATTTCAGATGAGGTATACGTCTCATTAGACTTAGCGTCAAGGTCCACATTTACTTTATTTTGTGTTCAAATCGAAGTCCATTAAATTTTGTATCTTGAATTATTTTGTAATATTAATTTAAAAGAAAAATCTATTGACGTATTTTTTATTGTAAAAATATATAAAAAAAACTGAGGAAAACTTAACATGTACCAGGTTTAAATTGATATGCTGCAATTAATCATCTGTAGAGATGTCAGTCAAATTTCACAAATTCAGAATGATAAGACCTCTCTTTGAAAATATGGATTCATAGTAATTTTGTTTTTCTCGATTTATGAGACATTAAAAAAAATCTGGAAGTAGGAAATGCCAGTTTAAATTAACTTTGTTATAGTTGGAAGTCAACAATTTACCAAAATATTATATACCTCTGCTAAATAAAGTAGGTTCAAGTATTATTCTTTTTTCTAACGGAAACGTGTTTCATTTTGTCTAGTATATGGTTATTGAAAATACAGACTATCATATCATGTCCATGTACATCATGGCATTATTCAACTTTTAAACCATTTATGGTCAAATGAAAATCCTTTATTTCTTTATCGTTCATTTCGAAAAAGTCGAAGTATTTTTGAATCCTGATTTCTATCGTCAAATTTTGAAAATTAATTATTTTAATGAACAAGTAATCAAAAATTTTCAAGAGGAAATTTTCACTCATCACGTGACTCCAATTTTTTCAAACAATTGGCTGCGTGTCATGCTGGAATTAACAATAAATAGTAATTCTTGATTGCCTAGATGGAAAGTTTTGCTGAACGATTTAAAAAAAAATTGTTATATCCTGGAAGCTAAAAATATAAAATATTTTTATTTTTGTTATATTTGTAAATTAAAAGTTCCAATACAGTGTTGGAATTTCAATTGTCTCATGATTATTACATAAGCTCTTTTATTAAAGGTATCAGGGGAATACACGACCATGTGATTTTTCTTGATCTTAGTACGACCTCGGTAATTATCGGAAAACTTCGGAAATGCATTTTCGTACAAACAACGAAATGGGTTTCAACTTGGGAAAGATTTATCTACTCAATACCCGCTTTAAACTGTTGGTTTAATTTATGTTCCATCAATAAAATAACCCGTTACGCGTGTTATTTAGTGTGCATCACGTGATTTAGATTATTTTTTTCATAGACTGAAAAATAATTACAGTCAATCCTTAAATAAAGCGTTACCTTTCCAAATATTCCAAGACTGCGATTCTTCATGGAAAATGTTGACAATTCGACATCTTGACACATTAAAACCATACCGTATGATACATAAACAAAAAGGATAACAAAAAAAGGTCAATAAAGCCAAATCAATCAATCAAAGCATCCCAACTGACAGAACTCCGGACAAAAAATTAAATAAAAGAACACAAAACGCAAACATAAACACAACAGAGAGTAAAGATAGTCTGACCTGGTACAGACACTGAGCAGTGGTGGGGTTAAACTGGTTTTATGGGTACCCAAAGCCCCTATCTATCCCGTGACACTCTTGTGTATACAACTCACTATAGAAACCAATATACATATAGTAAGATAACCAACAAGGTATCCGCTTGCTACAACTGAAAAATAAGGACTGGACGTTGGATAATTTAGATAGAAGGGTTAGATTGTGATCGTTTTAATTGTAAAACCACCGAAGGCTCTCATAGCTGCAGGTCGCCCTGCTAAACGAATATCTACATTGCTCAATTAGAATTTGTTTGTTGCAGATCGTTTGATATAATTTACAAATTATTTTCTGTAAAAGCTAATTGTTGAATTTACCACAAATAAATACAATTACAACAATGTAGATCTAGGGGTCGGTTTTCGACAGTATTCTTAAAGTATCTTACCTCATTTTAGGACCATAATAGGATAGTCGGAGGATATATCTTGGATTCTAAATCAAAGCTGTCCTAAGATCATTTTTAGTAATAATGATCTTAGGGCTGTCTTAGATGATAACTATGAAAACATGCATTTTATAATTGACTGTAATATTTTAAAAATAAAAAAAAGGAACAAATTAAAAAAGTAAGAAATTATGAATTTAAATGATTATTTTCATATTATCCTGAATCTCTGTTGTTTTGATGTCTGAATTCTGTGCAATTTTACGTTATTTTTTATATTCATCAGAGGGTCAGAATAGATAAGGGGGAAGTTTTGGGTACCCATAAAACCGGTTTAACCCTAACAGTGTTCAGTGTCTGTACCAAGCCAGACTACCCCTAACTCTCTGTTGTTTTGATGTTTGTGTTTGTGCTCTTTTATCTTATTCTTTGTTTGAAGTTCTGTCTGTTGGATGTCGTTAGTTTGATTGGTATGATATTGTTGACCCTTTCCGTTATCCCTTTTATTGTTTGTTTATACACAAAGGAGAAAACTTTTAACTTACATTCTATAAACACCACGGACAGGAAAATGAATTCATAAAACTGAATGGGAACTTTGTTTTAACTATGAAATAACCATTCTTTACAAGTACACAATAAAATATTATAGTTTCGATAGTTATATGTAAAGAAAAATTCAGTGGGATTTCTTGAGGTCTAAATGTCCTTGTAACACCAGATATAACTTTGAATTTAAACTAAATTTAAGATCGAAAGAGTAAAAGTTGTTACACAAAAATACCCAGAAAGCCGAAACTCAAAATACACAAAGTAAAATATAACTCAAAGGTAAACCTCCATAATAACCGAAAATGATATACGGTACTCCGTAAGGGATAGCACATCCCAGCAGTCCTACTGCCTGTTAGTTAAGCTGGATGTACATTTTGTAGTTACAACATATACATTTGTAACACATAAATATACCGTAGTAAAATTTAATATCAGAATTCAGTATCAGATATAAAAACTTAGTAGAGATAGCGAAAACGTATAAACTTCATTCTTATAGTAGCGTAGCTTCAATTTAGTCAGTGAGGCATTTGCTCAACCTAAAACATGAAGACAACATCAAAATTTTCTAAGAAAATTGCTAGTTTGGAACAAATGAACCAAAATCTTTGATACGATTTACAACTTTTTAACCGTGTTGGTTTTTCTGATTTTCTCTAATTTGTTTAAGATTCTTGTTTCTTGGGTAAAGTTGTGCTTCATGTGCGAGAAGTCCCCTGGGCTGGTTAACAGGTTAGTGAATATCCACATAAAGTCAAATTTGCGCGAGGTAGGTAAAAACATTTATACTGCAATCGTTCTATTTGAGCAGTCAAAATGCGTTGACAGTATATTTACAAAGCTATATACGGTCACTGACAGTATATAGCATTTAGGCCAAACCTATTTCAGCTGATTGACGGAACTGAAACGAACTTACTGATTTCAATTATTAGAACAACATTTTAATACTTAATCTCTTGTAACGTATTTTTTATTGTTGACAAAAAAATATTTGCAGCCATATTTTCTTTATTTTACTAATAATCTCATGCGATTATCAATGGTATACCTGCTCATCGATCTTTGAGGGTAACTAACGTTTTAAATAATCTTGAAATTGGTAGTAATATTAACCAATGTCAGCAAAGATTGCAGTAAAAAGACAATAACAGGGCATTGATTTGACATAAAATTCTATATACGAATTCGGCATGAATCGGGGAAAATGCTCGGGAACCCTCGCATTTTCAGACGATCATCTAAGCCTGATCTGTATATCAAGTTTATGTCAAGACAACACACTGTTATTTTCTATATACTTCTCACAGTCATGACAGTGTACCAAATCTACTGAATTCAACATAATTATCTAAAAATATCGTGTCATTACCCATGCACGATTAGTCTTAGTTCAGTATCAGCTTATACACTTGTTTGTTTTTATTGGAAGACGCTAGTCACTAGGTTCTGAAAAGTGATGTTTTATGCCCTTATAAAAGTCAAAATCTTGTTCAACACGTGCTTTCATGACGACGACAAGGCAGCAGAGACAATACGGAGAATATTTTAAAATTACAGTCATTGTTTTTACTTGTCAAATATAAAATATAATTATAAGAATTGAATGCATCATTTTAGTAGTTTTATAGGATGGCAAAAGTCTTGACCGGGCGAACATTTTATTTTACAAAATGTGCTTCGGTCAAGGCTTTTACACCACAATAAAACTACAGAAAAGAAGCATTTATGTGTGTCTCGCCTTCAGAAAGGACAAGCATAGCCATTGTTTTTGAGTGGCAGAGTTCGATTCACACTCCAGAGAAAGGCCATAGTAGAAGATTTACATCATCAGACTATATCGACTGAATGAACTACTACTAGTATCGGAACGGCCAAATTCACTTCAAACCATAGGATACATGTATGTTTAGCATGCCGTTTACCTTTTTTTTTCTATCAAGTGTAACTCGCTTACAGTGTATCAGGTGAAATTTGTAAAACAGTCTGAGATGGGGCGAAAAGTTGGCCAAGTTCAACACTTCTACCGTTCAGTGTAGGAGTATTATATAACCGCCATAGTTATCTTATATACCTTAGAATTCTGAAGTGAACTGGGCCATCGAATGAGTAAGTGTCTCCTCCTGTTCAAGGATTACCCCTTAAGATGATCGTATCCAGTAAATTTGTATCCTGTTTATACCCATTTTGATCTCAATTTCAAATTGTTTAGATACTTTTCAGCATTTCAAATATTGATCAAATGCGCAATTTTCTGTACCTAATTGACTGAGGTTACACTGCGCAATTCCGAAAAGCGAGAAGTTTGGTAAACATGTGTATCTAAGTTCCTTCGTACTCAAATATATAGAAAATGACAATTCCAGACACTAGACGTGACCTGTCATAAACATTGACGAGAATGATTAAATATACGAAGTATTTTATTCATTAAAATGATATCATTTAAAGTCAAGAAAATTTGGTCACAAAAAAAATCTAGATATCATGCATCAAAACCCAAGACAAAACTTAAATATCTACTATAAATAAATATGTTGAAGACAGATATAACTCCGAGTGCCATAAAAATGACACAGATAAAATACGTATGATGCATTATCATATATTTCTTTGACTTTTATAAGTTTGTCATAGTAAAAAAAATTCTTTGAAACCAATGTTGATATATAGTGTGAAGTGTGGTGCACAGACAGCTGTAATCAGTAACTCGCGACATGTACAAAACCTGCATATCTACTTAGTTTAAAGCAATAATAATTTGTTCTTGTTTGAAACATACATGCAACATGCAAAAATCGCGCATGATAAAACTTTTTTTTAGATGTTGTTCTTGTGTAGATCGCGTGCATATTCTACTATAACGGATTTTTTTAAAGTGACACGTCTGCTTAAGTTGATGAATTCGTATTTTCAAGTAACTGTGAACGTAAGCGTTCAACACATACAAGGACACGTTCCGTAATATGCGCAATACTTAATTTTGTACTTGCTTTTTCGTTTTGAATTTTATATAACAGAAAATATACGGTATACACAGAAATTGGAATAAAAATAGCAAACAACAAGTTGGAACCCAACAAAAGCAATACTCAAGACACCAATTATCAAAAACGGAAGAAAACAAACAATTAAATGTTAAGCACACTAAGTCAATTCTGTAAAGTTATCCAAAATCATCAAATAACAGAGCAAAATACAAATAGCTGCATAAAAAACAATTACGTTAAATTTTAGTACACCAGCTCTAAATTATCCGACTAAAAATTATGCCTTGTATCTAGTTAATAACTTAAAATACACTGTAATTTTTTTAATGAGATAAATGTAAAAGAAAACAAGAGATAAATACAAATATTCAACACATACAAGGACCGGAAATGGTGAAAGGTAAGCATGCGTCTTTATAGATACACACCAGTCGTGTTGAGATAAATAACGCCCGAAACTCTTGAGCAGAAAGTACGACACAGAAGGTCCGAGACCACAATTAATTCATTGTGCATTTTATATTAGAATAGAATTGAATTTAAAAAATCGCACCGGCTCAAACTTGCAAATATTTGTCATGTGCAAAGTATACTTACTTCCAATCATTATATCAAAATGAAAAAAAAATCATCTATGCTAACTTAAAATATTGGCAAAAATATCTCCTACAGATGGCAGAATTCTTGAAGACAGCAGACGACAACCTAAATATTGACCCTTTTCCACCTGTCAAAATAAACCAGGTAGAAATGCGAGGTTTATCCAGCACATGTTCACACCTGTTTCGCGGCGAGTACAAATAATTTGATACATATTTTCCGACAATGTACATATATTGTTTATCCTGCAACTGTGAATCTGTTATCGAAAAAGTTATGAAAATGGCACTTTACTAGCTTTTCAGTAAGCGATTTCTGGCGCATAATCTAGGCACATCATGACGTCATACACACTGTAAACCAGAACACAACACAAACTTTCATTGCAATTGAAGAAAAGGTAATCCGGAGATGATATTCGCCTACTATAGACGAATATCGAAAAAAATATTAGACACCCTTTATTGTTTTACTAGATAGGCCAATTGTAGGATAAAATATATCACACTGGTATGCAGTCATAAAAACACTATCTCACACATGTTTACAGTCATAGACACATATCACATTCGTATAAAGTCACAAACGCATTATCTTGCACTTGTATACGCATACAGAACACATACAATCTCTCGTTTGTTTACAGATTGAAAATAATCACGATATTTCACACTGGTAAACAGTAACAAAACATATTATTTTACAATGGTGTAGAGTCATAGACATATTATCTCACACTGGTATACAGTCAAAGACACATTAACACACACTGGTATACAGTTACAAACACGTTATCTCTCACTGGCTTAAAGTTGCAAAATACAATACCTCACACTGTTAAACAGTCACAAAACGAAGTATCTCGCACTTGTACACCAATACAGAACACATAATCTCACACTGGCTTGCAGTTTGAAAATAATTACGATATCTTACACTTGTATACAGTTACTAAACCAAAACGTCTAACAGTTGTATACAGTTACAAATACAATATCTCACACTGGTATAGTCACAGACACATTATCTCACACTGGTATAGTCACAGACACATTATCTCACACTGGTATAGTCACAGCCAGATTATCTCACACTGGTATAGTCACAGACACATTATCTCACAATGGTATAGTCACAGACACATTATCTCACAATGGTATAGTCACAGACACATTATCTCACACTGGTAAAGTCAGACACATTATCTCACACTGGTATAGTCACAGACACATTATCTCACACTGATACAGTCACAGACACATTATCTCGCATTGGTATACAGTCAGACACATTAACTCCAACTGGTATACTTTTACAAAAACATTATCTCCAACTGGCTTACAGTTGCAAAATCCAATATCTCACACCTTACACCGTTATACAATCGCAAAACACAGTATCTCGCACTTGTGATACCGATACGGAACACATAATCTCACACTGGTTTGCAGTTTGAAAATAATCACTGGTATACAATTACTAAAATAAAACGTCTCACAGTTATATACAGTAACAAACACAATATCCCGCACCTTTATGCACTCAGAAACATATAATTTCACACTAGTTTACAGTTTGAAAATAATTACAATGCATCAGAGTGGTATACAGTCACAAACACCTTATCACACACTGGTATAAAGTTAGAAAACACAATATATTACACTGGTATACAATAACAGAACAGAATATCTCGCACTGGTATGCAGTTACAAAACACAATCACTGGTATGCTGATAACACATATCACTAAGTTTACAGGAACCAGGATAAACCTTTATATAGCTTTTAAAAGTGGAAAAACGCTCGGAGTTTACAATAGTAGGCATTATATAGTATAGTTGTCAAAGACAGAATCAGATCATTGCGTTTGCCTTTTGTTCATAACGAAAACTATATAAATTTCAAGAAAGATTAATAGAATATGAACCAGAATTTCTAGTTTCTGTAGTCTCGCTAAGAATTATGTGATGTAAATATTAGCTGTTTGAAACAAGGACCTCTAGTATTCCTTCCGATTTTCAAGCTGTGGTGCAGTTTATCTGCGCAATTATAATCAATATGATTTTTAAGAGGTCTAATATTTTGAGGTTAAATTACACTTTTAATTGTTTTAATTAAATATGATTTGTGGTAAACTTTTATTTACATGTTCAAGTAATCAAGACCATGTTTTTGATGAGTGACCACTTAAAAATCCCACAAATTCGTTTGAAGTGTAAAATTAACAAGTGTCATCCACATCTTGTGAAGTTGTCTGTATTTTTCTGTGTTAAATAACTGCATCGGAAGTCGATTCATAATACATCAATTATAATTCATGAGATAAAAATAATTACTTGTCACAAGGGTAAGGGTTAGAGTCTAATTGTCTTAAGACATTTTGTATAAGATTGTCATACGATCTCTTAAGAAACAATTCATAAATGACCTGTTTAATAACTTTGTAAACAAATGTTTTTAGCACTGATGAAAGTTTTGAAGTGGGTTTTTAAATATATAGTTTGTTAATTTTCCCATACATATACATTCCTTGTGAGATTTTATGATATGGCGTGGACATTTTTTTTTAAACATTATAACAATAAAAACTCAAACAAAGAAACAAGTTATTTTTTTCGCAGGATTGGATGTTGCATCAGTTTTATGTAAATTGGCGTAACTTCCATGCTTTCTAAGTTAGACTGCCATTTAAAACGGAGTGGGCAGCATGCACAAAATATCTCAATTAAAATTTTGACTTTACATTTGAGAAATAGACTGATGATCCTGGGGCAAAGTTTTCGAAACTATCCTGAGGTACCTGTAGTCCTAAGATCTTAGGACACATTTTACGACAATGGTAAGATAGTCCTGGGATAGGTCTTAGAATTTAAACTGTCCTATATGTGACATAAATGTGTAAATTTGAATATATTACAATTATATAGTCATATTTTATATCGATTGAATTAATAAAAAAATCAGATAAAAGTCAGGCATTGAAATAATCATCATCGCAATAAAAACTTAGAGATCGGTGATAAATAATAATTCTCCTATTCTTGACGTGTTTAATCGGTGGGATAAAAATACGTAATATTTTTAACCACTTCCCGGTGATTAAATTTCTACGTGGGAATTACCGCGGTTTTTTCTGCAGTTATTGGAACGATAAACTAGAGAAGTCCCGAAATGACGTTTACGTAAACAAACCACATAGCAACGACATTTTCTTGAGGTTTTTGTCGAAAATCATAGGAGAAACAGATTCTCCTTCAATTTACTCGTGAGTTATGGAATTTCTCCACCCTCAATAGTTAAATTTTAGATTTTAACATGCTCGCAAAAGCTGGCGTGTTGAAAATCGAAAATTTAACTATCTGGGGTGGAGAAATTCCATAACCCACTCGTACCTGAAGGAGAATCTATATTTCTTTTATATTACATGATAGTTTATATATGATGTTTATAGATAGAAATGAAAAGAGGTATGGATTAAATTTCAACCAGACAAAAACCTTAAAACAAAACAAAATAATAGAAAATGTCTTTGTAATACGACCATCAATATACTGTATTTTAGTGGTGGGTGGAGGTAGGGTTTGGACAAGGAAAAAAATTGAAAAAGATAGGCCCACAATTTGACAAGTTCAGAAATTAGGTGAACAATGGCAGAACTTAATATCAAATGGAATCAAAATAAGGTAAAGTTTGAAATATTGTCGTGTTCAAATATACCGCAAAAATTCCCAGGATCAAAATCACATTATTGCTCCGCCACCAACCCAAATGGTTTCTTTTTTAGAGAAGACATACTATCATCATGATCATGAGAATGTAAACACTACCACCATTTACCTTACTAATTATGATTGTGCTAAGACATGCTAGTTGGTGTCCTAACATTACGATAGATTTTAGGACACATCCTAGCTTCCGATGGGTTCCGAAAACATCACTTAGGATTATGTTAACTCATTGGCGGAAAACTCGAAACTCAAAATTTAAATACATGTATACCGTTATAATCACGAATATGAAAACATTTAAAATGAGCATATAGAACAAACTGACCATGAAATAATTAAAAATCATCATGAAATTTTTAAAAAGTGTGACTAGACCTTCACATTTTATTGATGTTATTTTTTCATGGACTTTCTGCTGCATGAGACATCGTTTCTTCCAATTTCTTCATCAACACATTTTAATTGTTTTGGTATTTAGGAATATTATTTACATATTTCCGAAATATTATATTGGAAACATATCGCTATTAGCATCTCTTATATCAGTGAAAAGTATACACGAAAAAATATATTTACAACATTTATCGAAGATCGAGGAATATGAAATTAATAAATATTATCGCAAGATCTATATAAAATGTTTTATAATAATTGAAAAGCGTAGTCACTGAGTCGGAGATAAACGTCCTTTACATCAGGAGGAGGTCTTCGATAACGACCGAGGGTAAATGAAAGTATATTGGGTTGCTGTAAATATTGGCAGGGGTTGGGTCTAACATAAAAGAACCCGCAATGTTTTATCTTAATTCGTTACGAGAATTTATACGTAGAAATAGGTTGATGTAGATTTTTAATGATTTTAGCCAGTATTTTGGTGTAAATATAAAATATAATTTGTTTCTTCTAATAAAATTGTACATTTATTCCCACGAAATTTACCTTGACCTTGAGAACTTTACAGAATCATAAAACTTAAGACATTAAAATTCAAAATTAGGAGGAAAATGCTAACTCGACTAAGCTGTCAAAAAATATCCTTACTAAACAAAATTAATTCTATAGAGATAATTATCTTGAATTCCATACAGTGTTGACAATCTACCGATATTCATACTGTAATGATTGTGTGATACGAGAGGGAAAGTTACAGTTGTAAGAAATGCACATTTTAAACGCTATTAATAAAGTGGCAAGACTAAACAAATGTGGAATTTAAATTATAAAATGACATAAAACATTATTTATATAACATTTTGGGAAAGGGTATATGCGCAAAAATGTGATGGGAAAGAGTAGGATTGAACACCGTTGTCCCCATAACAGATCATTACAAATATTTGCTCCTTAACCCAATGATTTGTTTGCATTTCTAGCCTATGCAGCCTGAAATCGGTCATGGGTGTTGAATTTTTCATGATTTAAGAATATGTCCCCCCCCCTCCCTAATCGTCACCGAAAATTGAATGTTCCACAATTGACAATGACAGCTGATCTTAATAATTATCTATTACATACATCAGATCCCTGTATGCTCCTTACATCGCAAATTAAAGATTCGGTATGATTGAACAAGACTTATGATCTCATTCGGTAAATTTTACTCTAAACATTTAGAAATTGTCAACCATTCTTTTTTTCTTTTCTTTTGTTTTCAATCTGTCCCAAATGACTGTGTGGCATCAGTATCCACTTATCGTTGTTACATATACTTTCTGTCAGTTTACGAAATGCAGAATTTTTTGGTCCCATGGTCAGACCTTATCATCATGACGCTTCACTTCAAGGACAGTGAGAAGTAATAATTGGTTTTTTTTATCGTTGAACTTTATAGGAATGAAATTTTGAAATTTAATCTTTTATTTTGACAATCTTTTGGAAATTCTGAAAAAGTAATTTGATTAGAAGGGAAAAATAACCAAAACAAAAAAAAAAAAAACATTTGGATACAAAATGATTGTAATGATAAAACTTTCTTAATATTGGCATTCATATTTGCTCCTCTAAGAGTTTCAGATTTCACTGTCTAACATCTTAATAAATATTAGCTCCAACATTATTTACGAATTGAACTGCACATTACTCATGCATCTACATGTACGTAAATATTACATAAACACACTCCTTAATTGTAGGCCTTAGCCATAACGTTGTTTTGAATAAGGTTAGCATATTTATGAATCAACCTCCTGTATGGTCGTCAACCCTTTCTTTCCGGACCTTACTCACAAATAATTATAAATAAATCTATAATAATAAACCGATTAACAAATATGGGTCAATTATATTTCTTGAAACCTGGGCATTATCCTTTTTGTTTCTTTTTTTTTTTTGTCCTTCTGGCTTTATTTTTGTCTCCGTTTTGGGGATAAACATTTGGATAAAGGATTAGAACTGTTAAAAGAAATCAATTGATTAAAACTATTGAACTTTAAAGTGGATTAAGAATGAAGTTATAAAAAGCTATACTAATCCCTCTCAACTCTTTGGTGGGTGTGAAAGCTGCCTTTGTACATGGCGGCATTTCTCACTTAACACGGAGCAGCCGTTTTTCTCCCCATCCGATGTACCAGCTTCGTTTTTCGAGTCAATTTAAATAATTTGTCTTGGGGGCCACGGATCGAGAATTCTACTTCTGACGAGTTGCAATGGCCTCTGCTGCTTCCTGTCAACCAACAGAGTAGGAACAAAAAGCAGTTCGGATATAGCGAGGATAATACGTTCATTTGGTACAATGGGCCTTCGTAATAGGTGTTGCTTCACTAAGCTAGCACCTTTCACAACAAATCATATTGGTATAGCGTTTCCGAGAAATGGTTCCTTTTACATCCACTTATCAAGCTCTCGTCTCGATATGGCCTTATAAAACAATTAATCGATCAAATTAAAGTTAAAATCGAAAATATTAAATGAAATTGGAATAGAATAAAACTTTATCATCAATTTAACATCAAAAGGACTTGGATTTTTTTTCTGAAAAGCTTTTTTGTGCGTTAAAAGTGATAAATATCATGACTTTGAGATCCTGTGGTTTATATCGAGATAATAAAAAAAAACCAGAATATGCATTTCAGTAAATTTCTGAAAGTGAAATTTGACTGAAATATTTTGGGAATTTTTAGTGCCATTTCTGTTTAATATTGGAATTAACCAAGATCCATTTAACAATTCCTTCTACAGAAAGAAGAGATAGAAACGGTTTTCACATTTTAACATATACATGCAGATGTAATCAACAAGGACAGAGATTTCAGATTTCAGATAAACAGATAAATATCTAAAAAAAAAGGATTTGTACATGTATACATACATGTAACCCTTCACTAGAACAGTTAAATATACTACATATATCTGTATAATTAATTGATATATGACTTACCGCCTGTTTTCTTTTCTTAACGTCCCACAAAGTAAAGATAAATTTGTCTAATGTTTTTAGAGGAAGCGTTCAAAAGTACTTGATCATGTACTTATTTTGTCTAAGTATTTCAAGGGAAACATAAATTGCATTTAATTTTTTGAAAAGCATATTTAATATTTACTTTGTATCTTTTGAAGAGACAAACGGGGAAAAAGATAATTGGAATTTTGATAAGAACACATGGATAGCAATGTAAATTATTAGTTGTGTCAGACGTGTGAAACATGTGTGTATTTTATATATTTGACATTAAAATGTCTGCATTTATATCTGAACTTTCAAGGTGTAGGCTAATGAGTATACAAGCTATATCCCCTTTACACAATTTTTTCTGCTAACCCTTCAAATGCGAATGCACTTTTTTCTTCGACTAATTCTTACAGGGACAAACATTTGACTTTCGGGGAGGGGGGATTTCTTTTAGCTCTTGCAAAGAACACCAATTTTTCTTAAGGTAATGTCATATGCATTTTTATGCACAATATTATTCTCTTTAGCGTCTTGCAAGGTCACCACACCCCCCCCCCCCCTTTCCCCCCTTACCAAAGAAAATCAAATAAATCATGAATAGGGTTAATGTTGCCTAATAAAGAATTAATTTATTATTTATCTGTAATCTATTAGTTACCCAAACCATTTATTGTAGAAGCCTTCTTTTATATATTTATAATAGATTCATTATATACTTATTTTTTAAATATAAATATTTGTTTAGTTGATACAATATTACCGATTGACATTTTGTATCTGTAATTCCTATCTTTTCGTTATTTTTTTTATTTTGAAAAATAAGATAAGATTTAGAAAATTATCAAATTATTCCTTTGAAATGTAGATTTTCAATATAAAAAAAACTGATTTTTGTGATTCTTCTGACATCGCAGTTGTATTTAATTTCTGACCGACTTGCAGACATTGATCCTAGAATTTGTTTGAATACTATAAACTAAAGCGCGACACGCTGACGTGCATTTAAACTGATGCACGTACTAGATCGCAGGTTTCATAGCTTTGAGAAAAACCACCCCCCATCCTGCGGGCGGTAAATGGTTTAGTGTTAGGCTATTTGATTCGACTTTCACTGTGGTATATCGTTTTTATCGGAGAAAATGACATACAAAATTCCTGGTAAATGATTCTTAACCCAAACTAAACATGAACAGATATAAACAGTTCTCCGCGATAAGTAAAAACAATGAGTTATATACATTGCTACATATTTCTGATAAAGAAAAGTAAAATTTTGCGATTGGTTTTATATGAAAATTAAGTTTAGAAGAAAATATCACGTAATGAAACGAAGTATCTAATTATAAAATTAAATACACATGACCCTGAAAAGGAACATTTTAAGTCGATTAAAACTATCTTTCCTGTTATTTTATATGATAATAACACAAACACAAACATAAATAATACCAGTTAATATAAAAACTCCCAAATCGTCTTTTTCGGAAATAGAACAACTAAACTGTGTTTTCATTGCAAGTCAGGAAACTGTGTAATTCATCCGGTGATGGGAGGCGAGTTTTGATTGGCTGTGAGAATCTGATTTCTGTTGATGATAAACGTGTGGCCTAAAGGTTCACCCTCATCATTACATTGTGAATGTCATCAACTTATATGTAAAGTGAGAAAAATTTAAGTGGATATTATGTCTTCTTCTTATCCATTTCTTGTTAATAATATTTTAAATAATCCCCAATGGACTGACCAGACCATGCCCGGAATTGCTGATTATGCTCAGGGCTACCAATTTAATGGAAACTATGACCCGAGAATGTCGGAACAACTCTACGTACAAGGTTCCTCGTGTTTGTATCGAAGTTCTCCTCCGCCGTTACTCCAGCCAACGTACACGACACTGTCACCACAATCAATGCCACAATCCAACGGAGTGTCCAGGTGTAACATGGGAAATCCGCATTTACAGTCGGATTCCACAGATTCGGCAGCTGGAACAACACCCGAGACACAACTGCTAACTCCAAAAAGTGAACCAACTGAAACTATGGAAGCTATTGAAAAACGTAAGTTGAACATAATACGTTTTAAGAGGGAAATGTCGGAACCACACATCCCCTTAATACTTATCAAGGGCCACTTAATACGGCCACTTTTGAATATTTACTGATTTCTTGATTAATGAATATCAATAGGTAAAAAGTACCTACTTATCTGAAAAGTCTATAAATTTAATTTTCTTTTGTAAACATGCTTTGATTTCGATCAGATTTCGAAGTGTTCTCAAGAAGCTCTGTACAATATCATGTTGTTTGAAGTTAAAATGATGACATTTTGGAAACTTGTACTGACAACCTACTCTTGTCACACAAGGGGCTTAGAATTACAGAAATATTAGTGGTAAAGTAGAAATTCTTGTTTTATAGAAGTGGTTACATATATTCAAACGTTTTCATGTATTGTTTTAAGTGTTAGTGTAAAATGTTGTAAAAGTTGTCTAGTGAAGAACACAATTAAAAGATGGATAAATATTATGATTTCTTTTTCATTGTAACTAGACCTTCTTGAAAGTGAAACTTTTACAAATGTGTATTTTACCGGAGAGTTCTTTCTATTTTTACATTCAAATGCACATTTCTTTGAAATACATTTAATTATTTTTTTTTTTATAATCTAAAAAACTTACTTTTCATTTGCAAAATTCACTTGTTTAAAACAGGAAGAATTAAATATTTGAATTCTTTCACAGATAAAAATCTAATATTCAACAGTTGTACGTTCGATCATCTTTTTCTGAATATGAAAAGCATTTAATGTTTCTAAATATTTCGCAGTCTTGGTAACTTGTACAAAAATATCTATTTTTTTTTTTAAATCAGAACAATTTATTATAAATTTGTTTTCTGTAATTAGGATGTTTTTACATATGTTATTTAGAAAAAATTGTTAAACTATCAATGATTTTCCTAAACTCGTTTTTAGTTTTAATTTCCTTTAACGTTAAATATTTCCGAATGTATTTTCTTCCAATCACGATCCGATTATTTTTCTTATCCTTTAAACAAATAAAACATGAGCCAATATTTATTTATTTTCAGTTGTGTTATCAATTTCTACTAGGTTTTGTACCATTTAAATATTTTTTGTTATCTATGACACTCGGTAGATGTAGTACTGTACTTATCTTTCCTTTGACACTTTGTTTGCAGACGACCAAATATAAAATTGTAATTCCAAAATCGGATATGAAAGTCTGTAGACAAAAAACTACGGAAACATTACTGTTTCAAACATTTTACTGTAATTCCGAATGTCGTAATCGAATTTTAATCTCTTGAAGTACATAAAGTGCGAATTCACTGATAGCAAGGAAAATCTTAATCGTTTTAGAATTACTGTGTGCATGTTGGTCTTTTAACTCATGTAATATAAGATATTTGACATTAAAGATGTTTCATAACGCCACAATTACTTCAGTTGCACACTTTATGAAACACAGATATGTATTTGCAAACAGATATACAATCTTAATTACTTCATATATAAAGCAGAGTGGAAAAGAAAAATTCCAGAATAATACGTTTTGTTTTATTCAAAATTTTCTAAAATCGTTCGCTGATAGTTATTACCAGTCATTATCTGTGTAAAATAATGCATTCGTTTTTAAAAAAAACATTTATTCATTTAATTGTTTATTCAATTTAATTTTTCTGTCAAATTTGAATTAGTGTGAGATCTTGTAAATTTCCCGTAATGATTTCATGTGGATATGTGCATATATATTTCAAAACTATTTACTTATAAAGCTGCCAGTATGATGTAACTGAAAAGCAACTACTCTGACAAAATAAATTAAAATAGTTTTAAAAATCGCAGTACTGATCCAGACATTATTTTCTAATAAAACGATTTTTTTAATACTTATCTGGTTTTAATGATAGAAAAGAGGACAAACTGTTAGGCACATTTTTTTTAAAAATAAAACCGAGCTCATACATTTTGTTCACCAAAAAAGGTAATTCTTTAAAAACCATGCGTACGTATAATGTATTTTTGAATCACATTTAAATTTTCAAATTTTTTGTTGAATAAAAAAATACTTGAAGGTACTTATAAATCGTTGAAATTTCTAAAATGTCGTATCACTTTTTTCTATTTCCATGATCATTCATAAGCTGAGTGACAAGTATTTTTGAATAAACATTTTCAAGATTAATAATATTTCACGGAAATTAAGGTCTCAGAACAAAAGACAAATGCTGGGTACTCTACTCTAATGAAAAATCTGTCCTTGTTCCATGAACAAAAACACATGAGGGGGGGGGGACTGACATTCCTTTTTTCGTGACATTTTAAAAACGCCTAGTTAAGAGTTAATGGGAAATTTGGTTGAGAATGTTGGGAGAATTATATTTTACTTTACAAAATATTCATTTAACTGTTTAAAATTAATTTATGTCTAATATCATTAGAATGAATTACGATTAGATCAATATCTTTTTCCCTTTTTTCTCATTTTTAAAATTTTATCTTGCCATTTTTTTTAATAATGAAATCAGAGACTCATCTGATATGATGAAACCACTGATTTATATAAAATATGTGTAAAATAATAACAGATCCTATCGCAACTGGAATAAATTTGTGAATGGCAATGCTCATAATTTTTATTGGTATATATAATCTGCAATGTGTTCAGCCGTTTACGATGCACAAGATATACGGTGGAGAAATAGTTTTATCGCCATATCTCTGTAAACCTCATCGAAATCGCGGTGGGAAACAATTTTAATGCGACAGATCGCAGTCCACGAACTATTTGGTTCAAAGGATGTGTATATAAACCGTTTAAACTAACTATGCCGATGGAGTTATTAATATTAGGTTATTCGGTCCGGTCGGAAGTTAAATGGAAGTCTGATAAAATAATGAAGTGGAAAACGAGCGCACTAATTAGGCATTTTGTACCAACATGTATTAATTTAAATCGGATTCTGGTTTCCTGATTTAACGGAGAACAAAAGTAACAGTAGAAATCCTACAACGCCATGATGGTTGTAATAAAGAAATTAAAATTTAAATCTGTATTCTAAAAATGTCATATTTTGTTAATTTGATGAAATAAAAACTTCCCTCTTATCGATAAACTGTGGATGTTTACCGCATGTTGACGGAAGTGAAAAAATTAACTGTCCTAAGACTTTCTGTACATTTACCATGTGTGAAAAGTTGATTTATATCAATTTCAAAAACATTTCCGATATGTGCTATTTAGTTTTTACATATGTTGAAAGAAAAGGAAACACGAAATAAATATGCATTTTAATAAAATTTTGCAGTGGCACTTCAATATTCATTTTGTAATTTCCGCTTGATAAGACTAAAAAAGAAATAAATTATTTTTTTTTAATCAGGAAACGTCATGTTTTTCTAATTTTTATGTTTGTATGTATGATAATTTAGCATAATTTTGAAATTAAAATATGTGAATATGTTTCGTTTTAAAGAACGCGCGTGTGTCCAGACGGTTTTAAATCTAGACATTTTAAAGTTGACATAACACTCTTACTTTGATGTATAAAGTCGGTACGCTTTCTTTACTTACTTTCCTCATAATTTGCAAAATGTCCGTATCAAGGCCACAATATATAGTTCTACCATTTACAAGTATACGACAACTTCCTTGATTTAAATGACATTGCAAAACTTAAACTTATATTAAACCCATCAACGCCCAAAGATATCAATACGGTAGTTTCTTTTATAAAACAGTCATTAAAACTGAGAAAAGGAGACTCTTGACTATATTAGTTATCTGTTTATACATGTATAATAAATTGATGTTCAAATATGTTTTTTTTTGTATGTGACATTTGTATTGTATTGCTATGACCCAAATGGGTATTGTTTGCAAATAAAGTATTATTATTTACATGAGAACATTTTATACTTGAATAGTTTGCTTTTTTAAAAACATCGGATTTTTTACGACAGTACATATTATGAAGTTAGTGAAAAATACATACACCAGACGAAGACCAGAAATCGTTGAAATTTTTTAATGAATTACAAATTGTACCGAATAAAATCATATATGATTCTGGACAAGAACTCGGCTATTTATTTTTATTCAAAGATGTCTTTGTTTTTAATTTCTAAACAAACCTATACATGAAATAAACAAATAAATGTTTGAACAAATGGATAAATAAATACATCTGTGATGCCTTCCAATGAATAAAAAATTGTCGCGCCGTATTGCTACCATGGGAAACTTGGTTTTATTTTCTTGTAGATTATAACCGATAGACCAACAATATCTATAATTTCTCACATAAATAACTTAATAATTCCAGATGTGTTTGATGTTTTCTGATTGATAAGCATTTGAAAACGTATATCATAATGTTTTTATAACTGATTTTAATGATAGAGTCATTTTTTAGCTAGTAACACATACGTTTTCTATAAGAATGTTCAAAACCATACTTTTTAAATAATTTTCAAATAATTACAAATACACTTTCTTGAAAGTGAATTTAAATTTTCGTTTTTTAAGATATTATCAATGAGGATTGTATATGTGAACTTAGCTGACTTATTTACATTGTAATAAATATAAGAGGTTAAAACTGACACAGTTTTATAACGCATCTGCAAAAAACAGAGAAAATAATAGTATGTTTTATATCTTGGTCAAACTTTTCGAGAACCTTACGTTTATTGTTTAAGAATTAATTTCAACGGGCATAAAATACTGAGAAGATTTTTGTTCTAGTATTCAAATGGAAGTTTGAACTGATAAAAATCTTTATAATAAGCTTTTAATATAAAAAAAAGAAATAAAAGAAAAAGATCTGAAAATGGGCCGTACTCCTGTAAGATAATGTAAAATGCCAAAGAATATTTCATAAATACAATCTGTAGCAATTCCCTCTATCATCAAAGGTTATCGTCTGCTTAATTGTAGAAAAATACCAGAAAGGTCACAAAGTGCAAAAATGTATTTTATTAAAACATACCCTCAACGTTGTATAGTTTATCTAGCTAACTTCATGGCTGAGTGGAAAACCAGGCAACCATTTGAAGATCACACAACAAACTTATTTATAAGACATAAAATCGCCTTGTGAAGTAGTAATTTTCGGTCGTTTGGTGTTTTTCTGTTCGATTTGGTTATCGGTCGAACTTTGTCTCCGCCATTTAACAGAAAGTTGGAATGTTGCATTCAACCACAAACTATAAGTTCGTTTACAAAAGAAATTAGCAATTAAATGTTTTTATTTTTGCATTCCAAAATAGAAAAGGGGTGAACTGACATCAAAGAGAAACGATACTTTTTATTCTGAAAGATGAGAAATTATTTGTTATTTTTTTTAATCTTATCATTTTCTTGTCTAAGGAATTTAATAAATGAATCAATTCCTTTTTTTTGCGTGTTTTTGGCTTCTTTTCTAAATGTATTTGTCTTCAATTAAAAAGGGTCTCATTTTGATTTAAATGACTTATATATAAATGAAATAGTTTACTAAAATTTAAGGAAAGATTCTAGTTTCTTTATTAATCCCGAAGAGTCAAGTTGGTCCGTAAGAAATGGTGGTTAATGAGAATTTTAGTTAATTTTAGAAGTCAAAATCGCCCTTTTTCGAAATGATCCACGTCGAAATACTGAAGTTCATATATTTTCTGTTCTCTTAATATTTTTTTTCTCAACCCAACCGGGAATTGGTGATGCGATGAACAGCTTCGGAGGAATACATCTTGTCGTTATTTTTATAACCTGTAATATAAATAAATCGATAAATAAATAAGTTAATTAATGAAAAGTTTGACATATAGATGAACCACAACAAGCTTATATAGTAATATATAATATATACAGTATATTTCTGTTCTTTTTGTGAAAGAAAAAGTGCATGGAAGTCATACCCATATTTGTAGCTTTGTAACAATTCAACTATTTTATTCTGATTTTTTTAAAAATATTTTATTAATAATAGTACAAATGTGATTAACTGCTATAGTAGCACGGGTGGTGATATCTATATGCTAATAGCATACAAATACATTGATTCAGGAAGAAAAACAGACGTTTATTATATACTTTGTTTCTTGAAATTAGCGTCAAATTCGCGATTTACAAATTTATCATCAGTAAAGAAATACGTATATATATACTTATAACTTTTCTTAGAACAGGAACTATAATAATAATTTTTATCCTGGTACATCTTTCTTCCCGCTTAACTAAATTTCGTTTTATATGGGGAATGTATGTTTTCTTATAAAAGGTTTCACGTGTACACAATATTTCAAACCTTAAACAAAGTACATGTATATAATTTATTTTCGTTCTGTTTTGTGAGTCTACAATTTTTTGTCTTCTTGCAAAATAAAATATCAATTTATTTAAACTTAAATACATGTGCTGAAATTTTATTTACAAAAATGAACGTGAAGTAAACATATTCCCTCTTTCCATTGTCTTACAAATAGATGTGATGTCTTTTCAACACAAAATATTACCTATATTCCAACCCTGGACAACTTAGATATGTTAGGTTACGCCCACATAATATAAGTTTTAAGAGCATGAGAAAATTATGATATTAAAAACAAAATTTAATTCTATTCTTTATTATACAAGCATTTAAGTCGTACACTAGAAATATGAATAATAAATACCAACTCCTATTGAAGAAGTAAATTTAAGTGTATTTTAAGAGTGAGTTCTTGAAATATTAGACATTCTTACAATGGGAACTGTCCTTAAACTAAGTCAAATCATAATAATATCAGTAATAAAATTGCACCCAAACATTTTACCATTTCAATTTTATATGAAAACGCATTTGCATTACAAACTGTAAATTCAGTGTTATATTTGGTTCAAGTGAAATAAGAAAATTAACTTTCCTTCTTTTAAACTTTCAACTATATTCTAAAAATAAAACTCTCCTCGCGATATTTTAACTGAGCGTTATTTTTTCCGAAAAAATATTATATGATTTATATATCATATCTTGTATTGTATTCAAAATATTTTCCTTCTTAAAAATGAAATATGTTATGGGTTTTTCCGCATACGTATAAAAGTAATGCATTGTATTTGGCCTAGATGTATGCAAATGTTCAGTTACTGTCAATCTGTTTCGAATTCCTATATGATGTGGATGTTATATTAAAATTCTGATTGATCAATACAAACTTTTACTGGTTAATATAGTAAAATTATGTGTTGATAAATCACAATTTTAATATAACATGTACAAGGATTATATCTTGAAGTTTCTCTAATACAATCTTTAATTTTGAAATACATGAGCAGTTTCTAGGCACACTGTTCTTATACATGGAATAAAGGTCTTGAAAATTTTCCTTGAAAAAAATAAATGGAAATTAAAATTCAGATAATTTTGACAGAAAAAAAAAAATGTAAAAAATTACTTCATTTCAGTTCTGAGATTTTCATTAAATATGTTAATAGTCATATGAATTATATTCACAGTCATAATAAAGTATTAACAAATAAATAATATAATAAAAAATAAATTTTCAGTATCTTTATTATTAAAAAAAATAAAAACTTATATAAACACAAATTAACCAATTTACAGTTTTCCATGAAATCCTTTCTTCAAATTATGTAAAAGTTGATTAAGCCCTTGTGTAAGAAGCCATTTACAATCCATAAATATACGACCGTTTAATTATATGTTCACAATTGAAAATTACGAAAGTCATTACCTATATGAGCTTGATGACAAACTCGTGTGCAAAGGTACTTGATGTTGGCGCTACTGTTTTTAGCAAGTTTTATTAATTTAGAATAAAGCTCCTTCAATTACGTGTTTTAAGTGGATTTCTTTTGTCATTGTAGATCACCCGTCGCCCCCATCTTGTGAGGAAAATGACAAAGATAAAACGAATGATAAAACTTCAGGTGACAACATATTTCAGAAACAAAGACAAAGGAGAAAACCACGTGTCTTATTTTCACAAGCTCAAGTGTATGAACTTGAAAGGCGATTTAAGCAGCAAAGATATCTCTCAGCTCCAGAACGTGAACAGCTAGCAGGACTCTTAAAACTCTCTTCGACTCAAGTTAAAATATGGTTCCAAAACAGAAGATACAAGTGCAAACGACAGCGTCAAGACAAAAGCTTAGAACTTTCAAACATGCAAGCACCAAGAAGGGCGAATGTTTCCGTTCTGATACGGGACGGCAAATCTTGTGTTGGTCAAAATGTTCCGAATTCATATTCAGGTCCATACAATGTTAATCCTTTTGGTTATCCATCTTCTTCTTATAATTCCATAAACAGTCACATGACCTCCATGCCACCTATGAATCCAATGCAGCAAAGCGGTTACATTTCACAACAATCACAATACCCAGGAGTGAGAGCTTTTTGACTATGACACAAAGTTATTTACGTGCAATAACCGAATAGTGCCATTTTGTGCAATGTTTATAAGACTGCCGAATTAATACTTATTTTATAAGTTACATGTGATGCAAAAGTTGTGGCTGTTGATCAAAGGTTGAATGGGAAAACTGTTAAGTGTTTACAAATTGTACAAGGACTTGTGCTAGACGAGTTAACATTTGTAAATGAACATGAACTCAAATTTTGAGCGATTGTAATATTAAGAAAATTATATTGACGAATGCGTGAGGAACGAATGAATTTATTTTATGCTATTTTTATTTCATTTTGTAATATGTTTTCTATTTTTAACTCTATGCAATGTCCCAATTGTTAATTTTGACACCTCGGCTTTCCCGAAACTTTCATTATAATGTTATAAATAAAGAAATAAAGATAATGACATTACAAACATGTGTTTATTTACAGTAATTGATTTTATGTAGAGAGACCGTTTGCTTTTCTTGCAGGGAAGTGGAAGAATCTATCTTTGACACTGAGTAACATAATTCATGAAACTTCATTTTTAAAGCTTGCCTGACATGTACTCCCAAATCCACATTCATTTTTCTACATGATAACCAATTCTGGACTTTTTTAATCATACTTTTTTCTTTCGCAAAATTTTTGAGCCGACATTGTTTTAAAATTTCCCCAAAGCCTCCTAAATTCCTCAAATCAATGGTCGTTCTCTTAACCTACCGAGGAACCACAGAGATATTATGTTATGCTAGTGGAAAACAAGAAGAAAAAAAGATGGTGCACAATATACACAAAGTATGATAACACATACCAATCAAGAGTTTTCAGCAAAAAACAGAGTATTCCATGTCGAAATACTTCTTGACTCATTGTTGACGACCTCATCTGCGACCTTTAAGACGAAGAACAGCAATAAAAACGTTGTTTTCTGAGACCTGAGAAAAGTGTCCTCCATTGGCTACTTTAATTTATATAGAGGTTAATTTTACGAATGGGCAAATTCACTTTGCCGTTTATCAGATGGTGGATGTCCTCTAAAGCAGGTATAACTGCATAAAATTACACGTCAATAAAGGTATGATACGTACCCGACTGAATTCTTTGCTGATTTGTATAGTCTATAGCATTTCCAAAAAAAAAAAAAAATAAATAAATAAAAATATAAATATATCGCAGGGCTGAGGAGGACTAGGAGTAAGCTGTACACGAAAATTCAGTTTTATCTATTTTAATTGATATTCTGGATACAGTGATTTTCAAAAAAGATCAAGATTACTGCCACTTTTTAAAAATTTTATTGCAAGAATTTTAACCGGAAAAATTCATGTTAGGCGGTGGCTGGACGGATGGGCAAAATGGCGGGCGGGCTTTCAGCTCCAAACTGATGAAAAAAAATTAGTCTTACAGTCACAGATTCTTGTTAATAGCGAGCTCAGCGAGCGCTATAGGAGCATATGCATTTTCTACATATTGGTCATTTATAAAATTCTTTGCATGTTTAATAAGGGCGGCCATATTGTGCTACATACTAAGGCTAGAAAAAGTTTCCTTCGCCGATTAAGGGAAATAACGTGCTTCAAATTATAATTTTAGAATCAGAATCGTGTTACGGATATGAGTTTCTGGAAAGGGCTATTGCTGTGCTCGCATCATTATCCACGCCAACAGCATATTATTTATATTTATCACCTCATAAATTCTGTGTTCGTCACAATTTTTTCAATCGCTACAATGTTTCTATCTTCAAAATTATCAGATATCACTACACCTCAAGAGCTCTCTTATTTATTTACCCAATGTTAAAACTTTTAGGTTATTATTTTGCAATATTTTAAGAAGTGGTATGGTGAATTAATTCTTGAAAGCAAATCCCTACATAAACGTGACTCTAATGTCCAAGCAAATGATCAGAGCTTTTTAAATGTTGTTCATCATGTTAATGTAACTTTTAGGATCTCAAAACACAGAAAAAAATCTTGACATGCAAACTGTAAACTGAATACGTTCATCAGATTCAATGGGTGTAGTTTGAATTCTTATTTTTGGCCTTGTCTCTCCTTTCAAGTTTTTATGTTTTGGTACAATGCACGCTACGTTACTTATCTTAAAAACTAAATGAGAGAGGGACCAGCAAAGGGAATCGGTTCATAATAAAAAAAACCGATCATTTTGAAGTTTTTTTCCAATTTTTCAAAGTCCTAAACCCAATTTCATCACAATTTTTTTTTGTTTTCACTTCTAGTAACCCGTATTCCAGTCTTTAATTTGTCAGCTAAACCAGATCTTGTCGATACAGTTCAACTAATTTTTCCGAGTTCAGAAGTTATATCTTTACTATCAACAACCCTGATATTTTGATACATAAAATTTACACTAAATGCAACCTAAAATTTCTGAAAGAGACTGTTATATATCAAATTTAATTAAATTTTCAACAGAATAACAGAATCTGAAGAAAAATTAGCAATAAAGATTTAACACCGAGACAATCAAGAAATAAACATTCCGTAAAAAAATTGGCAATTTTATTAATGAAAAATAAACACATAAATACGGCATGAAACAAGAACGTGGAAAAAACAACCACAAGGTTAAAAGCTATTATTACAAAAATTATAAACGCCTCATACACAGTACAAATGACGTATGGTTTATCTCGACATTTCTACCCTGAAAGAAACATGTGAATGTCGAACATCAATACGGAAAACTTGGTTAAAAAATAGTATCACATGCATAATGAATGCATGAAGTTAACTTGAAATGTAGCAACGTTTTCCAGTTTATGTGTGTCCTTTGGTTACATATTTATTCAGGGATTATTACACCCATCATTTTACGGAAAGACAGAGTTTATCATTTTATGGATTTTGTTTCGTTTTACTTTTCTTTTTTTGGCTTGTGTGTGTGGAAGGGGGGGGGGGGGGGGTGCAGAAGGTGGTAAATGGCCATGGGCTTACATTTTTTGTCGAGTTCACCTTACTTTTTCAATAAAAAACGTGAATTTTTCACATCACCAATTGTTGTTTCCTGAGCTATAGTAGTTTTATATATTTACCGTGAATTTTCCTTTATAACGGTAACAGTTTTTTCCAGGCGTTAGTTATTAAATATGTCAAATTTATCTACACATACTCTTATTGTACTTACTGTTTAATAAACATTTTATGATAACGAATGCTATGCACTTTACATATTATGGATTTACTTTTTTGTGGTTTAGTTCGAGGATACCAAATTGTATATTTTTAATGGGATTTTCCAACGGAAAAATTCAAAATATATGACAGGCGGGCTGCTATAAACAATGACGGAGAATCCCGTTTGTTTTCAAATTGACAACTGCGCGTATATTTAAATTTGTGGATGCGTTGCACCCACTAAAACAAAATTTAATGAATCATCAGTGAAAAGAAAGAACGGATATGGATAATTATTCTAGACATACATCTTATAAATCCAAGCAAAGGAAAAGTTATCTTTATTGCTGTTCTTCATTTAAAAGTCACAATCAATGAGACCTTTAGTATTAAGAAACATTTCGGAACCCACAGCGACATCAGGACAGTCCCTAATCGCGGTTTAGTAGGGAAATTCCTTGCGAAATTTCGATCGCGTCTCAAATATGCAAGGCCAATCGACAAATTACACACAATAAGCAAAGAAATATACTAAATGCCATCATAATGAACACGACAATTGAACAACGGATGTCAATGACATAATAAGCATATCATTAATCATAGGGCATATCAATATACACATGTACATTGTATATATGGTAGGTAACTTGGTGGTAATTAAGGAATGTTTGGATTAGGTAATAGTCATGAATCAGACTGTACAAGGTTTGGAAAAGAAATTAGACTGAGACCGGATAATGATGATGTAGATGTAGACCTCATCTATTGCTAAAATAAATACACCATAACTGTAGCAACCTTAAGATTATAGACGCCAATCAACGTAAGAAAACCCAACGTACACATCGTACCCAAATATAACCACTGTGTTCATTATGCTGTGACCTTTGAATGAAATAGAAACATAGAACTTAAAAACCTCCATTTGATTCTGGATGTATTGGCAAATTAACAATAAAGCAAAAATGATAGATGTCCGTTTGCTCATTATTTCGCCTTGGTGTAAGTATATACTATGCACTATATACTATGACGCCATATTATATTCCATAATATATTTGTCGACTCAGAAATGAATTAATAATTTAGTTTAGTTTAGTTTTTTAACTTATTTATTTAGTGGATTGGGAAACAAATTATACCAACTTATACTTATCCCTCTCCACTTGTCGGGTGTGAGAGTGGCCCCTGTAGGGGCATATTAGCCTACTCTTTTTCGACATCTACAGAAGAGTCTTTAACGTGCTAAGGGTGTTGCTCTCCCTTGACAGCCATTTTTCGTCCCCATTCGAGTGGTGTCGATAGGGCGATAAATTCGATCCCTGAAATTTTCATCTCGAACGGGAATCGAACCGAAGCCCTTTGGCTTTGTAGTCCGATGCGCTAACCACTACACCACGGCGCACTTAATAATTTATTCGAAACTATAATGAATTATTTGAAATCATCATTTCCTTTCTAAAAGTCTCAAATTTGATAATAACACATTATGATGCGATTTAAATTACGGAAAATGGTCGCAATTTAGGTCACCTTTTCGCTTACATTGTTACTTTCATTCATCGTGCACAACGGCCACAAAATATCATGGTTCAAAATAAATATCCAGATATAAATGTTCATAACAGCAGTAAAAAATACTATTTTCAATTTTGTGGTAGATTCGTACGTTAAATAAAAAAACCAATGAAAGATTTTGAGATAATTGAGTCTTAAAGTTGGTAAATTTTATACAAATTTCTCATACAATAAAAAACTGGTAGATAGAATTTTTTTTTATAAAATTGTGAAAAGAACACTTATCTGACATGTTGTCTTACTGTTAAAAGAAATTTGGGGTCACCGTTCAAATTTGTGCTATTTCCAAAAAAAAAAAAAAAAACAACAACTAAAATTTCCTTTACATTTCATAAGAAAAAAACTTTCCGCCTGAAAAGGGTTCATTTTAGAATAAAATTTTGTAATTTTGCTATTTATGCATTTTTGTCAATTTTCATATTGAAATAAATTTAAGATATAATTTTTACATTATATCAAATACTATTTGCTCGTAGAAAATATATATTTACATACAAACTTGCGAGATGCCGGAAAAAGATGCTCGGTGTCTAGCTGTACCTGACTCTGTTAAAATGTTCATGCATGTTTTGTTCTTTTTTATGTTGTTTTCGTTTGAAGACCTTTCGGTTGAATGGGGTAAATGGATTATTATGCTATTTTCGATGCTTCTTGTCTTATTATAAGAATTATCTATTGCACTTCATTTTGACAGAAAGAAATATGATTTATCTAAACAAAAAATGGCCGTGTAACACAAATAAAGGTTACTATATATATAATACCCCTATAGAAAAAAAACAAAGATATCCATAAGGAAAGAACTAGATGACCGTGGGAATGCAGGAAAGAAACTCAGATGTAATGTTGATAAATCTAAGAAAAGACTTACATTTCCTTCCTTTTCTTTAAAGATTGTTTATTTTTTGTTATATTTTAATAAGCTACATGTAACGACAGGTTCACAGTCATCTACCTTCCGTTGTTTCAGTGACGCAACATGTCATAACATTTAAAAACATGCAAGATAAATAAAATAATGATGTTTACTTTTTTGAAGTGTTTATTTGAGAAATAATTCACGGTGTCTTCAAAATATCCCGATTTAGGTCCTTTATATTAAATATTTTACAACGATCGACTGCGAGTGGTAAAATACCGACATAAAGGTCATACCCGTGTTAAAATCATGATATATTCAAGCCACTGCGATTTTTTTCTATTCTAATAGGACAGTTTTTATGACATTTTGAAACGCCGCAACAAGGTATTTAGACACGAAGAAGCCAATACACAGCGCAATTTATACTACGACGTCATTAAAGCTTGTGGAAAACTTTACTAAGACTAGACGTTACCAAACAAGACGTCTGGCGCCTATGACGTTGGAATCAAAATAACCATATTTTACCATGGACGTCGACTGAAGCAAGTCATATTAGAATTTGGTATAGAAAATCTGTTCCATAGCATAATTTGATCTAGTTCGAGATTGTTTTGACGTCATGGAAGAAAGTTTGAAAAATATCATGGCCTTAGTCAGTTCAAAAAGGGTTGATTGACGTACATGTAAGTGAAAGTTTGGATAATTTTAAAGCCATTTACAGATCAATTTTTTACATTTTATTTCACTTTTGGGGTTTTGCAAAGAACCGTGATACCTTTCCGGACAGTGATCATCAGAGCAGTCGGTCTAAAAATTTTATGTCATAGAAAATTTGCAATAATTCAGTACACATGTATCGCCTTCGTTCAATTTCGTTAACACTGAATGTGTTCGATCATATACATTTGTGTATAAAAAAAATCTCGAGACAAAACAAACCACCCTCACTAGCATTTGGCAGGACACTGTGTTCGGCTTTTGTTATTCTGATTAAACACATCGATTTTTACATTCAGAAACAGCTTTGTGTCTCCCTTGTAACTAACTCTACGAGATAGAATATTTTTTTGGATGCGCAAGTACGAATCTGCCGAACACATGTGACCAATAAATCAGACAGATTTACATATGCTACAACATATAAACAAATATACTGATATTAATAGTACTTTAATTGGTAATCGAAAGACTTTTAGTATCAGCTGTTTAACTGGATGGCAGTGTCAGTAGGTACACTTAAGTAGAAATGTTGACCACACCAAAATGTTTTATTAAAAACGGAAACTTCGAATGATCATACACATGATGGGTTTCCGAGATGCATCAGTTATTTTGAGAAGCCAAAAGTCAATGAGTTTAGAAGAGGCTGTTGACAATAGTAACATTGTTCAGACAATGGAAGGATGTTACAGATTTGTCAGTAACAATGCTCTAACAAAGTGATAAGTTGTGTATAAGTAACATAAGTGTTAAACATAATGTTAGTTTCAAGTGTGCCAATGCTGTACAATGTATTTTGCAAACACAACGCCAGCTACTTCAGGGTTATCGCAACAACGACTTCCATATACAAGAATACTTATGCATATCAATTGTACTGATATTTATCTACGTTTTTCTTTAGAGAGCAACGATAGAAAACTAATGTTCAGGTAGGAGATTGGCAAGCATGGGTTCAACGCACCGTGAACCCACAACTTCAGAGCAGTAATTGTGAGTGTGATTAAACACAATCACTCGGCCGCCATGATCCCTGCAAATAATTAATTTTATTTTAAAGTCAGTTTAATTATGTATGCAAATTATTCTCAACCATATCTTCCAATTATCTTGATTTCTGTTATAATTTGACATTTGTTAATCATACAAATCAATATAACGTGGACCCCAAATATTTTGACTACCTTTGTGCAAGTATGTATTAGAAGTACATGCTAACCGGATCTCAAAAACCATAAAGTGCAGCATAGCTCAACATACTACCTTTGTACAAGTATATACTAGATGTACATGCTAACCGGATCTCAAAAACCATAAAGTGCAGCATAGCTCAACATACTACCTTTGTACAAGTATATACTAGATGTACATGCTAACCGGATCTCAAAAACCATAAAGTGCAGCATAGCTCAACATACTACCTTTGTACAAGTATATACTAGATGTACATGCTAACCGGATTTCCAAAACCATAAAGTGCAGCATAGCTCAACATACTACCTTTGTAAAAGTATATACTAGATGTACATGCTAACCGGATCTCCAAAACCATAAAGTGCAGCATAGCTCAACATACTACTTTTGTGCAAAGATATATTAGATGTACATGCTAACCGGATCTCGAAAACCATAAAGTGCAGCATAGCTCAACATACTACCTTTGTACAAGTATATAGTATACTAGATGTACATGCTAACCGGATCTCCAAAACCATAAAGTGCAGCATAGCTCAACATACTACCTTTGTACAAGTATATACTAGATGTACATGCTAACCGGATCTCCAAAACCATAAAGTGCAACATAGCTGAACATTATAAGCAAACAATATTCCAACGAAACAGGCATCAGTCGATTCTTTGTCAGAAACTTATTCTGCCATACCCGTTCTGCCATTTTTGATTGGAAACATAGCTTTCATTATTAATTCATATATATTTTGGCATAATTATTTTGATTTGATTTGATTGATTATAAAGACTCTATTTTTCAAAGAGATCGGATGGGCTTTAGCTAATTTTCCTTCAAAATACACGTACATGTACATTTACTTGCATTTTACATGATGCCGTAAGAGCTAAATTGTATTTAAGTGCTTCTAATTTACATGAAGATTGTGCAGGACTTACAACAAATTATTTCATTCTATTAAAGATTATTTAACAAAATTGATAATTTTGGCACTATAATGTGCACTTGTAATTCTGTGGTCACACAATTACAATTTTTGGTAAAACTGTGAACGACATAATTCAAATATTTACATGAATATTTATTTTTTTATTATCTTTTTTGTCTTGCCCAAATAGAATAGAGAATAGAGACGGGGAATGTGTCAAAGAGACAACAAACAACCCGACCAAAGAGCAGAAAACAGCTCAACGCTACCAATGGGTCTTCAACATAGCGAGAAAATCCCACACTCGGAGGCGGGCTTCAGCTGGTCCCTAAACAATAATGCATAATAGTTTAGCACACCCAACTCCGAAACATATAAATGAACAAAAAAAAAAAAAAAACAAAAAAACACAACACACAATACTAAATACATTTGTTTTTCTTTCATAGCCATATATTCATAAATGTATTTCTTGTTCAAGTCTATTAACATTAATGCTAATTAGCATTGATGAACAGATAATAAAAAGTCTTGATCCAATTAAAATATTCCTTTGACATACATATTTAATGATAATTAAATTCATGTTCCGAACAGTTTTTTATGTTTTATATCGGTACCTCTCTGCGGTAATCGCTGGTTTAATCACAGCTTAAAGCTGTATCTTGGTTTACTAGAATTTAATTTATCCCTCTCATCAGAAGTCGTATATCAAAGTTTGTGATCTTTTAACTAGTTCCCATCGTAATTCACAGAGAGTCGGTTAGTACTCTAATTAAGTAAAGAGTTTGCTTCCCACCTTTGCAATGGACAACTGCTGCCACAACTACGGGAAGTGCTACGATATTCTGCTTTGATGTTCTTCAAAAGAAAATGACCTGCGGAAGTTGGAACATTGCTTATTAGAAAAAATAATGAATTCACATTTCTATAATTTGTACATCAAAATTGTTCTTTTTGATGTTTTTTCTCACATATGAAATGACCGTCAAAAATGGCACTATTTTTATAAAAAAAAATCTTTGTTTAAGCTAAGGTAGTAAGATAAATTGTATGTAACTATTGGATATACCCGATTTGTACCATAATACTTTGCATTGTGCACGTGAGAGATTTTAAAATTCATTGCGGGGGGGGGGGGTCTGTCATTCGTGAATTTCGCCAGATTAAATGATAAAGTATGATAAACGGAGGATATCTGGTTACATTTTATGTTGCCATGCCATAAAAATAAAATTCTCCAATGCATTCTTTTGTGCACTGAATGTTCACATTTAGACATTCTCTCAACAGCGGTTCTCGACGCCGAGACTGGAAATAAGAAACACAATTCCACGACAAAAATCTTTACATGGAAAAAATTTACTGAATAAATTAGTAAACTAAAATATTTTCAATTATTTCTTGAGCTTATTTGAATATTAATGAAAAATATATTGCTGTGAAATGTAAGCGACAATAACACCTATGTGCAAGTGTTAAAACATTATTAAAAATTATGACAAAAAAGACAAATCAGAGGAGACAAATGAACAAACATAAAATACAACACAAAAACATTAGAAACCAAAAACTTTGACAAAACGAACCACTATAAAGATTAGAAATGAATAAAGGTGATTTGAAAACTTAAACCTTTCCTGCTTCGTATATGTCACCCGTCATGTTGGTCATGATAGAGGAAATAATATAAGAAAACTCGGCCTTTTTCTGACAAATTCCTGGCTTCTCAGTTTATGATGTAATAGGAGAATATTTAGATTTTCGCATTTGATGTTAAATATTAGATATTCGTTTTCGATACAGAAATGATGATTACGGATTTCAGTCAATAACACAAAATTAATTTCTAATTTACTGCGATATTGTATAGATCTGAAACGATAGAAATGTTGACTTATAATTCTTGATAAAGCTTTCACGCAAGATCTCTGTAATTCCATGAAAAATCAGGACAATTTAAGTTTTTATTTTAAACATGATCGATGCTCAATTTTCTCATGAGCGAATCAGCCAAGCCAAACGTGACTAAATTATCTATTTTTTATGAAGTACTTTAAGGCAAGGATACATTATAAGATACAGGGCGGAAAAAACTTTCAATATTTGTTTGAACGGATATCAATAAATAAATAAAACAATTAAATTTATCAATTACAAATATTCAGTTGAACAATGAACGACACAGGAAAACGGAAAGACATAACCACAATTCTAATTTCTTTGTTATTCATGTTTTTCACGAAAATTTTAACCCTGACCTAATAATGATGAGGATAAAATTCTCAATTCTAAGCTAAATTGTAATTTACACCTATCTTGCTTATTTTTACAGCTTTCAAAGCACCTGCTTATGAAAAAAAAAGGTATACTACTTTTCTGTGTTTTTTTTACAAAAGCACAAAACACAAGAGGAATGTATGCACTTTTAAAAGAGTATATCAAAAAAGAAAAAAAATATTAGTTTACGGGAAGTAAAAGAAAACCTTTTCTGTACTTATCTTTACAGTTCCTTTAAAAAAACACATAGCATAAGATAAAGGTACTTGCATACAATAAAAAAGAAATAAGAAAGAATAATCCCATTCAGGGTGGGTGTTCCCATTCCATACAATTTTTAAAAGTATATAATGTCACAAATATTCTTTTCATATCTCATGTTCAACATATTGTTTTTTTGCTTTGTCTTGCTTGGCTACATGAATATGCCTATAAAATGTTGTACATCTAATGTATGGTATTTCCCCAGTTCATAAACTGTCCTTTTCTTCCTGCTTCGACTTAAAATTATGCTTATGTTTTTTGACAAGTGTCATTCATTTAAATGAGATCTTGATATAATTTTTAAAGGATGAACAAAAAAATATTCATTAGAAGTTTGCGTTGATTTAACTTTATTAACTGCACTCCTTCTATTTAAGTAGGTCTTTACCTCTGTAGTGCATTTTTTTAATTTTGAATTTTGAATATGAAAACCCTTGAATATTTAGTTCGTATTACCCTCTTTCTTTCGAACCAAGCCACAGTCTATATAAATACAACAAAATCTCAACAATAAAAAAAATCTTAATTCGTAAAGCCACGACATGTAATGTGTGCGAATTTCCCACTTTATTTTCCTTAACAATTACAGGAAGGAAAATGTGCATATACCGTAAATAAATTAAGACGTCTACATCAAAAATGTACTTTGGTCGCAATGCATACGAGGTTTAAAGATTTTCTGTTTTTGATAAATTATTTATTGCACGAGAATAACAATATTAATTAACATTCATTAAACACGTTAAAAGTAAGAAAAAAATATATGCAATTAAAGTTGACCTCAATTAAATCCGGCCGATATAAAAACTGGTTAGCTAATCCCAATACATATATTTTGTACGATAATGACATACTTTTACTTCCCGATGCAATAAAAGAAAAGTAACTCCTATTACAAAAATGATAAAACCGTCACAAAAATGAAACTAATCAAGTTTTGTAAAATAATCACAAGTTTTGCCTAAAATAGGGACCTGGGGGAAGGGGGTGATGGGGTACAAAGTTGGAAACATTAAAATGCACATGGAATATATGTACATACTGTCATTAGTCTTTATTCTGCATTTTGTAATTAGTCACTTTTGAAAAAGGGGGCTGGGATATTCTTACCCTATCCCCCTCCCCTGTAGGTCTGCTCACCCGTCATACTTTGATTTACAACTTAGAGCCCATAGAGGCCTTTTTTAATTTTGAAATTAGCTTGCAATTTATGACCTGAACTCATCTTATGCATTTTATTTCTATTCAGTATGTTCACAAACTGTTTGTAGCAGGGCAATAAGGTTTGAGAAATTTCAAACATTCTCGCCCACAGTTATCTATAGCAAAACTATCCTGTTCAAAGATTGAAGAGAAATAGTGGGTTGAAAAATAGATTTGAAAGTTGATATGAAACACCAGGGATGCAGCACGAGGAAAGTATGGGAATAGCTATCGACTGCTTTCATCTAGTTATAATTACTCTTCGCTACCTTTCTTACTTTTTTAACTTTAATTCGTAGTCCAACGGTACTTTCTATCAACAGTCAAAAAGAGAGGTCACGAGAAATACTATTGCTTAGCATGTAACAACTAGAGGCCCTCAAGAGCCTGTATCGCTCACCTGGATTTAAATTTTTGCCTTGAGCAGGACTAAAAATTTAAGTGTTGCAGTCAATTTGGCTGTTTTATCTATAGGGTTCTGTAATAGTTATCCCACAAGGACGCGGTGTGTCTGTAATAGTTATCGCACGAGGACGCGGTGTGTCTGTGTAAGATCACCCCGAGGGCCGGAGGCCCGAGGGATGATCTTATACAGACACACCAAGTCCGAGTGGGATAACTATTTTACATCCAAGCTCAAATAAATAAAAACAATAAACACTTTTTAAATACATCTTTTTGCAATAAATGCGTTGTTCACTCTATTTTTTTTAATGGAACATTACGTTTTGATAGTTTATCCCTCAACATACCCCATTTCTTGTCCTTGCAAGTTTGTAGTATGGGTGAACACATCTCACCAATCGATATTAGAAATTAAACGGATTTGTTTTACTCGTATACATCTCAAATGACATGGCGGACGGGTACGACACTGATGAAATACTCAGCCAGGCCTTAGATTTGGCCGAGGAAGCGGATGACGAATCTATTTTCATAACCCAGAACTCATTTAGATCCACAGAAGGTATTTGTAAATCAAATATTAATTATGGTACTTATCTATCAGGGTAACAAAAGCCGATTTTCAAGTTTAGCATTCATTTGTAGCAGTTTTTAATATAATAGGGGACCCAGGCTGCAGCCAATACTTTTGCAATACATTCTTAATTCATTTGAATTCAAGTACTTTGTAAAGTCATTTTTTATTATTGATAATGGGCCTAAATGTTGTCCCTTTTCTGAAAAAAAATCCAAAATAGGGTAAAGGAGGTTCGGGGGGGGGGGGGGTCCTTGTATAACTTTTAATTGTTACTTTATTGCAAATTAAATCCACTGCTAAAAGGTCAATTTTTGGTTGGATAACGGTAATAAATTTTCTGTCTTCATTTTATTAAAATCAGGATAAATTTGTATTACATTCTGTAAAGAATTAACTCTTAATAACTTGTTAACATTACAATGAAAGAAAAAAAATTTTCATCTTCTAATATTTAACAAGTATTACAAAGTCTATATTTCTCTCGGAATGTTAATACACTGAACCGCAAAAGAAACGTCGCACAAAATGACATGTTCACATACATTTATTTCAAAGTGACATTTATATATTTTAAATTAATTATTACAAAATTTAATGAATGATTTACAGTCTTTTGGTTACAATGTTCACAAAAACGTCACAATTGTCGCAACGTCACATGTTTTCAATGCTGTGCTCCCACGTCCGTTAATAACGTGTATGTCCTCCACCGGCACCAATTACTGCGGCACATCTTCGGTACATGGAGTTGATAAGCCGATTAATAAACGCCATCGGAATACGTGCCCATACTCTCTGAAACGCTTGTGAAAGTTCAGCTGCAGTTGTCGGACTTGGCTGCTCATTATTCAACCGTCTTTGAACTTCGTCCCATAAATGTTCTATAGGGTTTAAATCTGGACTCAAAGCCGGCCAATCCATAACATTAATGTTATTCTGCTGTAGGAAGTCTCTTGTGGCTCTTGCGGTATGCGCACGTGCATTGTCCTGTTGGAAAGTCTTGTTTTGATGACGTGCGAAATGGGGCTGAACATGGGGTGTCAAGACTTGGTCGATGTAACGGGCAGCTGTTACGCCATTTCCTCTGCCTGGGCCAAGGTTCTGAAAGATGACTGGACCAAGTTTAACGTTAAGGCCGATTCCACCCCATAACATGATGCTAGGTCCTCCCCACGCGTCTGTTTCCAGAATGCAGCTGTCTTCGTAACGTTCCCCGCGTCTTCTCCACACTCTGGTTCTGCCATCGGCTGTTGAAATGCAGTAACGGCTTTCGTCAGAGAAGATGATGTTACGCCATTGTCGATTTCGCCAATTCTGTCGCTGAGTGGCCCACTGAAGACGAGCTTTACGGTGTCGAGGAGTAAGAATAGGTCCTCTTGCTGGACGGCGACATCTCATGTTTCTAGCAGCTAATCGCCGACGAACCGTATCATCACTTATGGGTCGTCCATGTGTTCCAACAGTGATTCTGGCAGTTTCGGCAGCTGGGGTGAACCGATTCATCAAATGGTGACGAACAATGCCTCTATTCTGTCTAGGGGTAGTGACTTGGGGTCTACCACTCCGTGGACGGTCATTTGTGCTGTTTTTTGCATTGTACCGTGTCCATAGACGTTAAATTGTTCGAACAGCACAGTTGAAGTCGTTGGCAATAACTCTGGCAGATTGCCCAGCATCCAATCGACCAATGGCCTGTTCTCTCTGTTGTGGAGTCAGACGTGGCATAGCTTCTGTGTCAAGATTGATACTAACACTCTTTAATTTTCTCCGGCCTTTTATACCCATAAAGGAGCATGAATTTCACGAACATTTAAGATTTAAGAAAAATTACCGCCAAGTGTGTCCCACGAGCGGTTTTAGGTACGGTCGCTCTACGATATCAACTGAAAATTATTCAACCGAAAATTTAATTCACAGGTAATTTAATCTTACCTGGTGATGTAATCGTAATACTGATTATATAAAAATCATTAATTAATATTTATTTTGAATTTTGCTAACATTTTGAAAAAGCGACGTTTCTTTTGCGGTTCAGTATATATATTTCCCTATTTCAATATTTAAGTTGTGATCACTTAACCGAAATTTGGTTAGTAATTGTCATCTTTTAAAACTATTTTTATGTTTCAAGTATTCTTCCATACTAATATTTTTCTTAAGCTGGAATGTGAAAAATTAAACTGGCTTGTTAAAAAGGAGGTAACAAAAATTGGACTTAGTACCATCGTCCCCCATATCTAGTCAAATTGGTAAAATCGAAAATATCCAATTTTGCAAATTTTCAATTAAAACTCTCGCCATGATGCCGTGTTGATGCTGTATAGTTTCATCAAATGTGATATCTTCAACACGAAGTATGTGTCGGTTAAATGTTCCGCACTATATGTTATATTTCCATTTAACCGCATCGGTGGTGTAATGGTTGCAAATATGGATCAACAAATTCAATATAGGCATTATATGGAATAAAACTGCTAAGCGCATAGTATGTTAAACTAGAGGCTCATCTCAGTCTGTTTCGCTCACCTGGTTCCCTGTGCATCCCTAGACCACAAGAGCTCAAACAATATACCCCTGGACATTCACTAGTATAAAAATGACCTTTCATATCCAACTGATATTACTGCATTACAATTGATGGTTCTAAAGAAGATGATTTTAAAATTTTTTTCCCACTGGAAGCCGACATTCAACTTAGGACGGCTAGTGCTTGTGTAACAAAAAATTTGTTCCGGCGTGACATTTGTTCCGCCGGAACTTATTTCATAGAAAATATGTTCCACCAGAACTTATATCATAGAAAATAAGTTCCAGCCCTGTAAAATTTGTTCCGGAACTAATTTTTTAACCAAATGTGAAATAAGTTCCGGAACAAATATCACAGCTCCATGAGTTTCGTTCCGATATAAATTGTTTAAAAAAAGTCAAATAAATTCCCGTTATAAAAGTTAAAAAAATTTTTGAAATATTAAATTAAGTCAGCATATCTGTTGTATTAAAGTAGATAATATGATTAAAAAACAAACGCACAATTAAGATTAACAATGGTGATAAATAATTTAAACACCGTGACTGTTAAATTTTTCTACAAATTCTGATACAAAGTAACAAATATGTTTAATCGTAATATTCATATATAAAAGATTGGCATTTAGTTGACATTTTGGTTCGTTTGGATTTGCGTAGGACAGGAGTTAAGGTATCAAGATGGCCAGATTCTAGAACATCTATCCTGTCATGATCAACAGATGTGTTGACAACAGACGTATTAGACAAAGTTGACATATTAAAGTATGTGTTCAAAGATTCCTCTGATGACATGTCATCGGTTAACATGAAATTGGCTGAAATTAACTGACCAGTAGTTTTGTCCTTCTCAATATAATACAAATGTTCATCTTAAACTATGAAATTTTTCTATGTGATTTTTCGAATTCTTCTTTTTTCTGCATCATTTGTTGCATTTGGATATTTTTTTTCAAGAATGTAATTAATTTTTTTCTTATTTTCTCCAAAGGATCTATATTGGATGTTTACACTTTTTATTATTATATATTATCAATGTAGTGCTTGTTTTATAATGTACTTGAATGATAACTTTAAACACACTAATGACAATGCTCATTATTAAAGATAAGTTGTATAACCAGTGGAACATATTTCACAGACTAGGAACTTATTTCACCAGGTAAGGAACAAATTTCATAGAATTGGAACTTATTTCACAATGTAAGGAACAAATTTCATAAACCCAGAACTTATTTCACCAGGTAAAGTGTGGAACTTATTTTATAGAGATGGAACAAATTAAATAGAAATTGTCTGTGAAAAAAGTTCTCCCGGAATATATTTCATGTGATATTTGTTCCACTGGAACTTTTATCACAGGAACAAATTTTGGCTCACACTTGCACCCAATGGACCCCTTGAACAATTTTGTTCAAACTTAAATCTTCATGTCCTACTGAAGAATTGTGCAAAATATGACTGCATTTCCACATCAGGTTCTAAAGAAGATAAATTTTAAAGCCTTTCTTAATTGAAGATCATGTTAAATTTTGGACCACAAGTGCTTGGACCCCATGGACCCAAAAGACCTTCACTTGTACAAACTTGAAACACAATGCCCTACTGATGTTCCAGACAAACTATGACTGGTTCTTAAGAACAATAGTTTCAAACTTTTTCCCATTAAAGCCTACATGTATGTTAAACTTTGGACTCAAGTGCGTGGACCCCATGGACCCCTGGACGTCCATTTGCAAAAACTTGAAACATCATGTCCTACTGATATTTCAGACAAATTGTGACTGCTGCGCTATTGCTGGTTCTTAAGAGGAATTTTTTAAAGCTTTTTCCCATTAAAGCCTATTTTAAACTTTTAACCCCAAGTGTTTGGACCCCATGGACCCCTGGATCTTCATTTGTGCAAACTTAAAACATCATGTCCTACTGATATTTCAGACAAATTATGACTGCCTTGCTACTGCTGGTTCTGCAGAAGAAGGTTTTTAAAGCTTTTTCCCCATTAAAGCTTATGTTAAACTTTGGACCCCAAATCCTCGGACCCCATGGACCCCCGGACCTTCATTTTGAAACATCATGTCCTACTTATGTTTCACACAAATTATGACTGCCTTTCTATTTCTGGTTCTTAAGAAGAAGATTTTTAAAGCTTTTCCCTTTTGAAGCCTATATTAAAATTTTGGACCCAAAGTTCTTGAACCCCATGAACCCGTGGACCACCGTTTGAAAAAAAAAACTTGAATTCCCACCTACCAAGGATCATCCATGCCAAATTTGGTCCAGATTGGTCCAGTGGTTTCAAAGGAGAAGATTTAAATATGAATTGTGGACGGACGACAGACGACGGACGCTTATAGATGACAATAGCTGACATGGTCCTTCGGACCAGGTGAGCTAAAAAGGAGTAAATGCAAAGACTGGTTAGTTCGGAGTCAGAGCAGAATGATGTCTTACATCCAAATCCATCTACGTGTATCCTTTAAACACAATATGTATGTGAAATATACTGAACCGACAAAAACTATGCACACCGAGCATGTATAAACACTTGCTGTTTAAGCAAAATTCGAATACATGTAGTTTGCATTTGACACGCATAAATTTTTTACAGACGAAGATAGTGAAGCCACAGCTATAGAGCATGCAATAGATGTCTCAGATATGCTGGAACTAGGTGGTCCTTCCCTAGTTCAGGCTACAAGACCACCACCAATACTTGATCAAACCAAGAGATCATCACAAAAACGTGTGTATATATACATGTACTTATGTTTATATATTATGGTTATTGCATGCATATTATGATAGATCCAATACTGTCTCGAGCAAAATGTTTCCTTGCACAAGCCTGCAAGTTCAATAAATATCCTGCGAGGACAGTGTTCAACAATATTTATATTCTCAACAGCAGAAGAAACGCACCACTTCTTTCGAAATGGAAGGTTATGAAAAAAATCGATTAGCAAACTCAAAAAAGAAAGTCAATTTCGTTCTTTTCTGGTAAAGGGACACATATGGCATCAAATTTTGACAACGCGGCATCATTTTTTATTTTTGTGAAAAATGTCATTTTTTTGAGAAATCAAAACTTAAACTTTGGAGATTCTTCATTTTTGCAGAATTTAATGCTATTGATTCCAGAAACATTCTGGCAAAATTTCAGTTGATTTCAGGAATTATCTTAAAAGATATTTGTATCTGAATTTTACATTCCAAAGAAATAAACGCAATTGGTGCGTTTCGTTTGTTGCTTAGTATACAATAACAATTTTAATGTATAGCAAAACCTCTTATATGCCAAAAATATCTATTTTCAGCTTAAATGACATCACTTTTTCATAGTGATATTGTACATATCATGAAACACTGTACGCTAACTTTTCAGGGGGGGGGGGGGGGTACAATGTAGGAGGGGTCTGAAATTTAAAAAGTTCGATTTCCCAATTTATTAAAATGCAGTCCCAACATCCTGATATCTAAAATAGGAATTTCCGGCAACCAGAAAGGTGTAAATCCCGCATTCCCGAGCTTAAAAAGGTCCACTCACACTTTTGATTACGTTCTAGTCCTATAATATATGCCTTCGCATTATATATTCACTATTTAACGTTTTCATGCTGATATTTTCATTTTTTATTTTTTTTTAATGCGAAGTCATATCGAATATGGTCATTTTCCTTTAGCACTTTCCGCCCTGGTTTGACGGCGGAAAGAATATTGTGAAAATCTAAAATAGCATACACGGTACACTACAATAATGGACATGTACCAATAAAAGACAAAAAAAGTGAATGAAAAAATGTATTTACATTGTTGGGAAAGACTAAATTCCTTAATAAATATATACATGTTCATACCGATCTGATCATTTGTTGTGTTCCGCCATATTTTAAATTTTGCTGAGTGTATAAATCTGATCGTGACGTCAGAATCGTACAAAACGAACTTTTTCGACACATTAATTTTGTACAAGTAATGTATTTAAAAATTACAGATTTTATTTTTAAATCCATCATTACTTATTACTTAACTTTAGTATACTGTGACACGGGTGCTCCAATAACGGAGGAATATAATTTGGAAAAATTTCGTTTTGCTCTCAATTTCGATTGTTTAATTGACCACAGTTTTTGAATTTCCCCGGTGTCAACATCAATGACCTGGATAAACTTTCCTTTCTTTTGGATCATTTAAGGCGAAACAATCAATATAATCACCATAATTCAGGTAAGTAATCACTTCTTAACGCATTTAAAACATTTACGTGGATGGTCAAAGCAGAATTAATTTTTTTTAAATGCTACGCGTTTTTGGGCATAAACGATATGACCTCGGGTGGCACATTGATAATAAAAAAAAAAAGAAGAAAAATAGCAAAATCAGTAAAAAGAAAATAGAAATAGAAAATAATGCCCCCGAGTTCATATATTATAGGACTAGATTACGTTCTACATGGAATATTACGTTCCTATACAATAAATGAACTCTTTATACCATCATCTTTTCAAACTATAACCTATAGAGAATATAAATATACTATATGAACTATTAAAAATAATTCTGTCAGTTATTTATACGGTTACATACTAAGAAATTAATTACTTACCATTGTTGCTTTCGTCTTCACCTCTGATCATTTATAGCCCATATGTAAACGTCCAAGATGTATACGATCAGGGTGTGTTCGATTTGTTATTTATTTCCATGATATATAACTGTTGATCCGACAATTTTATTGCAATATTAAATTATCTATTTACACGGATATATAATTTCTCCTGGTATAATGTTCATTGTTACAACGATATTATTTTCATATATTCAGACACGAATTAAATGTTAAACTGTTTCGATATATAAAGAGCAGTGAGTGTATATTGTGTTTTATCTAAAACGCAAATGCGTAATAGTCATTTATACAACGTAAAGATAAAAATATTAAAATGAATATTATCGTTAAAACAAGCCCCCCCCCCCCCCCTTTCCCCCCACCACAACCCCGCACCACAACCAAATAAAAAAAAACAGCCCAAAAGAAAAAAAAGAAAAGAAAGTGGAAAAAAATGTTTTTCTATAGCAACGGTTTAGAAATCACGAACCTATACATAAAGAGAATTTATTTAAAAAAAAAAACAGCGGTCGTTTAAGTTATCATAATATCAACATTAAATCATTAATTTATTGAATCTGACGAGAAAAAATCAATTAAATTTGTAATTTTGCTTCAGGTTTTAAAACATTTTTGGTGAGGTATTTAAGAGTAAAATTTGGGCCCAAACTATGGTGGAATGGTCTTTAGGTAGTCCCCTTTCAGAATTGTATCCAATGACCCTGGTCAACCAATATGGCTGCCGTTACTAACGACAGAATATTTGGTAGAAGTAATCACTTAAAAAAAAAATCTCCTCCAAAACTACTACGCCAATTGGTCCCAATCACGGTGGAGTGATCTTTAGTTGGTCCCCTTTCAGAATTGTGTCTAGTGACCCTAATCTTCATCCAAGATGGTTGCAATCAGCAGACAGTAAAAAACTGATCCAAAAAAAAAAAAAAAGAAAAAAAAAAAAAAGAAAGAAAATTTGCTTCGAATGCTAGTTCTGAAGCGGCTGAAGTGATCCACGGACTCTTAGTCGTCTCACGAAAAATTTAGATTTCCTTTTCAAAAGATCCTTTTGTGATATTTATTGATGGTGAGCAGTTTTGCTACAGATATTGGCACACCTCGATTTATGACAAATGTGCATAGGTAAAGCAAAAATAATAAATTTATAGAAAACTTTTAGTGCATGTACTATACAAACAAGATGGCGACAAGTGAAAGTAAACTTGCTTCTGAAAATGTTAATCAAACCTACGCAAAAGTTGCAAGCAATGATAGTGATGAAACCCTTGGTCAAACAAAACCAGTTTTTCTATTGGAATCAGATATATTTGGTAGTGGTAAACCAAATAAGGACATCTTTCTGTTCCACAAGGAAGTTTACAAAGCAGTGGGTGAACACATCGAGACCTCCCATCTAAAAGGTCTTCAACGTGTCAGAGGTATGTGGAGAATATACCCTGATGAAGAAGAAGATCGTAACAAACTCCTCATTAATGGTCTGGTAATTCGAAAGAAAAAAGTAAATCTTTATGCAAGAAATCCATATGTGACAAAAAATGATGATGGTCAGATATCAAGATTCTTGGAACGTTCTGGCTGCTGCATTCATAATATGCAGAGAGAACGGTTACGTATTGATGGACTGCTCACAAATTGCCTCACCGGAGATCGTATTTACATGTGTGACCCATTTAGTAAACCCATTCCCAGATATGTAGAAATTGGAAAATACAAAGCTGCGATTTTCTATCGAAACCAGCCAAAGCAATCTTACGCAGACAAAACATGCATAAAATGCTTGGAAACAGGACACATATTCTTCCAATGTCCTAATGATTGGAAATGTAAACAATGCCATCAGATAGGTCATAAACAGTCTGAATGCGCTGAACTATTCACTGAAAATGATGATTCTGGTAACACTGATGCACATGCATATCAATCAGAACAGAACGACAACGAAAGTTGTCATGATGATGAAACCAATACCGAACAATCTGACTGTAGCACTGAACAGGAATCAGATGCAGATGAAAATAATGTAGCTGAAACAGAAAAAACTAAGAAGTCGAATGACAAACCAATTCCAATGAATGAGCTGACTCAAACTGATCAGTCCCAATCTACTGTTGGTAAAACACCTGACGTTGCACAAAATGAAGAAAAGAACAAGCAAAAAAAGACAAAAAAAAAGAGACAAAAAGACAAAAGTAGAAAACAAACAAGAAACATTAGAAAAATACATAAGTTCAGAAAACAAATCCAGCAATTTGGACACTCCAAACAATAAGACTGGGAAAAGATCAGCAACAACGCCTACGTCAGAACTGCATGGAAAGTCAATACAACCACAAAAAGCAAAAACATAAAATGTCAATGATCAATAATATATGTCACAAGCAAGTTTTTACTATCTTAAGAAAAATAATTAGCAAACTCAATATTTTCTTATTTACACTTTATTTATATACATAATATACCATCATGTCTTCAACTATATATATATATTATAGCGTGTTTATATTGCATTATTTTGTATGTGATTTGAAATGTTTATTCAGAAATATAAAAAAAAAAAAATATTTTTATGAAAAGAAAAAAACAACCAAAAAAATATAAGTATGATGAAATATTAGATTTCATATACTTGAATGATGTAAAGGTTATTAAAAATAAAAAAATGTTGTAAACAAATAAAATTGAAGTTGTTATACATCTTTATATGTATAAAAATGTTTATGAAAAAAACTATTTTCAATTTCTATACATTGAACAAAATTGTCAAACTTGACATATGACAGAAAAATATTTTAAAAGCAAAAAGAATAGCAAAACGACTTATGCAAAAACATTTCAATAGCCATTCCTTTTCTGTTAAAACAATTTTAAAATTTTTTTTTCACAGTCAAATCAATAGTCTCTAGAAAGTCCATGAGTTATCTTCCTTGTGTACCTACAATAGAAAATTGTTTTATTTACAAGAACATACTAATATATCATGAATACAAAATGACACATTTTTTCTCTTAATTGTCAAGGTTTAGGCAACAAAGACAAACGACACAGACTAGAACTTTGGAAAAAAATCAAAAATGTGACATCCTTTTTATTCAGGAGTCTCACTTTGTACATAGTTTAGTAGATACACTCAATCAAGAAAATAATGAATTAAAATATCATAGTTTTGGTAACAAACAATCAAAAGGGGTCTCCATTTTTATCAAACCAAATCTTAATCATAAACTAATAAATGAAATTAAAGACAAAGATGGGCGACTCATTATCATAAACATTGAAATTGAAAACAACAATTACACTCTTGTAAACATCTATGCTCCTAATCATGTTAAAGAATGCAACTCTTTCTTTAATAAAGTAGATAAACTGATCCAAGAAAACCGAATGGGAATACTGATTATTGCTGGTGATATGAATGAAACACTCAAACAAATTGATAGAAAAAGCAATTCTAAAGTAAAACCAGTAAGTAAACTAAACAAACTTATTAAAACACACAAGCTGATAGATATTTGGAGGGAATTGAATCCCTCAACACAACAATTTACATGGAGAAGAAAAAATAAACAAGAAGCAAGTAGAATAGATTATTTTCTTATTTCAAACGACATTAGACCACATATAAAATCTGCAGATATCAGACCAGCATTAATTAGCTCAACAGATCATCAAGCTATATCACTAAATATTAGATTGCAAAGTCACAAAAAAGGTAATGGATTCTTCAAAATAAATAATAGTATTCTCGACAATGAAGAATATCACAAAATAATAAAAGGTTTAATCACAACATATAAAACTAAACTACTAACCAACAAACCTGCAGTTCTTTGGGATATTTTTAAAATCGAAGTAAGGGAAGTAACCTCTGCTTTCTGCAAAAAACTATCATCTGAAAAGAAAAATAAAACAAAACATTTAGAGTCAAAATTAAAAAATCTTAATAAAATTAAACAACCAGGTCAAAATGTTATAAATGAAATAGATAAGACTAAAAAAAGCATTGCAGATATATATATATCAGAATCAAAAGGAGCTCAAATTAGATCTCGTATTAAATGGGTTGAAGAGGGAGAAAAAAATACAAAATTCTTTCTCAGTCTTGAAAAATCTAGGCAAACAAAAAAGAACATTTCTGCATTAAAAAATAAAAATGGTAAAATCACAACTGATACTTCTGAAATTTTAAATTTAGAAAAGGAATACTATGAAAATTTGTATAAAAGTACTAATCCTAATACTGAAGATATTAAAAATTATATTAAAGAAACAAAAATCGATCACAAATTAAATGAAATAGAATCTACAACTTTAGAAGGTAAATTAACAATAGGTGAATGTACAAATGCAGTATTTAATATGAAATTAAACAAATCACCAGGTTTAGATGGCCTATCTGTTGAATTTTACAAAACATTTTGGGATGACCTTACGGATTAAACCGGTTCTTTCAAAAATTATTCACACTGATCAAAATGGTTATATTAAAAATCGTTATATAGGATTCAACATACGTCAAATTCAAGACATTATTGACTATTCAGAAAAATTTAACATTGAAGGGGCATTACTTTTTGTTGATTTCTCTAAAGCTTTTGATTCCCTGGAATGGACATTTATGTACGAAGCACTGTATAAGTTTGGCTTACCAAATTCCTTTATACAATGGGTTAAGACTCTATATTATGATATTAAAGGATGCATCATAAATAATGGTTGGATTTCAGCACCATACAACATCTTTCGAGGTATCAGACAAGGCTGTCCTTTAAGTTCATTAATTTTCATCATAAGTGTAGAAATTCTAGCCTGTAAAATAAGACAAGATAATAATATTAAAGGTTTCCAAATTAAATTAGATTCTATTAATCATTGTCTAAAAATTTCACAACTAGCAGATGACACAACATTATTTCTAAAAACAAAACAAGATATATCTCTAGCCTTAAACCTTTTAGAAACATTTGGTTCACTGTCAGGTCTAAAACTCAATCGTACAAAAACTGAGGGTATATGGTTAGGAAGATTAAAACACTGTAAAGAAAAAGTAGAAAACATTAATTGGAATACAAACCCCATTAAAAGTTTAGGTGTTTATTTTGGAACTGATAAAGAAAAATGTAATGAACTAAATATGGAGAGAATTCTCAACAAATCTGAAAAAACAATAAACTCATGGAAAAAAGAAAACTTACAATGTTAGGCAAAATAACTGTTGTTAAAAGTTTTATACTACCAAACATTACTTTTCTAGCCTCTGTTGTAACAATTCCTAAAGAATATCTAAGTAAGTTCAAATCATTAATATATAATTTTATTTGGGACAGTAAATCAGAAAAGATAAGCAGAGTCACTCTTAGTAAACAATATGTAAATGGAGGCCTAAAACTAACAAACATTGATGAATTTTTAGCGGCTATAAAACTAACATGGATCAAACGCCTGAAATCAGAAAATCTTGCTAACTGGAAAATAATACCATTGTTCTACTTCAACAAATTTGGAAAAAACTTTCTCATCTTTAATATGAAACCTAAATCAATTAATTTAATCAAACAAATACAATACATTTTACCAGAATTTTATTTAGACATGGTCAAAGTTTGGATAAATATAGATAAACCTCAAAAAGTAAACAGCAAAGATTACAAAATAATCAGACAAGAAATTTTGTGGGGAAATAATTGTATAAAACATAAAAACCATTGCTTACTCTTCCAACAATGGATTAAAGATGATATAATATTTATTAATGACATAATTGATGAATCTGGTGAAATTTCAACAAAAATTATTTTAAATAAACTCCCAAAGAAGTCAAATTGGATATCTGAATTTACTTTCCTAAAACAGTCCATCCCTAAAGAATGGATAAATACATTAAAAACTGAAAACTCAACAAAAACAAAAGTTAAAAGTGACAGTAATCTTTATTTAAAAAACAAAAGATAAAAAATGAACATACAAGATTTTGATACAAAAAATTTCTACCAATTTTTAAACAATATACATATACAAACCAATCCACCTGCAGGCTTTAACAAATGGAAAAACACATTCAATTTAGAAGACAATCAATTATTTCAACATGTTTTAAATTTCATTTTTACTCATCTTCAACATAACAAACTGAAAATATTTAGATGGAAAATACTTCACGGTATATTACCAAACAAACAAATCCTACATGTCTGGAACATCACAACTGACAACAAATGCACTGTTTGCCATGAAGTAGAAGATTATAAACACTTTTTTCTGACCTGCAACTACTTTAAATCATTCTGACAAAAAATAAAATTATTACTACACAAACTAAATCTAGGACCACATCTTTTACTCCTTAAACACTTAATATTGGGTTACAAAATAGATGATAAAGCATACTATTCTATAAATCTCCTTCTCACAGTCATATTATTTACAATACACAAATGCACATACATATCAGATAACAAACAAAAACAAACCTCTTTAATATTTTTGTCAAAGAATACAAAGATACAGCGTATGTATACAGAAATGACAAGTTTAAAAAAAGAGCTCTAGCACTGCTCGATGAAATGACCTAGTTAGTACATCTACATTTTGTAGTAGTAGTAGTTTTTATTTTCTCTTTTTAAATGTACAAAACCAGTTGTCTCCCATGATAGTGTAAAAAACATATTAGACTAGCCTGTCTTAATATACAACGTTTAAATGATTACAACGTAATGCAACGTAATGCATTTTCTTTCAATATAAGTAATTACCTTGTATTACAATTCATATATATATCCACTATTTTATCATATCATAAAAACAAACACGCCACGTGTATAGTTATCGTTGTCAACAAACCGATCAATAAATTATAAATCTTTTCCGGATATAATTCCGGGCTTATTTGGGCAATGTGACAATCATATGGGTCATTTTGAAAAAATGTGCATTTTTAACTTTGCAAAATTGAGAAAAAACAATTTGTTTGAATCATCATATTTATTAAACTTGCAAAATATATGATACTTCTTGAACAAAATACTCAAATATGCAATCTTAACGACATAAAATAACATATCCAACTAAGTCAGACATCACGTGACTTTTGTGACGTATACTAGCCGCCATTTTGTATTATATTGCCCCATATAAAATGCATAGGTGCTTCAATTAAGTTTAATTTTCTTATTAACCTGACCCGTTTTCTAACTTTTGCAAATCAATCCTTGATATTCAAACATATTTCTATCAAACAATGTTGGTCCTAACAGTTTAATTTTCGATTAAATTCCGTCCCTGGAGAATTGTAAAAAAACGGACTTTTTCTCGTCATTTCCCCGTTGACTCAGTGCTAAATGTACCGATACCCATGTCTACTTGTACAACAAATAAAGAAATTCCGTAAATAAAATTCAAACTTTGCAACTCGATTTAGTATATTAAAACATATATCTGGCGAAGAATACTACTTAAAACAGTTTAATTTCGGGGCAAATTACGTCCACATCGATTTAAAAAAAGTGAATTTTTCGGGATTTTTCAAAATGGCGGACGGCATCATCCCCCATTATCGGCATGGTCTGAGTGGTATTTTCATATATATATGATAATAAATATGGTATATATTTCAAGCAAAACTTGATCGGTTTCTGTTGTCTAATATGTAGATTTGCATTTGGTATTGCTTTATGTTGATGTTTTATTTAAATAGCTTGGTGGCACCATCCATCTATCGTGATTTCATTGTATTTGTTAGTACATAACATTCCTCTACATATGTTTCGACAAGAGAACACTTTTAAATCAAGAGTTATCCGGATCCCCGTCCCTTATCAATTCAAATTATTGTGTAAAATTTTCATATAAATACGATATATCTATATAATTTTTCGATAAATTGTTGAAATGCAGTACCTCAAATATCCCGTAATTTCTCCTAATACACAACCGATAGTCGGTGTTATGTACATATTTTTTGAGTGCATATCTTTTCAGCAAATGATTACTCGATAGTTAAATTTTAGTTGTACCTCCGTGTCATTTCATTTGAAAATTGGGTCATTTTCGATCAGATTTGTTTAATTTCAAAATGGCGGTACTCATCCCAATCACCTTCTACCTTTTCAAAACGAAATAAATATCGTTTATACGATCAAAGAGAATTAATTATAAATATATCATATTTTTACCATATAAAATGGTAAAAAGATAAATTATTAATTTAAAATAAATTAAAATGTTACTTATCTGAAACATTTGAAATCTCTGCATTGAAATTTGTGACCACCTTATATACACCTCTTTATTAAAATGCTGCATTAATTATTTTAAAATGCAGCGTTATAAAAATTTGAAACCCCGCTGTTTTTGTCAGCAAAACGGTGTACCTGTATTAATATCTGTGTACCTTAAAGGTTGGAACAATAAACATCCGGACAGTCAAGGTACAATATACATGACAAATCGTTTATTAGTTATAATTACCTGAAAAACACAACATGTACGGAGAACAAATTTCTTTACCTGTAAATTTACTTCAGATAAAAAAAATCACACAAATCTTAACTAAAAAATAATTCGTTTTCCTTGTGGGTTAAAAAAATGAGAAAAAAAAATTGCTGTTTTGTATAAATTGGTCATAAATTTAATATTATTAATTATTGTCATAATTTCATATATTGAAATTATAATCGATGTGAAATGTTACTACATATTTAAAAAAAAAGTTTTTAAAAGTTATGAAAAAGTGAAGACGAGGAGTACATTGTACGTGCCATAATCAATACAGAGTTATCGAACATGAAAATGACCGACATAGTTGGGTATGAAATATTATTGACACATTTTCTACTGATGGTGCAAAATTTTGTCTATCCTGTTACCATATTTGTGAGAATTTTTCTACTATTAACAGAAAAAATGTGAAAAACGTATTGATTATTTCTCAAAGGTACGTTAGCGGTGCTTCAGAAAACAATAACAGAATATTTAATTTCTTTGCATTAACGGGATAAAAATATCACTTAATATTGTGTCCTGAAAAAACTATATAAAAAAAGATTTTCAAATGCTGCAAAAATTGCTACAATCAACGCAAAACCAACTGAAACATTTCCTTATATTCGGCTTATATTGGACTTTTGAATCAATCCATCACTTAGTTCTTTGATTACATATAATTTTAGTAAAACGCTATTTTCTATGGTAACAGGAACGGACATCGAAGGTTTACATATACATATTTGTCTATCCTGTTACCAAGTTGGGGTAACAGAACAGACAGTAACAGGATAGACAAAATTATATGTTTATTGGTTCTATTGCAAAACAGCAATTGAACTCCCCTCGCATAGTTGTTTGTTTTTTTCTTAAAGATATGAAGACTATCAAATGTTTCATTTCATTTTCAAATATTTCATAATGTCTACAGATACATAGTTGTTTATTCTTATACTTAATCTGTCTATCCTGTTACTTTATTCAAGGTAACAGGATGGACAAAATTATATGTTTATTGATTATATTTCGAAATAACAGCTCCCCGTACACCGATGTATGGTTTTTTCAGTTAGGGTTCTTTGTTTCCAAACAGTTAGTGACCCTTTTGAGAACGTATGGAGGTAGTAATGTATAAATTTGTTGGTAACATGATAGACATTTTAAAAGGGTACGCTATCAGTTTGACTTACTTTTCTGGTTATAACTTCGCGTCTGTTTCTTCTAACGTTCTATTGTTTTGGTTGTAATTTGGAAAATATTTGTACTTTTTATTTCATCATAGAAGATATTCCTATTTGCAGGCAAAAATTTGCTCTGCAAAATTAGCACCGGTAACAGGACAGACATGCATTTCATGGACGCCAACATAATTTACATTTTTATGAGCAGATATATATATATCTTCAAGACTTTACATTCTTGTTAAAATTCAATTATATGCTATTCAAAAAAATAATTTTGCCGATTTGAAAACTTACAAAAAATCATTGAAAAATAATGTGCAAACATGGTTCTCTCTGTCCGGACACTCGCAAATTGCTCAAAATTGGGCTTTAAAATCAATTTATTTTGGATCGCAAGGAGATCGTTCTCATTCTAGATTTGAAAAATTTGCGAACTTTTGTTTAAGCACAAAAAAATAATGCCATTGTGTCTGAATATTTTTCTAACATAGGTGGACAGGAAAATGGACTTTTTTTGAAAATGACCCATATATCAGAATTTTAATAATTTCAAACAAAAAACAAAAAAAAAATAAATATGAAGGAAATATGATAAAATAAATATATTAACATGCAATTGAAAACTATATGTAATTAATATGTAATGTTTTATTATTTAATTAGTTGAATCCTCTGGTTCATCTGATTTATTTAATTCATACGGAAGTACCTAATTGGGATCGTTGTACCATTTAGGAGATTGTTAACAACATGTTGTGCAATAAATGATGTTTTGTTGTTAAAAAAAAAAAAAAGAAAGAAAATTTGCTTCGATTTAAGAGCTCAGATTTGAATAATAAGATATATTCAGCATGCACATATTTTAAAGAGGACGTATTTATGTTAGGTGAGCGATACAGGGTTACCCGAGCCTCTAGTTTTAACTGATCTGATACATTTTTTGATATGTCTTTTTCATTTTTTATTCTTATTTTCAGAAAACGTTGTAAATGAGCCGAAGTCCGACGACAGATTTGCTTTTATGACTGAAGACGAAATAAAGAACCAAATGCAAGTGCACGTACCAAATAATACTAGGCGTAAAGCGCAATGGGCCAAAAATTTATACGATTCATGGAAAACAGCAGCGAGACATCAAAATTTTGATTATTTTTTTAAAAGCGCACTTGAAAAAGACTTCCTACAAATGAACGACGACGATCTGATTTTAGTTTTGCCTGTATTCTTCACATCTGTCAAGAGGCAAGACGGAGAAGATTACCAATCAGATACCATTTTTTCAATTGCATGTGGTTTAGTAAAATATTTTGAAATCCACGGAAAATCATTCCCCTTGATGTCTGATGAAAAATTCAAATGCGTTAGAAATTGTATAAGTAATACAATGCGAAAAAAGGTCCAAGCAGGTGTAGGTTTATTTAAGAAAAAAGCTGAAGTTATCTCCCCTGAAGTATAGGAATATCTTTGGACTAACGGGCATTTAGGGTCCGATACACCTGAAAAACTTGTCAGGACTTTATTATGGCTGATTGGAATAAACTTTGGCTTCAGAGGTGGTGCAGAACATCGTAATCTGTCATTCGACAATTTTTTGATTTTTAAAGATAAAAATGACAATGACGTTTTGAAATATACGGAATCAATTTCCAAAACTTACAGAGGAGGGTTAGAGCATAGAAACGTCGAACCACATTCAGCCAATGCTTTTTCAAACAACACTTCTCCGGAAAGGTGTATAGTCCATTTGTTTAGATTGTACCTTAGCAAACTGCCGACAGACAGGCCTAAATCGGCCTTTTATTTTAAGCCACTAGTCCGAAAACAAAACGAGGACATCTGGTTCAGCAAGCAGCCCATAGGTAAACATAAACTAGACAACATAGTAAAAAACTTGATGAACGATGCAGGCGTTCCTGGTTTCTTCACCAACCACAGTCTAAGGGCAACAACTGCTACAAGGCTGTTCAATGCCGGTGTTCCAGAGCAGCTTGTACGGGAACAAACTGGACACCGAAGTAATGCCATATGGTCATATAATAGACCAGATGAACAGAATAAAAGAAAAGTTTCTGAAATACTTCAGCTTCAGGAAACCAAGGAAGTAAAGAAACACGTCAAGCTTGACAAACCAACATCGGACATGAATGTACCGATATCTTGCACGCCCACGACGCTCGACATTGCCAAGTCCGAATCGCATAATATTTCTTTTGTATTTAACAACTCAAATATCACTCTTAACTTTAAATGATGTTATCTGGTAAATAAAACTGTATATAATTTCTACTTTATTTTGCATAGTCTTTTAAACATAAACGCTGCTGGCAGCTTTCCTCTGCTATTGGTGGCAAAGTTTGATCGTCCGTTGTCCATTGTCAGCTTGAGTTTTTGTGGTTATAACATTGTTTATAAGACTAGAGCATTGAATAAATCAAAATGGCATTATATATGAAAAAACGAAGGAATTGGGGTAAATGTCGAGGAGCCAACATTCCATTTCCAAATGACCAAAAAAAAAACATCTTATTTATAGATTTTTTAAAAAGAAGTCAATCATGGCACTTAACTGTGCACGTGAATACATTTTACCTATTATTTTCTGGACAATAGCCTTTGTAAAAGTAGGGGTGATCTGGCAGGGGTGATCCGACTCAGATCACCCCTGCTAGAACAAAGGAGCTGGGATGTAAATATTTAACTTAGTTCGGCTGTGTAAGGAATCTTGGTTGACAGTCCAGGTCAACGGACATATTTCTAACTGAGAACCATCTAAGGACCATTATTGCTAAGTCTTGTTCCAACTAAGTGGTTTCAGACAAGAAGTTTTTTTAATGAAGTTTCCCTTACAGTCCTATATTAAACTAAGTTCGGCTGTAGCGGCCATCTTGGTTGATAATCCGGATGATCGGACACAATTCTGAAAGAGGACCATCTGAGGACCGATGCTGCCATGTTTAGTTCCGATTGGCTCAGTAGTTTCAGACGAGCAGATTTTTTAGTTAATTTCCCATAAGGTCCTATGTTAAACACGTTTGGCTGTGGCGGCCATCTTGGTTCACAGTCCACGAAATCGGACACATTTCTGAAAGAGGACCTCCAAATCTTCCAATTGGTCAAGTGGTTTGGCCATCTTGGTTGACAGTTCGGGTCATCGGACACAATTCTAAAACTTTACAATCCCATTTTTTAGCGCAATATTCCAGAAACGCCGGCGTATGGTGTATATATTTCACAACTCATACGTTATTCAAAAGCTTGTGACAAATACATTGACTTCCTGGACAGAACCCGGCTCCTAACAGAAAAAATGCTCATAAATGGGTATGTTGGAGTCATCCTTATTAAAAGTTTTATGGACGTCATCATGACTTGGTTGACAGGTATGAAAAAACCGTTTTCCAAATGAAAATGGACCTGTTCCATTGATGTTATCCCTTCCTCATACCGGATTTGATATGGGCAGCATGGCGGGTGTCCTGCAGGAAGCAGAGACTCTTCCGGACCACCTGAGTCTACCCGGTTTTTTGATGGGGTCTATGTTATTCATATGTTTTTAGTTTTTAATTGTAGGGCATATATTGTTTTGGTCTTGTCTTCGTTGTTCTCCGGAGTTTGTCAGTTGTTTCGATTGTTCCCTCCTTCGAATATCCCTTTGGTATTTCTTGACTTTACTAACAGAGGACCATCTAAGGACCATTGCTGCCAAGTCTGGTTCCACTTGGTCAAGTGGTTTCATGCAAGATTTTTCAATGAATTTTCCCGTCGTCCCTCGTCCGGCGTCGTCGATAACTTTTCACAAAATGATCTTCCTCTTGAGAACCACTGAACAGAATGAAACCGAATTATGCAGCGATATTCCCTACAAGGTTCGGTCCAAGTGTTTTAACTTTGGTTCTAGTTTGTCGAAAAACATGGCCGCTATGGCGTTTTCTAATTTCTGATTTGCTGAATTAAAAAAAAAACTTCTTCTGAAGAAACTAAACTTTATATTTATGTTCCTATGAAGGTTCTGACCAAGTGTTGTTACTTAAGTGCAGATCTGTCATCCAACATGGCTGCCAGAGGGTGATTTAGTTTAAAATGGGACCCTATGGGAAATACATACAAACATCTTATTCTAGAGAATCGCTGAATGGATTGAAACCAAACATGGCACGTACATGTATGTTCCTTATGAGGTGCTGACCAAGTGTAGCTTCTTTGTTGCTGATCCATCATCCAAGATGACCACCAGTGGGTGACTTAGTCTAAAATAGAACCCCATGAGAAATACATACACAAATCCTTTTCTAGAGAACAGCTGATTTGATTTAAACCCAACACGGCATGAATGTTCCTTCTGAGATGCTGACCAGGTGTTGCTACTTGAATGTCGATCAATCATCCAAGATGGCCGCCAGCGGGGGACTTAGTCTAACATAGAACCGTATGGGAAATACATACAAAAATCTTCTTCTGGAGAACCGCTCAATCAATTGAAACCAAACATGACATGAATGTTCCTTATGAGGTGGTGACTAAGTGTTATTACTTTGTTGCCGATCTGTTATTCAAGATGGCCGCCAGTGGGGGACTTAGTTTAACATAGAGCCCTATGCGAAATACATACAATAGGGATCCGCTGAATGTATTAAAAAAAAACATGGTATGAATGTTTTTTCTTGATGTGTTGTTACTTTGATGCCGATCCGCCATGCACGGTAGCCTCCAGCAGAATATCTTCTAGAGAACTGCTGAATGGACTGAAACCGAACATTGTACGAATGCTCCTTATGACGATCTGACAAGTGTTTATACTTTGATGCCGACCTGTTATCCATGATGACTTTATGACCCTATGGGAATTACATACAAACGGCGTCTTCTTGAAAATTAATGAATGGATTAAAACCAAACATGGCATGGACGTGAATCTCAAGGCACTTTAGAAATGAACAAATGGAAACATCAGGTGAGCGATACAGGCTCCTGGGAGCCTCTGGTTAGTAACATCGGTTGGAAGTCGGGGAAGCCGGACATACTTTTCGAAGTGGGCCATCCAAGGACCATTCCACCAAAGTTTGGTCCCAACTGGCCCAGTGGTTTCAGATGAGAAGATCGTTAAAAGAAAGTTTACGCAGGAGGCCGACTTTAAAGGGCAAAAACTCCTATAAGGGATAATTCAATGATTTTGGTCATGTTAACTCATTTGTTGATCTTATTTTGTTGAACTTTTTTTGCTGTTTACGGTTTGTCTTTATCTATAATAATATTCATTATAATAACCTAAAACTGCAAAATGTTCTTAAAATTAACAATTCAATGGAATACATGTAACCCAACAACGGGTTGACCGATTCGTCTGAAGATTTCATGGCAGTAGATCTTGGCCCGACGAATATTTGCTCTAGATGCTTTAGTTTTTGAGATATAAGACAAAAACTGCAGTTTACCACTTTGTTCTATTTTTAGCCATGTCGGCCATGTTGGTTGGTAGGCGAAGTCATCGGACACATTTGTTAAACTAGATACCTTAATGATGCTTGTGGCCATGTTGTATTCCATTTGGCCCAGTAGTTTCAGAGGAGAAGATTATTGTAAAATTTTAACAGACGACGGACGACGACGGGCGCCAAATAATGAAAATAGCTCACTAGCATTGACCCTTTGGGTCAGGTGAGCTAAAAAGGGAAAAATACAATGTAGGTTCATTGGCCGATTACTTGTTGTAGTCAATATACCGTTTACCCTCCATGAAAAGATCAACGGAAGATATGGACAAACAGAAATACAGGCAACATTGTACATGTCCAAATTAATACTAGATCACTGTGGATTTCCATAAAAGACTTTTTGTATGACAAGTGTTTTTTATTATCCAAATTTTCATCAACATTTGGTTACTCATCCTTGAACTACTGTATACTTCAAGAAGGCATTACGATCAACAGCATTCAAACTGTTGACAATAATAAACACTTGCTAAGGGAGCAACAATTTGATTTTTATGGGGGGCTAGGATCAAATTTTTGATCCTGTAAATTTTTTGTCGAACGTTTGGCCCTGGATTTTTTTTCGGCCGCAATTGCGTCCTAAATTATTATTTTCATTTAAACTAAAACATTTCCTGGTGACACAGGTCCTGTATTTTTTTCACTACTAAAGTGACCCGGTCTTTTTATTTTGCAAAAATCCTGGTTCTGCCTTTTTACTTCAAATTTGATCCTAGCCCACCCATAAAAATCAAATGGTTGCTCCCTAATACAAACCTATTATGGAAATTGCTAATCCCCACCAATACAATTCGGCTTCTGCACGCGGACTGACTTTTTGCAGGTATTTCTTTTTCGATCAAAAGAAGCTTTTACAGTCTTCAGTTCGATTACATCATAGCCACATACAGGGAATTCAAATGATTGCTTTCCGATTTCCGTTCTATTCAATATTAGGTACAAACTTTAATTCAGTATTAATGAACTAAAGGAAAAGTACATCAAAGGATTAACTAACGATAATTGACACTACGGCTAACCAAATACTTTTGTTGAAAAGAGCCTTGCGTCACAAATCTGTATTACCCGAGAGATAAATGACATTTGCAAGCTAATGAAAAAATTTGAAGCTCATCTAAAGTTTATAAATAGGTCATTAGTAGCACATTGTTATGATATTGTATTATTATATTTATTTTAATATGGTATTGTAATTATTATATTATTTATCTTGGCCTAATTTGTTTTGTGTGGCCTTATAACATGTATAATATGTTTACATAATATTTATAGTTGTTTACCAAATAATGTTATAACTGCGCAGTTTAGAAATCACTGGAACAATAATGGATACTGGTGGAATGACTAGAACTTTCTATTTGACTTACGTAATAATTATGGTGTGATTCGAACTTCTACCGTATTCCAGAAGTTTCCGTTCTACAGTATATATACGGACAAGAAAGTTATACTTTCAGAACATCATTTATCGGACCAGATAGACATTCTTGTGTTCTCAGCTGTTGGATTTATATACGTTTCACACATCGTACTTCACAGACTTTTATTTTCGTTACATCATACTAGATTGTGACTGATTGGATATAATATTCCGTTTGGATTCAGGCAACAGTGACCAGAATTCCGGATCAAGAAAAAACAGGATTTTGAACAGTTAAGTTGACATTTTAGTTTTTTTCTGTAATATTTTTTGTAAACTTTGTATATATATAATAAATCTTGTTAAATTTTATTATTGATTTGTGTCTTTTGTTGGCTACAATTTAAAAGGTGATTTCGGCCGTAACAGAAATTTGGGGCTCGTCTCGGGAGAACGTTAGTATCATAATAATTTTTTTCAGTATTTTTATTAGAGTTAGCCAACAAAATTCTACAAAATGGAATTTGATGCTGGTAAATTTTTGAAAACGCCAGACCTGGAAGAGTTTGATAAATTAAAGAAAGAAGAATTAGTGTTGCTTGCTAAACATTTAAAAATAGATTTTAGAGCATCTATGAGAAAACAAATTATAAAAAATTTGGTAATAGACAATTTAGTTGACTTGGAAATTTTTGGTGAAGAGGCTCTTGACCTCAAGGTCGAAAATGTTGATGCTTTAAAATTAAAACAGCTTGAATTAGAACATGAACTTAAATTAAAACAATTGGAAAAACAATTGGAAAACGAAGTTAAATTAAAACAATTAGAAAAAGAAGATGAATTTAAATTAAAACAATTACAGGCAGAACTTGAAAAGAGGGAAAGGTTAGAGATGGAGAAAATAAAAATAGAAATGGCTAAAGTAGAAAGCAACACTAAGTCAAAATCAGAACATTTTGGGGCAGCAAAAAATATACGTTTGGTTCCGAAATTTTTTGAAAAAACAGTTGATAAATTTTTTCCACAATTTGAGAAAATTGCTCAAAATTTGAAATGGCCAAAGCCTTATTGGACTACAATGTTGCAAAGTGTTTTTGTGGGCAAGGCCGCTGAAATTTACTCAGCTCTATCTTCGGAAAAAAGTTCTGATTATGACACTGTTAAACAGGAAGTTTTGAAAGCTTATGAGCTAGTGCCAGAAGCATATAGACAGAAATTTAGGTCTTATAAAAAGTTTGAAACACAAACCTATGTTGAATTTGCTAGGGAAAAAGAAGATTTATTTGATAAATGGCTTACGTCAAAGAAAATAGATAAAAATTTTGATAAATTAAGACAATTAATATTATTAGAAGAGTTCAAGCAGTGTGTTAATTTAGACTTAAAAACACATTTAGATGACAAAACTGTTGAGACATTGCAAGATGCAGCTGTTGTTTCCGATAATTATACCATTTCACATAAAAGAACTTTCAAAGGTCAAAATTTTAATATTTCTAGTGGAAATTACAAAAATCAAAGCACTGAACGTACTGATATTAAGCCTGTTGCACAGAATAAGAGTCCGTCTAGTAATAATATGTCTCGTCCAAAATTTGATACTTTTGAGAAGAAGTCACTAACTTGTGCTTATTGTAAGAAAAATGGTCATCTGATGGCTGATTGTTTTAGACTCCAGAAGAAGAATGAAAGAGATAATAAGCCCAAGTCCAGTGCTTGTACGACACCCGTTGTTACCAATAAGTTGGAATGTCCTGCGAGTCAGGCTTTTAAGTCCAGTTTTTGTGATTACATGGAGGATTATAAACCTTTTTATGTCTGATGGGTTTGTTTCTATTGTTAATAATACTACTCCTCAGCCTATTAAGATTTTACGGGACACTGGAGCTTCTCAGTCTGTGTTGTTAGAAGGTGTGTTGCCTTTGTCCGAGGAGACGTCCGTTGGTGCCTCCGTTTTGTTACGAGGTGTGGAGTTAGGTTGTATAGATGTTCCCCTCCATCGTATTTATTTGAAGTCAGATTTAATTACTGGACCAGTTGTTGTGGGTGTTCGTCCTACACTCCCTGTTGAGGGTGTTTCATTATTGCTAGGAAATGATCTAGCTAGGAACAAAGTGGTTGCTGAACCAATTGTTACAAGTGAACCGGTGGTGGATGTTAAATCACCTGAAGATGATGCTGAACTGTATCCAGCTTGTGTTGTTACTAGGGCGATGGCAAGAAAACAACAAGACGAGGATTTACAAGAAGGCCAGTATGATTATATGGACCTTTCTGACACTTTTCTGGCCGACATTGAAGGTCCCGGTACTTCAGAAAAGGCCATAATAAGATCACCTGGTACTAACAAGCATGTAATTATGCCATGGCCAGACGTGAATAGCCATTCATTAGACAAAAGAACATTTAGGGAAGAACAGAATAAAGACTCTGAGGTTCTTCAGCTCTGCAAGAGGGCTCTACCCCAAGAAGAAGCAGAGAAAGTGGCCGAATGTTACTACCATCAAGACGGCATTTTGATGAGGAAGTGGAGGCCCCCTGATGCTATCCCAGAGGAGGAATGGAGAGTGGTATACCAAGTGGTGGTGCCTAAAGTCTATAGGCAAGAAATTATTGGTCTTGCCCATGACACCCCCTTGGCTGGACATTTAGGTATAAGGAAGACTTGCCTTAAGATATTACAATATTTCTACTGGCCCAGACTTAGAAATGATGTCACAGAATACTGCAAATCATGCCATATATGCCAGGTTGTTGGCAAGCCTAACCAGAAAATACCACCAGCACCACTTCTGCCAATTCCAGCCTTTGAAGAACCTTTCAGCCGAGTACTTATTGATTGCGTTGGACCTTTACCAAAGACCAAGACTGGAAATGCTTATTTATTGACAATCATGTGTACATCCACTCGCTTTCCTGAGGCTATTCCCCTAAGGAATATCAAGACACCAACTATTGTCAAAGCTCTTATCAAATTTTTCACATTAGTAGGACTTCCTAAGTCTATACAGTCCGATCAGGGTTCAAATTTTATGTCAGGTTTATTTCAGCAGGTCGTTTACCAGTTAGGGATTGCTCAGTATAGATCAAGTGCTTATCATCCAGAATCTCAAGGTGCCTTAGAACGTTTTCATCAAACATTGAAGAACATGATTAGGACTTTTTGTCTTCAATTTGATAGGGACTGGGATGATGGTGTTCACTTTCTACTTTTTGCAGTCCGAGAGGCTGTTCAAGAATCCCTTGGTTTTAGCCCCTTTGAGTTAGTGTTTGGTCATACTGTAAGGGGACCTTTGAAATTGATTAAGGAAAAATGGCTTACTGAACACACTGACTTGAATCTTCTAGACTATGTATCTAGATTTAAAGAAAAATTGTATACTGCTTGTCAAATTGCTCAGAAAAACTTAAAAAATGTACAAAATAAGATGAAAATATGGTATGATAAAGATGCCAGGGACAGAGTTTTTGAGTCTGGTGATAAGGTACTTGTATTTTTGCCAGTCCCTGGGCATCCTTTACAGGCTAAATACTGTGGTCCTTATACAATCGACAGTAAAATCAATGATTTGAATTATATTGTAAAAACTCCAGGTCGGCGTAAACAAAATAGAGTGTGTCACATTAATATGTTAAAACCATATTTTGAGCGTACTAATGAAGATGAGAGTAAACCAGTTGCCACTTTAGCCATGGTTAAATTGGAGAACGATCATGACAAACCAGACATAACTGAACCATCTTTTGATTCCAAGACTGTGGAACAAACTGTTAGATTGGAAAATTCTGAAATTTTGTCAAATTTAGACTCAAAACTTGCACATCTGACTTTCGATCGCAGAGAAAAATTGAAAACTTGGGTATTTTCTTTTAAAAATCTTTTTCCAGATGTGCCAAACAAAACCACTGCTGTTTATCATGATGTTGATGTAGGCGATGCTTCTCCAATTAAGCAACATCCTAACCGGCTCAATCCACTTAAACTTGATTTGTTTATGAGACAAGAAATTAGATATATGATTTATCTAGATTTTATTAAAACACTGTATACATACTAATATTTTTGTATATATTGTTCATGCGAAGTTCTCGTTATCCTCCAACTTCTTTTAAGGGGGGAGGTGTTATGATATTGTATTATTATATTTATTTTAATATGGTATTGTAATTATTATATTATTTATCTTGGCCTAATTTGTTTTGTGTGGCCTTATAACATGTATAATATGTTTACATAATATTTATAGTTGTTTACCAAATAATGTTATAACTGCGCAGTTTAGAAATCACTGGAACAATAATGGATACTGGTGGAATGACTAGAACTTTCTATTTGACTTACGTAATAATTATGGTGTGATTCGAACTTCTACCGTATTCCAGAAGTTTCCGTTCTACAGTATATATACGGACAAGAAAGTTATACTTTCAGAACATCATTTATCGGACCAGATAGACATTCTTGTGTTCTCAGCTGTTGGATTTATATACGTTTCACACATCGTACTTCACAGACTTTTATTTTCGTTACATCATACTAGATTGTGACTGATTGGATATAATATTCCGTTTGGATTCAGGCAACAGTGACCAGAATTCCGGATCAAGAAAAAACAGGATTTTGAACAGTTAAGTTGACATTTTAGTTTTTTTCTGTAATATTTTTTGTAAACTTTGTATATATATAATAAATCTTGTTAAATTTTATTATTGATTTGTGTCTTTTGTTGGCTACAATTTAAAAGGTGATTCGGCCGTAACAACATTAACCACTTATAAAAGGTGTGATGAGATAATGAGAAACCAGAGTGAGTTATATTTTCCTAACCAATGTAGGTAAGGGAGGTAATAAATTTGTCTCCCTTTTAGCCTCAGGACAAAAGGGAGAGAATTTAATTATCTCCCTTCCCTACATTGCTTAGGAAAAGATAACTCACTCTCGTTCCTCATTGTATCCTTTCCCGGTTGTCTTGTATACAAACTACCTTATCATCGTATGATCTATAAGCATGCAAGGTGTATACTCAAATCTGCAGACCTGAAGTTAGGCTAAAATGCCGCTATAGGGGGCGCTCTCGCACCCGCCATGTGGGGAAGTATTAGTATAAGTTGGTATAACTTGTTTCCCAATCCATTATAAATAAATAAGTTTAAACTAACTGAATTTGAAATCTTAATATGCCAGCGAAGCTCTCACTATAGTGTATACGATTTCAGATTTGGATATCGTTGTTCTAGCTTCATCCTTCTATTTTTTTTCTGCAAGATGGCGGCTTTCAAAATCGAACTACTTCCTGTGAGAAAACGCGTGATTTCGAACATTAATTTTTTTTTAAAAGTTTTAAGTCAATAAAATATTTAGAAATAAACATTAAGTGTCATGAAATTAAAAATAAATACGAAAGAATCCATCTGGAAACAAATTTGATATATCAAGATTTTACAAGAAAAAAAAGATGCAGACGCAAGTGTCACATTTTCCCGCCATTACGAACGTTTCACTAAACACCGACGAAGCAAACGTAAAACCCTTACGCTTCGCTAGCTTTCTAGGACACAACCGGTTTCATATAAGCGAGCGCAGCGAGCGATGTAGGAGCATATATGCACTTTCTACATATGGGTCATTTAGAAAAGTCTTTGTTTAATAGGGGCAGCCATGTTGTGCTACATACTAAGGCTAGAAAAAGTTTCGTTCGTGGGAAACGGAAGTAAGTAAGGGAAATAACTTGCTTCAAATTATAATTTTAGAATCAGAATCGTGATACCGGAAATGAGTTTCTGCAAAGGGCTATTGCTGTGCTCGCATCATTTACTTCGACAACAGCATATTATAAATGATATATATTACATGAGTTTGATGTTTCAAATGGGGAATATGTTCACCTTTACGGTACAGCAACATTTGTATGTTTTGCATTTGGCTTTATAAACTGTTATGAGAGTTTTTGTTCACATTCACAGGACAACTTTTCTTTTATGTTAAATGGAATTGGCTGTATAAACTGTCATGAGAGTTTGTCTCTGTCATATTGAAAATCCAATTACTCAACAGAATTCTCATGCAGCTTTTCAGATAAACAACGTGTTCATAGACTGGTATAAATGTATTTATCTTTCATAATTTTATTATTTGATAACTCACAAACGATTAAAAAGTGATGAAATGAGTGATATCAAGCAAGCAATAGTGTGAGATACGGGTCCGTACTTAACAAATATTCGAGACCGTTTCCATGACACCAACTGAAATAATACATTGAATACCGGAAATCAGATCATACTTACGACTAATCGTAGTCGTATGGATGTTTATGAAACGATTACCCCCCCCCCCTCCAGGATATATTGTGTTTGGGGTGGGGGGGGGGGGGGTACTGAAGCCTAGAAAAGCCGTCATAACCATAAATAATCCACATGTGTGTGAACATTAGTAAAGTAATACAGCAGAAGCAATGGACATCGCATAATCAGAAGGATTTCAGCACAGATTCCCACATAATCCGATGAAAATGTTGTTAGCAACTGTGCTCCTTTGACAGGAATACTTTTATCTCAACTTCCCTTATTAATCGGTCCGAAACAGCGAAAATGTACAAGATGATATTGGCACTATATTTATAAATTGCAAAACAATCCATTGGTTCATTTGATAATTTTATTGCGTCAAGGACTCGTTTAAAACAGTATCGAATTATCTTCATTACTGGTTGCATCGTATGCGGAACCAATTTTCCGCATTTACTTTGTATTTCCATGTTTTCTGAGGATGTGACATTCTTTAATTAATATCTAAAATATTACTAGCGAAAATTAAAATATTTCTTTGAAAAAAAAAGAAGAAAACAAATGTATATATTAGAGAGACAATATTTTTTGGGAGATACATTTATCTTATCAAGCGTTTGTTATTTGTTTTTAATATTTAATCGTTTCAGGCAGTTCAAAGAATTCTTACGATAAGGTATTGATCTGAATGTTAGAATCTGTAATCAAAAACTTTCCGAAGTGATCAACACTTTTATTTAGACGTGACACGTTGTATTGGAATTAGCTCAGTTTGACTGGGATCATTTCTAGGTAAGTCTACTAAGGTGTTTTACATAGACAGTTTTTAGGTACATGTATGAATGAATTTTTGATAAAACAAAAGTATATTTTACTGTTATTTTTAACATATACATCATGTTCATAACTGGACAAGAAAACAGTGGCTGTGAATATTTTTTAAAAATATTTGATATCATATAAAAACGACTGGGAAAAAAATCATATTTTTGTATAAAAAAACAGAATGGTTTAAAATGTAATAACATGCGTAACAATATTGTGATTCATTTTTTTTTTCATCATTACTTCCCTTCGGTCAACAGACTAAGTTACATGTATTTGTAGTTATTGCCTTTGGATAAGTTCGTGAACTCTAAAGGAAGTTAAAAAGAGGGATTTTTACAAGAAAATCGAAATACTTCAACGCATAAAACAAATTATCTGTATAGGTCTACCCATATCATTATAAACACCTATGCATTTAAATTTATTTTTACAACCTTTTACCATGTGTATACGATCATCAAGATATGAATTACCTTCTATTTACATATACAAGGCCTTAATTCCTTTGTCAAAATAATATGTCAGTTGTACATGTTAGTACCTCAGATGCTTTTTAAAGCTTTATTGAAATATTTCCGAACTTAATTTAATTTTTTTATACCTTTTTCCTGAAATACGCGATGCTTTCGGGAGAAACCAATCTTCTGACTTGAAAGTATTAGAGTATGTTAAATAAACATTCTTTGGTCATTAATATTTCAAAACTATTTGATTTTTATCAAATCTATATACTTCTTCTATTTGTTAAAATATTTCATGCATGCAAAAAGAGTAAAAAATATAAGATCTACGCAGAGAGAAATGATAGACGACGGGTATTGCTGGTTTAAAGAATTTTTTTTATTCTTTGCCTGTTTACAGGGTATCCACGGTGATTTGTTTTTGTCTCGATCGCTGATTGGTCGTTAAAATTTCCATTCGATTTTCTCGAGGCTTTTCTAAGATTCCATAGCAACGCGTAAACAAATTATCGCCAACGTCTGCAATATTCTTCATAATAAAAATATCTCTTAACTTACGGCAAGGACAAAAAGTCAGAGGACTAGATTAACCAATGGTGAAGGGTCCACAAAAATTTCGGTCTCCTGATGTGACGTAAATGTATAGACATGTTGCGTCAAGTGAAAGATGTGAGAGGGTCAATACGGGGTTCGTGGCGAATTATGTATTATTACTAATATTATGGCTAATTTAGAATTGTTGAAAGAATTAGAGAAACAGATAGTTAAACCTTCAAATTTCGAGCCTTGGCTTGGATTGTAGAAATACGATAATCAACTGCCTGCAATATCAGATTCTATATACTAGTATTACCGCTGCTGGTGGAGTCCAAGTCCCCAAGGGTATCACCACCTCAAATGCTAGTACAATGTATTTCGATATTAGCCGGGTAGCCCAGAACTGAAACTTCAAATTTACTGTTACAAAAATGTGCATGTATAGTTTTAGCTCTTGAACGAGTTTCATTATGAGAAATTTCCGTATTGGGAAGTTTGAAGTATTAGGTGTTCAGATGTTCTTAGAAATTGCCTGTCTGTACCTTCAATTTACACAATTTTATATTTTATATTAATTATGGACTTTTAATGTGGACAATATATTATATATCGACCTGGTAGAATGATATCGACCTCAGACTTACATTACATACTGGTATATAATTTAGTCCGAGGTCGATATCATTCTACCAGGTTCATATATAATGTATTGCCCGAATTAAAAGTCCTTAATTGTTATGCACTGTCTGTTTTAAGTCAATTAACCTTCCTTAGCACATTCAAAATAAAACATGTAAAATGTGCATTTTAAAAGTTCCCAACCTTACATAAAACAGGTAGACAATGAAACATAAAGTTAAACAGATTTAACCAAAGAAAACTGAAAAAATCAACATTTTGACAATATTAAGAAATTTTACGAACGAATCCGGATCTAATTTTAGGAATATGGAGTTGATATTATTTTACGGAGTCAATATGCTTTTACAATAGGTCAATACATGAAATATCCTTGTACTCGTGTAACCAAACTAACCAGTGATAAAACAGGAAAAGACACTGCACACACATGCATGTAATATATTCTTTCTGTGTTAACTGTGTACACTCTAAATATATGTCTACTTCAATAAGTAAACTCTAACAGTTTATAGCACCGATTTTTCAACTTATCAAATGTTTCTGAAAAATTGTATGCCTTTGTGATTCTTCCTTTTACCCTATTTTATATGTTTCATACTTGAGTACCTAAAGTCTTGCTATTCCAATGCATCTTTAATTGAGTAAAGTCAAGAAATACCAAAGGGATATTCGAAGGAGGGGAACATCGAAAACAACTGACAAACTCCGGATAACAAGACCAAAAAAATACAAACGGTACACTAAAAAACTTAAAACATATGAACAACATGGACCCCACCAAAAAACCGGCGATAGACTCAGGTGCTCCGAAAGAGTAAGCAGTCTCTTCTTCATGCAGGAAACCTGCCATGCCACCCATGCCAAGTCCGTTATGAGGAAGGGACAACATCAATGGAACAGGTCAATTTTCATTTGGGAAACGGTTTTTTCATACCTGTCAATCATTTCAAAATAAATGTAGGTGTTCAAATTTGAGAAAACTGGAGAGTGAATATAAAAAAAATCTCTGGTAAATTTTTACATGAAAAGATGATTCACATTCACGCTGACCTAAGTGTTCATTATGTGTGCATATTTATATCATTTTTTAAAGATAATTTTATAATTCTTTTCTCCTGATCTAAAGAAATATTTTATAATATCAACATTAATAACATTGATATAGGCGGTGATTTCAGATGTTTTACTTACATTAATATATACGGCTGAAACAATTAAATGTATTATGAAAAAGAAATTTTACGCCAGTTTTCGTAATCGAAGACGGAATGAGACGACTTCTGCTCCGGAGATTACAAAAAACACATATGCACACATATGCAGAACATTAACATAAGTCGACCATCTTATTTGTTGTACAACATATCACATTTTCCGTCCCTTGTTTGCTGTATTTTTCAATATTTTAATGTTTTTTTTCCCAGTCTTTTTGTTCTCAAGTCTAATTACTGAATTTAAGTCTTTTGGAGATGCTTTATTCTTTTATCGATGGTTGAAAATTCACTAAAACATGGATTTAATTGTTTGATATTCTTGTTCAGGATTTCGTTATAGAAACCCAAGTTCGATTTAAGGATCAGTTTTACAAATAAAAATAATTAAATTGTGGTCATTAAATTATATAAATCAAATAACACTTAACGATTTACGAAGATATTTTGTTTTAACCGAATCATAAATAAAACTGAAGTGATAATATAAACTAGAAGAGTTTGCCTAATGGACATTTGCTTATTAAATTGCTTTTTATCTGAATACGGTTCCTTTTCAGTTTAAAGGTTTTATGTTCCGATACGATGATAAAATTTGTTTAAATTGCATATGCATCGTCAAAACAAAATGTTCAAAACATAAAAGGATAACTATAGAGAAGTACAGATCGGTAGAAAAGCATCAATTTCAAAATATATTCACGTGGTCAACAGCCAGTGCAATATAACTTCTCTAATTCTTTGGCTGTCTTCGGAGTATCCCATCAGTTGGAAAAAATATTGGATAATATGACTTGTTGTTCTCGATCGCTGGTTGGTGAAGGAAAATTCCATTCGATTTTCTCGATGCTTTTCGAAGATTACATAGCAACGTAAACGAACTACCGCTAACGTCTGTATTCTGTGTAAAATTTGTATGCCTCTTAAAAAGATGTTACAGCATGGACAAAAAGTTTGGGTTCCTAATGGATCAAAGGGGATGATCAATTTAAAACTGCTGAAAGAATTAGAGAAACAGTCGTTTAATTACTTATATTCTTATTCACATGTTCAACCGAACATAAAACATTTCTTTTCTATACATGGCTAAAGACAGCATATCAAGTCACCGACGTTTAATAAATATAGACACCTATAAACTTTTTTTCAAAATCAAACATTTTCATAGCAGGTGTTATGCCTAAATCATAACAGTTTTACAAAATACAAATAGATCATATTAAAATAAATATATGAAAATTAAAAAAACTACCTATTACAAAAATATATCTGACGGTACATACTTTATTTTCTTTTCTTTTTGTTAGAATAGATATGTGAAGACGAAAAACTAAATATCTAAAGTTGAAATAATCAATATAAAAACGGCAGAGATGTTTACTGGACGAATGCAAGCTCTCGAATGAATATTAACCATCCTAAATAACACGGGTACATTTACCCGTGCATATTTCTACGCCAAAAGCTAATTTAGCCATGCACCGAAAAGAAATTAATTTCGCGAGCAGCGGATTATCATAATTTTCAATCTAGATCATCTGCTCGCAAAGGACGATTCTATATACATGTCACATTCACTGGTTATATACTTCGTAGTCATTTGAAATTCCCTTACGTCAATGGATCTGATAAATGTAAAAAAAAAAATAATCAATTGCTGGCATGTCTCACCTTGGTTGTCTGTCAGTCCGTTCGTCCGTCGGAAAGACCTTGGGTAGAAAACTTTCGCGAAAGTTTTCTTGGATTATACAAAAAGGAATGATTTTATATTTTGTCTGCAGTTTCATAATGTTGAGTTGTAGTATGTAGGCAATTTTTGGATCTGTCCTATAGCCACTTCCTGTTTGCCGATAGTTTAAAATTCAACAATACTCAAAACACTAGAAAAAAATTCGTGAACGTTTTCTCGGCTTCTACAAAAAGGGAATGATTTTATATTTTGTCTGCAGCTTGATAATGTTGAGTTGTAGCTTGTAAAACATTTTTGGATCTGTTTTTGGTCTTGGTTTAAAAATAAGACTTGTATAATTATAAAAATATATATTCTCGGCATGTTGGAATACTTCACGCAGCATATTAAAAATGCATTAAATAAAAAAACATACAATATTAATCCGAGTTTGTAACCAGGTGCGTTCTAGTATCAGATCTGGTACCGATTTTACGTAAATAGCGCAGTTGTGGCACCTTTTGGTCTATTCTAGTTCCTTTTACTCCATTTTTTTGTAAATAATAGCGCCCTAAACATTTGTTTCAGATTGGTTAACTTTCTAAAATTATTCCTCGTTAGGGTTAAGATGGTTTAATGAACTGGATATCCATGTATGGAACGCCACAGCTGCCTTATGGTAACTCCATATTATATCAAAACGTCTTTATAGTATATAAATTTATCTTAGTGATATAGCAAATTGACAGAGTAGTATAGTCAAATGTCGTAATAGTATAGAAAATTTGCTTCATGTTATATCTCAACCCTTAATAGTATAAAAAAGTTGCTCAATGTTATATTGAGATGTCTTTATAGTATAAAATGAATCTTTGTGATATAGCAATATCACATATTATTATACTTCCTGTAAGAATGTCCTTCTATAGTTAAATTACTCTATTTTTGCATAGTTTTTAAAAGAAATATATAGCGTTAACTGCACTATGCGAAAATAGTATGTCTTGCTGTTGCAATAGACTATTGATTTTAACGTCAATCATTGTTTGATTTCACGCGAAAAGGCGGAGCTTTGTTGCATTGACAGACAAGTGGGCTGGACTTATTAGCCTGATCATATGTGCGCTTGAAATAACGATGTTATAAACCACTAATTAAAGTCGCTTAATGATTATACTGTCGTCTGCAAAAAAACAAAACAAGCATGATGTCGCGGTTTGGTCAAGACGACCCTACAACATTTAGAAAAGAGAACTCTAAGTCCAAGAAAACTGGTCAACAAACAAATTTTGCTGTTAAAGTTTCGTCAGATTTCATTGTTGAAAGAGGTATGGAAATTGACATTTTGGAAGCCACAAAAAAGGCATTTTTTACATTGAAATACACTATTGTCACTATTCAAAATAGTAAACAGTCAGTATAATAATGATATTAATGTTGTGTTTAACATTGACTATGGAAAATAGTAGCCAGGGTTTGAGACAATAGTGCACTCCCCTTCGGGTCGTGCACTATTGTCTCTCACCCTGGCTACTATTTTCACATAGTCAATGTTAAACACAACATTATTATATAAATAGTATAATGACAAATCAGTATGAAAAGGTAGCTCCATGTTATATCAAGATGTCTTCATAGTATAAAAGAATATCTTCATGACAAAGTGAAATGACAGAATAGTATGAAAAGGTAACGCCATATTATATGAAAACGTCTTTATAGTATATAAATATATCTTAGTGATATAGCAAATTGACAGAGTAGTATATTCAAATGTCGTCATAGTATAGAAAATTTGCTTCATGTTATATCTCAACCCTTAATGATATGATTATCGTTATCATAAGGCAGCTGTGGCGTTCCATATCCATGTAGTCATCTGTAATATGGTGTACACATACATGTACATTTCGTCGTAGTGGAATGATACAGGAAAATCATAGTTGCTGTAATTGGTCAAGTAAAAAATTTCCCACTAATGAGACAGCCCAGTAGCTATTTTTACCCATGTGAAATATCCTTGTCTTTCCCGTGGGTGAGATAAGAATTTCACGCTTGTTTTCCCGCAAAATTTTCGCGGTTCCAACAATCGTGATTATTTACTGTTTGAGCGATATTTAACAAATAGTTTGAGTTTTTATTAGTCTTACCTATTCCATATTGTCCATATCGTTTTGTATTTAAAGGTTTCACTCTTCGGTGGCTTGAATTATTCAAAATACATCCAATACACAAAAACACATACACATCACACACAAAATGTACATAACGCACTACTTTCATGGGGAGATAACTCCTACGCATAGAATACGCTGTATGACACACTTGCTTGAGTAAATATTAGTGAGAAAAAGGATCAAAACACCGGTGTTAAAGTGCAAGACGGAAAAATCTCAGAACCCACGTGAAAGATCTTTCCCTTGGGTGTCTGAGATTTTTCCGTCTTGCACTTTCACCGGTGTTAGATTCTTATATTCTCATCTAGAACGACCTTGCCAATTTCATTTAAACTTGATATTCGGCATTTGTTGCATGTTCTCTGGTCTAGTTTTGCTCATTCTGTTTCAGACTGACAGTTATTACCAATTACCAGTACTTGTTTGCAATCTATCAGATCATTTTCTTTTATGGCAAAATGAACAGGAAATGGTGAGAAAGTTAAAACAAAATGCTAGGGGTCTTCTTCATGTTGATTTAAGGGGTGAGCTTCTTTAATGTAGGGGAGGGGGATCCCCGTGGAAGACCTTTCAGTGACCTTCAAGATGAATCACAGAGACAAGGGCGGTGTTCACTTGCTTTTTTGTATTATGTTACATTATTAAATATGTAAATGTTATGTGTATCCGGATTTTATACGGATAATTTCTGTTTTTAGACGAAGTACGGCGGGCGGGCAAGCAGCTTAAATCCGGTTTGCTTCTTGTCTTTATTTTTTGAAAAACTATGAACTAAATAGTACTAATAGGTGATAATTGTTTAATCTTGAACCATTAGTTCAAAATACTATTATGCATACCGTACAACCGACTCTTTGATTGAAACCCGGCGGATATGGTCAAACACCGCTGTTGTCATTCAGCACAGAGATGGAATTTTAGCATTTTTGTTCTAATTTCTTTATTTCTTGAATGAAAAATCTAATAAATATAATCGAAACAAATCAACATAGTTAATGATAATCAAAGTAAGTTTTTCACTCTTAATTCGGGATTTTGAACAAAATATTTATTTATTTCCCCTTTTCAATCATCGATGAGATTTTAAGATGACAATCAAACAAAGAATACTTAGAAGAACTATTCGTAAATAGCATGTGCAATTTTCAAGTCTTAAATCGTTGCAGTTATGCTTTTGGAATGGAATTTAACAAGGTACCTTTGGATAAGAACAGAGACATATTGTTTTATATGTCTTTGATAAGAATTATGTTACCTTGACGTAAAAAAAATGTGGTAAATATAAGAATTAAACCTTTTATCAATACATGTTTGTGTAAGTGATTGCCATATAAGACAATCAATCGAAACAGGAACCAGACAAATTTGTCTCTTCCCAAACACATTAATATTAATGTTTTAAATTGCGGATACAACTAACAACTACAAATATTATAGTTTCAAAATAGTATCATTACCAAATTATTTCAAATATTTTGTACAGAATCGCGTCGTTGCGCTTCAGTTTATCTTTAATTTGCAGAAAATATATGATTACCAAATTAATATTTAATTGTTTTTTAATTAGTAGTTGATTGTTTTCAATTTTATGTGGCTCCAATTTCAATAGTTATATAATCAACAATTACTTGTTTGATTCTTTGTTAACAAAAAAAAAAAACCGCTATATATCAAAGTGAAAATATTCAATTACAAGACAAATACAATTATACTGAATCGAGTTTTACACATGGCCATATCACACCGTCCAACCGACTGTATCATTTGTTCAAACCCGACTGATGCGTACACGTGGTCCCATGAGTTATCATGTATATATATATTTCAATTCACATGTTAAACACGTACATTTGTATTTTTTCATTTCGGAAATTTCTCACCCCTCATTTATTTGTCTGCAACGATAAAACTTATCTGAAGGCTTTGCTTATTGAATACAATAAATGAATAAGGAGATTCGGCTTTGGTTGCCAAATAGGATCACTTTCTCGTGTATTTTTTTCAATCATACCTGTTATTTTAATATATGTTTTTTCAATACTTACCATTTTATATCTGGTATAATCCATTATTAACGTTATACGGTATATAAAGTACAGTGTGTAAAGAGCACTCATGGGACCCAAGAAATGTGCCCTTCATGAGCATGTGCCCTTTATACAGAGGTTAATTTTACCAGTTTTGTTCATACCAGGGACATTTTCTTAATGTCCTTTATAGACAGTGATTTGCTATATAGAGGTGCCCTTTAAAGCAGATTGGAGTTTATTTTAATATTTAAAAAAATGGAAATTAAATACATAATCATCAACTTTTATACCCATAAATATCGTGAATAAAACTGTTTTGGTTAATTGTCAAACCTTTCTGTTGGAATATTGACACGAAGAACATTCAGAACCAAACCTATTACATGTATAATGTTATTTGAAAGGGGATACATGTATTAACTAAGTTCAGCAGAAAATCGTCTCATTAATTAAGCTATATGTTTAGATGTGTAATTGTTTAGCTATTAGGTTGTTATTATTAGCAAATCTTAAAGAAAATATACTAGGCTATATCCTGATAAAGGCATTTAAGATCTGTTTGAAAATGAAGTCAACAAAAATCAAAGGAACATTCAATGGCTCTAATTCTTTGAAAGATCCTATTTGGATACTCTCCATGAAAATATTATTTTGATATAAGGCCCATATCTTAATATAACTTTACTCATGTTGTCGGGATTGACAGTTCAACTATAACAAAAATGAATCACTAAATACTGACGAAATTTGGCCCCCAAATTGATCCAGACATCGAACAAAATTTTAAGCGATTTTTTTGCCGTATTCATGTGTAAAAGTTGGTCGTAGTGATTATATTGTTTAGTTGACATGGTAGTTGAAAGCATGACCTTCGGCTGAATATGCCCCCCCCATGATCATTTAACATATAGTTTGTTCCAGTTGAAAAAGTATTTACTTTATGTTTTTGTTCATATAACTTTCAGCTGTCCTAGACATTGTATTTGAGAACTGCTGGACGGGACGCCAAAGACTATATGTAACACAACACAATTTCGATAGCTCAAATAACCCCGTCAGTACAATAATATCCATATACATGTAGCAGATATAGAACTAAATTAGAGGATAAGTAATGAAATAGCTCCTTCCTTAGACGAAGTGGACGCAAATTCTTGTCGACTGACAAGTAAAAAGATGTTTTTGTCAAATTGAGCCAGTAATCCTAGAAATTAGAGGAAAAGGTTTCACAATGGTAAAGGATGGATCACATGTCTATGTAAAACTGACAATGACTGATATTTATTTATTTATTTTGAATTTCAACTCATTTTTATGACTGAAATATATCTATGTTTAAGAAAGTCGCAAACAATCTTTAACTCATTACCGCTGCCCCCCCCCCCCTCCCCCTTCCAAAGTACAGAAGAAGATTTAAAGTCGTCTTGGCTAGCCAACTGTAAACCTACATGTATGTCTATCGACGACAAATTTAATAGCAACATTCTAACCTTTATTACATGACATAAATAGTATTTATCAATATCTTTATCTTTATCAAAATATCATTAATTATATCAAATGGTTGATACAGTAGGATCCGATATAAAATCTAAAAAATTAATAACCCATGAGGGATATGCTTGGGAATGTGGAAACATCTTTATGTCAATCGATTCTCTTCAAAGGAAAGGTAGCATGCGGTAATGAAATTGTTATCAATCTGAAGATCGATATAAGTATAATTACTCTTTTGTCTTCAAATTCCAATACTCCAATTCTTTGAAGGACTTACCTGACTGGTAAATATTTAAAATTGGCATACAAAAAAAAATACTTACATCACTTTTATACTTCATGGGCATGGTTTACTGTAGTCTATCGTAGTTATTTATCATGGGTGCAAAATTTCTACCATCTTTGTACTAAGAAAATAAACTGCACGTTCTATTGAACCTCTAGTTTATTTCAAATACATGACATAATTTTGCTGTCAGCATTAATTTCAGCTTATAAGAAATTTCAATCCCATGTGAACGAGCATGATTAAGCGAGACTTCCAACATAAATGAAAATATCGCAAGTTGAATGGAACGAAAACGTCGGAGAAATCTTGCTATAAGAAATAAATTTTTCTAATGTTATGCTGCGAAAAAAAATCCAAAATCAGAGACCACTGCCATCAAATCCTGCCCAATTCTCTCTCTAATTCATAACAATTAATTGTTAAATGTTTACAATATGCATGCACTGAGAGTAATTTCAAAATTTGGGGATTGTGATTGGACGAAATATTTCCCGTTTGATGCCTGTACATTACCCCACTTAGATACATATATACTGTTATAATTAATAAAAATTATAGAAAAAAATGTTCTGAACTAATATTGGCTATGAAAGAGATTGAAAATTAGTATTTAATTAACTAAAATTAAACAAAAACACAACAAGAAAAATATATTACAGAAAATCACATTTTTATATTTTTGAAACAAAACATAATAGTGAGAATATTTAACATTATCTATTGTTATGCATGAGAAAGGTCAGCAGGCGTGCACATGGTGGTTCCATGTTTGTTTATTACGCATGCTACATGTTCACATCTTTAGAATTAATTGTTTGCGTGACGACAAACGAACGTATATCAAATATGTACATGTTTTGTTTGATTTGAGTATTGCAATATACTTCTTGTCTTGTAAGTAATTGTATTTTCTATAATACATGCAAGATCAAACAGGGCAATAGACCGTTAGATCTAGGATGACTGTTTGCTGTCGTTGCTATTAGTTTTTTTAGCAGATGCATATAGACTATTACCGGTAGTGTTGTTATTTGTCCGCACTGGCATTGAATAACAGTTAACAGGTTAACTCTTAAAGGTTCTCTCTAATGCATAAACAACTGGTTATTGTTTTTACAATATATGGAATATTTCAAAATTTTGGAAATATGATTCGATGAACCCGTTAGGTTTTATTGTTCATGTTTTGGCGTTCCAAAATTTTCTCCATGAGTCTACCTGGTAAAGAAGGTTCATCAAGAAATGGACATCGTATGCAAAAGAAATGTTACATTAGTTTTTTTTAACAACAATATAATTATTAAAGTCCTCCAGACGAAGTTTGTAAGATTAAGCATGACGATGCTATGTTTAAATATACATCTTTTGTATACAATATTGATGTAAAACTTACGGGCTGAAAATCCATATTTTAATACAAGTGGAGACAACTCCTATGATGATGCATTTTAATATTTTGTAAATGTTATAAGTATTTATGATATATAAATCTTAGTTGGAATAATTTTGTATTAATGTTTCATCTCTAGTGGTTTTGAGTGATGAGCATGGGGATAATATTTTGGTATATATATTATTTTATCACATATTTTATTGAAATAACGCGGATTTGCATATGTAATAAAAGCATTATCTACCCTCGTATGATGTGTTATCTGCCCCCTCGTGAGCCCCACCGACGTCACTTCCGCTCAGCTGTAAATAATTGTCTGATCATTATTTATGGTGCATTAACCGTTCATAAATTTTCTAAGCAGTTATTAATATAGGGTTATACAATCTATTTGTAGATCTCGGGCGAAAACACAGGACCTGAAGTTGCATTAATTTGTTAGAAAAGAAATAACACTGTTTAATAGCTGTAGCATTGTTAATGTGCACCTTATATTCAGGGATGTCAAAAACCTGAAAAACTTGCTGGAAGATTGGAAAATCTAATTCAACAGTAACAATTGTTTCTTGGTAGTGGCAAACATGTGATAAATAGATTAATATATGGTCGTTTTCATATTTCCCGTATTATCAGCCCTCGACTGATATCGTCACGAGGGCTTTATATCAAGATCTCGGGTTGATAACAAGGGCAATATGAAAAAGACCATGTATAAATATAATTATTACATTGTAACTGGTGATTTACCGAAAGTATCCGAGTGAACGTAAATCACACGTGAATTGCCGATATTTAACTCTAGGAAGTGAAGTCACAATTGCCGCAGAGAGATACTAAAAAACATAGTCCGTTTTATTTTAGTTTATTTCTACTAAAATTCTAATTTCTGAACAATGTACTAATAAAAAGTATAACTAATCGCTGAATTAAAATACCGGAAATAAACAACTTGTAAATGAACTACGTACAGCTCCAAATAATTCTCATGATTTATTGTGTAGTTCAGTCACGCGTTTTTTATTTCTGGTATTTGAATACAGCGATTACTTATACTATAATTCTTGGATGTATAGATGGTAGAGAGGGTGCTCAGTATCAAATTAATGCAATGTACTTTTTTGCATGAGACTTCCTCAGGTATGTTCATGATCAAATCTTTGTAAATCCAAAAATAAAATTTAAGCAGTCGGTGATCGATTTCTTGGCTTCAATAAATCATGATAAATCCAAAAGGAAATTAGTCTGCAGGATCACTGATATATTTACTCTTAATTATCTTTTTATCTGCCAAGTCATGGCGCTAATACTTTCTAAAACATTTAAAACTTCCTTGCCTGATAGTTTTGTAACATAATTTTGAGAATCAATTGACATGTAATCAATAATCGATTTTTTACGTGAAGGATATAGTACATGAGATCATTTATAATTAATCATTATTTAAAAGTTACAAGGTCTTTGCAAACAGATATCTCGCTGCTTCTGTCAAATGTATAACCGGGTACCTTACTCTGCTTACTTACATTAATCAACGATGGTCTGAATAGTTAAGGATGCTCGCTGGTCATGTTTTGGTCTTTTTTGTCAGATTTTCGGAATCCTCGGGTTTTATCCATTTCTTAAACATGAAATTTTTTGCTCATGAACCCCCACTTTTTCTTTTATAATTGAATCATATATACCTTAAATTTTATGAAATTCTTTTTATTTTTGCATACATATTTGAGAGACTGAAGTTGTCAATGCAAAGACAATGAAAATTCCAGAGAAAACACATTTCTTGCAAATTTTCAAGGCCTTATAGCTCTGAAATGAGCACATGAACCTATATTGTTTTTATTTTACTATTCATATATTGTCTCAAACTAAAACATCTATTTCAAATCCTATTTATTTCCTATTAGACCAGCGATCATCCTTAAGCTGGCAATATCCGATAAGTATATGGATAATATTCATTTATAGAGAACCTAATGATATTCGTTCCTAGCATGCTTACCTATTGTAAAAAATGTTACTAAATTTATCCTGAACACTACTCTTTTCGTGATCTACTGTGAAAGACTTATTATTCGTGGAACACCAATTTTCTGACATATAAATCCACGAATTTAAGAACCCAACGAAATATGATTTGTTCATACAACATTATATGTTGGTTGTGCCGTAAATAGTCACATACAAGTTCATATCAATCAAATTAAATGAGGTCACGAATTGTGCTTTAAAGCAAGTCTACGGGATAGTATTTTTTTTTATTTAACTACTAAATTTAAATAGTTCAATTCGCAAAACAATGATATTAAGAATTCAAGAATAATTATGCTCTTTTTCCCCAATCCACGAAAATTGATGTCAACAAAAATAACTGGATTCATAGTATATTATGTATGTATGTATGTATGTATGTATGTATGTATGTATGTATGTATGTATGTATGTATGTATGTATTTACTAGTATGTATGTATGTATGTGCCGGTAGGGCATTATGTATGTATGTATGTATGTATGTATGTGCCGGGAGGGGCATTTGCAAAAAATACCAGTCGAGAGACGTGAAATGTCCCGAGCCCAACGAAACAATCGAAACAATAGAGTCAGGATACATTTGGTGTATTGTTTACTTGGCACAAACACTGAACAGTGGTAGAGTTAAACAGGTTTAATTGTTACCAATACTTATCACTGATTTATCCTGGCATGAATGTTGATGGTTGAGGCTGTTTTCATAGAACATTTTTTCTTACAAGAAGGTTCTCGAAAAAAACGTAAAAAATAACAAGACGAGCCGATTTTCAATATTGCAAATGTTTTAAATCAGTTAAGGTATTCTGACCTCCCTAAAAAATTACCACTGTTCTCTTTGCTACTTTTAAAGTTGCTATGGTATTTTAACATTCTTATCGTGGAAATGACCAAACTCTTTGCTATAAACTGCTTTATTCAGCTATGATGTACTTTATCATGAAAATATGACCTCCCCACTCTTTGCTTTAGTTTTAAATTGGTTATGTTATTCTGATCTCCTTATCATGTGAAATTAAGCTTACCTCCCCGATCTAAAGTTTTAAATTGGCTATGGTATTCTAATTTCCGTTACATGGAAAAATTACCTCCCCTCTCTTTGCCAATGTTTAAATTGGCTATCGTATTCTGGACTCCCCATCATGGATAATGACCTCCAGCCTCTTTGTACATGTTTTAAATCTTTTGATACCAATTTTAATGCAGAAAATGTCCATATTTCATGCGATTTACGACTCATCTGGACTAAAATGTTGAAAAAACCAAAAAAATAATCTAAACCCGGACCTGCGTCGCAGCATGCAATTAATTGATCGGCAAACAGGATTTGGGTGCACGACAGATCCAAAATGTGCTTCCACGCTACAACTTAACATTATCAAGCTGCAGACAAAATATAAAATCATTCCCTTGTGTAAATGCCAAGAAAACTTTCACGAACATTTTTCTAGTGTTTTGAGTGTTGTTGAATTTTTAACTATCGGCAAACATGAAATGGCTGCACGACAGATCCAAAAATTGCTTACACACTGCAATTTAACATTATGAAGCAGCAGACAAAAAATTAAAATCATTCCCTTCCGTAGAAGCCAAGAAAACTTTTTTCTAGTGTTTTTAATATTGTTGAATTCTATACTATTGGCAAACAGGGTGTGACTGCACGACAGATCCAAAAAGTGCTTACATGCTACAACTCAACATTATCAAGCTGCAGACAAAATATAAAATCATGCCATTATGCAGAAGCCAAGAAAACTTCCACGAAAATTTTTCTAGTGTTTTGAGTATTGTTGAATTTTAAACTATCTGCAAACAGGACGTGGCTGACAACAGATCCAAAAATTGATTACACGCTACAATTCAACATTATGAAGCTGCAGACAAAATATAAAATGATTCCCTTCTGTAGAAGCCAAGAAAACATTCTCTGAAGTTTCCTACCCAAATTCTTTCGGACGGACGGACGGACAGATTAGATAAAGAGGTTACTAGACCTGCTTTCGCCGTTAGTGACGCACGTTAAAAGACCAAAGAGACCTAAAGGGTAAAGCCTAAACAATATAAGGACAGAGTTATGCCGTCAATATGCATTACGGAGATACTCCTTAGTTTTCACAAAATTTAACATTGTTGTAACTGTAAATTTAAACTATCAATTACGGGCTAGTATCATCTTTGGATATACCCTCGGGGACTTGGGTGTAAACCCACAGATATCGACTCAATGGTTATAAATTCTTTGGTACGTGTACTAATTTTGGTGCAAAAGATATGCACATTTCATCTATTTAAGACTCATCAGTTGTGCTAAAGGCCGAGGATGTTGAAAAACCAAAACAATAATCCAAAACGTCGAAGAGCAAATTGCAAAAGGCCAAAAAGAAGCGGCTATTTTATTTTTATAACCTCACAATCATTGAAAAAAATTCATCCCCTCTCCTTGCTGAATTTATAAATTAGCTTTGGTATTCTTACCTTCCTGTCATGGAAAAATGACTTCCCCTCTCTTTGTTGAAAATTCAAAATATCCATGGTATTTCTATCGTAGAAAGATAACATCCCTCATTTTTGCTAATATTTCAAATCGGTTGTGTTTTTCTAACCTCCCTATTATTGAAAAATTACTTCCGCTCTGTTTGCTGAAATTTTAAATTGACTAATATATTTTGACCCCCCCCCCCCCCCTTATCATGGAAATATGAACCCTGATTCTTTCTTAAGATTTAACTTCTACATCCCTCCTACTTCAAATATTGACTATGGTCTTCCATAGAAAATCTTCTCATCTATATATAATAAAACTGAAATACCCATGGTATTCACACCTCCTTTTCGTGGTATAATGACCCAAACTGTGCTAATTGACTATGGTATTCTGACAACCCCCCCCCCCCATTATGGAAAACTTACCCCCATTTTTTGTAATAATATCTTTCACTTTTCCATGATAGGGGTCAAAATCTCTTGGGAGAATTTAACCCCGAAGTCAGAATACCATCTTATATATGGTACTACAGGTATGGTCCCATGGAGTCAATGAAATTTAATTTAAAATTTAAAAAAATATACAGATCGACCAAATTTTCAAATTTGATGTAATAAGAAACGCACAACCTAAAAATAAGACATACAAATATTCTGTAAATTGGACAGAATTTTATTCTCTTAGTGTGCATTACATGTACGGGGCCTCGGTGGCCGAGTGGTCTAGGTAGTTCGTCATGACTACTACTGATCACTAGCCTGTCAACGCTGGGGTTGTGAGTTCGAATCTCACCTGTGGCGGGATGTGTTCGACTCCGATCTTAATTGACAAGGATTGCCAATTTTCCTATCGAAGGTCGGTGGTTCTCTCTGGGTACTCCGGCTTCCTCCACCAATAAAAACTGGCCGCCGCGAAATGGTCAAAATGTGCTGAAAACGGCGTAAAACACCAACTAATACAAACAAACATTACTTGTAATTCAAATATAAAATACTTCAAAATGACAGGAATAATCTGTTTATTAACACATTAAATCACAAAATGTATAAATTAATAAAACTTATAGTTCATTGGCTTTTTTTTGTACTACAACAAAATAATTATAAAAATACTATTAATCTAATGAAATATGTTCAGAGATGATTTCTTTGCATAAATCAATCACTAGCTACAATATTATAAAAGTTTTATAATGTTTTTAAATATATATTAAAAGTGATCTATGACTGAAAGTAGCCGAGAAATGCAACATTCACGAGGGGGGTCGCAATTTGTCATTATATCAACAGCTGTAATGTAGGCTTGTTTGGCTTCTTCATTTCTATGTAAAAGTTTTAGCGCAAAACCTAGATAATCGAATGATATAGCAGTTGCATGATTGTCGCAGTTCAACATGAATTCCATTTTTCTGAGAGTTCTTTGTAAGTTGTGTACAGCTTTCCAACATTTTGCAATATTACTGTTCTTATATTGACAAAGAAAAGTAAGAATTATGCCAAATACAAGCGGTGGAATTTCTATCTCATGATCACATTTTGTTTCTAATTCTTGAGGTAACAACATGGATTCAGGTAAAATGTCTAAACACTTTACACTGTAGTGTCTCAGAAATGATAATGGAGTAATCTGTTTCGGTACCAAAGCTTGAATATGTTTTGAATGTTCAGATAACCAGAATATTTTGTCAGATGTAAACTTTGACATAACGGAAAACAAAACCTCCAATGATTTGTTATAATTCTTCATTCTGTAGAAAAGTGATGCCAGTAATAACCATCCTGACACTGCATCATGATGTACACATTGTAAAATGTATGACAAGGCTTCCTTGTATTGTCTGTAAGCTTTTTTATTCTTGGCTTTGATTTCTAATGACAACTGATTGGATGTTTTCTGACAAAGTAGAGATATAAGTATAAAAATATTGTCACGTGACATAGATACGAAGGGTCGATGATACAAGTATATGTAGGTCAAGCGATTTAAACTATCTCTTTTTTCTGAAATGTTTTCAAATAAATCATAATATAGTAAGCCATATTTTCCAAATAAATATGAAACTCTATCAACAACATGACAATTATTTAATTTTGAAGCTGTAGTAAAATCTGACAACCTTTCCGATGACAATATACAAATCCATCCGACGTTATATAAATTCTTCAAGGTTCGCAATAGCATTTTTCGCTGAATATAATTAAATCGGTTTTCAAATAAATTATTTTCCGGGATAAAATAATGTAAACATATTCCGTACTCTACATTATAAATCAATCTCTTGAAACACGACATAAAACAAGAGATAAGATTACACGGTGTCCACTTAGAAATATCGGACCCTTCTGATTCCCAGAACAACACAGTCTTGAGAAAATAAGAACATAATAAATCTTTGACTTCTGCCGTCTTCTCTATTATGTCCTTTAATAGTATTTTTAATAAGCCGTATACAAAGAGTTGTGTATGTGTAAAGGAAAATATCAATTGTTTCTCAGCCATTGAAAATGAAATTCGCCATTCCAGTTCTTCATTTGTTGAGCCCTTTGCTCCTATTGGTACAAAAAGAACTCCGTATTTTATTATATCTTGAATCAGGTCTGTTGTCGGCCACGAATTACGCGATCTCATTACCCACTGTTCAGCATCTTTTATCCATGATGTACTATGCAAGCCAACAGCAATGTCAATATCGACAAAATCATCTGATTTTGAACAACAAGGTCCATGAAGTTCAAATTCTGGGAGTTCTTCCATTACGGCTTCCTTGAAAAGTTTATTAGAAATATACCAAGAGCTCCCGTTATTTTCACACCATTCATGTTTAATATCCTCATCAAAATTAATTGGTATTAATTTAGTAAAGCCAGTTTTTGTATTCTGAGTATCCATGACTATTGCTTGTGTATCATCTGGTACATCTGACATTTCTTGATAAACTGGATAGTCCCTTAAAATAAGCATCAAATCGAAATCACTACCTGAGAAGTCCAGTCCCTCACCTCTACTTCCACTAATCAATGAGTAAACTTCGGGATCAACAATTACATGGTCTCTAGCTGATGATATTTCCCGTCTGTTTCTTACAGTTTCTTCTGTACCGATTACTTTACACATATAATTATATAAAGCCAAGGATTCTGATTGGGAAGACATTTCTATAAAAAAAATATAATATACCATATAACAGTGGTATTAGTTAATAGTTATTAAACATTCATTCTCTTAGGCAAGGTATTACGCATTACAAACAGTGTCTGAGTGTTAATAGTTTTATAAAATGTATATTATGTTACATTAATAGTGAATTTATACAGTTTAATGCGTTTTTATATCTATAAAGTGATGCTTCACAGTTCAATTGGTAGCTATATGTGCCGCTGACACAGTACCACTACGCTTTCCGTACTAAATTAATACTATTTTGATTTTAAACTGCCATTTCAGTCTTGTTTATTCTTGATTCTGTTGATTTTCAGTTTCTGACAAATCAGGATAACAAGACCAAAAGATGATAGTTTGCCTTGCAGTCAATGTCAATCAAGACTCTTTTAAGCAAACAATAAAAATTATGTTAATGTTTTTAAAATTTACCTGTGTTGAACTGATTGATGTTAACTTTAACCATCTTGATTGACTGCAAAAAGAAATAGAAATCTGGACTGTCTGAATCGACAATGATCCCTGTACCTCCGCAATAAGTTGGGACACTGACCCAATTGTAGAAATCTAAAACATTATGCCCACTTAAAGATGATATGCAATTATCCTATGAAAAAATTAGATTAATAGCTCCAATTAAAACAAAAAAAGTTCATTTCGCAAACATAAATTGACAATTTTTAAAATCTGACCCCTGTGGTCCCCAATTTTAGATAATTAAAATTCTAAAACATTATTGCACACCTACATATTGTGCATGACACTACTGTATTGATATGAAATGCATAAATTGAAAAATCATAAAGGAGTTTATGTCACAAGCTGAAATTGACAATATTCGAAACTTGACCCCTGTGGGCCTCAATTTTAGAAAATTAAAATTATAAAACCTTGTTGCGCATCTACTTAATGTGCATGACAATACTATATAGTAAAAAGAAGCATATATTGGAAAATGAAAAACAAGTTTATGTCACAAACTTAAATTGTAAATTTTTGAAATTCGACCCAATTTTAGATATTAAAATTATAAAACATTATTGCACATTTAAATATTGTGCATTATACTAATGAATAGAAATAAAATGCATAAATTGAAAAAATAAAAGTTTTTGCATGATAATATTGAATTAAAAATGTTTGAAATTCGACCCCTTTGGACCACAATTTAAGAAAATTAAAATTCTAAAACCTTATTGCGCATCTATAGATGGCACCTGACAACAACTGTATAAAAATAAAATGCATAAAACGCAAAATGAAAGAGGAGTTTACGTCACAAGCTTAAATTGACAATTTTTTCAAAATTCGACCCCTGTGGGTCCCAATTTTAAACAATAAAAATTCTAAAACCTTATTGCGCATCTGCATATGTTGCACGACAATATTGTATAAAAATAAAATGCATAAATTGTAAAATTAAAGAGGAATTTAGGTCACAAGCTTAAGTTGACAGTTTTTCGAAATTCGACCCCTGTGGGCCCCAATTTTAGAAAATCACAATTCTAAAACCTTATTGCGCATCTGCATATGGTGCATGACAATACTGTATAGAAATAAAATGCATAAATTAAAAAATGAAAGACGAGTTTAGGTCTCAAACTTGAATTCCAACTTTTCGAAGTTCGATCACTGTCGGCCCCTTGTTTAGAAAATCAAAATTCTAAAACCTTATTGCGTATGAAACCATTCTATATAGAAATTAAATTCCTAAACCCAAAAGTGAAGGAGGAGTTGATGTCACAAGAAAGTGCGACGGACAGACGGATAGACGGACCCATGGACGGAGACAATCGCTATATCCCCGACCTTCCTTCAAAAGTTTGAGGCTAATGAGGAGTTTAGGTCACAAGCTTAAATTTCCAATTTTCGAAATTCGACCCCTGTGGGTCCCAATTTTTGAAAATCAAAATTCTAAAACTTTATTCAATATTGCGCATCTGCATACAGTATGTGACAATGCTGTTTAGAAATTAAATGCATGAAATTAAAAATGAATGGGGAGTTTAGGTCACAAGCTTAAATTTCCAATTTTCGAAATTCGACCCCTGTGGGCCCCAATGTTTGAAAATCAAAATTCTAAAACCTTATTGCACATTTACATACAGTATGTGACAATACTGTTTAGAAACTAAATGCATGAAGTTAAAAATGAATGAGGAGCTCAGGTCACAAGCTTAAATTTCCAATTTTCGAAATTCCACCCCTGTGTCCGCAATTTTTGAAAATCAAAATTCTAAACGCATCTAATTACAGTTTGTGACAATACTGTAAAGAAATTAATTGCATCAAGTTAAAAATGAACGAGGAGTTCAAGAGACAAGGTTATCTAACGGACGGACAGACGGACTCCAATTTTTAAAAATCTAAATTGGTATATAATATTGTTCTTTATTATCTGTAGATGTGCAGAAAGGTTTTTAATTTTTAAAAATCGATTAAGGGTTCCAATTTCGGGACCGAAAATGGTGAATTGCTAAATTTGCCTTGTCTCTGGAAATACTCATTTATTTTTTGTGTCAGTGGTTTTATTCGTTTATAATATTGTTCTTCGCTATGTGCAGATGTGCAATAAGGCTTTCAATTTTGAAATTTGATTCAGGCTTCCAATTTTCAGACTGAAATTGTGAAATTGCTAATTTATCACTGTTAATTGTTTTTGACTTGTGCAGTGCGGGGATGGACATCGTTTATGATGGCACCAATTTCTAGTTTCTGTTTTTATTTGGTTCGTTAAACATACCTTAAAAAATCTTATATGTATTCGAAGCGTTTAAAAGTTACGCTAGTGCATGAATTGGAACCTCGGGTAGAAAATGTTTTAATGCAATCATTAGACATTAATGATTGTCTACCTTTCGTTCATTGCAATGATAAACCTAAGGAAAATTCGTGGAACCCCACACCCCAACCCCTGGCGGTTTGCTTGACCTTTTTTTGACAGTTTTAGTTATTTGATGGAAAAAACGCAAGGTACATATATGGCATTTATATAAAAAGTAAATCAAAGGAGTGCATACATAAACACATCATATATCTAGTCCTCAATTTTTAAAATGAAATTTGGAATACCAAAACCCGTACTCGAACTGCTTTCTAAAAGAACATGTGTTTGATTAAAAAAAACTTCTTAAATCGTAAGTAATGAAATATCGTATCTATTTACTATTTTGCAGATTTGTAATCAGCAGTAAACTAATTAAAGTAGGGGATTTTCTACAAATTGTCCATAGGATTTACATTGGAATGAAAAGGGGGTACACAATCCTTAAAACTCGACAACAATTTACAAAAGTTAACGTCGTCACTTACAATGATTGGCAGTTCTTCAGTGGATATTACAACCTTTGATAGTTCTATTCTTGATAGAGGTTTGTAGTCGGGGGGAGGGAGAGTTTGAAATTGAATTCAAAACATCAACAGTTAAGTTAGTGACGTGATCAGTACATATACTACCGATGTACATATACAGTGACATTTTCAGTGAAAACGGACGATAAAGAAGGTTATATATATAATTGTTTAAAAGAAATGGAATGTAGGTTAATTAACTTTTTTCGACATAAACATACTTTTGACTTTTGTAATCAAATCTGCGAAGAAAAAGGTCAACAGTTCTTCAAATTAGGAGAGAACTCGAATACTTGCTGACGTCAATCGTTCATGTGAATCCCAGTTAACTGAGATTTCCGGCAACGCGTCACCGGTCAAGAAAACGGATTTTTGCGGTACTATTAGATTGACGTCTACGAGTATATAAATACAATACTCTTCTATAAACATTCAAATGCAACCGTTAAAAAATGTTAATTTCATTTATCTCCCAACTTATGAGCAGAAATCATATTTTAGGACTAACGGGCTTTCGGACTCTCGGACCTTCGGACTAACGGGCCTTCGGACTTTCGGACTATCGAGCTTTCGGACGTACGGACCTTCGGACTATCGGGCCTTCGGACTATTGGGACTACGGAATACTGGGCGGACACTATAATTCCCAGGTCAATTCTGAAACCTTATTGCATCTACATACAGTGCGTGATATTATTGTAATGAAATTAGATGCATAAAATGAAAGAGGAGTTTAGGTCACCAGCTTAAATTCCAAATTTTCTAAATTCGACCACCTGTGGGCCCTGATTTTTGAATATCACACAGACGGACGGACGGGCAGACAGAATGGGACGATAACAATATCCCTGAACTACTTCTGAGTGCGGGGATAATTATATATATATATATATATATATATGCAAGACAATACTTTAATACAACTGGCTTGTATCGATATTCGCAATTCGATTCGATATACATGTTTTATTCATTTTATTTCATATAACTAGATGTTAAGACAATAAAAACATTGAAATATATTTAATATTCTATTTCCATACACATAGAACAAATTATATTCATGGTCTGTTATTGGACAAAATATACTTTACTTACCTTGGCTGTGATCGGACATTATCATTAAACCGAAAGTGGAACAAGGAAATTTCCCATGTTATGGGACGCCATAGCTGTTTCTTGTATGATCAAACTTATTTGTGATATTCTACATGTAACATGTGTCGGTTACATCTTTCACTGTCTAGAGTGCGTTACATGTACATGTAGTCATTATTTCAGTTTGTTTTATAAATATATATTAACTGCGCTATAAGACTGTACATTAATTTATTTGTATATTGTATAAACAGTACATTATTTTCTATGGAAGCCTATAAAGGACATATTTAAAATTTATTTTGAAAGGAGCAATTTTTTGTAACGAAACAGTTGGATATTTTAAATGTCAAAATTTTCATTTTAATAATATTTCTACATTTTACATTTTGATTTTCATAAAATTGAAATTTCGAGTTGTAGAATCTCAACATTTTGACGTCTGAAAAAATGAAAATTTTGGATTCTATATAAACTAGAAAATTTCTGGATTTTCTAATTTTCTTACTTGTATCGGTGTGAGCAATGCAATGAACTAACATATCAAATTTGTACTGTGTGTATACATGTTTAGTGTACATATAGATTCTATTTCAGTTTCGAGGAATTACAAGATTTCTACACTCGAGAGAGTTAAAATTAAGATTTTAACATGCGAGCCTTGTAATTCACGAGAAATTGAAGTAGAATTTGTTTCTCCCAATACGCTTGTACCAAAGAATCTAGGTCATCCCTAATTGTACCCCGACATTTGTTTTTGTTATCGTTTACGCTCGACCGGATATCGCTTGACGATTTGTTTAGTGCGAGGTCGCGACCTTTAGGACGGCCAATAAAATTCCGTTTCCGCACGAGACTTTTTAATTGCTCTAAATTATTTTTATTCAATGGGCTGAACGGTATGAAAATACGCACACCCATGGGAGAAATATTTATCTCCGCACTTCCAATGAAGTTTTGGGATATTTGTTATCAGTCCGTCTTGTCTGTCCGTCTGTCCATCTGTCCGTCCGTTAGATAACCTTGTCTCCAGAACTCCTCGTTCATTTTTTGTTTCAGCAAATTTATATTTTTTAGTATTGTGTTTTACTATGTGTTGATATGCAATAAGGTTTGGAATTTTGAAATTCGCTTAAGGGGTTCAATTTTCGCACCGAAATTGGTCAAATTGCAAATTTGGCCTTGTCTCTGGGGTGCTCATTCATTTTTCGTTTCAGCAAATTTATTTCTCTATGCTAATTTAGCCTTGTCTCTGAAAGTTCTCATGAATTTTTTTTTTGTTTTTGTTTCAGTGGTTTTGATTTTTTATGATATTGTTATTCCCTATTTATAGATATAAATTAAGGTTTTGAATTTTGAAATTCGTTTAAGGTGTCCAATTTTCAGACCGAAAATGGTCAAATAGCTTATTTTGCCTTGCATCTGAAAATACTGATTCATTTGTTTTGTTTCAGTGGTTTTGTTTGTTTATAATATTGTTCCATATTACCTGTAGATGTGCGAAAAGGTTTTGAGTTTTGAACATCGATAAGGGTTCCAATTTTGGGACCGAAAATGTTGAAATTTCTAATTTCAAAAATTCAGGCCCACAGGGGTCTAATTTCGAAAATTAGGAATTTACTAGACATTGAACCCGCGCGAGCGCGGGAAAATAAGCATTTTTTTGTGGTGGCCATATTGACTTTAAAAAGTTTTTGCGGCCATGGCATTCGTGGAACAGTAACTCAATGTGGATGTTGTGGCAGGCTTCCCATAAACTTTCCTGTCAAGTAGGTGGTGTCAACTGATAGTTTCATGTCTATATATGCTGTAGTATTCCAGAAATGGATGTTAATGCAAAATTTAACCAAAGTCAATGAAGCGTGAAATGTAGGTCAACGTGACCTAATTGTCATATGGTTGTTCGTTACAACCGAAGATGTATCCACTGATGAAGTAGACTGTATGCCACGTAGAATTACCAAAATGGACCTTAAGGTTCCATCATAGTCAAAATCTATGACGAAAATACAACCACTTAAATTGTCAATATGTTTATGTTACAATTAATTCTGAACTGGAACTTGATGAAAAGCTTTCATTAAATACACATTTCATATTGCATTACCTTTTTCATTCAGAATAAATATGAAAAAGAATATGAATTAACATTTCCTTACTGACGGATGAATTTTTCAAAAGATGCCGTGAGTTAAGTAGAGCATATTTTTGGAAAATAATTGTTCCAATTGTTCATTGCCATCATGGGCAGGGCAAACGAGGCTTAATTTCACAAATAAATCCAATAGACGATAAAAGCATTTTTAATGTGTGGCTGAGTGTGCTGTCCACGTTTATAAAGATGTCCGAGATAAATTTCGTCATTAATGATAAAGCAGACCATTTGTTAAAAATATTTTTATCTAGAGCTTACAGGGAATTGTACGGTAGAGCTATATTTAGACAGGTCACATGACAAATAATGTAAAAATGGATAATGGTTGGTTTTATCACTTTGTGCAAAGTAAACATCCGAGCAATCCAAAAAACAACTAAGTTAGGAATTCCTCTGAATTTTGCCTTACTTCTTCATAATCTTCAAAGTTCATAACCTTTACAGTTAGGAGAAATTGCGTTATTGTAGAAAAAAACAATCCTGAATACATGAAGCGGAAACATCCCACTCGAAGGAGAATGTTTTTAATTTGTTTTATTCTTCTTCCGTAATTTCAAACAAAAATACATTTAAAATATGTGCATAATTGTTTATTTAAATCAATGTGTTAAAATGATGCATTCGAGAACCTTCTAAGGGATATGTTGGGAGAATTCATACCGGAAAAGTCCATGCAAATTCCATTTGCACATAAACAAAACTGCAGTTTAAAATTTATAAATGCAGATTGTCAAATCCGATAATAACCTTTATAATCTGAACCTACATCGTTTATTTTGAACCACCCGTTTTGCCGCCTATTCGGCTAATTCGTAAATTTAGTATTATAGAAGCTTGTGACCTAAACTAATTTTTTATTTTTCATTTTATGCATTTAATTTCTATACAGTATTATCAAAAACTGCATTTAGATGTATAATAAGGTTTTAGAATTTTGATTTTCAAAAATTGGGGCCAAGAGGGGTCGATTTTCGCAAAAAGGTGAATTTAAACTCCTCTTTCATTTTTGATTTCATGCATTTGATTTATATACAGTATTGTCACATACTGTATGTAGATGCGCAATAAGGTTTTAGAATTTGATTTTCACAAATTGGGGCCCATAGGTGTCAAATTTCGAAAATTGGGAATTGAAGCTTGTGACCTAAACTCATCCTTCATTTTTGACTTCATGCATTTAATTTCTATACAGTATTATCACATACTGTATTTAGATGCGCAGTAAGGTTTTAGAATTTTGATTTTTAAAAATTTGGGCCCACCGTTGTCGAATTTCTTAAATTGGCAATTTAAGCTTCTGACCTAAACTCCTCGTTCATTTTTCATTTTATGCATTTGATTTCTATACAGTATTATCAGTGACATATACTATATGCAGATGTGCAATAAGTTTTTAAAATTTTGATTTTCAGAACTCGGGACCCGAGGGTGTTGAATTTTGAAAATTGGGAATTTAAGCTTGTTACCTAAACTCCTCTTTCATTTTTAATTTTATGTATTTAATTTCTTAACGGTATGGTCACACACTGTATGTAGATGTGCAATGAGGTTTTGGAATTGTGATTTTAGGGGTCGAATTTAAAAAATTGGGAATTATAAGTGGCCTTATTAATTATGCACCTACCGACCTTGTTTTTATATTTGATGTAATAAGAAATACACGTGTTTTTGACTAACATAACAGTAAGATATAAAAATATTCTGTAAAATTTCATAGGTCACAATTTTATTCTCTCATGGTGATGGTGCATTACTTCAATATATAAAATTCTTTAAAATGACTAGAATTATCGTTTTTTAACATCTTAAGTCACAAAATGTATTTAATATTAAACTAGCAGTTCATCTGATAATAACTTCAAGATTCACCTCTGCAATAAACTATAGGCAAACAGGATGTGGCTGCACAACAGATCGAAAAAAATTATTACACGCTACAACTCAACATTATGAAGCTGCAGACAAAATATAAAATCTTCCCTTATGCAGAAGCCAAGAAAACATTCACGAAAGTTTCCTACCCAAATTCATTCGGACGGACGGAGTAAAGCGGTTATTAGACCTGCTATCATGGAAATATGAACCTTGCTTCTTTCTTAAGATTTAACTTATGCATCCCTCACATTTCAAATATTGACATCCGGTTTTCCATAGAAAAGCTTCTTATCTCTATATAATAAAACTGAAATAACATGATATTCTGACCTCCCTTTCATGGTATAATGAACCAAACTGTGCTAATTTACTATGGTATTCTGACCCCCCCCCCCCCCCCCCCCCCCCGCCCCCATTATGGAAAACTGACCCCCATTTTTGTAATAATATCTTTCACTTTTCCATGATAGGGGTCAAAATCTCTTTGGAGAATTTATCCCCGAAATCAGAATACCATCTTATATATGGTACTACATGTATGGGGCCATGGAGTCAATGAAAATTAATTTAAAATTTAAACAAACATACAGATCGACCAAATTTTCAAATTTAATGTAATAAGAAACGCACAACCTAAAAATAGGACACAGTTACAAATATTCTGTAAATTGGACAGAATCTTATTATCTCAGTGTGCATTACATTTACTTCAAATATAAAATACTTCAAAATGACAGAATAATCTGTTTATTAACACCTTAAATCACAAAATGTATAATTTAATAAAACTAATAATTCATTGGCTTTTTTTGTACTACATGAAGATTTAATCAACAACAAAATAATTATAAAAATACTATTAATCTAATGAAATATGTTCAGAGATGATTTCTTTGCATAAATAAACCACTAGCTACAATATTATAAAAGTTTTATAATGTTTTTAAATATAGATTAAAAGTGATCTATGACTGTAAGTAGCCGAGAAATACAACATTCACGTGAGTTGTCAATAATACGTGTCATTATGGAAACAGCTGTAATGTAGGCTTGTTTGGCTTCTTCATTTCTATGTAAAAGTTTTAGCGCAAAACCTAGATACTCGAACGATATAGCAGTTTCATCATTGTCGATATTCAACATGAATTCCTTTTTTATGATAGTTCTTAGTAAGTTCTGTACAGCTTTCCAACATTTTACAATATTACTATTCTTATATTGACATAGAAAAGTAAGAATTATGCCAAATACAAGCGGTGGAATTTCTATTTTATGATCACATTTTGTTTCTAATTCTTGAGGTAACAATATGGATTCAGGTAAAATTTCTAAACACTTTACACTGTAATGTCTCAGAAATGATAATGGAGTAATCTGTTTCGGCACCAAAGCTTGAATATGTTTAGAATGTTCATATTCCCAGAGTAGTTTGTCAGATGTAAACTTTGACATAACGCAAAATAAAACCTGCAATGATTTGTTATAATGCTTCATTCTGTAGAAAAGGGATGCCAGTAATAACCATCCTGACACTGCGTCATGATGGACACCTCGTAAATTGTATGACAAAGCTTCCTTGTATTGTCTGTAAGATTTTTTATTCTTGCCTTTGATTTCTAATGACAACTGATTGGATTTCGTCTGACAAAATAGAGATATAAGTATAAAAATATTGTCGCGTGATATAGATACGAAGGGTCGATGATACAAGTACATGTAGGTCAAGCGATTTAATCTATCTCTTTTTTCTGAAATTTTTTCAAATAATTTATAATATAGATAGCCATATTTTCCAAATAAATATGAAACTCTATCAACAACATGACAATTATTTAATTTTGAAGCTGTAGTAAAATCTGACAACCTTTCCGATGACAATATACAAATCCATCCGACGTTATATAAATTCTTCAAGGTTCGTAATAGCATTTTTCGCTGAATATCATTAAATCGGTTTTCAAATAAATTATTTTCCGGGATAAAATAATGTGGACATATTCCGTACTCTACATTATAAATCAATCTCTTGAAACACGACATGAAACAAGAGATAAGATTACACGGTGTCCACTTAGAAATATCGGACCATTCTGATTCCCAGAACAACACAGTCTTGAGAAAATAAGAACATAATAAACCTTTAACTTCTGCTGTCTTCTCTATTATGTCCTTTAATAGTATTTTTAATAAGCCGTATACTAAGAGTTGTGTATGTGTAAAGGAAAATATCAATTGTTTCTCGGCCATTGAAAATGAAATTCGCCATTCCAATTCTTCATTTGTTGAGCCCTTTGCCCCTATCGGTACGAAAAGAACTCCGTATTTTATTATATCTTGAATAAGGTCTGTCTTCGGCCACGAATTACGAGATCTTATTACCCACTGTTTAGCATCTTTTATCCACGATGTACTATGAAAGCTATTAGCCACGTCAATATCGACAAAATCAGATGATGTTGAACAACAAGGTCCATGAAGTTCTCTTTCTGGGCGATCTTTCAAATGGAATTCCATGAAAAGTTTATTAGAAAAATACCAAGAGCTTCCGTTATTTTCACACCATTTATGTTTAATATCCTCATCAAAATTAATTGGTATTAATTTAGTAAAGCCAGTTTTTGTATTCTGAGTATCCATGACTATTGCTTCTGTATCATCTGGTACATCTGACATTTCTTGATAAACTGGAAAGACCTTAGGAATAACCATGAAATCGAAATCACTTCCTGGGAAGTCTAGTCCCTCCCCTCTACTTCCACTAGTAAATACGTAAAACTCGGGATTAATATTTCCGTAGTCTCTAGCTGATGATATTTCCCGTAAGCTTTTTACAATTTCTTCTGTACCAATTACTTTACACATATAATTATATAAAGCCAAGGATTCTGATTGGGAAGACATTTCTATAAAAAAAAATATAGACGTATCGTTGAATAAATAACAGTGTTACATGAAGTAGTTAATAGGTATTAAACTTTCATTCTCCTAGGCAAGGTATTGTACGCATTACAAACAAAGGTTGTCTGAGAGTTAATTGTTTTATAAAATGTATCTTATGTTACATTAATAATGAATTTAACAGTTTAATGTGTTTTTATATGCATAGAGTGATGCTTCACAATTCAGTTGGTAGCTATATGTGTCGCTGACACTACCGCTATGCTTTCCGTACAAAAGTAATGCTATTTTGATCTTTAACTGTCATTTTTGTCTTGTTATACCCACATTGTGGGTATATTGTCGTTGTCTCTGTCCGTCCGTCCGTCACACTTTCTTGTCAACTCCTCATTCAGTTTTTGGTATAGCATTTCAATTCCTTCACAGTAGTATTGCATATATCCTATAGATGCGCAATAATATTTTAAATTTTTTGATTTCGCTCAACGGGTGAGATGTTGGACCGAAAACGAGCGAATTATCATAATATGTTTGTGACATCAACTCCTCATTCATTATTGATGCAAGGCTTCTACATTCATTATAGAATGATTGTACATGTGATGTAGGTGCGCAATAATGTTTTAAAATTTTAATTTCTTTCGTGGAGCAAAATTTGGGACCGAAAATGAGCAAATTTTCAACATATGCTTAAAACATTAATTTCTGAGGCATTTTTTATGCTAGGATTCTGGTTTGTCCATGATGGACAGATCCAAAAAAAGATACCAACACACAATTTTTGACCCATGGCATATAGGAAGTATTATAATTATCAAAATATGCTGTTGATTTTTTTTCCATTTAAAGCAAAAGTGTAAAGAAATTTTCTGACCTTATCAAATCTGCCAGATCCCCACACCCCCTCCCCTCAAATTCAAATGGTCATCCCCTTATTGGGTTATGGTTTTTGTATAAAAAAAAAAAAATGAAAACAGAGTAATGCAGATGTGGCACTGGGTTCTGCGGAATTCCTTTTGAATTTGTTATTTAAAAAGTATTTTAAAACTATTTTCTTATTTTAAAAAATTTAAATATGTATCTGTAAATATGGAAATTATTGCAATGTTTTTATTATTGCGAAAATTGCGATCGGTTTAGGATCGCAATATTAAAAACTCGAATTTTTAATGCATATTTTCACGTTCGATTTATTCTAGATTTGTCTCGTAGACATTCGGAGACAGGTTTGGTATATACTTAATTGTATAGTTATTGTTTTGGCAGCAATTATATATATATATATATATATATATATATATATATATATATATATATATATATATATATATATATACATATATGTGTGTGTATATATGTATATATATAATAACATTTTGAATTCTAATATTTTTTAATCCATTAGTTAAAACAATTACATTAATAAAACTTCCATCTTCAATTTTTACACGATCTCCGATCGCAATAAAAAAAAACTCCTTTTTCACACGGTCGCCGATCGCAATAATTAAACCTCGCAATTTTGTCTGTGGTAGAAGAATCGCAATAATAAGTGCACTCGAAATTTCCGAATTTACAGTACACAGACTAGAGGAATTGAACCTCAAACTCGCATAGATTATACGAGTCCACCAGGGTACTGTTTTTTTAATATTTTTTTTCTATATATTTAAGGTCTTTCCTTTCACTATAAGGAAAGACCTTACTGTATTTCTTCTGATTATTATTCTTTTTCCGCCAAAATTTAACGAAATTTCCCAAAAAAGTATGTGACATGTTGAAATGATATTAGGTATCAAGTATCGGTTGACCAAAAGCTATCTTGTGGTTAGGGCATTCTTTTTCCGCCAAACTTTGAAGACATTTCCCCAAAAAAGTATGCGACATGTTGAAATAATATTAGGTATCAAGTATCGGTTGACCGAAAGCCATCTTGTGGTTAGGGCACTATACTGTAACATTTCCTTTATAGCGGTTTTCTCCCCTAACACCGAAAACCTTGTTATCGCTTTTCCTAAAAAATTCCGCCAAACTTTAATGACATTTCCCAAAAAAAAAAACCATTATAGATATGAAAAAAATGTTAATACAAAAAAGGTCAGTTTCAAAAGACCTACATTTAGTACCAAGGTCAAAAGTCAGAGATCAAGGTCATCGAAAAAGTACTTAGCAACAGATGGAAAAGTAACTAGCAACCATATATATTTATGCTCAGGACCCTATTATACCGCTGTAGAGGTGAAAGTTGAAGGTCAAGGGTCAAGGTCATTGAAAAATTCCTTAGCAACTGATGGAAAACTACCTAGCAACCATATATATTAATGCAGAGGACCATATTATAGAGCCGTAGAGGTCAAAATGGAAGGTCAATGGTCAAGGTCATTGAAAAAGTCCTTAGCAACTGATGGAAAAGTACCAAGAACAAAAAGGTAAAAGGAAAGACCTTTCAATTGTTCATGAACAATTGACTTTTAATTGTATATATTTTTATATTTACATATTTTAATAATTTATGTTGACCCCAGCTCTACTAAGACACATGAATCCACATCGTTAATTTATCATAAGATGTTGATCAACTAAAGAATGTCGGGGATTAACATAAAGATCTTTGATCCTAAAATAAACTTTGCATGGTTTATTTTAACTCGGGGTAAGTTTTGTCCTTAACACTAAATTTTCATCAAAATCATCATTTCGATGAAACAAATTGGGGGGAAGTTGTTTGTTTAAGACAAAATCAGGATGACAAGACCAAAATAAGATATTTTGCCTTGCAGTCAATCAAGACTGGTTAAGATTAACTCTTAAAAGCCAAGAATAAAAATTATAAAAATCAGAATTCTGAAACTATTTTGCGCATTTACATATAGTACATGACAATACTGTATAGAAATTAAATGCATGAAATTAAAAATGAATGAGGAGTTTAGGTCACAAGCTTAAATTCATAATTTTTGAAATTCGCTCCCTATGGTCCACAGTTTTTGAAAATCAAAATTCTAAATCTTATTGCACATCTACATACAGTGTGTGACAATAATGTATAGAAATTAAATGTATAATAGATTGAGGCAGTCGGTAACGACAGCTATCCCCGCACTCCCCACACTTTGTATACGTCTGCACCTTTTCACAATCATATTTTCGAATAAAGGCTCACATTTTGGAAAATCAAAATTCTAAAACCTTACAGCGCATCTGCCTACAGTTTATGACAATACTGTATAGAAATTAAATTCATAAAATAAAATTTTGCGCATCTATTTACAGTGTGTGATAATATTGTATAGAAATAATTTAATGTCTTTCGGCCCTAATTTTTGAAAATCATACAAACGGAAGGACAGACGGATGGGGCGATAACAATGGCTGCATTTCATCTTTGATCTTTGAAAATGGTCATACTTCATCTCCGCGATAAATGTATACTTCAACTCCGCGAATTGAATTAATTAAATCATATTATGTATTATAATAAATGTGTTAAAGTATACAATCCAGGGAAAAAACGCCATGAGCTTCCACTCACTCACTCACTCACTCGATTCATATTTTAGAGTTGTTCTGTGAACATTTGCCAACTCAAGATGGATTTCATACACACCGAAACCAATCGTGCTAATAAATGCGTTATTTATCACAACTTTACGTACAGAAAAGCTAATGTTCTGAAAAATGGTGATGTTGTGTATAGATGCAGCACCGAGAAACATGCAAGGCCGGCATCATGATTGATCAGTTTGGAACGTACTCATCTAGAGAAATTTCCCGTCAGCAATACGTTGAAGTACTCTGCTCAGACAGATATTTGAACTGTGCGAAGTCTCCCACTGTTCTTCGGAGTTATCATTTTAAATATAAACAATTTTAGGAAAAGGTAATATAATATTTTATCATATATTTATAGAAAAAAGGAGGTAAAATTGTACCCTACAATAAAATTGTAAATTGTACATATGCCCGCACAAATCTTATAAGAATTGGCTTAGCGGGCTAATATGACTTTGATATCAACTGTTTCCGGCTTATATCAACTGTTTCTGTTTTATATCACACCCTGTTATAAATCAGTCGTTTCCGTAATCGATTCTAAACTTACTAGCAAATAGAAACACGGCAGACGATAGCTGGACGAAACTGTGGATTATATTAATTCGCTCAAAAACGTTAATACAAACAGAAAAACATTAAGTGACAAAACATTTTGACTAAATGGATGAGGGGCAATGACGACTTGCAGCACCTTGAGGATATTCGGTGATACGGCAATGAAACTGAAATCATTGAGATAAGAATTTTCATGGAGACCTATAAAACACCAATGTTGAAGTATATGATAAAAATACCATAACTTGTCATTATTCATATCAGACTCATTATCAACCCATGGTCAAAATTATCCCTCGATCCTGGCGGCTCTCGGGTTGATATCTTGACCTAAAGCCGATAATAGGTGGGATATGGGAAAAATGCCATGTTGTAATCTTTATAGATCGCGGAGATGAAATGTTTTTATTCGCGGAGATGAAGGATTTTTTCACGGAGATGAAGTGCGCAGATAACAATATCCTCGAAATTCTTCCAAGTGCGGGGATAATTAGATACTTTAAGACAACTGGCTTATACCGATATTCGCGATTCGATTCGATATACATGTTTTATTAATTCTATTTTCATATAACTAGTTGTTAAGACAATGAAAACATTAAAATATATTTCCTTTTTTATTTCCATACGCGAAGATAAATGTATTCATGGTATGATATTGTAAAACTGTACTTAAAACTAAGTATTTCCATTTTCCATTCTCTATTCTGTATGTTGCGAAACAGCACATAGGACAATAGAAAACAAGGAAAATAAATGGAAATGGTGAGCTGTCAAATGGACATAAAACGACTTAAATGTACAAGATCCACAAGCCGAACAAAACCAAATACAAAATCGTAAAAAAAAACAACCAAACTAAAAAGTTGTGTATTATCTACATATAAGTCGTTTTATGTCCTTTTTGACAGGTTACCATTTCCATTAATTTTCCTTGTTTTAAAAATATACATACCTTGGCTGTAATCTGACATTATCATTAAACTGAAAGAAGAACAAGGAAGTTTCCAGGTATGTCACGTTAGTTGCTTATTCCCGTTTCCCGTTTCCTGATTCAATAATGAATAATTGGTTACCAGTTTCTTATTAAAATGCGGTGTTTCGGGGAAAAAAGTTTGTCAAAATAAGGAAGAAGAAAGGATTTGTTTTGTCTACTTAGACAGGAAAAAGCTCCTAAACACAACCAAAATATTATGAATGTTTTTTTTTTAATCTTAACCTACTCATTTATATGAAATTGATGTTGGATCAACAGTGTAACGATAACCCAGAAGCCATTCTTGCGGATGAATTAATTACTATTGCTTATGGTGATTGACATAAATCACTGTTTTTTATTTTGTTTTTGTTGTTTTGAATTTCGAAATCACGAATGTAGAATATCAAAATTTTGACATCTGAAAGCATGAAGATTTCAAATTCTATAAACTCGAAAATGTCTGGATATTCTCAATTTCTTCCCTGTATTAGCATGAGCATTGAACTGAAATATTAAATTTGTCACCATGTTCGGTTTATTTTGCAATCGGTAGAAATAAAATGTTCAGTTATGGCGGATTGATTTTTCTCAAACTATTGAATTCCAAATTCCTTGAAAAAAATTATTTGATTCAGAAATAAAGGGAAAAAAATGATTTTGGCTATAGTAATATATTATTGAATTTCACATGTATTTCAGAAAGGAACTTTTAGAGACATGAATGACAAACATCTAAAGTCGTTCTCTGACTCTGCGTCATGATCACAAAAAAGTTTCCAATAAATTTCAAATAATTTCGTTGAAGTGTTCTGGGCAGTAAAGACTGAATAAAATAATACAGTATGATAAATTCTTTTAATACAACATTTAATGTACTTATGTCAAATCACCTTGTTAACGGTTCTTAATTAGATGACATTTGTTTAGGGACGAGATCAAAAGTTCAATGTAGGATAAAAAACTTAATTCACATAGTTTTTTCACTGACCCCCCCCCCCCCCCCCGCCCCCCTTCTGAAGGATTTTTTCACGGAGATGAAGTGCGCAGATAACAATATCCTCGAAATTCTTCGAAGTGCGGGGATAATTAGATACTTTAAGACAACTGGCTTATACCGATATTCGCGATTTGATTCGATATACATGTTTTATTAATTCTATTTTTATATAACTAGTTGTTAAGACAATGAAAACATTAAAATATATTTCCTTTTTTATTTCCATACGCGAAGATAAATGTATTCATGGTATGGTATTGTAAAACTGTACTTAAAACTAAGTATTTCCAGTTTCCATTCTCTATTCTGTATGTTGCGAAACAGCACATAGGACAATAGAAAACAAGGAAAATAAATGGAAATGGTGAGCTGTCAAATGGACATAAAACGACTTAAATGTACAAGATCCACAAGCCGAACAAAACCAAATACAAAATCGTAAAAAAAACAACCAAACTAAACAGTTGTGTATTATCTACATATAAGTCGTTTTATGTCCTTTTTGACAGGTTACCATTTCCATTAATTTTCCTTGTTTTAAAAATATACATACCTTGGCTGTAATCTGACATTATCATTAAACTGAAAGAAGAACAAGGAAGTTTCCAGGTATGTCACGTTAGTTGCTTATTCCCGTTTCCCGTTTCCTGATTCAATAATGAATAATTGGTTACCAGTTCCTTATTAAAATGCGGTGTTTCGCGAAAAAAGTTTGTCAAAATAAGGAAGAAGAAAGGATTTGTTTTGTCTACTTAGACAGGAAAAAGCTCCTAAACACAACCAAAATATTATGAATGTTTTTTTTTTAATCTTAACCTACTCATTTATATGAAATTGATGTTGGATCAACAGTGTAACGATAACCCAGAAGCCATTCTTGCGGATGAATTAATTACTATTGCTTATGGTGATTGACATAAATCACTGTTTTTTATTTTGTTTTTGTTGTTTTGAATTTCGAAATCACGAATGTAGAATATCAAAATTTTGACGTCTGAAAGCATGAAGATTTCAAATTCTATAAACTCGAAAATGTCTGGATATTCTCAATTTCTTCCCTGTATTAACATGAGCATTGAACTGAAATATCAAATTTGTCACCATGTTCGGTTTATTTTGCAATCGGTAGAAATAAAATGTTCAGTTATGGCGGATTGATTTTTCTCAAACTATTGAATTCCAAATTCCTTGAAAAAAATTATTTGATTCAGAAATAAAGAGAAAAAATGATATTGGCTATAGTAAATAAGGTACATAACAGTATTAACAAAACTCGTAAGTCCATAAGACGTGTGACAAAACTGGTATCACACCACTGGAAAGTTGCAACCGTAATGGTCCTGACTTGGTACAGGCATTTCAAAAGAAATGGTGGGTTGAATCTAGGTTTTACAGCGCGCCAAACCTCCCGCTTCCATTACGGCATAAAAGTACCAGTGGTGGTAATCAACATAGATATGCTGATGTCAAAGTTGGTAAAGTAGAAACAAAACACCAAGATAAGTTATAAAAAACAATCTTCAATGATAGTAGTAGAAGATACTGAATATTTTTCAACCAAATCTTGGTATTTGAAAAAGAATTTCGTAAGAGACCTTTTTAGACGCATTTCCTCGTATTCCTGGCTAAGAAGTCTGTCACGCAGATGTTTATGGCGTTCAAGGAAATCAGAGTAGTTGGAACATGCTCTAGCGTAACGAATCAATTGAGAAATATAAACACCATATGCAGGAGATGTTGGGATATTGCTGCATAGGTAAGGAAAATTTATAATTTTAAAATCAAAATCGTCTCTTTTATCGTATATCTTGGTGCTTAGTTTACCACTACTGTCAAATTCGAGATGAAGGTCTAGAAAGGATGCTGTACAAGTTGTTTCTGTAGTTTCTTTAATTTCGAGTTCTGGTGGATATATCAATGGAAGCCATTGAGCAAAAGAAGGATTGTTCATGGACAAAACATCATTATATTATTATATATCAATATATTATTGAATTTCACATGTATTTCAGAAAGGAACTTTTAGAGACATGAATGACAAACATCTAAAGTCGTTCTCTGACTCTGCGTCATGATCACAAAAAAGTTTCCAATAAATTTCAAATAATTTCGTTGAAGTGTTCTGGGCAGTAAAGAATGAATAAAATAATACAGTATGATTAATTCTTTTAATACAACATTTAATGTACTTATGTCAAATCACCTTGTTAACGGTTCTTAATTAGATGACATTTTGTTTATGGACGAGATCAAAAGTTCAATGTAGGATAAAAAACTTAATTCACATAGTTTTTTCACTGACCCCCCCCCCCCCCCCCGCCCCCCTTCTGAAGGATTTTTTCACGGAGATGAAGTGCGCAGATAACAATATCCTCGAAATTCTTCCAAGTGCGGGGATAATTAGATACTTTAAGACAACTGGCTTATACCGATATTCGCGATTTGATTCGATATACATGTTTTATTAATTCTATTTTCATATAACTAGTTGTTAAGACAATGAAAACATTAAAATATATATATTTCATTTTTTATTTCCATACGCGAAGATAAATGTATTCATGGTATGATATTGTAAAACTGTACTTAAAACTAAGTATTTCCAGTTTCCATTCTCTATTCTGTATGTTGCGAAACAGCACATAGGACAATAGAAAACAAAGAAAATAAATGGAAATGGTGAGCTGTCAAAAGGGACATAAAACGACTTAAATGTACAAGATCCATAAGCCGAACAAAACCAAATACAAAATCGTAAAAAAAAACAACCAAACTAAAAAGTTGTGTATTATCTACATATAAGTCGTTTTATGTCCTTTTTGACAGGTTACCATTTCTATTAATTTTCCTTGTTTTAAAAATATACATACCTTGGCTGTAATCTGACATTATCATTAAACTGAAAGAAGAACAAGGAAGTTTCCAGGTATGTCACGTTAGTTGCTTATTCCCGTTTCCCGTTTCCTGATTCAATAATGAATAATTGGTTACCAGTTCCTTATTAAAATGCGATGTTTCGGGAAAAAAGTTTGTCAAAATAAGGAAGAAGAAAGGATTTGTTTTGTCTACTTAGACAGGAAAAAGCTCCTAAACACAACCAAAATATTATGAATGTTTTTTTTTTAATCTTAACCTACTCATTTATATGAAATTGATGTTGGATCAACAGTGTAACGATAACCCAGAAGCCATTCTTGCGGATGAATTAATTATGGCGGATTGATTTTTCTCAAACTATTGAATTCCAAATTCCTTGAAAAAAATTATTTGATTCAGAAATAAAGAGAAAAAAATGATTTTGGCTATAGTAATATATTATTGAATTTCACATGTATTTCAGAAAGGAACTTTTAGAGACATGAATGACAAACATCTAAAGTCGTTCTCTGACTCTGCGTCATGATCACAAAAAAGTTTCCAATAAATTTCAAATAATTTCGTTGAAGTGTTCTGGGCAGTAAAGAATGAATAAAATAATACAGTATGATTAATTCTTTTAATACAACATTTAATGTACTTATGTCAAATCACCTTGTTAACGGTTCTTAATTAGATGACATTTTGTTTAGGGACGAGATCAAAAGTTCAATGTAGGATAAAAAACTTAATTCACATAGTTTTTTCACTGACCCCACCCCCCCCCCCCCCCGCCCCCTTCTTAACCTAATTTGGGAAAAATTGACTGACAATATGGGCATATGCTTTGAGAGTATACTTTTTGTATCATGGGCCATTTTTTTCCTCAACAATGTATGTTTGTTCTGTATATTGACTTGGACATCACTTGAATCCGTATTTTTCAATCCGAAAATCGATGTCGGATAACAAAACTTGCAGTGGTTTTTACCCCACCCCCACCCCAAACTATTTGAATTAAGTTTTTCATCCTACATTGAACTTTTGATCGCGTCCCTTATAACTATAAAAGCATACAATTTAAATCATTATTTCTTCATGTATATACATTTAAGAAATAGTAGTCTCAACATCTTTGGGCACTCGATCTTTCTTAAAATCATATTTATCAAAGAGTTATTATTAATAAACAATTAACAATGAACTGATGTAGAAACATCGTGGAAAAGCTGCAGGATAACTCTATATTTAATCCTTACTGTTACCCTCAACTAGTAAAAACACTTTCCTCCGCTCCTGCTACAAAAACTCCTCCCCTGTTTCAATTGAACTTTTGTGACGTCATTTCCGGTGGACGACCCACCACATGATCCACCTGGCTCCTTAAATGTGAGTTGAAAAGTTTCAATACATTTCCGTATTTGTTCTTTGTATGCTACCAGATGAAACTTTAAATAAGATGTACAAATAGTAGGAAGCATCAATATAAGCTCTCGCTGGAAAAGTTTCACACGATTGCCAAGTGATGTTTGTTTTTTTCTTCAATTTTTTTGTCATTTTATTTTATTTGTTGACTGTTCAAACAGCATATATTCATATCTTTTTTTTTACAGAAAATGAAGATTAGTTCAATCATCAACATTTTAACCATAATGGTTGCTGCGCAAGGTAGAATCTTTAATATTCAATATTAATTTTTTTTCTGCAATGTAATTTTTTTATCCATAAAATCGTCGATCTGTTTGGTAATCTGTTTCAAAATCCTTTTCTATTTCCCCGGTTATATATACATTTCTCCTATTCTTGACGTGTTTAATCAGTGGGATAAAAATACATAATATCTTTAACCACTTCCCCATGATTAAATTTCTGCATTGGAATTCCTGCGGTTTTTTCTACGTTTAATGGAAAGATAAAATATAGAACTTCCTAAATGGCGTTCATGTAAAAAAAAAAAATGCGTAGCAACGGCATTTTCCTGAGGTTTTTGTTGAAAATCATAGAAGAAACAGATTCTCCTTCAATTTACTCGTGAGTTATAGAATTTCTCCACCCTCAATAGTTAAATTTTAGATCTTAACAGGTTCGCTAAAGCTCGCGTGTTGAAAATAAAAAAAAATAACTATCTCGGGAGGAGAAATTCCATTACTCACTCGTACCTGAAGGAGAATCTATATTTACATGTATGTGTAGTTTAAATATCTACACACGTTCAACATTGTAGGCCTTGAGCGCAACTAATGGGTCATAAATAGACGAAATGTGCACGCCTTGTGAATCCAAATTAATATTAAAGAACTTACTAATTAACGGATTTTTCTCATACGAAAATTTTCGTGAGGTTTTTGTTGAAAATCATAGAAGAAACAGATTCGCCTTCAATTTACTGGTGAGTTATAGAATTTCTCCACCCTCGATAGTTAAATTTTAGATTTTGACTGGCTCGCTAAAGCTCGCGGGTTGAAAATCAAAAATTTAACTATCTCGGATGGAGAAATTCCATTACTCACTCGTACCTGAAGGAGAATCTATATTTACATGTATGTGTAGTTTAAATATCAACACACGTTCAACATTTTAGGCCTTGAGCGCAACTAATGGGTCGTAAATAGACGAAATGTGCACGCCTTGTGAATCCAAATAAATATTAAAGAACTTACTAATTAACGGATTTTTCTCATACGAAGATTTTCGTGAGGTTTTTGTTGAAAATCATAGAAGAAACAGATTCGCCTTCAATTTACTGGTGAGTTATAGAATTTCTCCACCCGCGATAGTTAAATTTTAGATTTTAACTGGCTCGCTAAAGCTCGCGTGTTGAAAATCAAAAAGTTAACTATCTCGGATGGAGAAATTCCATACCTCACTCGTACCTGAAGGAGAATCTATTTACATGTGTAATATCTACAAGCGTTCAACATTTTAGGCATTGAGCACGACTGATGAGTCGTAAATCGACGAAATGTGCACGTCTTGTGCATCAAAATAAATATTAAAGAATTTACTAATTAACGGATTTTCCTCATGCGAACAAAATCATATGATAGAGAATCCTAATAATTTACGAACGAGGCTATGATTGTCACACAATGCATCTTTCATTGTACAAGTGTACTATTTAATTTGTAGAAATGTCTTCTCACAATGTGAATGATGATGGATATACCTTGGTCTATCATCAACAACAAGAAGACTATCAGTCAGCCAGCAATATATGTAGAAGTCATGGCGGGACACTTCCAATAATCAATAACCATATTGTCCACGAAATAATGGCAGATATTCCGCCATTAAAGTAAGTTGGATGGCTTTGGTCATAACGAAAGCAAGATATTACAATGAATTGATAAGTTGCAGTGTTTCCTTTTAATGGTTATATTTTCTTCGCAAACAAAATAAATGTTTTTATTTTATCTTTTTTAGGGGGAAAAAGGGGGGGTGGTGCGACGTTGTTCTGCAACATTAGTTTTTTTGTCTTGTTATTTAATTCGTTTGCCTTTAACGTTAGCAAGGACAAGGGAAATATTAAATGATGAATAATATTTTGTGTGGCAATGAATTTAGAAAGCTTTCGATATATATTCCATTTCTAATCAATATATTTTCTATTTTTCGGAAGTACTAGACCACTGATTTGTATCAAGCTAATTCAAACTGTGTATTTTACAGAAACATCAGTATATGGATAGGGTTAACATATGTCAACGAATCTTGGATGTGGGAAGACGGGACACCGCTTACAACTTCACAAAGGCCACGCTGGACAAGGCAGTCTAGTGTGTGTGTATCGACACTTATAGAAACAGAATCGCTGTTAGAAGTTACTGCCTGCAATAAAAAGCTTCCGTTTTTCTGTCAATATAAATCAGGTCATAACAATATTCATAGGAGTACAAACGTTTTTATTGTTGCAAATATAATTGAATATAAAGATTATAAATATTATTGCTTAGTCATTACACTGAAGAGGTTAGTTAAAACAAAGAAGTGTAAATAATGGTTATTGAATATAAAATTCAATTCTAAAATACGCAATTCACCATCCTGATCATTGTATTATTACTTTCCACTATATAATGCCTTTACTGTAAGCTTGACAAAGAAAAGTTAAGTTGAGTTAATTTTTCTTGGATCTGAAAGAAAGATTACGAATTTTAATCAAATACATTTCTTCAGTTTAATTGGTTTATTTGAACAATTTCACTTTTACGTGTTGATCAAAGAAAAAAAATGTAAAAATGCATGTTAAAGAAGAATTTAGCCCTAAAAAGCATTAATTTTTAATGAACGAACGTCAATCCAATATATATAAGATGTAAGTTAAATGGCACGAATACCTCATAAATGTTTACTTTGGATACGTCATAGTTACATAGAAATGAAAGAATATATGGGGTAAATTTCGATGAAACAACACACTTGGCCCCAGTTTCAAAAACTTTCATAGGACTGCGACCGAGACTGGTTCCAGAACATCAATAGAAAAATATACTAAAGACAGCGGAAATCAGCTCACACTTACACTAATCGTACGGATATTTGTCAAACGGGGCAATGAATCAGACTAAAAAAAGTACAAAAAGAGGTAACCGCCCAGCCTTCAACAAACTGGATAGCTAGCTACTTATTGTACTCTATAAAATACATTGTGGAAAAAAATCAGTCAAAACTCAATAATGTCTATACGTATTTTATGTAATATCTTTTACCAGTTGACAGTTTTTTAAACCTTTAATGTTTTATTATTAGGAAAATGTTACTTTAGAATTTATAGACATTCCAGCATAGTTGGACATAACACGTTCAGTTTGACGAGGACCACATTAGAAGGGTGTAAAGACGTGTGTAGTCATGTGACTGAATTTGAATGCGCGTCATTTGAGTATAGTCCAGTGAACAAATTTTGTCAGCTCAATGACGTTAATCGATGGACTGCAAAAGAAAGCTTTGTTTATTTCGACAAAAGTTGGGACTATTATCATAAAACATGCTATACTTGTAAGTTGTCTTCTTAATATTATTAGACACTTAAAGAAAACATTGTTAGATCACCTGGCCCAAAGGCGCCCCGACGTCCAATCTAACATGACTGCCGTTACTGAATATAGAAAAAATCATGGATGAATTTAAAAAATCTTCTATGACTTTTGGTGTCAACTTTTAAAATTTTGTCCGATGAACCAGAATGTCAACCATTATGGCTACTATAGTTGAACTTACGTTTAACATAGGACCCTGTGGAAAAATTCATTTAAAATCTTAGTAATTGTCCTTAGGGGTCAGACTTATAATCGATAATCTGGAGTGTCTACAAAGATGGCACAAACAGCCAAACTTAGTGTAAAATATTACCCTAAGACAAATTCATTGAAAAATTTTCTAGTCTGAAACCACTCGGCCAATTGGGACCAAAATTTTGAGTGGCTCTATTTCAAAAATATGACACCGTCGCCGACTTCTAACCAACATGGTTGTTTTTACTAAAAAATTTTTTTTAAAAAGAGAGGGGGGTGAATTTAAAATAAAAATTGAAACTGTATGACCAAATGGACAAAAAACCTTTACTATAATGGTCTCTGCGAGGTCCTCTTTCAGAAGTTTGTGTGCTCTTTTATTATTAATGCTTAAATGTTTTTACTCAGTCTTAATTTATGCTTGTGTCTGTTTTATTTTCATGTGCTCCAGTTTTTAACATGGTTTATTAATATTGCTTTTATTTTGCTTGTCTTGTATATATGTTATAGTTGGTTTAAAGAGCTAATATAGCTCATGTTATTTGTTGTATGTATATATGTGCCGACTTTAAATAAAATTTACTTCTTACTGACATAATGTCAACCAATATGGCCGCCATAACCGAACTTTATTTAACATAGGATCCTCTGGGAAAATAATTTTAAAATCTAAAAAGTGTCTGAAAAAGTGCAAATCGGAAGCCTACTTGGCAACAATGGTCCTTAGTTGGTAGTCTTTCAGATTTATGTCCCATAATTCGGACTGTCGACTCAAATGGCCACAACTGCAGAACTTAGTTTAACATAGGAACCTATCACAAAATTCATTAAAAAATTTTCTAGTCTGAAACCATTGTGCCAATTGGAACCAAACTTGGCAACAATGGTCTTTAGATGGAGCTCTTTCATAATTGTGTCATCAGACATGAAACACTTTCTCTGAAAGTACTCAGCAAAATGGAACCGAACTTTGCATCAGTGATATTTATCCTATGGCCAAGGCTGCTGACTAAGATGACCAACAATGCCTAAAATAGGACAGGATGGCAAACGTCTTATCATAAAGTCTGCTTTTGTGTAAATCGATCCAGTATAAACACATTTTTGCATCAATGGTACAATGTATTTACATGTAGATGGTCCAATATCAAAACATTGTACAATAATCCCAACCACCAACTTAGTAGATGGTCTAATATCAAAACATTGTACAATAATCCTAATCACCAACTTAATACATTTTTAACCTTTTCAATTTATTTACACCACAAACGTTCAATGTATAAGAATAATTTAAAAAATCGTATTGGTAAAATGGATAAGAATAGACGTTTTCTGCATGAAAAATTTGCTACAAAAACAGATACATTCAAAGGACTTTTTACAAATATCATTTTATTTTGTGTAGTACTAAATTTTGATTCACAAGATGTGCACAATTTGTCTATTTACGCCGATGACCTAAAATGCTGCAAATCGAAAGTTGAAGAGCAAATTCAAATATGTTGAAATAACCAAGAGGGGTAAAGCCAAGACCATCTAAGGACAGAGCTATGCACGAGGGAGATACTCAATTTTGTAACAGCAAATTTAAAGTATCAATTTCGGGCTAATATCGAAATACTAGCAACTGAGAATTAATGAAAGCATTAGAGTCAGTGAACAAGAAGTCATTTGCATATTCCTGTAACCTATGGCCAGCATTTGGAGGTATTCTTAACTAAACATTATTCTTTTCTGCTGTCTTCAGTTCAACTTAGTATCATAACTGAAATCCGGAATAACAGTCAAAGTTAAAGATCTTCTTTTTCATTTAAGCAACTATTCTTCCCGAGGATTCTGAGCAGACATATACAATTACATCTCTTACTGGTGTGTATGCTTCTACAACTGCCCCAATGATCTTTTCTACAGAAAGTAAGTATTGCAGCTGAATAGAATAGAATAGAATAGAATAGAATAGAATAGAATAGAATAGAATAGAATAGAATTTGTCAATTAAAGACGTACTAGTAAGGCAGAACAAATCAAATACAATTACAATATTTACAAATTGTTACATTAATTACATTGATTACAGTGATTATATTGATTACAATGATTACACTGATGATATTGATTACATTGATTACAATGATTATATTACAGCTGTAATCCAAAAGCAGAGTGATTATCACTGTTGGGAGGACTTACTTGCATTCGAAATTATGACAAAAGTAACACCAGTTCAGTTGCTAATATACATGTAGATGTACGATACTACTGTGAAATTAATATTTCAAATTTACTTGATTATATAAAGTATTTGAAAGAGCAGAATATCTCTTAGGCAAATCTAAAACCTTAGGTGTTCTTTTTATTTAATAAAAATTCATGACAGCCATACCATACATTTGTAGCAGATTTTAATATGGGAAACATTATGTGAGCAAAATGTTATCGCGAGCGTTAGTGAGGGTTAAAAATTTAAGCAAATAATTTTACAATTGTTAAAATCCAATACAAAGGAATAAGGGTCATGAATTATTACTTATATTAAAAAAAACACCTAAGGTTGCAGATATTTTTTAGATAATTGTTTATTGTTTCACATTCAAAATCTTTGAGGAACATTTCAAAATTTATTTTACTTTAGAACCAAATTTATCAGTGTTGAAAGCAAGGAAATATCTTATACAGAATGTAAGTCTATCTTGGGCAGATGCAGAAAAATATTGCAACAGCACCGGTGGCCATCTTGCTAAATTTGATGACCCGTCAAACATTCCAGAAACGGGATATCAAAACATGGTTAACACGTGAGTGTGTAAATTTCAAGCATTTTAAAACTTTAGAACTTTAATTTACTATTGTTTTCCAGTTGTTCTGGGTGTTTGTGTGCCTCCCGGCTTTGCAAGTGTGTCAGAGTTTGGAGTTCCCTGTTTAGTTATGAAACTGTATTCAGTGTTTTACCCAGATAATGAAAATAATGTCAAAATAACAATTCAAAGATACTAATATTAGATATAGTAAATTTATAATATGCTGTATACGACGCATTTCAAGGAGTTACCTCTCATCCGAAACATTTGGAAGACCAAAAACCAAACTTATTTTAAAACAAGAACCAAAAATACCGAAATAGGAAGCCAAATTTCTGCTAAGGAGATCTACCTTGTGCAATACAAGGAATGAACCCTTAGTACTTCTATTATTTTTTAATTTTGCTAAATACTGAAACAAATCAATGAATAATCAAATTCATACAGAACAAAGTAGAGAAATAAGGGAAACCAGAAGGGAAACCAACAATCGCCAACCTTAAGACAAAGGCAATACTAAATGGAAGATTAATTGTAAAGATAAATCAGACAAATGGGGACAAACTGTGTGCCGCTTTGGTGGACAAGTTCTTGTTTTCATATGAAGCTAAAGTTTTACAGGGGCTACTAAATCGAAAAGAAAAGAAACTAGCCCAGTCCTGTAATTTCAGTTTCCACTATATAGATGACTCTTTGTAACTTAAAATCCTTACTTTTAAGGATTACCCACATCTCATCTATCCCAGTGAACTTAAAGAGACCACATAAACACCAGCTTCTGCTTCATATCTAGATTTGTACTTGTACGTAGATAATAATGGCGAATGTAATCAAACCTTTATGACAAATTTGATGATTTTAATTTTCGTATTGTGAACTTCCCTTTTCTTAGCAGTAACATACCAAGGTCTCCAGCCTATAGCTATGGGGTTGATTCATTACTGCTGCGCATGTGATTTATACGGCGGCTTTCTCGGCAGGGCGGGATTGCCGTCACATAAACTTCTAAGACATGTTCAATCTCTGTTAATTTCGTCATTCCAAAAGTTTACAGTCGTTACGTGATTGACCGATATGAAGTTCCTATCTCGAGTATGACACTTCACTGGCTTTTATTCAATGACAATGTGACGGATGCCGTTAACGGAGCAGGACATGCTTTCCCTTCCGGAGCACCCGATGTCACTCCCGGTTTTTAATGGGAGTTCAAATTTCTAGTGCTTTAGTTTCTGTGCTATCTTGTTCTTGTTTTGTTTTGAAGTTTATTATATTTTTTTTATTCTTTTAGTTATACATGTATCCTTGTGGAGTTTGTTTGTTGTGTTTCATTCTCCTGACTTTTTACCTTGGACTTCAAATTTGTGGACTTTTCCCACTGTTTTATCGCTTCGGTATTCTTTTGCCGAGATTTATATAACAAACAACCCATCATGCAACACAGAAAACTAAAAAGTTGAAGAACAACACGTCTTTGCAAGAAAACCACCTCGTCTTTAAGTGTAAACAGTGTATCGCCATTTATATGTAGTTCTTTGTAAAGTTCGTATTATACACTTTACACTTTATTATTAGCACATTTCACCCATAGGGGTCAAGCTATATACATGTACAATCACATACTTATATAAAGAAACGATGGGTGGCTTGAAATCAGGCCTGTAGTAGTGACAAATCATTATATCGTTTTTCAGAGGAGAACCAGAGAAACGGATAATTTCTTTTAATTTTAAACTTGTAAAAATCAATACATTCGTGATGGCTGTCTTATAATTTCCCTGTCTTTGATATCTCGATCTTGTTTTTACAATGGTAATATTCACATGCCTTTGAGTATCAGAAATACAGACAACTTAGGGAGGATGGTGTTATACGGCCCCGGAAATACTTAGAATAACGAGAGGGAAAGTGAAAGTCATCACGTTTGTTTTGCAAACCTGTTTACTGGTATTTCGGAGGAAAACGCAAATAAGCTATATTTTTAACAGTGTCAATTCATTTTACATTTTAGTTGCCTTACGCTTGTATCCATAATCTGCGCTTCTTTGTAACATTGCTTCGATTAAAGAGGTCTACAAACTTTATCAATTATCAAGGTGTATTAAATATTGATTTGTTGACAAAAAGATAATTTTTTCATTAAATTGCACTTTCACTTGTCAGTTGTAATTAAAATCCAGTTATTAACATGTTATCTTGTCATATTGTTGATTCGTGTATCTTAAAAGGCAAATTAATTACTTAATTAATTCCGTGTGATTATATAACAGTGTTTAAACATGATGAATGAAGTCTTCTGAGTTAAATCCATTTTTAATGATGTGAACTATCCCAGTTATTTATAATGAAATTTATGTCGAGATTTCTGACGTTGTAAATGTATTTAATGACATTTTAAGTCTGTAAATGTAATTTGGAAAATAAACAGATTTTAATGATTCTGCATCTAATACTTTGAAACAGAGCAAAATTACAAATTGATTTACAATATGCAGAATATTGAGTATTAAAACAGCAATACAGCAAAATTCTTGTACAGACACTGAATAGTGGCGGGGTTAAACAAATTTCATACATGTAGATGACTACATATTTGCCTTATATATCCTGACCCTCTGGTGTATAAAAAATCTTTAAAGGGCAATACAAGGTGGCCGTTAGCCTGAAAAATTAAAATTCATTGGACTCTACCATAATTTAGAAAGCAGGGACAAAATGTGTTGGTTTTGAATGTCTAAACAACCATGCAGGCTCTCATAGATGCTGTTCGGATACTGTCGCTCTATTTAACGAAATAGAAATAACACATAACATTGTTGCATAAAGCAATGGTATTTCGTCACAGAGTTAAATAGAAATCGGCAGTATTCACGAGAGGTCAGAATAAATAAAAAATGTTCATGTCATTTGAAGAAAGAGCAATTTTTACAAAATCTCATAACATTTTATATTTGTAGCCATTACTAATAAGAGATCTTTAGTAGCTCCCAAGTTTCTGTGAGTCATTGGCAAGACATTTGCATTTATTTACAATTAGAAACTAGAAGAATAAAAAAACGCCCCTAATCTTGCTTTTGTTGAAGCAGGGTATTTAGGTAAAAGAAAGTTTTTATAAATCTTTTTGAAAAAAAAATAAGCAGCTTGCGAAATAAATCTATATTTTCTACATTCTGGTGGTTTTGTTTGCTGCAAGACTATTCATTAGATATTTACTGGATCATTTGCACATGTTAGATGACACATACGTTTAAAATGGTCTTTTTAAACTGCAAATCATTTTTGGTGAATATATTCAAAAGTAATTAAAGACAGCAGTACAGTACACAATTTATATTACCCTACCTTCTGTTTCCTCCAGTCGGAATTAATTAATCCTGAAATGCCTCACATCTTCAAATGAGAACTGATTTTCCGGTTATTTTTATTTTTCATTTTTATTATTTTTTTTTTGTACAATTCCTGGATTTTTCATAAAATACAAACGGATTTAACATTATTGAATATGCATACAGGGGTTGCATATAGGTTTTGTTTCCGAATGTTTAGGACATTCTGCGTCTTAATATTTAATATGCTGTTGGCGTGGTCAATTATGCGAGCACAGCAACAGCCCTTTCCAGAAACTCCTTTCCGGTATCACGATTCTGATTCTAAAATTATAATTTGAAGCATGTTATTTCCCTTACTTCAGTTTCCGACGAACGAAACTTTTTCTAGCCTTAGTATGTTTCACAATATGGATGCCCCCATTTAACAAAGACATTTCTAAATTAACCATATGTAGAAAATGCATATGCCCCTATAGCGCTCGCTGCGCTCGCTAATATGAACATGTGTGACTTGGAAAGCGAGCGAAGCGTAAGGTTTTTAGGTTTGCTTTGTCGGTGTTTAGTGAAACCTTCGTAATGGCGGGAAAATGTGACACTTGCGTCTACATCTTTTTTTCTTGTCAAATTTTGATATATTCCAGGTGGATTCTTTCGTATTTATTTTTAATTTCATGACACTTAATGTTTATTTCTAAATATTTTATCGACTTAAAACTTAAAAAGAAAAAATAATGTTCGAAATCACGCGTTTTCTCACAGGAAGTAGTTCGATTTTGAAAGCTGCCCTTTTGCAGAAAAAAAATATAGAAGGATGAAACTAGAACAATTATATCCAAATCTGAAATCCTATACACTATAGAGCGAGCTTCGCTCGCATATTAACTTTCTTCAAGAAATCAGTTGCAGAAGTATGTAGGTCAGTTTCAACCATCGTCGGAAACCCACGACAGGTCTCGCTTACACTTTGCCACACTAAGTGCATCGTTGGAGTAGCAAAGCGTAAGCGCGACCGGTCGTGGGTTAACGATGATGGGTTTCAATATGATAAGTTAAAACATACCTTATAAATACTTTTAGACACAATTTCAAGATATTTATTTCGTAAGTACACAAGTCTTCTTAAAATATTATAACAAATATTGAAAACCAGCTTTATTTACTAACATGACCTGAAAGCGGCTTGATCTACTTGATCAAATGGCCCTGTCGGTTCTGGGATTATAAGTTCGAACCCCGCTGGTAGCCGCGAGAGTATGTGTCAGAAGCGTGATAACTCTGGCTAAACGAAATAAAATCAAATTGACGGTGGTTAAATTTTACCAAATGATTATTTAAATTAGAAACAAGACAGTTTCATTGATGAATATATAAATATTCTTGGTTTATTGCATGCATTAATATGCACATGTATTTGACAGCTGTAATTAAATCAGGTTATAAACATCCTGTCTTAGTACAATGATGGAATTTAGATAGGTATTTTAATTAATGAATTCAGTCTGTATATGATGATAAAATGGCAGTCATATAATGATGAATGAAGAAATTCAAATTGGAGACCTACTGACAATGCACATTTTTCTATTGAACTAATGGTGTCGCTTACCGATAAAACCAAATGTTTGATCATGGAATTGAAAACTTTTTTATCAAGAAATGACAACCCCATTACATTACACATTTAGACGCATTCCCATTCATATGCTATTTGGCAAATTTTTATAACCTATAAAGTGTAATATTGTTTCATGCATTGCTTTTGTCTTTTTTTGTCAAATTGGATGTACATGTATATATTTTGAAAACTAAACAAACAGAGATTACTATGTATACTAACCTCTTTCACTTTTTATTCCTTTGTATTTTTTTTTTTTTTTTTTTTTTTTTTTTTGGAAACGGAGAGGTGTTTTCATTTTTGTTTGTTTTATATTTTTGTTTGTTCAACTGTAATGGCGAGGTATGTGTATGGTCTTAAAACTGTAATGTCCTTTAATTTTCAATTAAGTTTGTATGCAATGGTCATGTTGTTGAATACTAAAAAAGGGACAGCATGTATATTTTTATACCTTTAAAATACTCTATTTATTTAAGTTTTGTTGAATTCAGAATTTACAACTTTTCCTTCAATAATGAATACGTCACCAGAATTAAATTTTAGTTTATTTAAAATAAAAATTAAAAACTTCATACAAATTCGCTGTGGATCAGCATACCAAAATGACCCCGAAGGATTCAAATATACTTCTATTAAAATTTTGCTATTGATAAGGTATATGAACTTTGATTCTTCAGCAGATATCAACATTCTTTTGGATGTCTTTTGGACACGTTTCTGTGCGCTCTATCCTGGAAAAGGCGGGAATTTTTTAAATTAGTGAAACATTTTCCTAATCTTCATTTCAAGAACCTATTTATCTTGTCATTTTCCTTTAACGCTATATTTTGTGACTGTTGATATTGCTAATATTTCTTAAAATCAGAATAACTATGAAATCTTGTGATCCCTTGATGAATTTATTTTATAGGAATGAAGTATTTTGGATTGGTCTGATTAAAAGTCATACGCAAGGCTGGCATTGGTTTGACGAGACCGATTTAAGATGGCCAAATTTTAAATATAAACCGAACGAAAATGACTTCATTATGACTTGTGGTACTTTGTCTCTGTCCAGTGGTTGGTGGTTTACAGACTTCTGTGAACAAAAGAGACGATTCATATGCCAGTTTAAGAAAGGTTTGTTCTGATATGTTATAGGCTTTACCTTTGTTGCAATTCAACTTTTATCGGAAGAAAACATTGGTCAATCTTAAGATAGAGTACGAAAATGAATATTGCTGGAACAAAAAAAGTACCATCCGGACATATGAACTATATAAGCAAAACTTTTTTTAATCTTTTCGTGTTTTCAGTGTATCCGATCAGTTGAAGAAAAATTTGATTATCATATACACATGTGATTTGTTGATCTCGATCGCTGATTGGTCGATGAAAATCCCCTTCAGTTTTCTCCGATGCTTTTTCGAAGATTACGTAACAATGTACACAAACAACTGCTTACGCATGCGGTATTCTCCGTGAAATAATACTTTTTTTTTAAAACAAAAACTTGCAACAGGAGCAAAGCGTTAAGTTTCTTGGTGGGTCAACGGGGATAATCAAATTGTCCACAAACAATTCGCTTTCAAAATGTGACTTCTTTATATATTTTGTATATTGCGTCATGAGAGATATATGAGAGAAATGAGAGGTTCAATATGGGATTCATGCATGGCGAATTATATATTATTAAACCTCACTATGTAAAACAGTATCTAATTGGCTAGATAATTGATCACGTGACGTTTACAATTGGGATGTTTCCTCTGATAGAAGTGAGAGGGTGAATATGGGATTCATGGCGAATTATATATTATACAAACTAATCTAAAAATGTTAACGAATTAGAGTTTTGTCTACTTATTGTACATATCACGCTTATCTCTCCAGTTCAAAATAATTGGTTATGGTTAATTTTTTACCATATGCTGATTAATTTCAAAATTTGGAAATGTGATTCGATGAAATAGTTCCCGTTTGAAGTGTGTGTGTTAAACAATGTAGGTAAATTTTGTACACACAATAATAATTGAAAAATCTGTTTCGAACAAAAATTGGCTTATACGAAATTATTTTACACCGAATCACATTCTTAGATTTTTAAAATAAAGCAGGATAATGTAAATATGTAACGTTTTCAATTGTTATGCACGAGAGAGATAAACAGTATTGCATATTTTTATTATATGGAATACTTTGATTATTTGGAATTTGAGGTTGCCGTTGATAAATTTTTGCTACCATTGTTTCTTGGATCAGTTAGTCTTAGTCTTGTTGTTTGCCCTGTTGCCCCTTGTTGAATGCCAAACAGATGTAATAAATATTTTCCCGTTTTCAATTCTTAGTATTATTACCTTATGTTTTTCAGATTGGCCTAGATATAGGTCCGAGGTAAGCCATATTGGCCTGAGGCGAGTTCGAAGGCCAATATGGCTTACCGAAGACCTATAACTATGCCAATATGAAAAACATTAAGCAATGATACCTTTATTAATTAAAAGATCTACCATTTTTTCATAGAGGTATAGGATAAATCAAGAGAGTTCCGAAATACACTCATATTGGCATTGGTCGTACCCAGTCCAATATGGCCCAAATCTCATATTGGCATATCACGTGCCATAGTTTGTGCTTTTATTGTATTGGCAGTTTTTTAGTTATTAAGTTCAATATATCTAAGTTAATTAATAAAATGAGATATTATCTTACTGGCAATTAATTCCAAATCCCTGCATATAAAGACTTGCATAAGCCCACAACAGAAACTGAAATGTAGAAAACCGAATGGTCAACGCCGAATTTCCAGGTTAGTCAAGCGCTAATGACTAATAATAAAATCCAAATTTAAAGGTATTCGACATGTTATGATTGTTAAAACAGGTAAGGTGTTGTGTATACATTTGAACTTTATCGTCAATAATTTTAATTTATTTCAATATCAAAAACGTCAGTGTTATGTTATCTTTTTTCAGATTCCTGTGATTTTATTAAAACTAATAATGTCAGTATCATCGCACACAACCGTCATATGTTTACAAATATCTCGCAAGAACTTTGTCAACAGCAATGTACAGAGGATGAATTTTGCCGTTCCTATGAATATAATACATTTTCCAAGACATGCCAGATTAGTACTGACAATAGATGGACGGTTCCACAATATTTTCACTCTCAGTCTGCAAACTGGAGTTATTATCACAGGAGATGTAGTTTTGGTGAGTCGTATGGAACAAACACAAATAATAGTCTAAATATCATGAATGATAACATACCAATTTTGCTGCTCTGTATATTAATCAGTTATTTGATGTGTAGTCAGGCAATAGAACAAAATATTTCCAAGCTCAGTGTTCTATTGCTTGAAGTCAACGGCTGAGGGCAATAGAACACTTGACCTGTTCCCAGTATCGAGGGAAAAATTGTATGGTTTATTGCCTTGCTAAACATTCAGTAACTGTTGTATTACCTAATAGTAGTTTTAGATGCACATTCAAGTCTGTATTTTCAAAGTTTTGGGATAGAGAGATAGGAATAAAGTAATTAAATTTTATTTTTCAAAACAGTTAACAATAAGAAATCTATGTTTGATTGGAATTAAATCCACATATGGAAATGAATATGGAGTTCATAAACATTTTGAAAATAAATATTGTTTGGCATACGTTGTTGTTGTTTGTCAGTGAATAGTTGAATCATTCGAACGTTTCATTACATTTATAATTTAGACGCATCGATAAAGATTTGGTCGAGTTAGTGAATATTAATGAGGCATAATTGACTAACCATAAAGCGGATCAAAAGGTCACTGGCAATAGACATAGACAAATTAAAAGTGAAAAATAGTTAAAACTAAAATATGCACCTTTGAAAGGTAATTAATATACTACCAGGTAATAAAACTATTTATTAAAAAGTTGCAGACATTTAAGAATTGAAACTATTTCAATTTTCACTCCATTTGATATAAAGTAAAATAAGTAAAATACATTTGTACATGAATCATTACATTAAGTCAAGAAATACCAAAGGGATATTCGAAGGAGGGAAAAATCGAAACAGCTGACAAACTCAGAAGAATAACGAAGACAAGACCAAAACAATACATGTATTACAATTAAAAACTAAAAACATATGAATAACATGGGCCCACCAAAACATCGGTGGAGACCAATGGATTTGTACTATAGAATGACAAGTTGTTTATCGCCTGTCCTGTAAATCCATATTCAACATATAAATGTTTGACATTTCGTCTTGCATAATGGACTAAGTATAATAAAAAAAATTATGGGGGGAGTATCATTCAAATTCTTGGAAATTTTGTGAAAAGGCAAACTATTGGGTATAAAGTATCCAAGAATAGGATCTGGGTTTTAGCATTTTGTTTATTGGACGGCGTACAAGACGGCGTACACTGTATAAGGGGTCTGGCTGTTTTTAACTCCGCTGCTGGTTCATCAACAGTATTTAAATGAAAAAAAATAGAATTAATAAATAATAAAACTAAGGTACACAAAACGAAATCAACAAACTGAATAGGATACAAGACCTTTTGATATAAATATTCTGCTTTCAGGTTTTGACTCAAAGACGGAAACTTCAACAAGCATGTCTACAGGTATGACTTTGACCATAAAAGGTGAAGCTTGTTGGATTTGTCTTCACGTCTTATTTCCAGAAAACATTATTTGATATTCGGTTTGGCATACAAATGTGTTAAGAATCAAGAAAGGAGTGAAACGTTTGTTGGGTATAATATGTCATGTTGTTTACAAGTTATCAAAATAAAACGCATAAAACATGATTAATTGAAACAGTATAAGTATGAAAGACACCTAGTACAATTCCATTAATGAATAATAGACGAATACCATGTACAACCAGTAACAAAGGTACGGTTTTCGATTTCTCAGTCAAGGATAACCTGTGGTTCAATCGCATTCTTAATGATCATTATAAACAAATCATTTGTGATATCTATTCCGTAATTAATACTTAACTGAGCAATTGGAAACCTCCATCTTTAATTCATTAACCATTTCACACGAATATGAAAGAGTTCATAAACATACTAATTATATATATAAGTAACATAGTTACTAAAAGACCCGTGCAGTCCGAAAAGTTTCATTTATTGTTTTAAGATATTGAAGAATTTCTCATATTTCTTATATTTCTGACAGAATTATTTTCAACCAATATTGATGAAATGACAACTACAGAGGCAACAAGTACTGCAGAACCAACAGCTTATTCTCAAAGAATGTTTCAAGAAATCAAACAGGAACTAGAGCAAATTGGAAATGAAATAAAAAGGAAGAGATTGGAGAGAAGCAGGACAAGTGCAGAAGACAATCGTCCTTCCGCAAAGGGTGTCGGCATTGCAGCTTCCATAATACTCGGTTCTATCATAGGGAGTATCGTTGTTTTAGATATATCAACGTTTGGCGTACAATGCAAAACTATTCAAGGTCAAAGAAAACGAAGAAGTAGTAGATATAAGAATCGTTCAGTCTTTAAAAGAAACAATAATTACAATAACAACAATAATAATAATAATAAACATTTTTCTGGAAAGCAAGTGACGCTGAGTGTCCCTGTCGAAAGGCCTAACTATATTTCAGAGAGTGCTGGTGCTGCAGGTATAGAAAATATTTTGGTTCATGGTAATATAGAAGACAATGAGCGCGTTAACAGCAACAATATAAGAACGTTTGTAGTTCAGGATGGGGTCTCAAATCAAGAATTAATTACTTCAACAGTACAAATTGAAAAAAATGGAGGTTGCAGTTCAGACTGCATTAAACTTAAACATGATTATAATCCAAGAATTGATGACAAAAATCATTCGGATGAACATTTGTCTTTAAAGAAAGATATGTCTGAAATAAATACAGACAATATTCAGTTAATTGTAAAAGACACTGAAACACAAAGTTTTATTACTGTCCATGAAGATCATCTGGGAATTCAAAATGAAAACAAGGATTCATTTCGAAATGACAAACGAAATGCTGTTGTTGAAATTAGTACAATTAAAAACGACCGTGAAAGCAAAACATCAAATTTGCCAAAAATAACAGATGAGACAGAGTTTAAATTTAGTTGCAGTATTGATCAGAATACTTACATGTAATAAAATCCTTCACAAATGTAACTTGGATATAAAAAAACTAGACTTATCCATTTTTTTCACTATTTTATTCAGGACCTCAATGATGAAACATCGAGGCAATTAACCCTATAAATATTGTTCTTTTTCACAGAATTCGCTATTTCTGTTTCAGTCCGCTAAATGACAGCTTGATAGGATGATAAGTGTCACCAATTTTCACATAATCTGGATATTTTATATTTATCGTTAGTCCTAAATCTATTGGTGTTTTCGATACTTTTGGCTGGTCTTTGCCACCTGCAAAAAATATGTCTAATTAGTGTATGAGAAACTGCACCAAATATCATGTATTTGTAATAGTAGTATTTATAAGGACAATACACATCTTTAAAGAATTCTTTCAATTTTCTTGTATAAAAAAATATGTTGCAAATATCTGTAAAACATTATGTCATATAAACATTCAACCAGTTTAAATAACATGTTAAGATAGAAGGTACCTATAATGTGCTGTATTACATATTTCTATGAAATATTGCATGTAAATACATATGTACAAATTTTAACTTTTATATCTCTTTACTAAAGTTAATTCAAAATTCTTAATAGGAATGTTGTTTAAAGGAAAGCAGCTGAATTATACTTTCTGAAGGATATGACGTGCTCGTATATATATCTTCGAGAGTTCTTCGGACAGAATCACGAGTTGGCTGAACGATAAAATGTTTCTGTGTCCTCAACTTACACGTGACTTCTTTTTTTTTTGTCATAGTTCTTTCCTTTTCGTTCATCTTTGATATCATTTACATGACTTTTCTTTTCACCGGATTGGACACTCCGTAGATGGATTATTCGTTGGTGATCACATGACGGGTGCTGCTAGCATAGCATGAGATGCTTAGTCTCCCCCTTTCGAGGTTCATGTGATGGCTACGAAAGTTCATTGATCCACAATACTCTATGCTGTATGATTCCCCATTAGCTTATTATCTCACACACAGATCTCTTGTCATTAATGTTGGGTAAGATTGATAATATTGTTGTCTTGAATTTCATACACCTATTGTTTTACTCGCTCCTTCTGATATTTCGTTTTCTGAATATACATAACTTCTCCTTTTATATATCTTTATATTTTTGCTTAACAAGACTTAGGGAAGTCCGATTGAAGTGACGTGTGCATAGACTCGGGTTGCATTCAAAACTTAATAAAAATCTTAGATTAACTATTTTAGGTTTCTCCGAAATTAACAGAAAACTAGTCAAATGCTCGTAGGCTACACAGATAGTCTGAAAAAATCAGTTCAAGTGAAAGGAATCTTGGACCAACAGCAAATTTGGCTTTCAATATGGTGTAGCTTATTTCTTCTTTATCATACTAACAACTTTTCTTTAATAAAGTTATCTTTATTGGTCATTCTACAGTTGCTTTTAAATAATTAGTTTTTACAGTTAATACACAATATATTGGAATGGCTTTCTAAGAAAAAAAAATTAAAACTGCCTTGGTGAATTAAATTAAAATCCAACATACATATTTTCCCCTATTAACTTATTTTTTATTTTTATGGAGCAGTTAGAGAAATATGTTAGAACTTTTGAATACTAATGCTACGTTCACACGTACATATAATTCGCATTCAATTCGCATTCGATGCGAATTCAAAACCAGTTACGCTGTCGCGTGAGGAGATTTCGTCCGTGAGGATTTGACGTCCCGCATGCGTACAAAGGCGGAACTATTTCGATGCAGTTCCGGCGTGAGCACCTGATGCTGCTACTAGCCAACAGGTACTTCCGCCTGATATATGACTTCCGGGAATGGGTGGCAAAAACATATGTCGTGTGTTTGATTTGTATTGATTCTCATGGCAATTCTCATGGCTCTTACATATCATATATAAAATATTCTATCATTCTATGGTACTTTATATGTAAACAGGGTAAAAATATGCACAGACTGGCAATTCTCATTGCTCATACTGATTATATATACAATATTCTGTCATTTTTTGGTACCTGTGCATATTTTTACATATTTTTACCCCGTTTACAAATAAATTACCATAGAATGACAGAATATTGTATATATGATTAGTATGAGCCATGAGAATTGCCTGCCTGTGCATAGTTTTACCCTGTTTACATATAAAGTACTATAGAATGACAGGATATTGTACATATAATCAGTATGAGCCATGAGAATTGCCAGCCTATGCATATTTTTACCCTGTTTACATATAAAGTTCCATAAAATGATAGAATATTATAGTCATGATTAGTATAAGCCATGAGAATTGCCAGCCTGTGCATATTTTTACCCTGTTTACATATTAAGTACCATAGAATGATAGAATATTGTATATATGATCAGTATGAGGCATGAGAATTGCCAGCCTGTGCATATTTTTACCCTGTTTACATATAAAGTACCATAAAATGATAGAATATTGTTGTCATGATTAATTTGAGCCATGAGAATTGCCAGCCTGTCCATATTTTTACCCCATTTAAATATAAATTACCACAGAATGATAGAAATATTGTATATATGACCAATATGAGCCATGAAAATTGCCAGCCTGTGCTTATTTTTACCCTGTTTACATATAAAGTACCATAAAGTGATAGAATATTATAGTCATGATCAGTATGAGCCATGAGAATTGCCAGCCTGTGCATATTTTTACCCCATTTACAAATAAAGTACCATAAAATGATAGAATATTGTTGTCATGATTAATATGAGCCATGAGAATTGCGAGCCTGTTCATATTTTTACCCTGTTTACAAATATAGTACCATAGAATGACAGAATATTGTATATATGATCTTAGTATGAGCCATGAGAATTGCCAGCCTGTGCATATTTTTACCCCGTTTACATATAAAGTACCATAGAATGATAGAATATTGTATATATAATCAGCCTATGAGACATGAGAATTGCCAGCCTGTGCATATTTTTACCATGTTTACATATAAAGTACCGTATAATGCAAATACTAGATTTAACCATATTTTATAGAGGAAGGAATTTGTTTGACTCAACAGAACAAAAAAGAATTGTCTCTCTGTCAAAGGCAAAAGCAGTTTACCTCTGCGGTAAAAACAAAAGTCACTTTCAGAAAACCATTAGTCTGTGAATTAATTAATGTTATTTGAGCAAGTTGCAGCAGAAAAAATGAAGGAAACTTTTCTTTAACATTTGTTAAAGTAACTTTAAAAAAAAAATAATACCCCCCCCCCCCCCATTTTCCCCAAAACAAATGATTGCTGACTTAAGGTATATTGTTTAGTTGATTTAATAATTGTTTGCATTTTATTACCAGTATCATAATTTTAATCCTATTAATTATCCCATAAAAATCGTAAATTTATTAGCAGTGTCTTCAATCCTGAAAGGATTTACATTGGTTTGTGAATTTATTAATATTATTTTATCAAGAACAATTTAACATGATAGTAATAATCTGGCCCGGATTTTATATCTATGATTATAAATAAATGATATTAAAATGCATCCAAAACTTAATTTTCTTTATACATCGTATGTCGAAAAAATACAAAATAGCGTTTTATCTGGTCCGCAATCGATGTTGTTTTTACATTTTGTTGTGCTGGATGATCTCACGGACTGGTTATGCTCACGACCCCCTATGTGAGATCCGACAGCCAAACCGGAAATCGGAAACGGAACTGGCAATTCTCACAGACGAAATCTCCTCACGCGACAACGCTTTCACACGTAAGTGAAATCCTAATGCGAATCAATTCGAATTGAACTAATGCGCAATATCCAATTCACCTTTGGGATACGTTTTCGATAATGCGAATTCAAATAATTCGCATTCAATGTGCATTCTATTTCCGTGTGAACATAGAATTTTGATAAAAATTGCATTAAAGTCATCCATTGTATAACAGATAAAATCCTAAATTCAGTTATGTATTATTTGTCTATGTTGACAGTAATTAAATTAATTGCACCAAATAAAGGACGAAACAATGCGAATTCGATGTTATTCATGTGTGAACGCAAAGCGTATTTCGATGCTCATTGAATGCGAATTAGGAAAAACCTGTGAACGTAAGTGACGTTTTGAATGCGCATTGACTTGATGCGAATCCAATAATTCGAACTGAATTCGCATAGGGTGTGAACGTGGCATAAGATGTATGGAAATTGAATGAGCGTCGGAGACAACATTGAACATTGGGGGGGGGGGGGGGGGTGGTGATAGTGATTTCTTTTAAAAAACTTTTAAAAATTCTTTCTTTTCATCATCTTTGAAATACTTAATAAATGTAAATACAATGCTGAATTTATATGGCATGGTCTATACATTGTCTCATATATAATACACCACTGATGGATATGAAGGTTTAATTTCATTTTTTCAAACTAACCTGAAAGCATGTGTGTAATCGGCAAATTCTGGTGTTCAGCAGTTGCATTTCCAAACATCAAGAGTATCCCGGTACATAAACACCAAAACACCTTTCCTGTCATACTGAAAGTATATTTGTATATTATACATGTATGCAAAACAGTAAATTTATATATATTTTGTTTAATGGACAATAACAACAAAAAAATAAATATTTGAACTTTCTAACATTTGAGATTCGGCAAAAGAATACCGAAGCGACAAAACAGTGTGAATGCCCGTAAATTCGAAATCAAAAGGAAAAGACAAAGTCATGAGATGGAACATATCGAACAAATGCCTCAGAACACATGTATAACAAAAAGATAAAAAAAATATAATAAACAAAACTAAAATAGAACAAGACAGTACGGAAACTAAAGAACCAGAATCACTAACTCTCATTAAAAACAGATGTGTTAAAATTCTTTACAAATGCAGGCAAACAAAAAGAAAAAACATTAAACGTAAAGAGAATATTTTAAACATTTGGCACTTTTCAGCATGTAGAAACAACAGAGAAGTGTAAAAATTCTTCACAAGTACATTATTGTACAAAGATACAAAGTGAAAAAAAAATATTAAAAGTTAAAGTTAATATTAATATTTTTAAAATCTGGAATACGACGTGAAATACTTACAAATCCGGCATTAAAAAAGGAAAAAAATAAAATTTATAAAAAATATAAAAATAACATGTTGAAACTTAATTTTTCTTGACGACAAATTAATAACAATATAAAGTTTTCTCTTGAAAATATTTCTTAAAAGCAAAAGAAACTAACTTGCCAAAATTTTTGTCTGTAAATTCCTGTCTAAACTAATAAAACAAACCCACTTGGGCAATATTCACACACAAAAAGACATTACTGAAATGAGCACAGTTTTGTTTAAAATGAAGCAACAGAGAAGTTGACAGCATAATAAAGTTAGTGTCAAGCAAACGTTTACATTATTTACAACCTGCCTTTGTGTGACAATAAAATTTATATGTTGCTTAATTAATTTTAGCGTGATGATTTCGTCTGAACTTAGTTGACCTATTAACATTATTTTTTTCTAAAAAAAATAATTGTGAACACCATGTTTGTATAGACAGTATCATAAATTAATTCTAATTACAATGCATTAGACATTTTAATATGTATGCCAGCTTTTGAAGTATTGCTGGAGGAAAAGACATGCATTTTGCAATACATATATTTCATTTTTCTTATTGACCCAATATACCTTTGTTTTCTGACTCTTAAAGACGTGTTTAAGTGAAGATCAAACACATCACATCAAACGTTTTCAAATCTTGGGAACATGTGCCGTTAATGGGCCTTCAAAATAACTAACTGAGATCAGCGATACATGTTGGTGTCTTCCTTTGTTGTAATAACCCCTTATCCATACACCTTGGATTTATTTAAAGACAAATTGTGTCGACTGATTTTATCAAGTTTATTATTCTTCGAGTCCATTTGGTGCTGGACATATGGTCGGGGTTTAATATACTGACCAATACTGAAATTACCAGTATCGTTAATTTTGCAATACCGGAAATACCATTATTACAATGGTGACAATTCTAGTATTTTTATTCCATAATACTGGAACGATTGTTTTTGAGCTTATTCATATGTCTATCTTCTTATGGCTAAAACCACATTTTTGTGTTTGTAAAAGGTATCTTTTTATACATGTATTATGTAAATGCTTAAAATACTTTTGGAATGTTAATTTTGATTCATAAATTCAGCTTAGTTACTAGAATTTCGATACTAACCCGAAATTGATACTTAAAATTTATTGTTACAAAAATGAAAATTTGTGAAAACTAAGTAGTATGTATCTCCCTCGTGCATAGCTCTGTCCTTATAGGCTTTACCCCTTTTGGTCATTTTGGATTTTTAACTTTGTTCTTTAATATTTTGGGTTGTTGTGTTGGTTTTCAAAATTTTAGGTCTTGAGCACAACTAATGAGTCATAAATAGACGAAATGTGCACATCTTGTGCATCAAAGTTGGTATCAAATAATTTTATTCAGAATTGGGACTAATTCCAATTTGACGCATATCGTTTAATCTTCTACACTTTATAATATCGTCATAATTTTGTAATATAAATATCATGAATACTTTCCATAAAACCCTTTTATTTCAATATTTAAAAGTTGAAAAATAATTTGATATAAAATAAATTTTGATATAACATGAGAAAATATAATGCAAAATATAATATTGGGGCAAATAAATTATGAGATATCAGTTTTGAGGTAAACGGGTTTGAAATAATGAGAGTAATTTGTAACTTTTTTTATCCAGGAGACTGGGTACCTAGAAATAATATTATAATTAACTATTAGAACAAGATAATTACGTGTATAATTATGTGGATTTCAGATTTTATATTGACCCCTGTGATAAATTAGTGGCATTTGTAAAACTCCTGTCCTTTTGTTTATTATTATTTTCTCTTTTTTTTAAATAATAAACATACAATGTATATAATATCAGAAGACCAATTAACATTAACAAAGCTAAAAATTATCTTGATTAAGCAGGGTTTCTCAGCAAATTCTACCAATATTTAATATTGCTTTAACTAATTTCTTTTTTCTGCTAAGGATTAAAGTGGTAAAACGTTCGCGAAATTTAAAAATGAGGCATGCAACTAGAAAATTTGAAAGATTCCCCTTTTATCATTAGTGTGACCCCTTTTTACTCAGCAAAATGCTTTTATCTATTATTTGCGAGAAAAATTTAATAAGAAATCTTCTGTCGGACGTTGAAAACTTAAAAATTAGATTTGTTTACGTGTTTCTCTAAAGTTGTCAACCATTGAAATTAAAGCAAGCCAATTCATTGTATGAAACAGTATATCTGCTCACAAATTGATCGAGATATGGCGAGGATAGGGGCGAGCATTTGAAGTATTGGAGAAGTTATCAGAAATAATTCATACTGTATATTTTTTTTTTATTTTGAGACGAAACTTTTTTTATTTAATCAATCCAATAACTTTCCTTTGTACGTTATGAGATCTAGTTGGGTTGCTTTCAATAACTTTGAGTATTTCTTATCCATATCTTTTGTTTTCAGTGTAAATTAATACATGTACATACTGTGTGTCTTTTGATTTTAACCCAACCCCATATTATTTGCCCAAGTCCAAAATCAGAAATATTTTGGTCAATTATATGTGTCTTCTCTTTAAATTCTTTAGTTTATTGAGTAAAGTCAAGAAATACCAAAGGGATATTCGAGGGGAAAATCGAAACAACTGACAAACTCCGGAGAACAACGAAGACAAGACCAAAACAATACATGCACTACAATTAAAAACTAAAAACATATGAATAACATGGACCCCACCAAAAAACCGGGTGTAGACTCAGGTGCTCCGGAAGAGTAAGAAGTCTCTGCTTCATGCAAGACACCCGCCATGCTGCCCATGTCAAATCCGGTATGAGGAAGGGACATCAATGGAACAGGCCCATTTTCATTTGGGAAACGGTTTTTTCATACCTGTCAACCAAGTCATGATGACGACCATAAAACTTTAATAAGAATGACACCAACTTAAATTTGATGATTGGATATAGGATTGTGTCCGCTTATTAATTCCATTTTATTTTGGTTGGGGCCATTCAGGGCTAGCCACAAGATGTGGTGTTCCAACTGCATTAAAGATCGTGAGATGAACCCTAGATGTTTGTTTGTTTTTGAAGTTCATTCTGGAGATTTGATGTAGTCTCTATGACATTTAGAAAACTGTTGCTAGGCTGTAAGTTTTTAGTCAGGCAAAGAGTCTGGTGGCTTGAAACTAGAAGGGACGGGGTCAATTCCTCTTGAAACTTCTGTTTTTTATAACATTAAAGGGATAATTATGGATCTCATACATCAAACTACAGTGGTTTCAGTGATTACAATATTTAAATTTGAATTTGGAAGTGAAATGAAATGGTGTATACATTGACATTACCTCCTCTATTCACAAGGAACTGGGGTTATTTTTCGATCCACCAGTTTACATGTAAAGTTCCATCAAAATTTATGGAGGAGTATATGAGAACATGGACAGACCGAAAGACGGACAGGGATAGGGGAGATGGATAATTGCTATTCAACTGGAATGGTTCATAAATGAAAATAAAACCTCCTGACCTTTTCATTCGACAGGAGCCTGTTTTCAGCCATGTAGAGGCCAATTTCTGTAGACTTGCGGGCTCCTACAAAAACCAGGAAAGAATTTTCAATGTAAATATATATTGTATATATCTAAATGATGAAAGTTAACTGTTTTAATGAAGATGAACGCAACCTCCAATAAAACTTTCAAAGTAGTTTATAAAAGCACTGTTCTTTTGCTTGGACTATTGTCACTCGTATTTAGGGATTTTGTATTCTGACCTAATCCACTATTTCTCTTTTTCCATATCCTAAATTTTCGACAAAGATAGTAAGATGTACTTAAGTTGAAACACGCTCTTCGGACTGAATTAGAGATATTTAACCCTATTTAAATTCGGAATTTTAAGTGAGGAAATCGCCTCAATGGTTGTTTTTAGTCCATATCAATTCGTTTTCATACCATAATGTTGATTCAATTATGTTTTGGGTATAAGTATAAGATGAAGTGTATATGGTTTGAATTATGTTCCAGAAAGATTCGCCAATTTTATGCTTATTCGCTTTGAATAGGATTATGGAGCCTGATTTCTTATCTATCCATTATCATTATCATAATGTTTATAGTATCCGACTTTATTTGAAAGAATAAAGGTCAATGTCTTTTACTTTAGTTTGAAATTAAAAGCAATTATAGTTACTTGACCTCAGGAACTTTTCGAATTCTTAACACTTGAAAGGTGTATAAAATGAAATAGTTTGGTCCGAAATCATTGGGCTGCGTTCCTTTACTTCCTCCTTTACAAAATTAATATAAAAAATGCCAACATTGATGAATATTTTGTTGCTCGTAAGCATTTTCGGGCAAGTTTTATCAGGACCCCTGAGAGATTGTGAAGGAGATTCCTGTGCAACTCGTGAAGTATCAGTTCAAATGATGGATAGTCTGAATGCACCTTTAGTCGCAAATCTGAATATTTCCAAACTTACTCAGCAGTTAACGGCATACGTTGATGAAGTTGTGAAGAACCGGATCGAAGATGAGAAACGCAGATCTTCCGAGACTTTCTCAGACAGGGTTGAAAGGGTGATTAAAAATTACACGGATACGTCTTCATATGGTAATTATATTTGTAATTTATCCATTGACTTATTTATTTTTGAAATGCATATTGTTACAAAGTATATCTGTTATAACACAGTAGAGTATTGTAAATCTGCGATATGCGTCTAACGCCATTATTCAGCTTTTACTATACATGACTTTCTTGTCCAATGCAAAAACACATTGAATTTCTATGACAGTAATTGAACACTCTCAATGAGCATATTTCGACAAACTACATGTAGTTCTCCTACATTTCTTAAATACTGCTGAAGTTGTGGAAAGCCCAATACAATATCACAAATTATTATACAGCTTGGTCAAATGCCAAAAATAATTGTCGCGGTAAATGGCAGAGATACTTCGAAAACAGTATCAGTTTGATACTATAAACGATCCTACCCTACAACTAGATTGTATAATGTATAATGTGCCAAGCCAATTTGTCTTCCTCCAAATAATTTCCATTAATAGATGCAATAATATCAACTCGATGTTTTGGTTTATTTTATTTAACCGTTTTCCCTTATATATATAACTTGGAAACCAAAGTGACTAAAGCGCATAAAACTGAATTTTATAGCAGGATTACCAATATTATTATAATTTTAATACTAAAATAATTTTCTTTTAATAATTGCAGTTGGCTTCACAGTTTGTGTTGGTAAGGACGACGCTGCCGAAATATCAGAAGGAGAACCTATCAAATTTACACTGAAGAGAACTTCGTATGGAACAGATGTTTCCGAACTACTCACAACTGGAAAGTATACCATAGAAACAGCAGGTCTGTACTTAGTATCGGCATCGATAAGGAGCAGTACAGACCATGGTTACTACGCAATTTATGATAATGATTATCAAGTAGTTTACGGATATACAGCCGAGCACGACGAAACTGACACTTATACTCATAGCGGAAGTGTCCAGTGTGTTAGGACTTTTCAAAATGGCGACGTTGTGTCTGTTCGACCCTGGAAATCAATGAACGTCGATGCATGGTCTTGCATGACTTTGGCAAAGCTGAAATAAGTTTTTGGACTTATATTCATTTATACACATGTTGATAGAATAAATTAGATTTCAGATACTTTTTATTCATCTCGAACTTGATGTTGCTGAAATATGCGGGGTATATTAACATTTAGCCGCTACATTGTAATAAGCAAGTCAAGGCAATATGCAATACTAATTAATATTGCATTATGGCAGATATGCTCATTTTGTTACATTATGCCAAAAATATAAAAAGCCGAAATAATAACCCAAATGTTGTAGTCTAAAACTAGATTCAAATTTAAAAATGAGCAAAAATAAATATCCAAAATTCACCTAATGCCTGGAAACCTCAGTTCCTGGAATGAATGTTTGGCGTTTTGAAAGTCTAAATGTTATAATTGTAAGACAATAGTTTGTTGGTTAAATAACCTTGTTGAATCGTTTAAGAAAACATAAACAATTTACAATTGATTATAAAGGTTTTACTTGTACACCTCAAAAATTATTCCGAATTAGGAATTTCTAATATAAAATTTGAAAACAATCTAAAGATTATGACTAACTAGGATCTATCCTAAAATTTGTAAAACCATTAATTAAAATATTTTTTTGTTCTGTTTATGCACATGTCATGCAAAACAGATATGTAATACTTTTAAAATTTAACAGAATCTCATAAAAAGATTTATCTCCCTTTTACTTTGAAAATTCCATAAACACAGTGTTTATTATTCTCTTTAAGACATGATTGAAGAAAATCAGGTTAGTTAATTGTTTATAATTACAACTTAACCAATTACAATTACAAGTTCAATCCCATCCTCCCAAGTCGGGAAATTTGTATCAAAGTTCGTTCCTACAAACCCCTGACATCACACATTCATATTTTGCGGGTCGAACATATCGCCGTCTGGTGTGTGACCTAGAAAATTCTACCTACGACGCAAATGGATTCTCTTTTGACCTTGAGAAGAACCAATGAAAATCGTTCACTACCGACCCGCAAAATATGAATGTGTGATGTCAGGGGTTTGTAGGAAAGAAAGTGGATACAAAACCCTGACTTGGGAGGATGTTCAATCCATAAAGACACAGGTGATCTGACGTCAGAGGAATTTTGGTCTACTTTTACACACTGTACAACTGAATAGTTATACGACCAAAAATCATCGGACATGGTCAAAAACCAAGGTTTTGCCAAATACGATTAAAATTAGTATTAAATGTGTATATCTCGTGTGTATAAAACTTTCTTTAAAAAAAAATTATCCTTCCAGCAGTAACATTTTTATAAAAAAAAAAAAACACACACACACACACAATAAATTGTTTTGATGTTGAAAGCTTTAACTAGTGAAAAAAAAACAACAAAATTTCAAAAATTGTTATGATACATCATATACCGTCTGAAATTTTTTAGGTATTGTGCATTGTATCGTGACATTTTTTTTACATGTTTGCTTTTTGCAACTATCCAACATTTAGTATTCAAAACTACTGATTATGGAATAATTGCTAAAAGGTCTTTGCCTCAAGAAAAAAACTTCAAATTAAAATTTTGCTCGCTCGCACCTTTTTTTTTACCATAAAAAAATCTAAAGAACTAAAAATCAATTTGGTGTGGCCTAATTATGAGACTTTTTACATAAAGTAATACATGTAATACTACATAGTATTTTATCTTTTATGTACTTACCATCAAAGGGTAAAAATATACCTTCTTTCATTAAGAGTGCATAAGTACGACGTTAAGTGTTTCGTGTAACAATGCATAAAAATAGCCCTCACAAATCCATGGGATTCTGAAGTCAGACAAGCTTTTAAAAATGCAGTACATGTAAACATAACTTAAATTAGGAGCTATTATAACTACTTGACCTCTTTCTTGAACCTTTTCGAGTTTCAGACACTTGATAGGTATATAAAAATAAAATTATTTTTTTCATACTCATTGGACCACACTCGTTTTAAAACAAAATTAATATACAAAATGCCGAAATTGGTGAATCTTTTATTGTTTGTTAGTATTTTGGGTCCAGTTTCGTCACAAGCCGTGAGGGATTGCCATAGGAGATTCCTGTGGAATTTCTGAAGTATCTGTTCAATTGATGGATAGCCTGAATGCACCTTTAGTCGCAAATCTTAATATCTCCAAACTTACTCAGTAGCTAGCGTCATACATTGATCAAGTTGTGGAGAAGCGGATCGAAGATGAGAAACGAAAATCGTCCGAGACGTTTTCAGAAAGGGTTGAAAGGATCATTCAAAATTACACAGATTCATACGGTAATTCAATTTTCGATTTATTCCTTGAATTATTTATCTTGAAATGAATAACTTTACAAATTTAAACTCTGTTGTAACACAGTCGTCTGGTATGTAAATAATAATATAATAAATAGTCTAGCTCATAATTTAGCTCAGTTTACTTTAAATTTCTTTCTTATCCAAAGCCAGAAACTCTCTATGGCAGCAATTGGCTGCATTAAATATGCATATAATGTTTCTCTCCTTTACATGGGACAACCAATTTTTTTAACCTTTATATTTATGTAATCAAGGTCTTATTCTTATCAAAGGCCAATTAAATAATCATGAACTTTAATTTGATACTGCAAATTATATCTACTATGTACTATGCAAAACTGTGAACGAAAATGTTCACCGAGCAATTTATGCGAAATGCAAAAACAATGATACAAAATTTTATAGAAAAATGCCAAAAATATTTAACCATAACCGTAATGCCGGAGACCAACAAACGACAAATCCATGCACGAGACAGAAACTTCTTAGTTTCTACAGAAATAAGGTTTGTATGATAGACAGTGTTAAATCATCAATTTTAATGCTGTGCCGAAATACATCATTTAATGTTACGTCCTGGAAAGTAGGCACATCAGCTATTTGGTCACATAGTGATCCAAGATATATCTAACTAATTATTATAAACACTACTGCACAGGAACATTTAACTATCCTAAATGGTAGGCTGCTGCATGTAAGTAAAGCGGCAGTAAATTTACAGCGTTTGATTTGATCCCATCGCTATGACCATCAGTCTATCACCAATGAATAATTTTTTTTTCTAATTTATCTATGTATGTGTATTTGCTGAAAGGCCGAAAGTGTTAAAAAAAGCCGAAACAGAACATGCAAATTTTAAAAGGAAAATCAAAGTATCAAAATGACAATATGGGAAAACCCAAAATCAAAAGAAAAAGCTATACCAGAGGATACTGTATCATCCCATGTCAGTTTGCCAAAAAAAAACCCAAAACAAAACAACAAAACAAAACAAAATTCTGTAACATTAAATTTTCAAGTATCACTTTTATATCAAAATCAAAACACTCGGTGCTTGGTTGGTTATATCCTGTCCTGAAGTCCAATAAACATTTACACAATAGTAGTGATAAATATTCTATACTATCAATGTATAATGAAAATGATAAACAAATTTCGTCGTAATAGGAATTATAAGTTGTCACCAAGATTCATTTATCTTGAATCCTTTGCATGGTAAGTAAATATTTTAAGCAATAAAATTTTTATCTGACTTGTACTTCCATAAAAGCTCATTATTAAATTTTATGATAGGATAGCACAGGCACTTATTTGTGTTGGAAAAAAAACCATATATCGTTAGGGAACAACCATTTAACTTCAAAAAGGGGGGGGGGTATGTTTTTTGTGAAAAAAAATATATTCTGTTCCAAAGGAGAGGGAAAAAATAATCTGTTGCAGCAAGGGCCAAAAACATAATCTGTTTTACAAAACTATGGAAAAACATTTTCTGGTTTAGATATATTTTTCCCCAAAGAAATAATTGAATCCGATATTTGATTTAAAAATTTACAAGCATTACAAGAAAAGCTTTAGACCATTATTTAATACAAGCCTGACTTGATTTATTTTGAACATAATATAAGATTTTCCTTAGTTTTTCAGTCATACTTGACCTTTCAATGATTAACCATCAAGATGAAGAGCAACAATCATGACAATCAAAGCATTGTTCCTTTTTTAACTATGCATACATGTACATATACCCAATGTGTGTCTACTCAATACTGTGTGGAATTATGGTTATTATAATAAAATATTTGCACTCTAAAATTTGGAAACATGTGGTATATGTATGATGATTTAAAGGTGTATAATAACAGACCAGACAGTGATGCCTTAAACCACAATCGACACCATCACCACCCATGTTATTTATTTACGAGATGGACCTATGTGCATGTGATGCGTGTTGCAAATATCTGAACTAATCTTGTTTTAAATTTACAAATGAAAAGTATATGCAAATGTTTTATTATAAAAACAAATTCATAGTATATATACCAGTTTTATTTACTGCTAGTGATTTCATGGGATAAATACACCTTTTACTTTCTGGGCATTGCTAAAACAAGTTTCTGATTCGACTTGGTAAGAAAAGAAATAATATGGTTTGATTGTAGTCGAAAAAAAATAAAATTGTGTCCATAACTTGTAAAAAAAAATGTTCAAACCATTATAAAAAAAACCATAAGGGGACGACCATTTGATATTCTGGTGGGGGCCAGGAGGATTTTGAAAATAAATAATTCAGCCTTGATAATAACAAAAATGAATGGTTTGTTCTGTGGTAGTTTGAAAATAAATAACCTCACCTACAATGTATTGAAAATAAATAACTCGGCAGGTCTTTTAAACCATTTTATAAATTCATGTTTTACGGCATGAGATGGCACCAGATTCTACCAAAATTCGTCTTTTTTCATATTTTTTTTCGGGAAAAACTTTCCAAATCTTTTAATAATATATAAACTACACCATATATAAATATTAATGTTTTTGAAATGTCTGAAAATGGGTTTCATTTCACTTGAGGTATATTGTCTCATGAACATTTACCTCACTTTAATACCTTTCCCATTTTAACCTATATTGTTTTTTGTACGTATGCAATATATGCAGTTTTGAATTCAGAAGATTCACTTCCAGAGGATGATGATTAATTTCGATTAAATGGTACATAATGCATTTCATCTCATTGAATTTATAAAATTTAAGTATAAACTTATTATACTGGTATATATATATATACTGGTATAGTTAACTTAAACTTCAGAAATATATATCAGCATTCCATTTTCATGGGCGGGTCCAGGTGAGGGCGTAATGGGCGTACGCCCCCCCCCCTTTTCAAAAAAAAACTATCGTAATCTGCTTATATTGTATTGAATATGGCAATTTATTATATTCATTAATTCAACACATAATCTGATTTGAAAGACTATTGAAATGTTAAGTAACGCCTTATACCCTAGAATTTGGAATTTCTCGTTATTGGCCTACTGCTGTTAAGATCCATCCAATCAGTTTAATATACCATAGACAATTAATGGAGAGAATTCCTCATAAAAAATATCAAACCCTGACACGTGAACTATAAAGTATACATGCTCCAAGTCAGGAACCGTTACATTAGTGCATTTCACAATTATTTTATGTTTTTTAGCAAAAAAAAAAAGTCCAAAAATTTTTTTATTATACGCCTCCCCTTTCAAACGCCCCTGATTTTCCTTTCTCCTTTACTTTAAATAGAGCAATGCACAATACAACATGAATGTACAAGCATGCATTATAAACATTGCATATTTCTATTTGCACCTACAATTCAGTTTCTTGATTTTGCAGTTATGAACTGGGTGCACAGATTTATGGCAATGGTGGCCATTTTTGTGCATACATCAAACACAATAACAAATAGTATCTTTATGATGGTCTTAAAGAATACCACAGTGCTGGACAGGGGCTGAGACTAGAAGGTGGAACACCCAAAATTCCGAACAGATACAACCTTGACTATGTTATTTATTTAAGAATAAAAACATGAATTTAAAAATTGTGTATTTTCAAATATTATAAATATAATTGTGAAAATAAATAATCAGTCCCTTGTTTTACTGAAAATGAAAAATCATGCTTCAACGGTGCAGAAAATAAACTGTCTTTATTTTCCACAAAAATACATAACCCATCCAAAACAAATCCTCCTGCCCCCCCCCCCCCCCCCCTCCTCCCCAGAATATCAAATGGTCGTCCCCTAACCTCCCCTTGAAGTTAAATGGTTGTTCCCTGATCATAACATGTTATACAGTATTATAAGAATATATGGCATTTTTTTAACAGAAACAAGAGCCTGTGTAGGATAGTCTGTGTTATGAGGTTTTATACTAAATTCTCATTAATTTTTGCAGTTGGCTTCACATCATGCGTTGCCTTTGAAGACGAGGCCGAAATTTCAGCAGGAGAACCTATCAAATTTACACTGGAGAGAACTTCGTATGGAACAGATGTTTCCGAACTAATCGCAACTGGAAGGTATACCATAGAGAAAGATGGTCTGTACTTAGTATGGGCATCAATACTGAGCAAAACAAACCATGGTTTCTATGCAATTTATCATAACGAAGATGAATAAGTTTACGGATACACAGCCGAGCACGACGGAACTGACACGTATACTCATAGCGGAAGTGTACAGTATGTAAGGAGATTTGAAATTGGCAGTGTCGTGTCAGTTCGACCCTGGAAGAAAATGCACATCGATTCGTGGTCTTGCATGACTCTGGTAAAGCTGAAATAAGTATTGTGACCTGATCACAAGTTGATGGATTAATCAGATTTCAAATACACTGTACATTGTATTTGCTTAAAATCCTTAATTTTATATATCCTATATAATAAGAAAATACTGGTGAAACGAGCTGATTTAGGTCAGCTATATATTTTACAATTGCGATTGGCTAAATTAAGGTCAGTCTCGGTATCAAATTCGCTTTGTTATCACGCTGCAATAGGAATGCCCAACTTTTATTGGCTAACTTATTTTCTCCGGACGTAATCCTTGAGCTCATCCTTGATTCTGAGACTAATGTGTTATAGTGGTCCAAGCTTGATTATAACCCCGCGGTTATCTTCACCTCGTGAATATTATTTCTCAATAGGAATGCCCAACATTTTCAACGCGTTACCTTTCTTTCGATTCTCCGATTAACTTATTTTCTCGGGACGTAATCCTTGAGCTCATCCTTGATTCTGAGACTAATGTATTATAGTGGTCAAAGCTTGACTATAACCCCTCGATTATCTTTCACATCGTGAAGATTATTTCTCAATAGAAATGCCCAACACTTTCAAGGCGTTACCTTTCTTTCCGATTCTCCGATCGCGTTACCTTCCTTTCCGCTATTTTTTTCTCCGATATCCCTTCAGTCAGTAAACTGTCTGCAGATTAAAACCTGTTATCGCTTGTTCATTTAAAAGATACTCATTTGGAAACATGTATACTGAAAATGTTCCTCAACTGGAAAAGTACGGATTGACTTTTAGTACATTGACTTCAAATCTTGCTATTTATAGAATAAACAATAAATGAGGAAGAACAGGAAACGTCAACTTCATAATTTAGTTATACGTGTATCCTTGTGGCGTTTATCAGTTGTTGTATTCCACTCGTGTGACCTTTTCCTCAGACTTCGAATTTGTTGACTGTTCGCACTGTTTTGTCGCTTTGATATTCTTTTGTCGATATTTCATATCACAAATATATCAACCCGATTGATTTTTTATCATAAATGAACAGAGATGAAACTGAGAGTTTCACACCAGAAATTGTTTTGTATCCAATAAAACATTGTGTATATAAGAAAAAGCAGATTTTAATGTGTTCACCTCTGAGACAAATTATTCCATCATATTTAGCCATATAAAATAAATTCAAGAAATTATGTTCGCTACGGACGCGTCTCTGTTATCAATCTTGTCTGTTGTGTCTGGTGACGTCATTCTTTGATCACGTGATTCATAAGAGCCTTGATAATATGGATATCATCACTGATTGGTCATTTGGAATATGTGTTTCAATCAATATCACAGAAAACCCATATTTAGCATGAGAGAATAGTAAGTTTATTGTCCGAGACGACCAACTTAGCTACGCCTCGGAGCAGTAGTTGGTATCTGGGAAGAATATAAAAATATGTCGGAATAAGTTTTGTTCACATATGAATCCCAATGACTTGACCAAAAAGTCAATAGAAAGTCAGCATAGTTTGACTATATTGGTATATTCACTATATTGGTACAGACACCTAGCACTCACGGTGTGATGGGGTTAAACCGGTTTTCGTGGGTACCCAAAACCTTACCACTTTCTACCATGACTCTGTGACTCTATAAAACATACTACCAGAGCAAACACAGTTTGATTACCAAACAAGATGATTGCTTGGGAGAAATCATAATATTGGATGGACATAAGATGTGCTCGTTTTTTTACTGTAAAATAAGCCCAGTCTTACATGCCTTCTGATCAGACACTGTCGCACCATTCGTGACACGAAAACGTCGGACCTAAATATCCATTTATGGCTTATTGTGATGTCGACATGGATTACAACTGAGATTTGCAGAGTTCGTGAAAGGCCAGTATAAAAAGGTGTCGTTATCCCCAGCTCACTTGCTAGTATTTCGATACTAGCCCGAAATTGATACTTAAAATTTTCTGTTATAAAATTGTAAAATTTGTGAAAAGTAAGGAGTATCTCCCTCGTGCATAGCTGTGTCCTTAGATGGTTTTTTGGCTTCACCCCTTTGGGTCATTTTGGCATTTTTGAATTTGCTGTTCAACTCTTTGGGTTATTGTTTTTGGTTTTAAAGATTTTAGGACTTGAGCACAACTGACTAATTTTACCTTATTTTAGGATCGAGCGAAAACTTTTATTTTTAAATCCTTGAAACGTGAAGAATTTGGGGCAAATTTTCAGCAATTTTGCAAAATGAAGCGGCAAAGAAAAACAATTTCATACAACGAAATCCAAAAAAATAAAAATCAATTTGTTGTGGCCAAAGGACCGAGCTATCATCGCAGAAGCTACTCCTTAACTACAAAATATTATTTACAGTAAATTTAAAGATAACAATATGACACAATTATTGAAATACCTGTATAATTTACTATCATCTGAGCTACATGTAGTTCTTCGTTCAAACAGCAAAGTCCTTCTCCTTACACTGTATATATTTCGAGGTGATACCAATACGCATAGTTCGTTATTGATTCATATCGTTCGAAAATTTTCCCAGCTTTATATATATAGTATCCTATTACACGCGCCAATCCAATACTACTTTATATATATAGTATATTATACTGTTCCACGGACAAATCCAATACTACAGGCCATTTAACGTGAAGGGAATCTCGGTCTACTTTCAAATGTATTGCCTTGATTGTCCAGATGTTTTGTTTCCACGTATTACCTTGTTTTAATGCTACCCTGTTATCCAGATCAATCCGCACATGTAGCAGATGGGATGAAAACAATAACACTGAATATGCCAGTTATTGCAAACTACTCTAATTTTTGTATGCACCCCAAATCATACATCTACCTACCAAAAAGTCAAAGAATAGTCTTGTGAACTGGGTACGAATACTTTGGCACGTCAAATGCCTGTGCAATAAACTTAACATGCTATGTATAAGCTATTGCTATCATTTGACATCCTTGTTTGTTTGTCAGCAAACTTCTTTATTTACTTCTGACACCGACTTTCGACCTATTAGAACCATATTGACGGTCACTTTCAGATTTCTGTCCACATATGGTTAATCTTCATGGGAAACTATTCTTTTTAACGCTGAAACATTACAGAACATTTTTTCTATTCTTCATATTAACAATCGCTATAAGTAAAATTTAAGGACAAATGGGCAGACATTTATTGTGAACTATGGATTCAACATCAAGACAACTAGCGTTGTTATAAGCCAATGATTAATACATGTACATGTCATTATCATTTATTGAGCGTTGATATAAGCCTTGGCCATGGACATGTACATGTAATTGTCATTTATTGATTAATTGTCATTTTTAAGTAAAACGTTTACGAAACTATACTACTAAGTTATCTTAAAAAATGCATTTTTTTCATTTAAAGTGTATTTAATTTCAATTTTGGCCTATTTATACATACTAGTTCACATATGTCATGATGCTTTCAAAGAAAAAAGAATTGTTTAGTTATTCCGAGTAATAAGGAGCAAGATAGAAACCCCAATATGAATACTTCAAATCAAGTTTCCTTTCAGTTGGCTTAAACGTATTTAGGATCATTTGAAATTATTTTTTACTTAAGATTAAAAGTAGCTTAGTTTTCATGCCTTTACTATCATATTTATATATTTATTATTCAAATCTAAAATGTATATAATAATTATATCCTGTGCATTCAAATCGTTATGACACAATGTTTTCTTTATTCCTCAACTAACAAATGATATGACCATCAAAACTTCCTTGAAAAATAGGTATTCTTGTCATAATTAATAATAAATGTTATCATAATCATTTTCATTGTTAATTTATTAATTTACACGTATTTCTGAAATTAAAGAGTTACTAAAATACAAATTTACTATTAATGTAAACGAATTTTTAAAAATGATAAAAAAAAAATTCATTTATTGTAAGGTGGTATAATTCTCATGGTTTTTCCGCCATCTTATATTTCATTTACTTGAAGTTCCTTCTAGAGTAGAAATTGACATTCTTTCACTAAGAGCGTATGATACTTAATGTCACGAAGGCACAACAACCACTTACTTCAAAGTACAGTGTTAAGTATTGAGGCGTTAAGTGTATCATCTACCATACAACTGTAACAGTGTGTTAAAGTGATCTTGACGACTATTAGCTACAAGAAATTTCAACCAATGTATACACGTACCATAGAAGATTAAGTGAATGGGGAATATCCCAGAAATTCTGCATAATTTGATTTTTTTCTTATAAATTCAGAAAATGTTGATTTTCCGACTAAAAATTTTGCTAAATTTTATAAAATTCTTCAACAAGTCAAAATCGCCATGTTCAGCGATATTTAAAAATAGACCTTTAGTAGTGTAAAACCGGATCAAAAGAATAAAGAAGGGACAAAACAGTGAGGAAAAGTCCGAGAATTCGAAATTCAAGGAAAAGACAGTCATGAGAATGGAACACAACAAACGCCACAAGGATATATGTATAACTAAAATAATAAATACAAAAAAACACTAGAGGTTCAGAGGGCTGAGCCTGTATCGCTCGCCTGCCATGAAAACCGTTTTTATTGATGTACCTCAAAGAGAGAAGTCACTTCTCCCTATCATTATGAAGTGTGATAAGCCTTGTAGGGACCACATTTTTCTGTATCAAGGTCCTTCTACTTACAGGTCGGCATATTCAGGCCATGTTTGGTTTCAAGGAATTCTGCGGTTCTGTACATTTTTGTTATAAGCCATAGACACTTTCTGTCAAGTTTGGCTCTATTTGGCACATTCAGATTTTTTTTTTAAATCAACCAATTAGAAACAAGAAATGGACAAAATGTGGATACTTTGTAAGATGCTTCTTGTCAAGTTTCGTTTCATATGGCCAAGCGGTATCAGAGAAAAAGATTTCTTTATATCAGCCAATCAGAAACAAGAATTGCCCATGGCAGCCATAATTGTTGTCTTATAAGGATTAAAAAAATAATTTCATAAAAGACTTTCCATAGATGCTTCTTGTCAAGTTTGGCTGACAGTTTTGGCTAAGCAGTTCCAGAGAAGAAAAAAAAATCAACAAATGAGAAACAAGAATTGCACATGATGGCCATGTTTGTTGCCCAATCGATCGAAATGAGGAAACTTTGTAAAGAACCCCACATAAATGCTTCCTGTCAAGTTTCCTTCAATTTTTCCAAGCGACTTCAGAGAAGATTGTTTTATAACCGCCAATCAGAAAAAAAGAACTGCCAATGGTGGCAACATTTGTAGTCCGATCAGGACGAAATGAGGAACATTTGTAAAGAACCTCCCATAGACGCTTCCTGTCAAGTTTCGTTCCATTTGGCCAAGCGATTTTTAGAGATTTTTTTGTCAGCCAATCAGGAACAAGAAATACCCATAGTGGCCATATTTGTAGTTGATCGGTGCGAAATGAGGAACTTTATAAAGGTCCTCCCATATAATATTATGCCTCCTATCAAGTTTTGTTCCATTTCGACAAGTGGTCTCAGAGTAGAAGATTTTTTAAAACTCAGCCAATCAGAAACAACAATTGCCCATCCCAGCCACTACTCTTAGTGGTTAAAGAAAATCTTTAAAGTAAAAGTTTATGCCGGACGACGACGGACGACAGACGCCAAGTGATGGCAATATATCACATGGCCTTTTAGGCCAGGTGAGCTAATAATCAATTAAATAATAATAGAACAAGACAGCAATAAAAACGGAGAGTGACATCAGGTGTCACATTGCCAGCGAGTAAAATCAAGTGAAGTGTCATGTCTGGTCAGGTGTCAATTCCTGAAGAACGTGAAATCTAACTGAAGATATCTAGTCTCATACGCGACAGAAACTTCATCTCGGCCAATTAATTCGTAATAACGACCGTATAATTTTGGGAGTGATGAAAAACTGAACTGTCTTATTTGCAGCTCCACTGATGCACACAGTTTTAGGTATACATTCCTATGCATGTAATAGTATTAACCAAAATGGATGCAAAATGTGTCAAAGAGAAAATTACTCGTTACATAATTCTTTGCTAAAACCCTTCTCGTGTATATATAGGGATTTAGAGTCAAGAATTAGTTATAGGTTAAAAGTGTAATGACAATGGGTCTCACTAATTAGCAACAAGGAGAGTCATGAAGCGACACTTCTTGTTTCTTATTTTCCGGTTCTTGATCCTTGTAGGTTTCTTTGCCCTTTATAGCCTATTTCTGTTGTTGATAATAAGCCACATCAGTGTCCTTCAATACGCATTAAAAATTCAGCTAGAAGGCACTGAATTTACTAAATAGGAGCATGTAGGAATTATGTTATTACAATTACTACCAGGTATGGTTCTTCGAAAATTTCCTGTCCATTCAATTCATGAGCTGAATTTAACGAGTGCAAAACTTATTCACCAGATAAATAACTTTGACCAAAAAATCAAGTGATTAAAAAAACAATAGCTAACTGAATCTTTTCAAAAAGGCAATCTAAATGCCAAAAGAATAAAACTTGATGCAAATTTTTGTTCTCCATTATGAATTTTCCTTTGCTGATAGTAATGTTATTGTAGATTAATCATATTGAGTTTACATATCCAGTTTGAGATATCAATATCCAATTTGAGATATCAATATCCAATTTGAGATATCTATATCTAGTTTGAGATATTCAGATCCAGTTTGAGACATCTATATCCAGTTTGAGATATCCATATCCAGTTTGATATATCCATATCAATTGTTAGAATGAGTTTCCCAATGGAAACAAATTATACCAACTATATCAAAATGTCCTATAGATACCTCATTTAAGTTAATTTAACACAGAAGGGCAAAATATAAAATAGCAAATATCAAGTTCAGTTCATTTGGTCAATTGGTTCAGAACAGATTCCTGAAATTTTAAAAATGCCCTGTTGCTGAAAACAAACTATGCAAATTTAAAACTCCTTCTCCAAGCCGTACTATCTAAAATGGTGTGAATCATTTTTTTTATTTTAAAATAATAAATAAAAGATTACATTATATTTGGACGGATTTATTACAACAAATGCATATAACAATTCGGTAAAATAAATCTTTAAATCTAAAAAGAATAAAGTTGAGGTTTCTATAAAATTATTTTTCTCTCACCAACAGAAAGCTTGATAGAATTACCTAAAAACTATATAGGAAAAAGAAAAATTAAACCTTACAAAAAAATTATATTAATACACAGTTTGTCAAAAAGGACACATCAAATAAAATTTCTTAATTTCAAAATAAATTTTTTACTCCATATGTAACAAATAAGCTCTTATTAATAATTTTTTTTATTAAGTACAAACAAGATCTTTATTTTATGTGTAGTCTTCAGAAATTTTTAATCACAAATGCAACATTTCCTCTTAACAAATTAAAAAAAAATATATTTTATTTTGCATACTTAATTTTCAACTAAATGGAAAAACAAAGCTTCTCAGCTTTTATTCAAATATATGTATTACTTTTAGTCACCACAATTGTATTTTTGTAATAATGATTTAAACCCTGGGCTAACATCAAAGACCATTTCAACTCGGAATGAACAACTTTATGATTTCAAAACAAGATAAATTTACAATGTAAAATACATGTACATTTACATGTAATTGATGAAAATTGATAAGTTTGACTAACTAGAGGCTCTCAAGAGCCTGTATCGCTCACCTGATTTAACTATTCACCTTGAGCAGACCTAAAAATTTAAGTGTTGCAGTCAATTTGGCTGGTTTTTCTATAGGATTCTATGTTAAACTAATTCCAGCTGTGGCAGTCATCTTGGTTGACAGTCCAGGTCAACAGATATATTTCCAAAAGAGAACCATCTAAGGACCATTTCTGCTAAGTCTTGTTCCAACTGGCTAAGCGGTTTCAGACAAGAAGATTTTTAAATGAATTTCCTATAGGGTCCAATATCTAAAAAAGTTCAGTGTGGCAGCCATCTTGGTTGACAATACGGGTGATCGGACACATTTCTGAAAGAGGACCTCCTAAGGACCAATGCTGCCAAGTCTGGCTCCATTATGTTATGTGGTTTCAGACAAGATTTTTCAATGAATTTTTCCACTAAGTTCGGGTGTGGCGGCCATCTTGATTGACAGTCTGGGACATCACACAAAATTCTGAAAGAGGACCATCTAAGGACCATTGCTACCAAGTCTAATTCTTATTGGCTTAGTGGTTTCAGACGAGAAGATTTTTGAGTGAATTTCCCATAGGGTCCTATGTTAAACTAAGTTCTCCTGTGGCAGCCATCTAGGTTCACAGTCCACGAAGTCAGACACATTTCTGAAAAAGGACCTCCTTAGGACCAATGCTGCCAAGTCCTGCTCCAATATGTCAACTGGTTTCAGACAAGAAGATTTTTCAATGAATTTTCCTATAGGGCCCTATGTTAAACTATGTTCGGTTGTGGCGGCCATCTTGGTTGACAGTCCAGGTCATCGGACACACCTCTGTAAGAGGACCATCTAAGGACCACTGCTGCCAAGTCTGGTTCCAATTGGTCAAGTGGTTTAAGACAAGAAGATTTTTCAATGAATTTTCCCATAGGGCCCTATGTTAAACTAAGTTCGGCTGTGGCGGCCATCTTGGTTAACAGTCCGGGTCATTAAACATATTTCTGAAAGAGAACCTCCTAAGAACCATTATTGCCAACTTTGGTTCCAACTGGCCTTGTAGTTTCATATAAGAAGATTTTTGAAACCCCCCCCCCTTTTTTTCTATTTTTAGTAACGGCAGCCATGTTTGTTGGTGGATTGCGACCCCTGATACAATTCTGGAAGGGGACCACCCAAGGACCATTCCTGCAAAGTTTGGTTGAAATTGGTCCAGTGGTTTCAGAGGAGAAGATTAAAATGTGAATTGTGGACGGACGGACGGACGGACAGACGGACGGACGGACGGACAGACGACGGACGCCAAGTGATGACAAAAGCTCACATGGCCTTTCAGGCCAGGTGAGCTAAAAACTTAAAATAATATAACACAAGTCTTTGACATAACCGATAATTTACCAAAGCATATTCAAATAACAATTTTGAATTTATAATAATCTAAGAACACATCTGGACATCCAAAACTTGACATATAATAAATGATCTGACAATTACATGTTCAATTACATCTCAGTAATGTAAAAAATGAATACTTTAAAATGCAGTCATGCGCAATATACAATATCATCAATGTCTGTCATCCATTTTCTATGCCCATGTGTCTTGGTCATAAATTAACATAAAATAGCAAAATTGTCAGTAAGTCAAAAGCTCACAAACCAACTATCACACATTAATCTCACATTACACATACAATAATGGTAATGAGGAACCAGAGTGAGTTATCTTTTCCTAACCAATGTAGGTAAGGGAGATAATAAATTTGTCTCCCTTTTAGCCTGAGGACAAAAGGGAGAGAATTTAATTATCTCCCTTACCTACATTGGTTAGGAAAAGATAACTCACTCTGGTTCCTCATTGCACATTTTTTCTAATTCTGAACAAAGAATGTGATTTCAGAATTGTCATAACCAGTCACACAGAATCCTCGACCACCTTTTTGAATAAATTGACCTCCGACTAGCTGCAAATCTGTAACGGAATCACTGTATTTATATTCAATCTGCAAAAAACAGAAATGAATAGCATTAACCATATATATATATATATATATATATATATATAAACAAAATATTAAAAATCGAACAGCGTTCCGAAGTCCCCCGCCACTAGAGCATCAGAAACCCTTGGACAAGTGAAACATAACAAAATTTTCTCAAAGAGAGAGAATAGAAGGACAAACAATTTTGGTTATTGCTAAAGTTTTTGACAAGTTAATGAGTGGTATGAAGACATTTATACAATATGGGTATAGTGCTGAAATCTTATTTTACCATGTGTATTGAGAATTTATACAAATGTACATTTACTCCTTTTCAATAAACAGAAATGCTTTGATCAAAAGTATTCCGCCTAACAAACTCTTAAAGACAGTATTTTTCAATTTTATAAGTTTCGATAGGAGTTTATGTATAAAACCTCCCTTTAGGTCCTAGTGTATAAATATTATTCCAATGCAAGGAGAATATAAATTTTCTAGAACACTTAGATGAACATTTTGTCAATTTTCAAAGTTATTAAGGGGCATAACTCCTACAAAAATATTTCGACATGACTCATCTTCGAACTCCCTTGAGGTATCATTGAGTGAAAGCTACTGTATAAATATTATCCAAATCGGTCAAGAAATAAATTTGCTGGAGCGTTTACATGAAAATTTTGTCAATTTTCTAAGTTATTAAGGGGCATAACTCCTACAAAAATATTTCGACATGACTCATCTTCGAACTCCCTTGAGGTATCATTGAGTTAAAGCTACTGTATAAATATTATCCAAATCGGTCAAGAAATAAATTTGCTAGAGCGCTTACATGAAAATTTTGTCAATTTTCTAAGTTATTAAGGGGCATAACTCCTACAAAAATATTTCGACATGACTCATCTTCGAACCCCCTTGAGGTATCATTGAGTTAAAGCTACTGTATAAATATTATCCAAATCGGTCAAGAAATAAATTTGCTAGAGCGCTTACAAGGTGGACGGACGGACCGAAGCAAGGACGGACGGACGGAAGCACGGACGGACGGAAGCACGGACGGACGGACGGAAGCACGGGCGCACGGACGGACGCCCGGCATTACCATATCCCCCGCAGGGGGACAATTAGAAATTTTAGCCAATGTGTCTTGCCTTTGTTGTCTCCCTTTTATCAAAAAAAATTTAGAACAAATAATAAAGTATTTGAAAGTGTAGAAAATATTAACATCTGTTGAAACATGCAGACATTTCTGGGTGAACCTTTATCAGGTATGCCTGTGATCAAAACTCATGAACACCCAAAAAAAAATCACAGAAAATGACAACCTCCAAAAAAAAAAATGTTATAATATTTATAGATAGAATTATCAACAGTGTCATTCTTACATGTATAATATTATTTCTGAGCAAGTGTAGAAATAAGATGAAAAATAAATGATACTGAGAGCTTGTGAACAATATGCCTCGAAATTTTATCAAACCCACATTTATTTTTTATTTCTTAGGTATACCGAGACAGGGGAGACAACCAAAATATTTTTTCATACTAAGAACTGAAACTAGAAATGAACAAAAAACTAAGTATGTTGCGAAACAGCTCATGCGAAAATGGATAACAAGAAAAATAAATGGAAATGGTGAGCTGTCAAAAGAGGCATAAAACGACTAAAATTAATGAAATACACAAGACGAACAAAACCAAATATAAAATCGTAAAAAAAAACAACAACAAACTAAAAAGTTAAAAATACTTAACGTTTCGAACAATATGGTCTTGATCACGAGCATGTAAAAAATAACTAGAGGCTCTCAAGAGCCTGTATCGCTCACCTGGATTTAACTTTTCACCTTGAGCAGACCTAAAAATTTAAGTGTTGCAGTCAATTTGGCTGGTTTTTCTATAGGATTCTGTGTTAAACTAATTTCAGCTGTGGCAGCCATCTTGGTTTAGTCCAGGTCAACGGATACATTTCTAAAAGAGAACCATTTAAGGACCATTTCTGCTAAGTCTTGTTCCAACTGGCTAAGCGGTTTCAGACAAGAAGATTTTTAACTGAATTTTTCTATAGGGTCCAATATTTAACAAAGTTCGGTGTGGCAGCCATCTTGGTTGACAATCCACGTGATCGGACATATTTCTGAAAGAGGATCTCCTAAGGACCAATGCTGCCAAGTCTGGCTCCAATATGTCAAGTGGTTTCAGACAAGAAGATTTTTCAATTAATTTTTCCATAGGGCCCTATGTTAAACTAAGTTCTGCTGTGGCGGCCATCTTGGTTGACAGTCTGGGTCGTCGCACAAAAATTCTGAAAGAGGACCATCTAAGGACCCATTGCTACCAAGTCTAATTCTAATTGACTTAGTGGTTTCAGACGAGAAGATTTTTGAGTGAATTTCCCATAGGGTCCTATGTTAAACTAAGTCCTGCTGTGGCGGCCATCTTGGTTTACAGTCCACGAAATTTGACACATTTCTAAAAAAGGACCTCCTAAGGACCAATGCCGCCAAGTCCTGCTCCAATATGTCAAGTGGTTTCAGACAACACAATTTTTCAATGAATTTTCCTATAGGGCCTATGTTAAACTAAGTTCAGCTGTGGCGGCCATCTTGGTTCACAGTCCGGGTCATCAGACACACCTCTCTAAGAGGACCATCTAAGGACCATTGCTGACAAGTCTGTTTCCAATTGGTCAAGTGGTTTAAGGCAAGAATATTTTTCAATGAATTTTCCCATAGGGCCCTATGTTAAACTAAGTTCGGCTGTGGCGGCCATCTTGGTTAACAGTCCGGGTCATTGGACATATTTCTGAAAGAGAACTTCCTAAAAACCATTACTGCCAACTTTGGTTCCAACTGGCCTTGTAGTTTCATATAAGAAGGTTTTTGAAATTCACCCCCCCCTTTTTTTTCTATTTTTAGTAACAGCAGCCATGGAAGTCGGGGATGCCAGACATAAGTTTGGAAGGGGGCCAGCCAAGGACCATTCCACCAAAGTCTGGTCTCAATTGGCTCAGTGGTTTGAGAGGAAAAGATCTTAAAAGCAAAGTTTACGCTGAATGCCGTCTTTAAAGGGCAAAAACTCCTATAAGGGGTCAATCAACGATTTTGGTCATGTTGACTTATTTGTAGATCTTACTTTGTTGAACATTTTTGCTGTATACAATTTGTCTTTATCTATAATAATATTCAAGATAATAACCTAAAACTGCAAAATTTCCTTAAAATTAAAAATTCAGGGGCAATAACCCAATAAAGGGTTGACCGATTCGTCTGAAAATTTCATGACAGGTAGATCTTGACCTGATGAACATTTTTACCCCATGTCAGTTTTGCTCTAATTGCTTTAGTTTTTGAGATATAAGACAAAAACTGCAGTTTACCCCTATGTTCTATTTTTAGCCATGTCGGCCATGTTGGTTGACAGGCGGGGTCATCGGACAAATTTTTTAAACTAGATACCCTAATGATGCTTGTGGCCAAGTTTGGTTCAATTTGGCCCAGTAGTTTCAGAGGAGAAGATTTTTGACCCTTTGGGTCAGGTGAGCTAAAAATAAAAGGTGTTGACTCAGTCTCGCTCTGGGTTTCAAAGAGTCAACAACTTTTATTTTTTTACTTTTCTTGAAACTAGAAATGACTAGCATAATTTTTTTTCTATCAAATATGCTTATTCACGTTCAACTAAAACAATAATTTTACCTCTGGTAAACTGCCTTCTTTTAACTGCCATATTTTTGCAAAGGTATCTTCACTAACCGAAAGAATACGTCCAGTTTCTGGAGCAATGTCAATTGCATTGACCCACCTGGCATGAGCATTGACAATGGCTGCTAACTTTGCCGTCTTGGCACAGTATACTCTGATCTGTCCATCACCATAACCTCCAACAATAACATCATGCCATATTGCTAAACTGCTACAGGGCACTCTGAAAACATAACTTATACAACTGATATGGTCTTCAACATTGATCGTTTAAAATCTTTTCTGTCCAGCATAATTTCAATGTTATTTCTGTCATGGGTTTAATATAAGCATCTCAAATTTGAGGATTTCCTCAAAATATCCTTTACTCAAATACTGACCAGTCAGATTGCCAGAAATTTATGCAAATGAGCTCTTGATCCTTCACAAGTTCCTGATGAACACATTAATTATGAATAGTCAAGATTAATTAACCACATTAACTATTTTACAGTAACAGTATTGGCCTACTTAGAATCAAATCAACAAAACAAGATTTTCAATGGGCATAGTCTACTATGACACTTCACTATTGTTTTTTACTGTGATGTCAAAATTTTTTAATGACTGTGACTTCAAGACAACAATAATGAAAAGTCATAATAGGCTGTTTACAGTAAAAATATTCTTTATCATCGGTCATGAATATTGCTACTAATTATTTTTTTATTCAATAAATCTATATGTATCTATATATTTCTCAGAGAACTACTAACAGAACCATACCTGCTTATCTCTCGCATGCGTAACTATTATTATACTTTACTAGAGCAACTACTAGTAAAATAACTACGTTGTTTTTATGGTGCAAATCAAATACCTCCAGTGTTTCTCCGCCAGCGGGAAAAAAACTGTTATTTTGCTCTCGTCAATTCATGCGATAATCATGAGAGCAAAATAACTCTCTTGCAAGAACCGACAAGAGCGTAATAACTGATATTTTGTCCAGAAGTTTAGTTTATTATAATAATAATTTTATCGCCTTCAGAAGGCTGTAATATTCATAATTATTAAATCTCGAAAGGGTTATTTTTACTTGATTTAATAATTATGTATATAACGTTCTTCTGAAGGCCATAAGTGTATAATGTTAAATATTTTCATTATTAAGATTTATTTAAAAAATCTAAGAATGTGATTCACTGTATTATTATTTCCTCAGTGTGTTTGTTTAATTCTAGTTAATTAAATACAAGTAAAGCTGCAAAATCCACTCTGAACCAATTTCCAATCTCTTTCAAAGTCAAAATTAGTTCAGAACAGATTTTTAAACCCCAATTGTATGTATTTAAAATGGGATATTACATCAACTGGAAATATTTCATCGAATCACATTCCCCGAATTTTGAAATTTTGAAATTTGTCAATAAATAGTTGTTATGAATTGGAAAGATAAGTGGCAGTGAGAAGAGTCTATATAAACTTACCCTTTTCCTGTAATTGTACTGGTCTGTTTAAGAGAACCATTAGCCTGGAGGGTCCATATAAATATATTCCCTTGTTCATCACTACTGATCAATCTGTTTGAATCTGATGTTAGATCACATATAGGATGCCTATGACCTAAAATAAAATTAAAATTTTATCATCTGTAAACTGAATTTTTTGGTTCATTTATTTTTGATTTAGTGAAACTTTTTGTTTCAAGAAAACTTAATTCTTATACATATTCACCTGCGGTTTGGTGAAGTTATCACATAGCTTTTCTCCTCTGTGATGGGTGAAGTGTATAACTATAAACTCTGTTTAGAGAAACAAACCATATCTATCTTTTACCTATACTAACCCAGTATAAAAGCACGGAGGGTACCTGTGACACGTGCTATCGTCATTCTTCAAAGAGACGAGTTTATTGTCAACCGAGTATGGGTTTAGGGTGGGCAAGTGCTAAAATCAGTGTAGGGAGTTTTTATTAAATAAAATTTCCTACAAATTACAATGATAGCAATTATTCAAATCATACGGAATAAGTTCCCTTTCTTGCCAAGTTCCCAATCTCAAAATTTGTCATTTCTACACAAAGTTTTAAGAAATTTTAAAAGAAAGTTCTATTTCACAGTCAAACAATGACTAAAATTTTAATAATCAATTTCAAGTTGACAGAATAACCTTGGGTGGCAAGATTGGGTATCAAGCCAGTAGTCTTGACTGTTGAAATACAAATAACACCATTTTATGGACACATCATATCTTCATATTTTTATACACTGAATTAGTAACTCTGAACAAATATGGGACATTTGTCTAGTAGGCAAAATATGATGAATGAATATTTTTTGTCCCTGCTGTTTTGCTTTCCACAAATAGTTAAACTGGATGTACATAAATAAACCAATAAAAAATTTTTATTTAGCAAACTTCATGAATTATGCATATTCTTCTTGTTATGGTACTGGAAAAACTATAAATGCATATGAACATGCATATAAATAACAATGGTGACAACAAATGCATGTTTTGATAATGTAAATAAAATTTGTATGGGATTTCACACAATGAATATCAATTATAAGTACTAGAAAATAAGTTCATTGACTGTAAACAAGATAAGAAAAATGCAAATGAAATCTTGTCATGATTAAAATAGGGGGAAATGGAACCAGAATGTGTGGAAACATAAATTTAAACAGAACTTTAAATGATGAAAAACTTAGGGGACCAGCGAGGGTATAATTTGGAACGAAAAATTGAATAATAAATTTAATTGCACTAATAATACCATTCGTAACCTTAAACACGCCTGCTTATTACTCTCATGCACAACAAATGATTTTGTTAAATATTGACATTATTCTGCTTTATTTCAAACACCAAGTACTCGGTAAATTGTAAAAATTTACTCATAACCAATTGTTATGAATTAGAGAGATAAGTTCAATCTACTGTTTAGCAACGATTCAGCTTTCATTCTCAAAACAGACAGGTGACAGTCATATTTTTTAAAGTCTAATCAAAACCTCACAATAAATTTCTCAAAAAAATTTAAAAAAAGACCAAATTACAGACAAATCATTAAAATCAATTAATTCATTAAAGTCTTACTTTCCAAATACATGAATTTATTGAGACTGTAAACTGTACCAGTTCCAAGATTTATATATCATAGGTATGGTTTGGCCTGATAGTTGGCCATTGAATTCCAATATCAATAGGTAATGAAAAACTTACTCTCTGCTAGCTATCATTCAGTACCCTTTATATGTTGCATTTTAAGAAACATTGTATGTTTTTAACAAGAAATATCTGTAATAGCGGCAATATGCTGAAAAGATTGCTTATTGTGAAGACATCAATGAAAAGCACCAAAATTCACTCATTTTTTTAACGTTTGAATTAAAATTTTGATAGGAGCAACAGCCTTGCCCAAAAAGATTTCAATGAAATTTATCTAAAGTGGCATAAAAATAAGGGAAATATTTTTAATTGTACCCCACAATGCTGATTACTTTTTTTGGGATTTACTCACCGCAAAATGATAAACCTCGCATTTCTACCCATTTCTAAGGCTTGTACAAAAAATAAACTTTATATTTTCTGACAAGGCCAAATAAAACATGTGTGTTTATGGTTTCCCTACCTACCCTATTTTTTATGAAAGAAAATACCTACCCTAACTTTTTTTTTGCCAGTTTTGGACAAGCACTGTTAAAAACCAAAATTTACTCCCATTGAGACCAGGTAAAAAAATCAGCAAAAAAAAATTAATCCTACCTACCTACCCTAATTTTTATGAACATGAAACCCTATACACACCTATTTTTTTGTTTGGCCCAATGTACATATATTGTTTATATATTTACTTTTCATTTATTGTAGAACTGACAACATTTTACATACCTACTAAACTTTCTTTCAACAAAATATTTGTTCCTTTTGAAGGAATGTTGAATACATGAATCTCTCCAATCTGTGTTCCTGCAAAATATAATGCATCCAATAATATCTTTAGATTTATTCACACATTTTTTATTATGTGGTGTAAAGAAGTATTGTAGTTGTAATAAAATAATATGCTGTTGACGTGGCCAATGAGCAAGCACAGCAATAGCCTTTCCGGAAACTCATTTCCGGTATCACAATTTTGACTCTAAAATTATAATTTGAAGCAAGTTATTTCACTTACTTCCAATTCTGGCTAACAATATTTTTCTTATGTAGCACAATATGGCCATATTCGCTTTAACAAATAAATTCACTTCGGATTGCATAATGGCTGCCCAAATTAAACAAAAACTTTTCTAAATGACCCATATGCTCCCACAGCGCTTGCTGTGCTCGCTATAAAAGATTCTCAATTTCATTTTCAACAATTATACTCTCATTTTCTGAAATTCTTTTATCTAAAAATTTTTGTAAAAATGTACTTATGTAGCTGCTGACTCCCATTATCTCAAATTCTTTTATCTCACACTTTCTACTATCTGTCAAGTCTCATTACATCAAATTCTTTAATCTCAAGCTTTCTGATACCTGCAAAGTCTCATCACATCCAATTCCCTTATATCTCAAAATTCCTGATATTTCAAGATAATTTGCTGGCCCCAAAGTTATTATTTTGCACTTTATTTAATCTGTTATCTCAAATTATTTTTCATAGTCCAATCAACTTTGAAATATGAAGACTCTACATTCTTTCTCTATTTCCACATTGTCTGGAACTTTAATAGCGGAAATGACATTTAAAAATCTGTCAACTTAGTTTAATTATATACATAAAATTTTATAATCTAGTGCATATCTAAATCACAGGTTATACATTTATACTGTTTTCTCCAATAATTAATCTACATCCAGACCTATTATGGCATTTAGTGAATTTTTCTTGAGCCACTCCCACAAAAACCATCAAAGGACATTGTTATACCTGTCAATGAGATACTCCTTAGATACTATCAATTTCATGACTAGTAAACCAACAAAATCTGAGCAGGTAATACCTTTGTTGTGTTCACTCCACTAGGAGAACAAATGGTTGCAATAAAAATTCTTTGATATCATAATTTCTCTAATTTTTGTTGGCCTAATTTTAAAGTACAATGTACTGCATAATTATGTATATCTAAACAATTTATGGGTCATCAGAAAATATTTATATTCTTGTAAAATTTTGAACAAATTATACATATGCAAGAAACAAGATAATTTCCTTTTTGAATGTTCGGAGCTGCTCACGCTGCTGCTGTCCATTGTCTAACTAATAATAAGATTTATTCCCTATAAAATAAAGTTAAACTAGAGGCTCCCAAGAGTCTGTATCGCTCACCTGGATTTAACTTTTCACCTTGAGCAGGACTAAAAATTTAAGTGTTGCAGTCAATTTGGCTGGTTTTTCTATAGGGTTCTATGTTAAACTAAGTTCGGCTGTGGCAGCCATCTTGATTGACAATCCAGGTCAATGGACACATTTCTAAAAGAGAACCATCTAAGGACCATTACTGGCTAAGTGGTTTCAGACGAGAAGATTTTAAATGAATTTTCCCATAGGGTCCTACATGAAACTAAGTTCGGCTGTGGCAGCCATCTTGGTTGACAATACAGGTGATCAGACATATTTCTGAAAGAGGACCATCTAAGGACCAATGCTGCCAAATTTAGTTCCAATTGGCTCAGTAGTTTCAGACGAAAAGATTTTTGATTGAATTTCCCATAGGGTCCTATGTTAAACTAAGTTCACCTGTGCCAGCCATCTTCGTTCAGTCCACCAAATCAGACACATTTCTGAAAGAGGACCTCCTAAGGACCATTGCTGCCAAGTCTGGTTCCAATTGGTCAAGTGGTTTCAGACAAGAAGATTTTTCAATGAATTTTCCCATAGGGCCCTATGTTAAACAAGGATCGGCTGTGTTGGCCATCTTGGTTAACAGTCCTAAACTAGATACCCTAATGATGCTTGTGGCCAAGTTTGGTTCAATTTGGCCCAGCAGTTTTAGAGGAGAAGATTTTTGTAAAAGTTAACGAACGACGGATGCCAAGTGATTAGAATAGCTCAATTGACCCTTTGGGTCAGGTGAGCATAAAAAGTAAATTTTCATGCATTAAGGATGGGAAAAAGGAAATGGGTGGCGACAAACAACAAATTCAAGGATCCATGGTCTGTGGTTTCTTTTTACATAAATAAAAAATTATTCCCTACCAACACATATATTGTTTTCTCCTACACCAGCAATTCCTCTGCCAAAATTTGTTTGATCTGCAAAAACAAAGAATAAAACAATTTAATTATATATTCAAATGAAAACAAAATGTGTAATTTACAGGCAAAGATTCAGTTAAGCAGCACTAAAACATAAGTTATACATGTATTATTTTCTGTAAAACCAAAGAGGTCAACTATGGGATGATAATTGCATTATGTAATTCATTACAGCATGTAACATTTTCCAAAACTTAATAGATGGTACTCTCAATTTTGGCTGTTTTTTACAAATTAAATGCTTCTTCCATCTATTCTTTTTTTGATGTCTTTTATTTTAACTGTATAGATGTCCAGTTGAATCTACCAACTGTACCCGGTTACGAAAATGGTTCATTTTTAATCCCAAAGGAAAGACAAAAATGTAATGAAACCATCTCCATTATCAGGCCATTTTCCCCTTGTAGCAGGGTGGTTTATTTGACGAAGGGGAAACTGTATTAGCATTTTATTAAGGAAGACAAGAAAAAAGTTAACAATATTGCCCTTCGTTTTATAGAAAGCCATGAAGAAACTGATTTTATCTTAGTGCATAAAAGTTGCATTTACCTATATAAACATGTATTGCTGAAAGATATATCTTGACATAATTACATCTTGAATGACGTGACTTGAATTACACATAAACAAAACCCATAATTTTCAATATTACGGCAGATGTTCGAGAATTAAAATTGTTAACAGGTTGAGGTGAAAGGAAGATTAACATACTCTCATTAATTTAAAATATTCATATGTACATGTAGTTATTTAATGTCACCTTGTGCATCTGTACTGCTAGGATCCCCCAATGCATGCCAGTAAATCATTGCTGATCCATCTGCTTCAAACATCTATGAGATAAGGAATAAAATGACATAAATTCAAACATTATAAAGAATAAGATGATATAAATTTAAAACTATGAGGATTGCTTTGTTTTGTGGGAGCTGGTGAAATTTTAGTTTTTCGGCTTACAATGTATGTAAAATGTGGAATTAAATATGAATGTAATCAATTACCTAATCACAACCAAAAAAATAATTTAGTTTAAAAACAAATTCAGTATATCTTTTGTCATTTTTTTTTAAAACGGCAATGTTAAAGGGATTTGGCTCTGCACACTCTTCACACTGAACAACTGTATTTAAGACCCAAATATGGCAACTTTGTGTTACATGTATAAATGTTTCCAAATGAAATATTCAGATTTAAAGGATATTTTAGTGACTTATTTGGTAGCTATATTTAAAAAATCTAAGTCTATTTCCTGATACAATGTGGAATTTTAAAGGCATTAGACAGAGTTTTGAAAATGGCCCTAGTCCTTTCTAGAAAAAATCACATAATTTTTATATCATTTTAATAGAAACTGAGATATTCCTTTCTTTGCCTTAATGCTTATTGGGATTCTATTCTTAAAAAATATGTTCATGGGTAAAGCTTTATTTTTATACAAATGTACAATAACGTTTTTGGTTGAAGAATGGTTATTTTTAGGCATATATTTCAGCTAATATTAAATAATTTTGTTCATGGAATTATGCATTAACTTCAATAAAATTAAACAGACATTTTCTTTGAATTTACTCAGTTACTTGTAATAGATATACTCAAATTTTGGAAATAATTCTTTCTAAATATAATAAATTTGTGTCAAGAGGGAGGTAACTCAAACTATTTAATTTGATTTGCAGGTCTAAGAAAATGCTTTGCTCACAAGAAACAGAAAGAAGAAATTACCTGGCAATCTTCACAGACAGATGGAGGATTTTTTTCAAATATGTATATATCTCTGTTACATCTATCTATCTATCTATCTATCTATCTATATATATATATATATATATATATATATGTTTTTGCTCTGGAACTAAATTTTGTATTCCATTTTTTTACTTTTTTACTTGTGAAAATGACCTATATTACAGCTGATTAAATATTATGTATTATACATGTACATTAAATTAAAATTGAACACATTAGAACATACTCCCTTATACATGTATATATAAAACAATGAATTACTGTATATAATAGATGTACCAAGAATTTACATGGCTTTTATATACATTTAACTACATCTATTATGTACGGTAACAATTATTTTTTGTCATCTATTTTCATATGGATGGTGAAGGAAAAATAAATTGACCAATTTATAATTTATAATCAGTCGTTGGAGGTATTCCATTAGATAATGGATTTTTGCATATCAAAGCTTTACTTTTCATCTGATGCTCTGCACACTGAGCCGAGAGTGATGAAATTCATTTTCTTTGTGTTTCTTTAAAACTAGAGGCTCTCAAGAGCCTGTATCGCTCACCTGGATTTAAATTGTCCACCTTCAGCAGGACTGAAAATTTAATTGTAGCAGTTATCTTTGCTAGTTTTCCCATAGGTACAAAGTTAAACAAAGTTAGAGTGTGGTGACCAACTTAGTTGACATTCAAGGTTATCAAAAACAATTCTGAAAGAGGACCATTTCTGTCATTTGTCTGGTTCCAGGTGGTCAAGTTTAAGGTATAATGATCTGCAAATTAAATTTTTCAATAGGGTCCTATGTTAAAATAAGTTCGGCTGTGGCGGCCATTTTGGTTGGTCGTCCGGTTCATCGGACAAAATTCTGAAAGAGGACCACCTAAGGACCATTGCTACTAAATTTGGTTCCAACTGGCTCAGTTTTTTCAGACAAGAAGATTTTCAAATGAAATTCCTATAGGCTCCAATGTTAAACTATGTTCTGCTATGGTGGCCATCTTTGTTGACATTCCGGGTCAACAGATATAATTCTGAAAGAGGACCATCTAAGGACCATTTCTGCTAAGTTTGGTTGAAATTGGCTCAGTAGTTTCAGACAAGAAGACTTTTAAATGAGATTCCTATAGGGTTCTATGTTAAAATAAGTTCTGCTGTGGCGGCCGTCTTGGTTGATCGTCTGGTTCATTTGAGACATTTCTGAAAGAGGACCATAAAAGAACCATTGCTGCTAAGTTTGGTTTCAATTGGCTATGTAGTTTCAGACAAGAAGATTTTTAAATGAATTTCCCATAGGGTTCTATGTTGAACTAATTTTGGTGGCCATCTTGGTTGATCGTCCAAGTCATCGGACACAATTCTGAAAGAGGACCATCTAAAGACCATTGCTGTCAAGTCTGGTTCCGATTGGCCATGTAGTTACATAGAAGACGATTTTTTAAATTCATTCCCCCTTTTTCCTATTTTTAGTCACAGCAGCAATGTCGGTTGGAAGTCAGGGATACTGGACATTAATTGCAGGGATCATTCCACCAAAGTTTGGTCCCAACAGGCCCAGTGGTTTCAGAGAAGAAGATCTTTAAAGGAAAGTTTACCCCAGATGCTGTCTTTAAAGGGCAAAAACTCCTATAAGGGGTCAATTAATGATTTCGGTCATGTGACTTATTTGTAGATCTTACTTTGTTGAACTTTTTTGGTGTTTACAGTTTGTCTTTATCTATAATATTCAAGATAATAACCTAAAACTGCAAAATTTCTTTAAAAATTAACAATTCAGGGGCAATAACTCAACAAATGATTGACCGATTCATCTGAAAATTTCATGGCAGGTAGATCTTGACCTGATGAACATTTTTATCCCATGTCAGTTTTGCTCTAAATTCTTAAGTTTTTGAGATATAAATTAGAAACTGCAGTTTACCCCTATGTTCTATTTATAGACATGGCGGCTATGTTGGTTAGCAAGCGGGGTCATCGGTCACAATTTTAAAACTAGATACCCTAATGATGCTTTTGGCCAAGTTTGGTTTTATTTGGCCAAGTTTGGTTTTATTTGGCCCAATAGTTTCAGAGGAGAAGATTTTTGTAAAAGTTAACGGACGACAGACGCCAAGTGAGCTAAAAAGGGATAACAAGCAAAATTAAGTATATATCTCTAAACCGAAAGTGTTAAATAGATAATTAATAGAATAAAATATTTTGAAACAGTTGAAAAACAATGTGTTAACAGTAATCCAAAATTGTTTGATTTCACAATTAAAAACAAAAAATACCACACATAGCCCTGGAGATGTATAGTGAACTGTGTGCAGGGGAAATCTTGATCGCAGCTCATTATAAATTTTAATTGTTAATGTTTCCATTTTAATTCTAAATCTGAATAATTTTATAATCAGCCTTTGTTTACTCCTGGCAACAAGTGTTGAAGTGATATGCCAATTGTACTTTAATAAACTCTACTTTTTTAATTTACCCCTGTAAGTATTGGTATTTTAAATAATTTCCAAAGGAAAAAATTTAATTAGTATTTTTTTACTATAAAATCATATCCGTTAAACTCATTTCCACAATGCAGTACATATAATATTCATGAAATATAATGTGGGTTTCACATATAACAACGTTTTTTCATATTAAACAGGTATTGTCCTGAACTTATAAATATTAATTATGATTTAATCTTAAATAATTTACTGGATTACCTGAATGCCTCTTAAAGATGTTAAAACCAGTACTGTTCTACTTGGTAAACTGATCCATTTAACCTAAAATGAAATTATTTATAAAACTGAAAATTGTTCAAGGTGTATTCATGTAACTTCCCCAAAACTATCATACTAGAGATATATAAATGTACAATAAATCAAGAAAACAATTGCTTAACAGTAACTTGTGTTTCTCCCAGCTCTCAGAAAGGACATTGTAACAGAAGTCTAAAAAGGGTACCTGATGGCCCTTTGAAGGGCGCATGAATTTTGTTAGGGCACATCCACATAAAACAACTACCGGGATAGTTATACTACATTGTAGGATGGACGAATTTTTGTTTAACATCCAGTAGCAACAAGGTGCATATCAGGACAAGAACATGTTGCCAGTTAACCCCACCACTATTCAACGTCTGTACCGAGTCAGACTATCCTGACTCTCTGTTGTGTTCATGTTTGTGTTTTGTACTCTTTTATGTTATTTTATGTACGTTTTGTCAGTTAGGTTGCTTTGATTGATTGATATGTTATTGTTGACCTTTCCTGTTATCCATTTTGTTGTTTATTGATATGGTAATGAATATACCCTTGCTTTGTACTAGACCGACACCCAGAGACAGAATTTCAACAGCTAGCTCATGATGTAACTGTCTGCAGCAAGACATATCACCCCATTGGAACACATTATACTGACAACGAGCCGATCAGTCGATCTTTGCTCTTACTCCTAGATGCCGCATGCTTGATGGAGAAGCAGAAAATACCAATTTTAATGTCTTCAGTTTGACCTGGTCACGGATTAAAAGGTTTGCGGTTTGTTGAATATACATTGTGCCATGATGCAAGTTAAACAGATCCAAAACAATATTTGCTCAGTACTTTGTTTTACTACACTCTAGATACTATCAAAACAAGTCTTCCATATGAATTTCATCAAAATCTGCAAATGAATATAGGCATCAGAGCGCTTACAATGGGGACGAACGGACAGACGCCCGTCATTTCTATGTCCCCACATTGCATTCCGGTGGGGTACAAAAATTATGCCCTGAAAACAGCTTTCAGTGATTGATTTTCTTACAAAACCTGAAAAATACTTTATTTATGTGTTTAAGAGGGGTTAATATAGCATCCGTTTCCATGGAAACGAGATCAGGGACATATGAATTTTATTATTTTATTATAATGGAAATATTTAACTCTATGAGTTCTCAATTTTTCATGAAATCATCGGACCCGAAAACATGACATTTTCACCTTTTTGTTACCATGGCAACGTCTCTATTTTTGCAAGGAAATGTTAGAATGTTGTGTTTTCGTGATTTTTTCTTAACTTTTCATGCAGATTTGATAAATAATATCTAGAACATAATCATTTTTACAATTTTCATTAAAAACTTTAATAGTTTAATACTTACATAAATTATTTCTTGAAAATAGTAAAATAAATACAAAACTACCAAAAATCAAACTGGACGGACGAATTTCTTAAAAATGTCACAAAATAAGAGAGGTCCCCCAATGAACAAATAGATATGTCACATTACATGTACTACAATATTATCATGATAAAAATCCAGGGAGGGTGCAAACCTTACCTTAAAACACCCAAAAATAGCAGAGTTTTTTGTGAAAAATGGTTATTAAAACTAGATGTGTCGGAACGACCGACCATATGCCCTTGTCTTGCAAAAGCTATTTCTTGGTTCACTTTTTGCATCGGGTCAGTTTGATATTAAAGTTAATATGTAACCAACAAAGACATTAAAATTGGTATTTGCTGCATCTCCGCCAAGCACACGGCATATAGGAGTAAGAGCAAAGGACTGGTTTGCTCAGAGTCAGTACAAAGTGTCCGAGTGTGGTGATATGTCTCCTCTAGACTGTTACCTCATGAGCTAGCACATTTTAAAATCTGGCTCAGCGTGTCAGTCTAGTACAAAGCAGGGATCATATTCATATCATATTAACATTTTCTCATCCTGATATGCACCTGGACGTTAATAATTCCTCCATCCATCCATCCAATTTTTTTATTAACTTGTGTGTGGATTTGTTCAATAAATAAATATATCGCATGCTATGAAGACTTTATTTGAAGAAAAAAAAATTCTGGAAACCAAAATTCCTATGCTGACAATTAAAACATGCCTACATTGTTGTATATGTATCATTCAGCAATATTGTTCTCTGTCCAGATACTGAAATTAGGTACATGTGGTGTTTTTGGTAAAATAAAATCATGCCACATGCCCATTGATTTTTTCATTTGGAGGTACATCTGTACCCTCTAGAATTAGTTTTTGAGGTACAACACAACATGTAAATTATCGTGCAACAATAGAGTTAACGTTTTACAGTTGTTTTTCAATTAATGTAGAAATACTTGAGCAACAATTTAGCATTGTGTGAAACAAAGACACCACCATTCACTCAATAAAGTAACTAAATTTTTTGTTTGTTTGATAATTTACAAATAAAATGTTTTTCATTTTATGATTTCGCTGTTAAGATTGGCTAATAGGACAAGATGATGACCATACAATTAAAAAATCACGATGATGTCTCGCGCGAGCGCATCGAGAATAGGATCAACTTTCTTGACAACGGCAGGTGAAATGTTAAATGCACACAATACCGACTGTACAGGATATCCTTGCTTTCAACCTTAAGAAGTTTCAGGTGACAGATAATTAATTTTTTTAAAAATACTTCTCGGGTAAAGGTATTTGCACAATTTTGTTTACTTGGCAGTAACTAGGGAAGATCATGCATGCACTATTAGTAATCTATGGATGACGATTTACATTTTTTTTTAGATATTACCTGCATCACCATGGGTGTGCTTTGTTGAACAGCAGAAGGTTCTTTACAAATCACTTGGCGATTTGTGACTGTTGATCCGTCTAATGAAGAAGAAATAACATTTACAACGGATTTGTGCACCACAGCATAGTTCATTGAACCTTTCTCTGGACTTATGTATACTGTTAGATTGTTAGTTAACGAAGATGCGCTGCTTTTTAATGCTAAAGGTTTTTCTTTGCGATACATGTTTATCCTGTCGATCTTCCGGAAAGTTGCTTGGTACGCTGCAGTTGCGCAGTTCAGTGTAAATTTTTAATTTTAAAGTAGCTGACTGTACGGAATCCGACCGATTAATCCGGGTAGTTTCTATTAAATAATTAGCAATGATTAGCAGTATAAGTCCCTAGTATTTTTGTTTTCATGGATTTTGGTGATTCCTTTTCGTTAGTTTAGTTGTTTTCCGTGAATGCCCCCAAATATCGACTATTGTTGTTGATTATATAAGTTACAATTACTTTTCTGGCACAAACTCATTAAGAAGCAATAGCCATTTGTCCTAATTAAAACCTTTTCTGTTGAAATAAAAATTTCAATTAATAAGCCAATTACTTAATTATTATCTTGTATATTTAATTTTCAATTAAAGCTTGTCAGTTACAATATTTATATTTATTTGTTTTTGTAAGTTTCTGTAGTGTTATGATATTTAAGTCTAAGACAAAATATGTACTCGTATTAAAATGTAGTATTTATTTTTAGCGTCAAATCACAGGCATTCGTACGCTAAAGTAGTGTATGGGGTTGTTATTTATATAAAATGAAGGTATGTGCGAGTACCCAATTTGGATTACATGTAGATGTACACCCCGATTACCCTTTCATAGTGACGGGACGGAGAAAACTGAGATGATAAAATTATCCCCTTCCCCCCGGTTGGGAAAAAAAATTGAGAAATACCCCCCCCCCCCCCCAGAAAAATCATTTAAGAATTTTATTTTCACCCAACCATTCCATTATGTCCTTCTATAAAAGGAAAACAACTATACTTATGACATGTATTCATTTATAAATCATCATATCACATTTATAGATACAATATAAAAACAAAGCATGCATTGAAATACAATTTTAAAAAGTTTTTCAAACTAACCTTTAATCAGACCTAACCACTTCCGACTTCAGCATCACTCTCACCTTGACTGCTTTCACTCCCTTCTTGCTCCCCACTTTCATGACCACTGATTTCTTCCACACTGTGTCCCTAAGCAACAATCTTTCTCCAACTTTCATGCTTTTTTTTTTACATTTCCCAATATCTTTCTTCCACACAATTTTCAAAGTTTTCCAAAATCAAACATTTTGCAGTATGACCATATAAAACAAGCAAAGCTTTGGCATACTTTAAATTTATTTTTTCCAATTGTTCGACATTAATATTGTTTGTACTGTTATTAGCCTTTTCTTTGCAAAGTTCATACAATTCATTTATATTTTAGGAAAACGTAAGGTCCTGAATACAAATAGAAGGACACAACAGTTTGGTCATATAGTTACACCAGGTAACCAGAATTTCCTTCCTACGGTTATAGCTCTTCTTTTTACCTCTCATCCCAATTGCAGTCTTACCAATTTTACTCTTACCTCCGAAAATCTGTTTGTATTTTTCGAGCAAGTTTTCACATTGCTTAACAATTTTCTTCAGTGTGTCCTCCTGTTCTAACAAAGAAGCAAGCATTTTTGAATTAAAAAGGTGTTGAATCTTGAAATGTTCTTTCTTTAATGCAGGCGTCACTCTGTCCCGAAATTGACACCAGATGACCATACGAATATGGAATTTTGAATTTCACGCGAAAATGGCCCCGAACTTGGTCAACAGCCAATCAACAGCCGAAACAAGTACGATGTCTACAGGAGGTCACACGATGGCACCCGAACCATACACGAAGGCAACAAAAAGATGTGAATTTTTATTAAGTAGTTTACCCGCAGTACACACGAAGGCAAGACGATGGCTATGCTTTTCTATTAGTTTTTTCCTCTTTGTGCTCAAAAATTGCTTTCAATTGAGAATTTGTGTTATAATTTACGTACTGGATACTTTTTTATTTTGTTTTAGCCGAGGTGAGTTATTTTCAAGGCTTTTATCTTTTTTTTGTACGCAATCGGCGTTGGGCGTTTGAATATTTAATTTGTTTCATCATTCCTTTCAATAATATTCCAGTGTTTTCTAATAATTTTTTATAACTGTGTGAAACAGGGGTTTAATTTTGTAGCAAATACTAGCGGCGGCGCTTTGTTTTTATTTTATTTAAGAGTTTTTTTCTATATTAGTTAAAATAGTTTAGCTTTTGAAACTGCACGCATTTTTTTTATTTCAGTGTGTTTGTAGCCTCGTTTCATTAGATTAGATTTACAGAATTCAATTTCTGATTTAGTTTCATTTTCATCACTAGTTATTCTAGTTACGTCCCCAGTTATTAAACCTTTAAATACTGAGGAAGGGTGTGCCGATGTTTTATGGAGATATTGGTAATTTTCAGTTGAATTTCTATATATTTTAAATCAAGTATGCTTTCTCTGTGGAATCTATTTCCTCTGAATATGGTAGTGTCCAAAAATTGCAATTCACTACTAAAGATTTCGTGAGTAAATTTCAGAAATGGGTGAATGTTATTTGCTTTATTGAAGTATAGTTTCAAATGTTCTCCATCATCTCTGTATATGGACAGGTGTTGAATTTTGTGTTTGCGTGGAAATAATTCAATTATTTCTGAAATAATTTCAAACATTCCAATGTCCGTACGTAAGAGGGACTACTAGGAGAATCCATGGGAACTCCTGTGCACTAGAGATAGAGAGTGCTACAGCATTCGAATTCATTATTTTTTAGAATAATCTCAAGTAATTCTAAAAATATCTCTTTTTGACAGGCTTCAATTTTAGGCCATGCTCTGTTTATTGCTTCATAAATCTCAATATATTCCACATTTTCATACACAGAGCTAGCATCAAAACTAACCATTACAAAACTCGGAGGAAGGATCAGTCCTCTATCTTATTAATAAATGATGTCGTGTTCTGAGTGTATGTCCATTGTTTAGTAACCACTGGACTCAAGAAGTAGTGAATGTATTGGCTAATTCTTTCTGTGGGACTTCCATTTAATGTTATGATATGCCTGGCAGGTATATTTGTATCTTTTAAATATTCATCGTCAGTCTCCAATAATTTTATTTTGCCCTCATTAAATTTATGTACATGTTTTTTGGGAAGCATTTAACATTCGTCCTTATCTAGTTGATCTTTTCTCTGAAGCTGGTCCTTTACCATGACAAATGTGAAAAACTTGAGCTACTCAAATTCGGTTGTCTTCGCCGACAGCGTGGTCCCATCTCGATGTCGTCGTACTATAATTGTATGGCTACACGACGCATTGCGAGGGCTGCCCGTAGTCGTGCTGCCTTCATAAGACAATCGGATAGATTCTTGTTTCCGTCGTATTGTCTTCGTGAGGCAAAAAATGCCCAATGGCATCGATGATCACACGAACTAAAGACGAAGATGATACGATTTGACAAGATGCCTTCTCGATGGCCATACGAAGGGCAATGGACACATGAATTCAACACGAAAATGAACCTTCGCAAGGTCTTTCAGCAATTTGTGGCATGCCAAAGATTTTGCCACCGCGCTCACCCGATGTTTTTACGATCAGATCCGAATTTGAACATTTCCTTTATCTTGTGTCCGTCTGGTGTCAATTTCTGGACAGTGTGACGCCAGCATTAGAGCACGTCCTGCGAAGTCATGTAGTCAAACATGCCTTAAAGGGCATATCTACATATCAAATCACTGTCTATAAAGGGCACAGTGAAAAAGTCCCATTCATGAACAAAGCATGTAAAATTAACCTCTGTATTAAGGGCACCAGCTCGTAAAGGGCACTTTGTCCCGGTCCCTTGTGCGCCCTTTATAGACCGGTTTGACTGTATATTGCTTTCAACTTCAAACAATTACTTTAAACCAAAAAGGTGCTACTGAAAATTGTCTGTAGTAAATAAATCTGAATTAAATCTGGGGATTTTCAAATTCCCCCGGTTCGTCTTCAAAATGTTTTGACCTCCCTCCCCCGTTTAAGTGTCAAAATAATTTAAACCATCTAAAATTCCCCAACTCCCAAAGCTGGTAAATAATGAACGTTCCATTTATTAAAATCAACATTTGGACTCTCTTACATGTCTAAAATAGCACATGTACAGTAGCATTTAAGAATAATTAACCGAAAACGCACTACCTTTGTCGGATGTTTTATGTATCCGTTCTCTTAAAATTTTGTACAGGAGACTTTTTTTAATTGCTTAAATCATTTTAATTTTAACAACTTAATTTTGTGTTTTATTCAATACTATTGGGTTATCTCGCTTTCGTCTAAAATGTAAAACTTTAAGCAGATAATCCAAATGCTTGTGTTAAGCTTGAGTTTGATAACTAGTCGTGTCTCCAGATAAGTTTTAGATGCCTTGTGAACTTAAGCTATGGTCTACAAATACCCTGTATTTTAGTGGTTATTTATACAACTAAGTTACTAGAACTTTTGTTTTAGATTAATAAAACTATAAGACTTAAACAATTCAGGCAAGAAATGGCATGATTTTGGCTTTGATCGGTGGTTAAACATCTTGAGAACTAATTAGTTCTCACGTTTATGTCTTATATTCGGGTGTAAATTGCGTGTGTTATATTGTACGAATACGAATATATGTAGTTTATTAACGTCTCACCATCAATATAACAATGACAAGCATTCATAAAATATAAAATATTGACGCCATTCAAAACGAAATATAAGAGACTATTTACAATATAGCAGCCTTGCTATATGCACGAGTAAAACAAAGTCAAAAATAAATTTAAAACTTAAACGTGTTAAAAAAAATTATCGTTTTTCTCCTACAATGTATCTTAAATAGGTTTTCAAATGTTGGCACTAGATAGAATGATATTTGAATTATTGCAGCATAAAATGATGGACAATTTCTCAACATTGACAAAGTTCTATAATTATCCTGTACATTCTACACTAACCTGAAACAAATCAATTCTCAAATTCACTTATAATTGACAATGGACAAGGAGTAGGACCAGCCCCCCTGTTTTTGTTTCACTCATAACAGTTGGGTTTTCAATCTGAAATATTTACATACTTTTTATTATAACCGATTGTATGAAATGCATTTTCATGTTATAGTAAACAAAAAATTAATAAGTTCAGGTTTTTTACCAGCAAAGGTCGTACTTATAGCCTATTTATGTCAATTTGTATCACTTTGTGGAATATTGACAAGTAGGACAATCAGATCCAAAACCATTCTACTGTCATATGAAGGGAGATTCATAAACTCACACAGCAAAAAAAAAAATCTTTTTGTTTCTGAGTGCACGGGTTGAAAACTATCGTAAAGACGTCGATTTGGTAAATCTGTGTTAAATTGTCTCATAAAGCGATATTCAGGTATAAAGAAAGTTTTTGGGAAGCTTTGCCATTGAACAATTTGCAATTTTAGGCATGTATATAGACGAATCATCAATATATTTTTGTCGTTGGGGTTGTCAACTTCTGTTGGATATATTAATAAGATTCGTAGATTATTTTAATGCTCGTTTGTCGTTAACTTTCATAACGAAACTTCTGTTTCTACCTTTAATTATCCCCGCACTTTCAAAGAAAGTTCGGGAATATGTAACCGCTCACGTTTGTTCGTCTGTCCGTCCGTCACACTGTCTTGTTCATTTTCAACTTCATGCATTTTATTTCTATACATTATTGTCATATAATGTATGTACATGAGCAATATTTTTTTTTAATTTTGATTTTAAAAACTTGCAGACCACAGGGGTCATATTTCGAAAATTGTGAATTTAAGCTTGTGATTTAAACTTCTATTTCATTTTTCATTTTAAGCATTTTATTTCTATCCAGTATACTCACACATTAATTTGTATGTAGATGCTTAATTAGGTTTTAGAACTTTTATTTTCAAAAATTTGTTCAAACAGGAGTGAAATTTCGAAAATTGTGAATTTAAACTTAAGACCTAAACTCCCCTGATGCATTTTATATGTACACAATGTTGTCATAAAAGTTCCATGTGAGCTTTTATCATCACTTTGCGTCCGTCATCCGTCGTCCGTCCACATTTCACATTTTCATCTTCTTCTCTGAAACCACTAGTCCAAATTGAGCCAAACTTGGCAGGAATGTTATTTGGGTGGTTCTGTACAAAAAAGTGTTTTTTGTGCCGATTGGATATTCAGCATGGTACCAGGGGCAGATAATTCATTCTGATTGGAGTTATCTTCAAAGCTCTTCTTGTCAGAAACTACTGAGCCAATTGAATTGATTTGTTGCATGAATGATCCTTGAGTGAACCTCTACAAAACTGTTTTTCATGCCGATTTTAAATTCAATATGGCGGCCACAGCCGGACAAAGTTTAAAAGTGGACTCTATTGGGAAATTTGTATAAAACGTCTACTTGTCAGAAACTACCAATCCAATTGAAATGTTTTTATGTATGAACAAGCATTGGATGAACCTCTACAAAATTATGTTTTTTGTGCCGATAGGAAATTCAAGATGGCCGCCACAGCCAGACTTGGTTTAACATTGAACCCTATGCGAAATTGGTACGAAGATCTTCTTGTCAGAAACTACCAAGCCAACTGAAATATTTTTATGTATGAACAAGCATTGGATGAACCTCTACAATAGTTATGTTTTTTTATGCCGATCTGAAATTCAAGATGGTCGTCACAGCCAGATTAGTTTTACATCGGACTCTAATGGGAAATTAGTGCAAAGGTCAGAAAATACTAAGCCAATTGAAATGTTTTTGTTGCATGATGTTCCTTGGATAAATGTCTGCTACAAACGTTATGTTTTCGTGCCGATCTGAATCCAAGCTAGCTGCTACAGCTGGACTTAGTTTAACATTTTTAACACTAGACCCTGGAAGAATTCTTTACATATCTTATATAGAAGCGCTTTGTCAGTTGTTGTGACCTAAAATCCAGGTGGGCGATTCAGGCTCCATGGAGCCTCTGGTTTTCATAACGTGTGATCCACATTTTTTATTTTATGGATTATTTCTATACAGTATTGTCACACACCAAATGTAGATGCGCAATAAGTTTTAGAATTATGATTTTAAAAAATTGGGGCCCTGGTATTGATCTAAAATTATGAATTTAAGCTTGTAACCTAAATTTCTACTTCATTTTCCGTTTTAGGTATTTTATTTTTATACAGCAGTAAAATTTCAGAATATTGATTTCAAAATTTTTGGCCGACAAGGTATCGAATTTTGAGGATGTGAATTTAAGCTTGTGACCCAAACTTCTCTTTCATTTTTCACCTTATGCATATCATATCTACACATTTTTGTCATGCACATACTGTGTGCAGATGCGTTTTAAGAATTTTTATTTTCAAAAGTTAGGACCAACAGGGGTCGATTTTCGAAAATTGCGAATTTAAGATCGTTGCCTAAACTTCTGTTTCATTTTTCTTTTAATGCATTTTATTTCTATATAGTACTGTCATACACTGCATGGAGATGCGCAATAAGGTTTTAGAATATTGATTTAAAAAACAACTTGGGCCCATATTCAATCATAAATGATTGTGAAAGTGGTGCAAAGGGATAGAACGTTTGGGGAATGCGAGGATACATGTAGCTATCGTTTTCGACTGCCTCCATCTAGTTTCGTAATGGCAAATACACTCGCCTGGCTTCTTAGTATTCGGGTTTCAAGAAGTCGTAATTTTTAAATTTGCCAATATTTTAAGTGGAAAACCGCAATGCTTCAGTCTATAATGTGCATATTAAAATCTGAACCACAAGACCTGAAATTAACAAAAGAAAATCATAGAATCATTTAACTTTGATGAGGTCTGTCGTGGGAATTCATTTTTACCTTTACAATGACACAACAAAATATTAAAGTTAAGGAAATAACTTGGTATTTAACATTAAAGGTTGATGGGTCAAAATTTTGATGTCAGGGATATGGAATAATCCCGTACTATCATCTCAAAGCACACAGAAACTCAATTTGTCAAAAATCTAACTAAGATTTTGATCCCCAAAGAGATATTTAAAGGATAACGATACTTTAATTAATGTTATTGGAACAGTTTAAAATAATAGTGGGTTGGTGGGTGGTCAATAATTGGTTAATTCACTTTATCAAAATACTTAAAGCGGTGAAGTTGCGTTAAATTGCAAGAACAAGTTTTAAATTGGATAAACGGCGTATACAATAAAACAAAGCATTTCTATTGAGAAATTAACGCTTAAAACATGCACGTACGTGTTTTCTTACTAAAGACAAACTTTTCCATTTTTTAATAGATATGTTGTTTTTGTTAAATGAGCCTTTAAAATAATATTTTTTAACCAAATACTGGAAATATTTTTATTTTCCAAATTATTCATGGAAATAATTAAATATGCTTCCAAATATATTCTAATACAACCTTTATGATCGGCTATATCTACATGTAGGTCATTTTTATGGCAAGCCGTTTTACTATTTATTCTAACTTCAAGATATCTCATATAATATATAAGATATCTCATATAATTTTCTTTATAAGATATCTCATATAATTTTCTTTATAAGATATCTCATATAATTTTATTTATAAGATATCTCATATAATTTTCTTTATAAGATATCTTATAAACTTTATAAGATTTATAAGATATCTCATATAATATTCTTTATAAGATATCTTATAAACTTTATAAGATATCTTATATACTTAATAAGATATCTTATATACTTTATAAGATATCTTATAAACTTTACAAGATATCTTATAAACTATATAAGATATCTTATAAACTTTAGAAGATATCTTATAAACTTTAGAATATATCTTATAAACTATATAAGATATCTTATAAACTATATAATATATCTTATAAACTATATAAGATATCTTATAAACTATATAAGATATCTTATAAACTATATAAGATATCTTATAAAAAATAGATTATATGAGATATCTTATAAACTATATCAGATATCTTATAAATATTTTTATATAAGATATCTTATATAGTTTATAAGATATCTCATATAATTTATAAGATATCTTATAAAGAAAATTATATGAGATATCTTAAAAATTATATGAGATATCTTATAAAGTTTATTAGACATCTTGAAGTTAGAATGAATAGTAAAACGGCTTGCCCTATGCATTTTACCTTCCTCCTGTCATTCTCTTTTAACCAAGATTCCAGTCAGTTTCACATTGTCGTCTGGAGAAAAAATATATTCATGTAGTTGATTATTCCCAATGACCAAGTTCCATAGATACATAATTATTATTTTATTATAGCACTTGAAAGGAACACTTGAAAGAAAGGTATAGTCTTTTTATCTCCCCTTGGTAATTTGTTTAAAGGGAGATTATTGGCAAAGAATGTATTTTTCATTATCTAGTTCCCTCCCCCTTTTCTTCTGTACCCTATGATTGCCATATTGAAAATTATTTGAATTCTTTTGTTTTTTGGTATGTCTTCTTTCAAGTCTTACGATTTTTAAATCGAAAACAGTTGTATATGTCTTCGACCACTGCGATTATAAAATATTATCTACATTCTGAATAATTGAAGAAAAAAAATAATAAGATCTGTATTCCTTAAAAAAAGAATGCTATCAAAATTCTTTTATTCTTACTTCAAAAACTTGAGTTCCCGAAAACAATATACAAATATAAGGAAGAAAATATGCCATCCCTATACGACTTAACTTAGACCAGGAATCTAGTATCTGACAGTAAGTTTCCCATACATTAAGTGATTTAAGCTGATACTATGACACATAGAGGTTTTATCGAAGCGGATTAAGTTGTATCAATAATATTATAATTTAGAAGATAAGTGTCGACGTTCAGAGGTATTTCAGATGTCGCTAACCAAACGATTTCAAATCAGTTTGATTGTCGTAAATTGTGTTTAGATTTGGAATTTCCTTCGAATTAAGTGGCGATAGACCCGCTATTAAATGACATGATATCGATTATAGTCTCGGTATAACGTCTTAATCGATTAAATACGGGAGACAAATGGTTTGATCACTATAATTTGTCGTGGAAATTAAAAGTCGTTTGCTAATCCTAAACTGGTATTTAACTCTGGCAGAATAAATCTTTTTGCCACCTCCTGCATTGTTAAATCAAAGCACACTGGATTCCTGAAGACTGTCCTCGGATTAGTACGGGTTCAAACTACATTAATTGGAAATTTTGGTCTAGAAAGGTTACAGACTAAAATTGATTTTGAAACCTTTAAAGTTGTAAAAGGAAACAAAGTTTTGAAAATTTGTTATTAAAGTATAATTCCTCATTTTTGTGATTTTTACAATGTACACAGTTTGTTTCCTTATGGTAAGTTTCCGCCTACGAAAAAACCGCGAAAAGTACCATCTTCAAAAGTATCTTTCTTGGCATAATTTTCATACTTAGTTTGTATATAAAATCAGAGAAATTTTTCACAAATTTACAACGTCACAATACTTAAATAAATTAATTGATACCAATTTTGCTGCGCAAGATGTGCATATTTCATCGAGTTACGACGCATCAGTTGTTTGAAAATCAAAAGAACAATCCAAAAGGTTGAAGAGCAAATTCAAAATACAAAAATGACCAAAAGGGGTAAAGCCAAAACCATCTATGCACGAGAGAGATAGTTCTTAGTTTTCACAAATTTTACAATTTTGTAACAGTAACATTTAAGTATCAATTTCGGGCTAGTATCGAAATACTAGCAACTGGGCAGGGGATTAAATTGCTGGATTTTCATGACACCCTTTACGACAAGTGTAAAAATATTTTTGAGACAATTGAAAAGGGACCCGAATTTTCCGTATTTACAATAAATAAAACCACCGAAAATTTATTTCTGTGCTGTTAGAAATATCATGGAAATTCATTGATGTCAGATGGCGGCATCATTACAATGGGACCCACGAATTGAAAAATTTTTGTTAGTTTTTGTCCGCAGTGCATTAAAATGAGCGACTGACATCTGTCATAATCTCTACGTGTTAAATTGCTTGTACACGAAGAAGCAAATGGCAATTTTTAGCTGGATTGCCATTCGGGCTTTTTGTGTGGCGAATGTTGGGAGGGCAGGCGAGTGGGTGTACATGTATTGTGAAAATAAGGTACCAACTTTTTGTAATCAACTCCTCCTACAGCTTTCAATGCAGATCTTTCAAACCTTGCAAAATGTCTATGGATATAATTATTGAAGATAAAGTATGTTTTACAGATTAAACAAGTTGCTTTCTTTAAAAAAAAAGAAAAGCAATACGTGAACCCACGACTGCTGACTGGTCACCAACATTTGTTGATTTTATTTGCTTTTGATTTGAAATAATTAGCTGTGAATTAGATATTGATAAATATTGATGAGTTTTGTTGTCACATCATCATTGAAAATGTGTAATAGTGTGTAGATTATTGCACAAGTGAATAGGAATGTAGATAATTTTTACTTTGTGTTTAATGTAAAAATTCCTGATCCTATTGCAATTCCCAATTTCTGCAAACTCTAAAGTGACTAAGGCAAATTGCATTGACTTTGCCTCAGGTTGCTATATTTTCCGGCTCAATTCATTTTAACTTTCAAAATTCATATCGACTTAATTTGTTTCCTGGATGTTTTTTATTATCCTGCATAATTATTTGAGACTGTCTGTGACAATCATACATACTTTATTTATAATGTAAGCAATGAGGACATATACTTAAGTGTAAATGATAAAGTTTTTGACCTCACATTTGAATATGGTTTTGGCTTTACCTATCAAAATACCTTTATATATGACTAATAATTGCTCTTATATAAGAGGTGTGCTGTGATATACCTTCAAGACTAAAGGAAACCAAATAAATATAAAAAAGAAGTTTGGTATGAATTTCGATGAGATTGTTTTACAAGAGACCTTATAACACCGAAATTAACAGCTAGAGGTCACCAAACAGCCTTCAACAAATAACGCAAAGCCCATACCACATAGTCAGCTATAAAAGGCCTTGAAATCACAAATATAAACAATTCAAGGGAGAACGACCTGATTAATGTACCCAAAAAGGAACGAAAAATCAAACATGCAACACAGCAACAAACAACAACCATTGAATTACAGGCAGATGCATACAGAATGTGGCAGGGATATGTTTGATAAATATTGGTAACTCTATACAATTTAACAATGAAACAACTATCCACCAAACCAAATGAATAACCTCATGCAAAAAATAAAGACCACTTTTTTCAAAAAAGATTTATAATACTGTAAATTCAGAAATTATTGCGATGCTTTTATTATTGCAAAAATGCGATAGGCTTATAATCGCAATTATTTATACTCACATTTTGAATTTTTTTTATAAGAATTAAACAGGCTTTTTTACAATATCGCAAAAATAATATTGCATTTTATTCTAAAATGATAAAATCGCAATAATAAATGCAGGCAATAATTTCTGAAATAACATCTTATGTTGGCAATGAGTTGCCTATCCACCAAATCCAAATGTATGTATGCTTGGGAGGAAACAAAAAATTATTTCATGTTACATAAGTGACCAAAGTATCTGGGATGTTCATGTCCGTAATTATAAACTAATTTAATTTTAAAACAATAAACAAAGGCGATGTCTTCAAAGGATTATTTATTTATATACAATATTGACACATCATGCTTTCATGATCACACTTACGCAATTTACACATAAACAATGCAAACTATTCTCATAATTGCAACATATGTTAAAGATTGTTGAAGATTAGACTTTAACTGTTATTTAAAAACAAAAATAAAAAAATAATTGAATTTTAATGAACATAAATTCATATTTAAAAATCTCTTAAGAAATTTCCAAAAACTACCATCAATAAACCAAAACTAAAATTCAAGTTTTTGATATATTCGTATATTTCATCAACATCATCTTGAAATCTTCCTTTCCCGTTTTATGGATATATTACAAAACAAAAAATTAAATAACAATTACTTATAAAACCTTACTAAAACGGTATGAATTAATTAACGCAGAAAAATAAATACTTTTAATAAAAATAATAATAATATTATCTTTCTGTTTTCCGATTTAATATAAATATTTAAACCAGAATGTTCTCTCCCAAGTTTATGATGAAAAATACACAATATCACGTGGTTAAACCTTCAGACATAATTTAGTTTACATAATTGACCTAGATACATACACAGTGGACAGAAAACAAATATAATAGCGTTGTTGTTTAGAAACTTTCACAGCGCTTATAAACATTCATATTATTAAAAAAACATATATTTTGTGAAAAGGCAAATAGGTTTAAATATTCAAACTAAGTCTTTATTGTTTAAGTTTGATTATTGAAATATAGCTGTATCAAAGACGTAGATTACTACCTGTATAAATGATTGAAAACATTCGAGACATTCCGAGAATATTATTCCTACTTCCGGCCGAGAGATATCGAGTGGCCCATAGACACATCCAAAACTCGCCAATATATAAGCGTGAACCCCTCAGGGGGTTCACGCAAAAAATTGTATTCCACCAGTTCTATTATACACCCAATGTTTGGTCTTTCATGCCATAATGAGTTTGTTACTGGTCATCATAAACATACCTGTGGTATAAGTTGTATATTACATGTAATCCTTTTATATACACATTAAATTCAACACGGCCTTTGACCCATTTTTGGATTATTATTTCTTCCGGCTTATTGTACGGTGAAATGTCAAAGAATAATAAATGCAGGGATTGCAGTCTGTATTACGCCTGGTTTCCTGAAGTTAACTAGAAAACCTGTTTAATATTAGTATATAGACAACGGAAAACATTAGAAAGAAACGGTCATGCAGTTTTTAAACCTTCTCTCCAAATCAACCAATCAGCGGCCAAACAAAAGCAGAAAAACAATAGAAAAATATTGCCAATCAGTATTTGCTTGATTTTTTTTCAAATTTTGCATTAGAACAGAAGACTTGACACAAAAACGAAAGACTAGAATAACTACCGCTCTTAGAATACTCGCTATCCAGTAACACAAAGCTATACTATCAAAACCTCTGTTTTCTTTATAGGCAAATAAAAGTATTTATATAGAATATCATATGGGATTTTTTCATATATCAACTATAAGACACCAATATCACCAGAGAGCTTGTCCGAGGGGTGATATGGGTCGGGGTTTTTATGGGGTATGATATGAAAAACTCATATCATATTCTCATTATGACACCAGATCACGTGATTATTTAAGGGTACGATATGTTTTTCCCACAGATATGAAATGAGGGATAATATATATATACGTTAAATATGTGATAAAAAATGTATTTACTTTCACAGAAGTTGTGCATGAATTTTTTTTATAATTTATTATGTTATCAAAAACACAATAAATCAGCGCTTTGTGCATTATATTTCATATATGCATACGATTTGGGTCAACTGATATATACATCTTGAAACAGTTTCGCGCATAACAGCTAAAATGTTAAGCCCATCACGGAAATCCAAAACTATATGTATTTCAGTGTGGCAATTCTATCCCACAGAACGGAATAATTAATAACAGGAATATTACAAGTTATGCAATTTCTATTAATTTTAATTGAAGAATATACACAAGGCAAATATGATCTTAAATAAAAACTAAAATATCAATAAAAGCTCTAATATTTCCTTTTAAACCGTATAGATGATACGGAAGTTAAGGAGAAAACCATTCACTGAATTAAACACTGAGTAAAACCAATGCATCTTAATTTTAGTAATCTTTAATATGCTGAAAGACCTTATTGTGGCAATGAGGGGAGTTTAGGAATGACAATAAGAAAACACAAAATTACAATTTTTTGTTCGATTATGTCAAAATGTACCAATAAGAATAGAATTCAACTTTGCTTGAGGGGGCTTTCGAACAAAAAGAACAATGAAGAATTGTGTATTTTTTAAACTAAGATGAATCATGAAATCGATGTTGCAACAGAAAAACAACAGCTTAGTTTTGCGAATAGAAATTTACATGAAAAAAACAAACCTAAATACAAAACAAGAAAAGTCAAACAAAAAATATAAAACGAAAAAAGATATCACTAAAACATATTTTTAAAAAGAGTAAGGTCACATGTCCCCAAAACACCCTAATACACTTGAGAAATCTACAATTCGTTATAATGTCTTTGAAATTTTGTTATCTTAATTACTAACTTAATATGGACAAACACTGAGAAACATACTTCTTGAGAGTTGTCTGATAGTTTGCTTGTAGCAATCTTACAGTTTTCTGTAATAATTTCACCGTTTTAGGAAGAAAGTGAATCAATATCCAAAACAATTATCTGAGTTGCCTCAAGTCATTTTAAACGCTGTTACAGCTTTGATTGTTCATGAAAAACATATTTTATTCTTCCCATCAATAATCAGAACTTGTCAAGAGTAGTTAACAGTTATTAACAATCGTTTTCAATTACTTATCGTTGTGTATTGACGATGTTTCTTTGATTTTCCCACGGGCGACTTTTAGCGGATCATAAGCTGAAATCTCTCATTAAAAGAATCATTACTTGGCGATCGGAGTATAATCATTCCAGAGCTGCAAATTGCTTCTTGCATGCTACAATGAATCATCTTTAGCAATTAATATTTCTGTATCGGTGGACATTTTGGAATCACAGATACTAATTAGCGTTTTAGTCGCTAATAGCCATGCAGTTAGGTTAGAGATAAGGAATAATCTGACATCTTACAAATTATTTGTTTTATAAATGTCTGTCAAATGAACAAACGAATAGGTTATTGATTGCTTTAATGATATATTTACATTTTTGCCCTCATGTTTTGAGCTGTTTTAATGAAAGAAAATTCATTTTCTTCATTAATTTGTCATGTAGTACAAGGAAGATTAAGATTTTTTATTGAATTTTCTATTTTCATTACAAAATTGAACCAAGAAGACAAAAAGAAGAATAAAATTATCTACTTTTTAACTTACGTTTTGTTATATACATGTGTATTTACTGGTACTAAACGCCTACCGTAGTCGTTTTTTAATTGGTAAAATTCCAGTTTCTTAAAATTAAATGAAAAAAAATCTTTAGCACAACAGGCAAGTGATACAGTTTTTCAGTCATTAGTGGATCCCAGGGGTTATGTGTACTTCGTCTTATGTAAGTGACTGACCCTGGTAATTAAACAATGGGATGCTCAAGAAGAAGGGATTTCAGGCTGTAAAATTCTTTAAATGGGAGGATTATCTAAGTAAATTTAATTATGTACAATATAAGGCACATGTATACATGTAGTTTCATAATTCAAAAAGAAACTTAACAAGAGGGTCGAGAATGCAGATAAGGTCAATTGTCTTGTGAGATACTTGAAACCGCACTTTAATAAAATTAAATGTAAAATGGTTTCATAATATCTTGCATCTGTATATCCACATACTAAGGTGTAAATGCACGCAATTTTATATACATGTAATTGGCAGGCATAAGACCAGAATCATTATAGATTTCTATCTTTTGATTATTTTGGCAAAACAATTTGTCTAAATAATCAAGATTTGTGGTGATACTCAAATACCAGAATTAATTGGAATTGTCCGAATAATTTTTGTCTTTATTATTAATACATTTCAATGCAATATGCTGTTACAACAAACCGACAACCGCAAAATAAATTGGCTATTATCGAAGACTAAAAAGCTCTGAATAAATTAATAAAACCACTCAGTGTTTCATAGCCTATAATTAGCAGTTTATCAAACGATATGCGGGTTTGTAATAGCGATGCTTCTGTGGTTACACGGACAATTTCTTGTAATTAAAGAAATCCCTCGTAACAACTATTGAAATTAATAGATTTTGTGACAGAAGACAAAAAGTCATTCCTTTTCTCTGGAAACGTTTTGTTATCAGTGAAAATATTAGAGAAAACTATTTGAATTTCAATTCAATATGAGTCTTACTAAATTAACAATAAAACCAGATTCATATGAGGCCTAAATTAAAATTAGGTTTATTTGCTGTAGCCTGCCCGCCCCTCTGAAATTGGCCAAACCAAAAATTTTTATTGACCTCGCAAATGACTTTTTTTTTTAATTTTACAATTTCAGTTGTGTCACATAAATTATTTTGTTCAATTGGCTTCATGAATTCAATCATCCGTATGATTTCCAAAAAAATAAAAGCCTACCTACCTGCCCTACCCCCTAAGTATGGGTCGGGCTAAAGTAAGCAGAGAATATTTTAAGACTGGCCTGAAAAGACTTAAATATATCGGTTTCTCTTTAAAAATAAAACAAAGAAAAAACACGTTTAACTCTATGGATTTTTGACGGGGTAGTGCGGAAATGGGCTAAGAAAGGGTACCTGAGCAAATACTATATTACATGTCAATAATATACCGGAAAAAATAATTCTGATGAATATACCTACCCGCAATACAGCCATATCGAAAAAGCACACCCGAACTAATACTGGTGTTTATATACAAATATCTGAGGAATTGAATATCACTCAATTTACAACCCGAATGAATATTATTTTTTTAAAACATACCCCGAATTAATACCAAAGATCATGAACAACCCACCCAAATTTTTCGCACATACCTGTATAGGTTTATATAGGAGTTACCCCCCCCCCCCCCCCCCCCAGGATTTAAAGGTGAATGTAGAGAAAAGTTTTCGACGATTCAGTTGCTATCAAGAGAACGGTTGATTACAATTTATGGCTAACTTAACTGAAATTTACACTCTTATAGTAAAATGTATGCTTTACTATCAACTACAAAGATACTTTGTTGGGCATCTGGAATATTTTTTTTTTGGTATACTTTTATCGAATTCTAAAAATGATGCGAGAACTCATGGTGTTTTGCTTTTGTATGGGGACAGTCGATGTTCCGTTAAGTACCGATCGTGCACCTCAAATGGCCGACTTGCTTTTGTCCTTCTATATCATATCTATATCTGTATATATGATTCAGATTTCAAATGTTTTTCAGAGTAAATAAGATAAACCACTTGGTTTAACTCAGCTTCATTGCTGATGTATATTTAACAACCCTCAATTGTGTGAGTTCACATTATACATGCATACACAACAGTATTTTCAGGTGAACTTTAACAAACAAAAAAATACCAAAAACAAGAATATTTCTTATTCATTTATTTCTGGATATTCACACAGTGATATCACAAATAGAAGAGATGATATTAATCAGTGTTCCATGGTGAGTATACATGTATATACAATGTGTATAGTAAAATACTTTTTGACCTATTGAATGTTGATGAAGACTTCACTCTTCAAGAGTCCACAGAGTTGAACGACAGAGGTCAAACGATCAAAACTTCTAAGGTCTTACCCTGAAATGACTGACATTCGTGAAAAATGGCCATCACAGATAGAAAGTGTTTTTGGGATATATCTCAATTCTCTACTTTTTTATCCAAGTATAATCCTGCTCCTAGTACTATTAGCACACCTAAACTGAATTTGAAGGTCCGAGATTCCATCTGATTCATAGTGCATTATATATATTAATATACGTAATTTCATTTTTTTTAAAAACGTACCAGTGAAAAGGTTTCTCATATTTATTGGATTGGTTTCAGGGTTGTTGTCACTTTGACGTTTACCCCATATCTCCTTATTTATATAATTTGGCTTCCTGTCATAATATAAATTTAATTTGAAAAAAATATAACTCAAAATATTGGAAAAAAATCTCCTAGGGGTATAGCAGAATTGATCCAGACAACAGCCGACAAACTACATAGTATACATTTTGTCGTCAGTGCAAATATTAGAGAAAACTATTTTTGTGCCTGTCCCAATTCAGGAACCTCTAGCCTTTGTTAGTCTTGTGTGTTTGTTTTAAATTTTGGTTCATTACTATGTTTCATAGTATAGTGTGCCGTCCATTTCGCTGAACTAGTATGCATTATTGTTTGAGGGTCAGCTAAAGCCCGCCTTCGGATTTTCTCGCTGCGTTGAAGACCCATTGGTATTTTGAGCTGCTTCTGCTCTTTGGTCGCGTTGTTGTCCCTTTGACACATTCCCCGTTTCCATTCTCTATTCTAAGTACTAGCAAATTTACTTATGGAAGAACATTCAAACTTTTTTAAAACCTACAATGATTCTAACAAGAAGTCCTGATGTTGTTAACATGTTTGGATACAACAATAAATTAGTTTAGATCGGAGGACAAGTTTTTCTACACAATAATTGGATGCGAATAAACTTTACACCTGTATCATTGATCTCTTCATGTTTTCGTATTTTGAAAACAGTTTTATAAAGTATAGTACATAGAAATGCTGGCCCAAACCGCTAATTTCAGTTTCCATTATATAGATTTGGACTTTCTCTTAATAATCCTAAGGATTACCAACATCATATATATCCTATTTATCTTGGCCTTTATTTTATCTTCTTCTGCTTCACACGTTTGTACCTATAGATTTATACTACGTAGAGGGCAATCCGCGATTGAAATAAAAAATCACTGACAAAAGTGATGATTGCAACTTTCCAATTGTGAACTTTCCCTTATAAACCACGCGCAGCCTTAAGCATGTCACATAACATATCAGTCAGTTTTACGCAGCCTTTGTCGTCACTATGTAAATTCGATTTGAGCGAACGGTACAATGTTTCTAACTCTTAAATAAAAAACAGATTTCTCCTGTTACCTTACTCGTCATATTGTATTTGACACATCACCATGCATACTCTTTATACCGGATTTTATCGTTCACATTTTGACTAGCAGGATGTGCTAACCCTGCCGGGACACCTGATACCACTCCCTGGTTTATGTTCAAATTGCAATTTCTTGTATAATTTTTGTTTTACCTTTTTTCGTACTTGTTTCCGTTAATTTTATTTTTGCATTTTCAGATCTCACTTTACCTGTATATTTTTAATGTTCCAAATTGTTTTCTTTTTAAATAGATTTTGATCTTTTGATACCCCTTTATTTCGTCGGTATTCTTTCAGCACAGATATATATTTTACAATGTCAGAATCTTTGGAATAAACATATAACTTAAGACACTTTTTTCTACTCCATTACGATAATTTTTCACAGTGGACGTGTTCTTATGATCTTTTATACGAATAAACTAAAACTATTTTAAGCATCAAGAATTTATGAAAGAATAATTGTAAAGTTTTATTTCAACGTGTACATTGTAGGAAAGACTAAAATATGATCGATTCTTTTTTTTGTAATTGGTTCAGAAACAATTAAACTCTTCTTAAGAATCCACTTAGCCATCATAAACTGCTTTTAATCGTAGAATCTTAATGAATTATATATACTTAGGCCTGTTTGGGCATATACGTGTAACGTGGCTGTAATTGTTTGAGTCTTAAAAAGTCTTATTTCTGAAGATTCAAAATGTGCCGTATGAAAATTGTTAATACCCAACGCGAAGCAATCGTATTCACGCAGTATGTAAACTGTTTTGGACTTGCACAGAAGTGATATTCAAAATTTCTTAAAATGATATTTACGCTGAAGCTTTATAGACAAGTAACGTAAAAGTATTTTAAATCGTTTTCAGGGTGGCCAGAAACAAACTACACTTAATAAAAAAGTTAAATGCAACATAGCACCATTGCAATAGCAATATTTCAATAAGGGTTGATAACAAATAGGTTTCGATTTCGAAATCTTAAGCAAATATCCTGTACTATTAATTGGCAATTCAGATCTACCAAAAGTTTATCTTGAGTGAAAATTATATTACAAAAAACTGGAGCATCTGAGTAATTTTTCTTCCATTCTGTCAGAAAGCGTGACTAGAAAGATACCGCTCTAATAAAATTAAGTCTTGTTATCTTTACGACTCGACAAATATATATTGCTTTCGTTAAAATGAACCTAACAGAAAAAACGACATATAGCCCTGCACGTGGTCAAGAGGGGATACTATTAAAACATTAAGAGTATCATTTCTGGGTGTTATGAACGGAAGCGCGTGAAAACTAAAATCGTATTTCTTAATTGCTGACCCATTATTCAATAAATACAACATATAAACCTAGCTATTTAGATAAATAAGTAATAGTGTTACCGTTAAATCTGGAACGATTTTGTTTGAATTATCAGATTGATACTAATTAGCCGATAATGGAGGCTAAAATATCTGCAGACACGCATAATTTGCTTTATATTGGTAAACTAAAAAGCACCATGTCTATGTAATCAGTTATTTTCAGAAAGGTTTTACGACCGCCAGTATTGTAGGAACTCTTCTTTAATGGAAAATACTTTTCGTAGTCACATCCGGTTTAAGTGTCGAACTTAATAGTCACGCGAATTTTTTGTATCCAAATCATTTAGAAAATTTAAACACTTGTCTCAGATCTAAATTGCTGCAGACACAATAAGAAATTAAGCGAGTGATCAATGCCAAAGCACTTTCCTTAATCAGATGGTGAAATGTAAGCGGAAACGAATGCCTTTATGGCTACGCTATTAATATGGGGATTTCATGTAGGGAGAAATACTTAATTATCAAAAGGAAAATTGTTTTAAGTAGAGACTAAAACAATGATATTACCTCTAATGAAGCTATAATCTTTATTACGACCTATTTAGCGAATTAAAAGCTCACAAATGACGCCAAATCACGTTAGACTTCAATAATTAACAACTTCATATCAAAATTGTAAAAAGGTTGAGGCAGTTAAAATTGTTCATTTTAATGTTGTTCAAGATTTAAAGAAAAGTTATATTTTGTTGATTTTTATTGTTCAATTGAAACCACAATTAATTATCATTGAGAGTGTAATAAAAGTGTTTTAAAAGGTAGCAGTCACGAGTTTTGGAATGTTTGTTCGCAGTGTTTATTGGAAACTTCATTTTAATTTTACGCAAACACGAGATGCCTTTACTGTGATAAATTGCTTGATAATGGTACATCCTTTTTCTATTTTCTATAAAATCTTTGGTTCTGTATTTGCATTTATAGTGTAGTTCTTAAATTTTGTGAAACGATTGATATCTCCTGAAGCACGTAATGTCACTCTATGTTTTTTTAGATCTCCAATCGCTAGCTCTTTCATTTTTGTGGATTTTCTTTGGTGGATTATGTGTTTTTAATTATTTTTGTTATATCTTTGAAGTATGCATTCCCTGTGTGGCTGTTCTCGATGAATTCTCCGTGGCACTGATCTTTCCCGTTTTTCTGTGAATGCCCGTATTATTTGCCAAATTAACACGTTGTTCTGTTACATGTATCTCACATACATTTTGGATAAAACCATTGCCCTCTATTTACAGAGCTTTAATATATACATGTATTGTATTCTATAGCTCTCTATATATGATAGAGTTTTAAAAAAATCCTAATTTTATAACAGTTAAATTCAATTTTATGGCCAGTAAACTAGCAACAGAGTTAATGATTGTGTTTGTTGCTTTCTTGAAAATTATTACATTTTTTTTTCACTTTCTGTGAAAGCCTTTCATCGACCTCGCATATATCTGTTCTTACTTTTACATGTACACAAATGTACAGGTAGATAATTTAAGAGGGGTGATCGCCAGATCCAAGAAAGAATTCCGCTTAAAACAAAAGCTAGGGCATTTGGATATTCAGTGAAGTGTGAAAGATTTTGACGGGTGACGTCCTTACAGTACCCTTAGGATGAATAACAACAATACATGTACCAATATACATGTTGTTCAGTTGCTTGAAACTTTTATCTTATGCTTGTAGAGATTTTGTTTCAAATAAACATTCACAGTAATCCTACTACAATATATTATATTGATTTCAGAGCTGAGTTTGACATTTATCCGATTTTGTAACATTTTGCAAATGCCCATATAAAAAAAATAAAAATTTTGATACTAAATTTGATGCACAAAATGTGCACATTTCGTCGATTTATGACTCATCAGTTGAGCGCAAGGTCTATAAAGTTGACCTTAAGACCTTGACTGTCAGACTTTTATAAATGAAGTAGAATTCATGAGTCAGTATATAGTGTAATGTTCAGAAAATGAGTGAAGACAGGTTCAATGCAATGGTCATACCACAGTAGTGTTTTATACGCCCGTCGTAGACAGTACGTATGTCCGTCCGTCCGTCCGTCCGTCCGTCAACACTTCGTACCGTAACTCAAATTTGCTATAATCAATTCTCATGAAATTTTAACACAGTATTAGGATTGACGAAAGAAAGCTCTCTTTCGATTTTGACGATTTTCAATTTTGTCATTTTGGAGTTATGGGACATAGATTGTCCAAATATAAGCAATTTTTCACATGTCATGCACTTACTCGAGTATGCTTTGACTGATTTTCTTCAAACTTTAACACATTATTACAAATGATAGTTTGAGGGTCTGTATACTTTTGGTGATTTTAATTTTTGTCGTTCCACAATTATGGGACTTAGATTATCCAAATATAAGCAATATTTCACATGTTGCGCTCGAACTGAAGTACGCCTTGACTGATTTTCTTCAAACTTTAACAAATTATTACAATTGATGGTCTGAGGGTCCGTATACTTTTTGGCGATTTTCACTTTTGTCCTTCCAGAGTTGTGGGACTTACATTATCCAATAAAAAACAATTTTTCACATGTCGCACACTAACTCGAGTATGTCTTGACTGATTTTCTTGAAACTTTAAAACAACTACAAATTGTGATCTGAATACTTTTTGACGATTTTCACTTTTGTCGTTCCAGTGTTGTGGGACTTACATTGTCCAATAAAAAAAAATTTCACATGTCACACACTAACTCGAGTACGCCTTGACTGATTTTCTTCAAACTTTAACACATTATTACAAAGGGTTGTCTGAGGGTCTGTATACTTTTAACGATTCTCACTTTTGTCGTTCCAGAGTTATGGGACTTAGATTGTCCAAGTATAAGCAATTTTTAATACGTATAAAATGTCCTGCTTACCCAAAGATGATATTTACTTTGTTGTTATAGTAGTATAATTAAGAAATTAAGCTTTATATTAAACCCATCAACACCATCACAAGTAAATAGACTTGGTTCCTTTATAAAAAGGTCATTAGAACTGAGGACGGGGGACTACTGATTTACTTGTGTATATACAATTATAATGTTTTTTTTATTTACTTGTATTATATGTCACAAACATTTTATGTTTATATGACAATAAACATTTGAATTTGAATTTGAATTATAATTTAGATGTGTTAAGCCTTTGAAAGAGTAACATCACTATATTTTCCTTCCGACGTATTATGCGCATAACGCGCAGCAGTTTTTTAAATATATAGCTGGTGTTTTTAATACATATGTAAGCAAAATCATGCACAGATATGCATTAATGTGAAAGAATGAATATGATAAAAAAAATCAATACTTATACGTGGCAACAGATTAAGCAAAGGAACACGCTTTCTTGTTGTCCTTCAGCCTTGTAGGACCTTCATCACGGAAAAAATCTCGTCCCATTGCAACATCAAGACGGTCCATAGTATGAGCGAAATCCTTTACCAATGTCAACGAAGTTATATATGTGTACTTTCAAGGAGACAGATGAAATCTAACAAAACAAAGTACGCACAATATAACAAGCACAGAAATCTAACAAATGATTTCTGTTTCTTTCTTCGTAAAATTTTGATAAGGCTTCAACGTTTTGAGATTTTCAACAGAGTTCAAACTACATTTCGCAACTAGATGTAAAACGTAGTCGTTGTGTTCTACATATACATGTACAGGTCAAGCATTGCCGTGCTATATGCTATGTTAATAACTTCAGACCATAAAATTTCCAGCTCAGGATATCCTTATTAAGTCATGAGCTCAAGCGTAACATATCTAAACCAGACATGATATTAACATAAACTCCCCAAAAGTTACTAACTCAGCTCATGCTGAAGCAAGTATTTCTTATGCAAATGTTTTACAGTTTATGTGAACAAATTTTATTTTTGCCTGAATTGAAACCACCGGGATTCGTTAATCAAACATGAATGAGTTCTTTTTAACAGAGAGGATTGTAACATTTCAATTATTTACTCCAGTATTTAAGAAGTCATTTATGCCTTGATTATCCTTCAAATAATAAACTTCGTCCTCATGTTGGAAATGTCAAATTGGCAGAGATTTTTAGAAATGTAAACCTAGACATTTCTTAATCAAAATTTTTCATTATCATCAATTAATATTTATAATCAATTTTAACATTATTTCTATGGCATCTCTTGAATAATTGCACTATTAAACCCATAACGACAAATTAAACATCTTGGACAGATTTTGTTTAGTCTAAAGGGAAAATCCCTACAGAGGAAATTTATCTGACACATATCTGACAAATCCCAAAGGAAATGTTTGTATACGTGTTCAGTCTTTGACTATGCGGAACTGATGATCATGTGACAAATGCCATATTGGTCGAACATAAAGTGAACTTTAATGTTTTATTTGGTTCAAGAACATAATTAACTTACAGATGATTTTATGAAATAATAGAATTCAATTTATAAAAATTGCGTGACCAGCTCAGAGTTTGACATCTTTCTCACGTACAAAGTACGTGTATACCAACTCCATTTGATAATATAAGAATGTTTTTAAAAATCACCCCGCTTACTCACAATATTGGTAAAATATTAAAATATATGCAGAATTCATGTATCAGCAAACGACAACCTAAATATTGACACTACGGCGGCCGACCTAATCACTGAATTTATTATGGGAGTTCATTATATATTTTTTTAAAACAAAATTTAAAACAAAAACCATCTAAAAATGCTTACACAATGGACAAAGTATAAATATGGAACAAATACTGTAAACTTAAAACAAATGGGGTCATATTTTGGATTTCGGATCTATTTAACTAATTCTATTTGTTGGATTTATTGATAAAATATTATTAATATTTATCATATCATAAAATACAAAAGTGAAAATGTTTTTAAATATGGACAAATATTTCTTAATCATAATTTGTGGTCATACATTTCACAACCGATGCCATTTTAGTAAATTATTGAACTTTTTATATCTTTTCTTAGAAAATAACGTATGCCAATTATGAGAACCCGGCGATAACAAATCATCTAATAGTGACGAATAAAAACTTTCCAAATCTTCACAAGTACGAGAGTGCATACATAAAAAGCCGAAACATGGCAAACTGAATAAATACTTAAAGATTTTTGCGTATTAAGACTACACGTATATGTATAATGATTTTTAACGACGACACAAGATTTCCTGAAAATTTTACGCAGGTCAAAAACCGATTAAAGAGGAGTATTTTTTCTAATTTTTTACTTTTTGCATGTAATTATAATTTTAAAAAAATTACAGGATAGCAGGAAAGGCCAAGAATACACGTACCATTCAATTTGACAGACATTCAGACGAAACCAATATAAAAGAGCACAAAGCACAAAGAAAGGGTTAAAAGAGTGTCAGGATGGTCTGGCTGAGTTCAGCAGTGGCACGGCTAAACCGATTTTATCTGAAGTACCAAAACCCACTCCATTATCTATCATTACCCTCTGATATATATAATATGTTTTTATGATATTAGAATAGAACCTCGGTGTCCTTAGCTAGGGATATGTTGAATGAATACCAATAAAGTCATATGTCTTGTGTTTTTGAAGCAAGAATTTGCTGTAACATCTTACGTTTATATATTAATATTTTATTGAACATATAATTTAGTAATACAAGTTAAATTTCAAATGGAATGAATGCGATAAGGTTTAAAATTCAGTACGAAATGCACACATACATTTGTATAACCATATCGGCCATATGCAAAACAGTGAAGAAACGTATTTTCCCACATAATTTTTTACAGGTGTGACATGGGGTTTGCACGTGCATTTCGAAAAAAGGAATTTGCAGAAGTTATTTACAATATGGACTACATTCCGGCCGTGTCATCGTGAACGTTTATGTCATTTTCACTATTTGAAGGTGATTGTGATGTTTTGGTTTCAGAAATGCTTAGCAATGTTTCAGCAAGGTTCTCTTTAGAATAAACGTCAGTTTTTGTTGCAAATTCTTCATTTATTACTTCACTAATTGCCGGATCAATTTCGGATTTAACTTCCGTTTGTGTGTCTTTATTATCAATCTCAAGTGCCAGCGTAGGTTTTCCGTCATATCTGTTTTTCTTGGCTGTCGACATGTTGTGTTTTTTCGATCCATCCGTGCCTTTTTCTACATTCAGTTTTAACTCGGCAGCTTCAGCATTAGAAATATTTTCCTGTTTCTTCCATTTTGTCCGCCTATTTTGAAACCAAATCTTTACCTAAAACAAAACAAACATGTTGAAACATCGTTTTATAGATAATTAGAAAATTCGTTGTTTTGACTCGTGTTAGAATGTCATAAGCACATCTAACGAGAATTCAATGACGGCTTAATATTGGTTCCTGCCGCTTTCGATGCATTAAGCACGCATTTCATGTCATTCACAAAGAGGAACCGAAACCGGATATTACTGGGTGATGGTTAAACAGTTTAGAACAATTAAGTTAAAACTGCTGCAAAAAATATTTCATATGATTTTCTGAAATAGTACTTATGTATTTGTGCATCATACTGGTACGGTAGTTTGTTAGTTAATATTTATGTTCAACCAAATACCGATTTCCAGCGAAAACAAATGTTTTCTTGTCAGAAATCAGTAAATAATATCCTCTTCATTTAAAAATATATACTCTTGTAAGGTTTAAGATTTGCATTATTTCGGCAATCCAATGTGTTCTGGAATTTTCTATTAATTAATCTATCTGGGTATATATATGTATATGTATATATGGCCTTCGCATCACTGGACATAATTTATCAGGCTTAGAAATAAAATTGAATATTATCGAAAATTGTGAAAAATATGTGCAATTATGTTTCATTTTTTCATTTAAATACAAGACATGAGCTGACAAATTTCCAGCAAATCGGATTTTCCTTCCCTGCTATTTGGAATTGTCCGGCCTTACTTCGCTCTACTAGTAACCTGATTTCAATTAATAATCCGGTTAAAAATCCTTTTTTTAACTTATCAAGGACTATTAATAATCGTAATATATAATTCATTTTAAAATTTTAATAACACGTTGCAATTGATATTCTTGGGAAATATTTCGCCTTTCAAATTTTCTTTTCCAAATACGCAAGACGTAAGGGAGATTTATTTTAAAAATGTTTTATTTGAATAGCAAATGTACTATCTTCTTCTAACGAAAATAGGCTGAACACACACAATGCTAGCTCGAGCCCCCCCCCCCCCCCCCCCCCCCCCCCCCCCCCCCCCCCCCCACCCCCTTCTCACCACAATTAGAAATCTTAAATGTTGTTGTAAATTTCAGTTTCCAAATACTTAAAACAAAATATTTCCAGTGGTTATTTCCCACACTTTTGACTTTATTTTCTGAAGATCTCTATAAAACTCAAATACAACATCAATATTTTCATTTTGAGAAATTCGTTAATAATTCTCTTAATAAAAGTCTGTAAATATGCCACAAACCATCTCCGTTAAGTATCTAAGTGCTATTCAATTACGCCATTTAATGTTAAATTAACGATCTGCTTTAACGACGAGGTACTTGGCAATTTTGACACTTTACTTTCAAAGTGTGCTTTTTCCGGAAATCTCCCACTTAAATGGAAATTAAATGAGTTAAGAACATAAGATGAAACAAAATCTTATACCTGTCATTACAAATTAATTAAAATTGTGACAAATGCATTATTAAATACAATAAAGTTACTATATCAAAAGTGATTCTTGCGTGAAAGTTATTGCTGAGAAAATTATATCAGAACCACGGTCTGGTGGTTTCAATTTTCATGGTATTGATTTCATGCTCCCGACACGTGCCGTAACATTGCCGAGACAATGATTAATAAGAAAACATGAAATCTTCGTAATCGTGAAGGTCTTGACAAATGGAAACTTTGATTTCAGCGCGAGCAACCTTTAATAAGGTTATTAATAGATAGTTTTGATATGCACGTCCAAATTAAAGACCTTTATTTTATTAATTTTCAATAAGAAGTTGAAGTTTTTCAGACCATGTAAAATTTCTGCTGAATAATTTCAAACTTTAATACCTTTTCAAAGACATTCAAAAAAGTGACTGCCGCTAGACAAAGGCCGCTCATGATATGAAATTTTAGTTTGTTTTTTTTTCCACTTTTCATTTGAATTCCCTATAAGCTATTTTGTTTTCCATATTTCCATTACTTGACTAGTTTCTAAATTTTGTATTTTTATATTTCCCTCTTCATCTTATTCTTTTTTTTGTACTTTTATAAAAGTGATTTATTGATAAAAACAAGAAGCGATCAAGCAAATTTTCTTTTATCGCTCATGGTACCCGAACGTCTGCCAATTAATAACCGGATTTCTTCACTTTGGAAAATCCGATTTAAGATAGCAATTTACCAGGGTTATCGATACAAGTTAAAAATATACATAAAAAATACCAAACAGATTTCTTTCATGGAGTATAATTATATTGTAAAGCAAACTATGTACCGTTATTCCAAAATTCCCAAAATTCAGTAACTCCGGCGATTGATACTGACTATGACATTATGACAGTTATTTTTTTTTCCAGTCCAGTATATAAAAAAAAGTTTGGGTACGGTTAAATCGTTTTCTGAAAATTGTACCGGTAAGTGTATTTGATAAGTTTGTCGGTATCGAAAATTTGTTAACTTGACAATTTGATCCTGCCATCATTACCTGTGTTTCTGTAACATTCAGCATTGTCGCCATTTCTGCTCTTTCCGCTGAAGATAAATATTTTTTCTGTTCAAATTGTTTTTCTAGTTCAAATATTTGTCTTCCAGTAAAAGTCGTTCGTGCCTTCTTCTTTTTGACATTGGCATCACTGCTACTGTCATCAGATGATCTCTTTCGGGAGTCCTCGGAGTCGGATTCTTCTGAAATGGAGGCGAGAAAAGTCGATATTATCCAGTAGTTCGAACATTACGTAAAATTATTTAATTTGCAAAAGAAAATTCAGTAGAAGCTCTTCTCGTAAAGTTTGTTATATATAAAAATGTATTTGAATTTAAATATATATGAGTTAACAATAAAGAGTAAGGAATATTTAGAAACATTTTGCGCCTGATTTTTTACTTTCTTTAACCTTATTTTCATATTTGATTTTGTTATAATTATTTAAAGCAAAGTGGAAACTTTATGTTTAAGACTTTGAACTGTTCCTTCATTAAAAAATAAATTTATTTTATAGTACTTTGTACATTTAATATTCTCCGAATACATCATAATTTGGTCACCTCTCATATATAAACATTTATGAATGCTGTATTTTCCCCTCAAGAAAAGTGTGGGATTATTTATCATGACACAGCAATCGAAAAAAAAATCGCTGATCATATTTTGTAACAACAGTGTACTCGGACATGACTATTGACACGGACGAAACAGTTAAATTATTAATTAAAGATATCACCACGGACATTAATTGACATTTAATTGTTAATTATTGGTTGTGATAATACATTATAACTATTGATAACCAGTAGATATTTTGTTGTATTATTATTTTTTTTGTCATAAACTGACCGTTTTCAAACATGTTGATAGGCGGGGCAAATTTTTCATATTTTCGTATATCTAGAATATGCAAGAAATATCTAATGCCATTTAAGATTCACACATATTTAGGAAACAAATTTAAGAAATATAAAAAAAAAAATGAATTACATATTTGACACATTATCATACAGCGTAGTGAAATAAGAATTTTTTTTATAAAAGCAAAATATTAATTTGTCAATTTTAGTTTCAGGATAATTTGAAATAAATGAAATGATAGCCCCCAATTGATATTACTTTAAAATAACCATATTTATGGAAATTAGTGTGCTGTTACTTCCTCTGTCAGGGCCTCATCCAAGAAAGTTTGATGTTTAAAAATAATGACAACAAATCTCGATTTGAAATTCTAAAACTTTTTTAAGAGGTGTGTTTGACTTGTCCTCTGTCTTTAAAATAATTTTATTTACGTATTTTTACACTTATCCCCAATTTTCAATATTTTCTAAATGATTAATAAACGATAATTTCAGTACAAAATTACCTTTGATTTCTAGCTTTGTTTCACAGGTGTTTTTCCTTAGGTAGCAACCTTCACATTTACAGGTATAACTTCTCATAAAGTCACAAGAAATGTCTTTACTACTTTCTTTCTTTATATTCTTCTTTTCATTTTCTTCATTTATTCCCAATATGTCTGCGATAAAATGTCTACTGTTCTTTCTTGGTGGCTCATAAATGTGTGGATGCCACGTTCTGGGTGTTGTAAATAGGATGCTTCCTTGTGGCAATAGTGCCGTCGAAGAAACAAAAGCATGAAAAGGGTGGTTCATTCCGCATTCCATGATTCAAATAAATAAAAGTCAAATTATGTATTTTCTTCTTCTTCTTACACTCCAAGCACTAAATTAAATTTTAAATCCCCAAATAAGCTAATACGTTTAGGAAAATTACAAGCTGCAGCAGTTACGAGTTATTAAAACAAATGATTCTAAGTGGTGTAACAAACCGTACTGATAGGCTGAGTTGATATAAATCCATTAGGTGGCTAATGAGCCTTTAAGTTGATGTCTGTAAGGGGGAGGTGCCTACGGTTAACATAATTATGGATCGCCGTGTAAACTAATCGCAAATATTTAACAAGAATTATTGGCAAATTTTCTGTTATATTAGACTGTCATTTATAAAATTAATGATCATAAAACTATATTGATAAGCTCATATTCGTAATACAAGGTGTCAAAAGTAAGCCCATAGATACTCAATATTGACCGATAAGGGTTCTCTCTAATTGTTTTATTTATCATGAACCATACTGCTTCTGATAGGAAAAAAAGATCACTTTACAAACTGCGTTTAATTTAAGTATTTGAAGTTTGTTTCGTTTTCACTTCACGCGTGTCGGTTCAAAGTTCTTTTCAGAAAAAAGTACATTTCTCTGCAAAATAAGATAGATTAATAGATTATTTTAGCTATTAAATTAAGGTATCTATATTAAACGAAGGATTTGAGATGAATTTTAACAAAGAATCTTAAACATGAAGAGCAAATTAGTTCAATTTAGAATTTGATAACAAAAGCATTTTTAGGTCGGATCAATAAAAAAGATATAAAAAAGTACCCATAAGTTAAAAAATGTTTCTTTCCCTCAATTTACCATGATGTTTTAATATCGCCTCCAACAACTCACTGGAATTTTGTTTCACATTTTTCCGTTATTTGTTTTAACTAACAGAGAAAGAAATTAATGTGAGAAAATATAAATAACCCGCATCAATATAAATTCATTAAAAATCTGTTAAATGTTTTATTGCTAAATGCGATTTTTTCTACAGTGAAGTGTTGATCTGCTTTTTTCGTTGTCAACATATAATATTTGTTGATAAGAGCCGTTTTATAGGTTCCATACAAGCTGAATAGTTTTACACAAGGGAATCGTATAATTTTTGACATTAATGTGCCTTAAAGGGGTATATAATTCTAAATGACGGTGATTTTCCTATTAAATGACTTTTGGTTCTTGTTGAGTGGAGTGCGCCATGACAGTTGATGGTCATATTATTGCAAACATTATGATTTAAAAGTAAACAGATATCCTGTGTGAAACCAAGACATGTGTTTCTGATCCGGGCCTTAATTAATAGAACAATTCGTTTTTCTGTGGAATGTATAATGATCTCACGTAATAATAGCAGACCAGCAGGTTTAATTAAGTTGACACGTTGATCGCTTTGGGACGTGGATTGCTATCTTAAAGATGTTCTAGACGTTACTAATGGGGCAATTTGTCGTCAGAGTGAAACAATTATTGAAATATTGAAATACAACGGAGATTTCACAAGACAAAACATCATTATCTATCGTCAGACTTTAATTTACATCTTTGGTGATCTAGAGTTGCATGAAATTTTCAAGAATATTCAAATCTTACAGAGACCGTTCAAATCTTAATTTAACTGAAAATTCTCCGTCTTTAATATCTATATCCATCAATAAGTATTTAAATTAAACGTTAAAGAGAACTTTGTCTATTGATTCTGTTACATTGAATCCCATGACAAATGAAACATTTCTTCAGAATTGTGAGTATTAAAAGAGAAACTATTGTTTCATATTTATTTCTTTTTAAAAGATAAAGTTCAATGCTTTTTTCATATTATTATTAATAATGTTTAAGCATTTTTGTCTCTCTAAAGTTTTGGCAACGAAAGTCCTTTGTACCCAATAAAAACGATTTATATTGGTATACGAGTTAATAATGTTATTATAAAATACTAAAAGTATGTTCTTAGAAATAATCCTAACCGATAGTGATTCCAATTTCTTTTTAAACAATTGATTTAATATTTGGAAAATTCTTTATGCGACGATCTTCAAAACTTCAGATGAAAATTCGTATTTTTTGCACCAGAATATATATATTCGGAACTTCTACATTTTAGCAAACAACCTATCTAGAATCTAGGGGCCAAAAAGAAAAGCGTTTAACTTGCACTACATTTTAAATACGGTGTATCATTTCATACTACTATCTGCGTCATTTCAGCTTAATATTTACAAGACTTTGTTTCTTTTACATAGAATTATACCAGAATATTGTGATTATCAACAGGAGATATTTCACGAGCACTTTTTTTCGACTGGGAAAGAAACAAAAATATAATGATAAAAGGGTTTCGATGGCAAAAATTGCTGGAGTCGAAGTGTGTGAGCACTGATTTGCTCGAAATAATGAAGTGTTGGTCACAAATAGTAATGTGTTGGAAATATCAAAGGATGCACCATTAATTTTACCTACGCTAGCACCATCTTTCATAGCTAAAATGCACTCAACAAGAGGAATTGAAAAAAAGTGAAAATCTTAGATAGCCAGTGACATTTATTTTTCCCGTTTCCCAGGGAGAATATGCACCTTTTATTTTGAGAATGTGAAAAATGACAATGCCGTTCCAACTGAAATATTTAGTGACATTGTTTGTTTGTGGCGTCTTTGAGCCCCTCATCTCCAGAAGAAAAAAAGGGATTAGATCCATATAGTTAATTTTTGCCAAAGTGGCTTATTTTGTCTAGAAAATTGTATTAAAGATTTTTTGGACACATTGCCGCTGACAACAATTATCAAAATGAATTGAAAATAAACATTTGATATAAATAAAAACAAATAAATAAATAAACAAATAAATAAACAAACAACTGAAAATATACCTAATCATTGACCTTATTTTGAACCCTATAACCCCTCTTAAAATGGCGAAGGGTACAAACATTCTTGGAGATACTCGGATTTTTGTTTATTAAAGAACATTACTAATTAAAATGTTCAAAATCTCACAAAAAATATATATTGATTCTTGGAGATACTTTGGCTTTTTTAGGAATATTAATATTTAAAAATATCAAAATCGGACAAAAAATAATAAAAGTTAAGAAAATCACCCCGTAACCTTTTTTAGACCCCATATATCTCAAACGCGGTAAGAGTAACAAAGATTATCTTCAACAAGAACATGATATAATACAGAAAGTAAAAAAATAATTTTTAAAAAGCGTTTCAAAAATATAAAACTTCACACCAAAGACAATACGTTGAAATATTGAGAAAATTTATTTAAAAGAATGAAAAGGAATAAAATTCGAAGACATACGGAGGAGCAAAAACAAAAATTGAAAACCGTTATTACTTTCCAACAAAGTTATAGGAACGAAAGAATCCACATATAACACGAAACATAATACCGAACAAAAAAGTCCACACATAAAACAAGACACAAAATATAAAAACATGAAAACCAAACCATAACATACAGAACACAACGCTAATCAATATATATATATATGACTATTATAAATGTGCATTTATTTAATTATTTAAAAAAAAAACGTTCAAAAATATTTGATTTCTAAACCATATAAATTAATAATACTGACAAACACCTAAAATGAAGCCCCCAAAAATTGAAAGAAAATAACATAAGCAATAAGAAAAAAGAATAATTTGATGAAAAAAAAAACAATTATATTGACTTTAAATGGTTTTGTATTCTCTTTAATACAATCAATACGGACCACAAATGGTAACCGTAAAGATCCACAAATGTTTACATCGAAGCTAAAATTAATTTCATTGTCCCTGATGTACGTTTCACTTCGATTATTTGTATCCACGTCTTAAAGAAGATGGCATGGCCAGTGAAATTAATTGATACAGCTATCAACGAGGGTGATTAACAATCAATTGACACACCATACAGCTCATAGTAGGTTAAATTATAAGTCATCTAACGATTTCCAAACTCCTCAGATATTTCTCATCAAGTATTTGGCAGGGTGTAATTATATAATGATCAGACCTAATTATACTCCGTAATGTAAGAAATGACAATGATTAGTTAGGCTTTTTTCTTATCTTTTAGTGTTCCTGATAAAGGCGCACTTGTTATCAGCTGTGTATCACTCTAGTAATCGTCATTAACGATCTTGCTTCATTAATGTAATATCTTAATACAACGAATTAATAGGCATTAATTACACGTAATAATTCTCACATTCATCTTGAAAAGAATACCTTGGATATATGATTAAAAAAACCCTGTATATGTATATGTTTTTGAAATAACCACCATAAACATCATTATCTATTTTATTTATTTATTTATTTATTTATTTATTTATTTATTTATTTATTTATTTATTTATTTATTTATTCATTTTTTGATTAATTGATAGATTGATTGATTTATTTATTTATTAAACTAATTGTTTTAATTTTTTTCTTTCGTTATACATTTTTCCAGTTAATATTAAACTGTTTTTTAAACACTGTTTTTTCAAAATATTCTTTAAAAACAATTTTGATGCACTATATATCACGTTTCAACAATTTATGCATCATCAGCAGTGCTCAATGTGAAAAGTGTTAAAATCCTGAACGATATACTGAAACAAGGTAGAATATATGAAAATTCTGAAATGCCCGAATAAAGGTACAATTAGAAACCAAAGCTTTTCTTGAGGGAGATACTCCTAAATTTTCAAAAATGTTCATACTATGTGACAGTAAAACTTTGAGTATCAATTTCGTGGCCAATACCGAAATACTAGCAACTAAAGCTAGGTTCACCCTGCCGATCAAGACAGATTAAGTGATAGGGAGACTGGTCTTAATCGCTCGACCAGAATGTTTGGGTGGTCTACCTTGCGCGGCATCGCTCTGATTTCCTACCCGACAATTTTTGACATGCCAAAAAAAAATTCGAGTAGGGATCGAGAAGAGATCGGGTATTCGTCGAGTAGCAGTTGAATAGATCGAGTTTTGTCGAAATACAAATATTTTATCGATCAGTACTCGATCATCTCGATCTTTACTCAACCAATATCCGATCGATTACCGATCAACGCCATCCTGTTTCATCATTCCAGATCAACTCCACCAATGCCCGATCGCTTCCCAAATCACTGCGACTACTACTAGTATTATATTTGATGCCCAGACCAACACGACCAATACCCGATCTCTATTCGACCACACTCGACCACTTCTCCATCTCTAATCGACCGCTACACGATTCTATTAAAGGGTATGTAGATCTGATAAACTCTGGAGCTCTAACCACCTTGCCCACAACTGCAACAGTTCTATCTCCATGTAAACATTTTAGATATATGGTTTTACTCAGAGCTTCTGTGATCTACAGAATGCTAGCCAAAACCTCAGACGTTTTTATACTGAAATTGTCCATACCCGAGCAATTCCCGACTATCCCTACGAATCCTATACGATCAGGTCGATCTGGTTTTGTCGAGATCGGGTACGTTGAGATCGAGTAAACGTTGATTTGTCCTAGCTAGTCGAGGAAATATCGAGTAGAGATCGTGCATTGGTTGGGATAATCGAATAGATATCCAATTAGTGGTCGGGTTGAAGTCGCGAAGGAGTCGTGAATGGCGAGTTGGGGTCGTGTACGGGCGAGTAGAAGTCGTAAAATGGCTCGATCAAGAATTTGGTTGCGTTTAGTCGGGGACATTTGGGCAATCGGGATCATCGAGTTGATCTGATCGGCCGTGTAAACCTAGCTTAAGTGGGTGATACTGTGGGGAATTGAGTCCACTAGCAGAGATGTCGACTCGGTGGTAAAACAATATCTACCGGTTTTGATGCACTCGATATGCACATTTAAATAGTAAAAAAAAAATATAATAAAATATCTCATTTTAAGGTAAAAAAATATGACGCCGAAAAAATAAACTTACAAGTTGTTGAACAGATAAATGCCAAAATAACCAAAAAAGTGAATTCACAACTCATATGATCATGCGACTATGTGTTAAGCAGATATCCTGTTGACTTAACACTGTTTCAAATATTTTTACGATAATAATCATCTTATGCAGCTTCTTAGTCCGCTTCCAGAAGTAACCAAGACAGTTTAATAAAGGGACAGACATAGTGCATCAGATTTGTTAGAAAAATCTTTTTTTTGTTATAATCGGGGTTTTGAAAATCTTCATAATATTGTTGTTAATTCTGAAAAAAAAATCTTTTTAATAAGATAGCCTTTTTTTAACATTTTAAAAAGAGATGATATTCATCATCTACTTTGGACTGACATGGAAGGCAAAATCAATGTTTTTATATCCCCCTAAAGCTAAGTAGTTTACTTTTCGTGCATATTTGAATGCACATGTAGTTTTAATAACTTTTGTGGTTTCACGCGAAAGTTTTAATGCTTTAAAAAGCTATTAGGTGTTGACTCCTCCACAAAATTATCAAATTATATCCACCCATGTAATACTTTGCTATTTTACAAACTTTTATTAAGGCCCTTCTGTATATACAAGAAGATGTAAGTTTTTAAATAAAAAAATTACCAAATTTTATCATTCTATACAAGATTCTTTTGAAGGAAATGTAGAATCATCTACAGTCGTATTTTGGCAGGAACGCACTTTCAATACGACAAATGGACAGATACAGTAATGCATAAAATACTATGATCATTTAGCTAAAAGAGATAGAGAGAAAGTTTATAGACTATGGCTTCTATATATGCAAGTCTTCTGTCCCAACTTTCTGAGAGGTTATCAGCGACAATTGCGACAGCGATTGAGGCACACAAAAGTATAACATACGTAGGAGAATTCGATTAATTCTATCAGTCACAGATAATATAAGGCTCCCGAATAAACAACAAAATGGATAACAGGAAAGGTCAACAATTGCATACCAATCAATCAAAGCAACCAAACTGACAGAACTCCGGACAAAAAATAACATTAAACAGCACGTGCACAAAACACAACAGAGAGTCAGGACATTCTGACTTGGTACAGACACTGAACAGTGGTGTGTTTAAACCAGTTTTATGGGTACCCAAATCCCCCCCCCCCGTCGTTATCTATCCCCCTTCTATATATCTATTAAAGTTGTTCATTGCAGTACTGCTAATTCTCATACATGATTATTGTACCGAGATGAATGATGAATCATTTTTAGAGAGGGTATTTCAATGCATTTTCATGATCTAAAAATTTAAATGAACTTTTCATTTTGTAAGGCAAAATTTCCTTTCTTGTTCAGTCTAAGGATATATTTGACTGCGGTGGCCATCTTGAATTTCCAAGTCAACGACAGTTTTGTGATCCAGACATTTCATAATGCAATCTTCAGCGGGTATTCAAGGCTTAAAAATGGAAACAGTAATTGAAATTTTGCATATCAAATTTAAACATGCCGAAAAGACAAAAAAGCTATGTATGATAAGGAAGATATTGTAAAAATAGGTTATTACACAGTTTAGTGTACAATGCGGAAAATATTTTACGAGTTCGTATTGTACTGAAAACCCGTATTGGATGAGGCGCTGCAATTATTTTTATTTAAAAAATCATTAATCAATAACAATCGGTATCTGTATTCAAAGTTTTAACTATATTCATTTCGCCAAGACAAAAATCAACAATTTTCAATCAAATGTATAAGCCCTGGTCTGGAATATTTTCTGTTTGTTATTGTTCCATACACAGACAGAAGCATAAAAACACAATTTTATGTTGTAAATGATTTATATTAACATCACAAAAACAAATGACAATTTGGTGTCTTTAAAATAAAACCAAGTTTTTGAAATATATGTATCTTTTTCGACTTTGAGTATGTTACTTTATAATTTTAAACTTTTATTTTCTATTATGAAATATTATATTTAATTTTATTTGCGCACGCAGTTTTCATTTCACATATGTTAGCAAAAAAAAAAAAGAAGAAAAATAAGCTGTTTTGCGAACTGACAATACGGATAAAATATGGCTTCCTGAAATTTCATTTTAAACTCTCAAACCTGAAGCTTAGTGCTTTCTGAGATATCGAGTAATGTTTTAAGTCAAATTATCTAAATATTGCATAATTCCAAAAAGACAATACCAGAAAAAAAGCACAAGAAATCGGAATAAACATGAGTTTCTCCTAAATTTTTAGCTTATATAAGGCTATTTATTTTCAATATCCATGACATATTTGTTTTGCAATGAAGAAAAAATCAATTCGTTTTCATTACCGTATTTAAAACCGTTGAGAATTCGCCTTAATTGTTCGTAGATGTCTTTTTTATTTAGCCTCATTATCGTTATTTAGTTAATGACAGCGTTCACAACTACGTCCCATCTGAACATCGTTTAGAGAAATAATCTGGTAAGCGATGTCATGATCGGCGCACCGTAATTACGCGGTATGCACATTACAGCAGCCACCACTGGGAGTTGTGATAGCATTGTTATAGTTTATCTTTAATTACTAACGTTTACTTGGTCTTCAATTGCCCTCAGAGAATAAAAATGCAGAAAATCCCCGAGCTATCTAGTAATAGCTGCAGTACGTTAATGAGTCGGAAACACACCTAATTACGGGTTGGTAATATCGGTGATATGTTTTTCATGCTAATCAGCCAACAGTTCCCTAGAGTTAACCTTTTTACAAGAAAATAAGATAAAAGCTTTTCCAATAAGTACATGTATTATCATGTGCTTTAATTGTTTGTCTTGTATACAGTGATAGAATGTTATTTACCGAGAAACATCTGTGAACGTTTTCTGTTTCTGTCTTAATCGTTCTAAGCTGGTGACGTGATGTGAAGGTAAATGAACACGGTAAGACAAAACATGGTTTTACATGGGTCAGCTAAAGACAGCAGAAGCATATGCACATTTTAAGCGAAAGAATGGCTGATTGTGCAAAAATGCTGCACGGCCATTCTATCATTCTAGACATAATATATATGTAGTTACATGTATCTTAATGTAAATAATTTGCTTTCCCTTTCTTCTGTCGTCGGTGATTTAATCAATGCAGGTGCGACAAAGAAAATGTCACCTACGTAATGACGATATGCCACCACCAGATTACTGATGATTAATTTTGATCCGATTGTTTGAAAAGGTACATTCATCCCTCTCCACTTCTTTTCAGATTAACGTAAAGAAATACTGAGGTCGGTTAAAATTTAGAAGTGTTACTGTTACCGTGTCTAATTCCGTTACAAATGTTTATGTACAATGCTCATTTTTTTTTTTTTTTTTTTTTTTTTTTTGAATTTTTTAATTCTAGATATGCTCCCTTCCTGTTGTTTGTGATGAGATCAATGTGTATTTTTTACAATGTCACAGAAGCAAATATGAGAAAGAAATGTCATCAGTACATTGAAGATATTCGACAAAAAATTTCAATGGATCACTGACTATCTTATTTTGATGCGATTAATTTCATGAAGAGATATTTTCACCTCTCTCCACTTTTTTATAGTAAAGTAAAAGAAATACTGAGTTGGTAATTAATTTTTAGTTCTATAAAAGATAAGTCGAACTCCGATACAAATGTTTGTGTGTACAATGCATGTTTCTGAATCAATTTGCATCAAGTGTCCTGGAGACAACTGTGTAAAGTTAAAACAAATCATCAATTAGAGAAGCGAAGATCCAGGACAAACAACGGTTTATCAGAGAATAAACCCACTTCTCGTGAGTCAAAATTTTGGATCAACTCAACGTTATTTGAAAAAAGTATCGTTTTATTTTAAAGTGCGTTGAACAGACGCACATTGAAATAATTATCCGAACACTTTCTTAAGATTGTGTCAGGGTATCCTAACAATGGGTTCCAGAAGTTTTATGCTTCTGTTATCCGTTAAACTTGAACTTGAACCCTTTCAGCAGTTGCTTTAAATTTAGGGTTTTAATTTTCTATAGTATGAGAGTCAGAAATTTGATTTTGTTCCCGGATAATACCCCTATGGTCCTATGGTTTGAACTTTTTTGTATTTTTTTTTCATTTTGATACCTATGGTGGTTTTTGGATAAAGATCAATAAGCACAAGTGACGCTTGCAAACATTTTTCACAGAACAGGAGCTGATTAGGCCTTGTTTTGGAAGCATTTCGCCGTTTAATCCCTTCCCAAATATTACGCAAAAAAGAAATTAATGTAAATTCTTACCGCATTAAAAAAATTGCGTTAAAGTGTTCTAAATTTTAAGGCAATTTGAAAAGTTAATCCAAAATTTTGACGCGATTTAAAAAAAAAATTCAAAATCGTGTTAAGCTTGACCGAAAGTTGATGCACTTTCAAAAATCTTATCAAAGGGCGTAATGTTTTAAAGCAGATTTTAACACTTTACTGTTACTGTTTATGTTACTGCATGTTCTCAGTACGGGTTCTTTAGATTTTGGTCTTGTGGACTGTATCCTCTGTATTATTACGGTATTCCTATGCCGATATTTGATATACCGTGCCAAATGAACAATCATCAATCTATAGAGTATATAATAGACAATGGCAAAACCGAAGTGGGGAAGGACGAGAACAAAAAAACAAAACAAAACAAAACAACGGAAACATAACAGAAAAACTAGAAATAAAAATTATAAGCAACACTGACCAAACCAAAAATACAGGAGTTAACTCATATAGTTTGATTGGGTAAGCAGTGCCTGCCTTTTACATGCATAAGACACCTAATATGCTCCTCTATGCTTCTCATTTTTCTGCCCATTGTTGAAAGACATGATATAGAAGCATATCGGTAAATTTCGTTCGTATGACCCTTTGACAATACCAATACCGTGCATATAATTTTTCTTACTCTGAAATACACAAGAACGTGAAAGCTTGAAGTAGGAATATGAATCTTTCGTAAAAAGAAGAAAACTTAAGTACAACGTAGACACTGAACAATATAATACCGTAAATATAACAATAAAAACTAAAGCCTTTTATAACAACTAGAAATACTGTAAAACCGAAAATTTTCGCCTCAGTTTTATTTTTGCTAATTTGACGTGAAATGAATCGCGAAAACAAATATAATCATTTAACCTGATATATAAATGTATTTCATACGCTGATTGACTGGGGATCGTAAATTTAAAAAGTTATGAAGATTATCCATTTCTGAAACTCGTGGGGAAAAAAGACAGTGGTGTAAAAACCGTTTTATGCATTTCACCAGATGTAAATGAATGCCTACTTTCAACGGTTTCGTTTTTTTTCAAGCGATCTTGCAATTAAATTGATAGACTATTTTCAAAAGAAAATTTTTTAGTAGCTTTATTCTTCTGGAATTGCCATTTTCAGTGTGGAGATCGGTTCTCGCGATCTCATCTCCCACTGCACCGAGGCCTCATCGTCACTGCTTATAGACCAATCAAATCTCGCCGTTCACAAATGCTCATACATATCAGGCGTATAACTTTGCCGACTGTGCTCATTGAATTTACCTTGGTACAAGAAACTTAAAAATCGAGTAGTTATGGAAGAAATAGCTACTTATACTCGTTCAAAAGTGAAAAACTTGAAAATCTTCAATCGTTTTTAAAATTCAGCGTCTTCTCCCTCGTTCATCTGCGCCCCATTCGTGAAAGACGTGAAATTTAAAAGCTCGTTGAAGATTTCCAGTCTTCACTTTGTACTCGCGTATGAACCTATTATTCTATGAAGGATACAGTCCTGCATTATCTAAGGACGCGAAGTTCAAGCTTTGATGCCGCACGCACAGTTAACTTACTGAACTAAATTGTACATGTACTAAGACAGAATAATAGCCGATTGGTACATATTATCAGATTTTCTGCAAACGTATATCGTAAAATATCAGCCGCGAGACACAATGTGAAGCTTTTTCGGCGAGTGAGCGTAGCGAACGAGCTAAAAAGCTTCATATTGTGTCGAGCGGCTTATATTTTACAATATTTGTTTGAAGAAAACCTGATAATAAATTTATCGTATTGTTAACTAGCAATCTAAATGGAATTTCTTACTTTTCAATGGCCATCTGCCTATAACCGGATGTTTTCCTGATATATTCGGGTCAACGTTGGGTCAAACATTATGACGTCGCTGATATATTCGGGTCAGCTCATATTAGGGTCGGGTCAACTCTTTACGACGTCACAGTGCCGAAATACGGGAAATTGTGAAGGCCTCAGCAGGTCGATATAGGCATGGGGAAATACGATAAGGGCAAATAACAGAATCCATGACAAACCAATCCTTAGAAAAATAATACAAAGAACAAACATTATAAATTACCAAAACGAATAGAAAACCAAAGAATCAGAATTATACTAGTAACAATATAGCATTAAAAATTAATCAATAGCAATACAAAAAAAACTCCTAAAAACAGTTGTATCAATTGTCTGGAAGGGTATAAGCATGTCTTGCACTGTTAATTGAATATGTCACATTTTAAGTTGGTAAAGTTATATGACATTCTAATATGGTCTACTGAATAGGTCATTAAAACAAACCCATGGTAAAATCTCCAACAAGCCACGGGCGTCCATGAATTATTTCTTAAATAATTTTGTGGGTTGAGGAAATCATTGTATAAATACCACATCCAACCTGGGATTATTATACTAATATAATAGTGTATTAGTTGGATCTGGGACTAGTATAATAGTCCCAGATCCAACGTACTAATCAACTGTGAAATGTAAATAGCTTAAGACGCTAGTATATTACCAATATAAGAGAGGGAAGTTCACAAGTGTAAAGTCGAAATCATCCACTGGATTAGATCGTATGTAGTTCCTTAAAGGTGGGATTATTAGGCTAAAACAGATGAAAAGAACAAGAACATCTCTAGTGCATTATATAATACGGAAGCCGACATGAGGATCATTTTGCCAACTTTTATTTTAATTGCCCCATTGGTTTCAGAGAAGATCTTTAAAGGAAAGTTTACGAGGACGGACACCAAGCGATGGCATTAGGTGAAATAGCCTTTCGGGTCAAGTGAGCTAAAAAAAATTCTTCATACATATTTATATCACATTTCAGTGGAAAAAAAACAAAAAATTCTAAAACTTTCCCATTTAGTTTCTTAAATTAATAAAATGTATCAAATAATACCGATTGAATTTGATGCACTGTTTGGCCATTTCGTTGACTGACAACTCACGAGCAGTGCTCGAGATCAAAATGTTGGAAATACGGCTAAAGATATAATGATGAATTAATAAGCACAACTATCAAAAACAATTAAAACAGACTGGAATCCAAACTCAGCTAAGGGTTACCTCTGCAGCAAAAGGAAGAGCCTTAGAAATGTTTGGTAAATTTTTGTAAAATTTTGAACGGGAAATTTAAAGGTATTTAAGTAATGAATCATGCCAGGACTGAATTTGATGCACTGTATGGTCATTCCTTTGATTGACCACTCATCGGCAGTGCTCGAGATCAAAATGTTGGATATCCGGTTAAATCCTTAAATTTTTGGAATTTTCTAAAACAAAAAGTCAGCGAATGAAAGTACTTAATGATAGAGGATTATTTTATTGGTTAACATTAAGATAACTATTTATCAGCGCTTCATTAAACAGTAAACGATCCTATGAACGTAAAACGCATGCTTATCAAACAAAGCGAGTAGCGACATCTGTCTGTTAATCATCTCAATTGGATTTTAATGACAATGTGGTTACGCAGGATTCTTGTTGTAATCATTCAACAATTTCAAGCAGTTATGTTTGGCACGTTTTCCGTGTAATTCTTGAAATATCACAATTTGAAATTAATGATCATTAACCAAAATTCTGTTTCTTCTGGGATTAATATAAACGTCTCTGTGTCAGTATTTACAAACTATATATTATATACCATTGCATTTGAAATGTTTTGACGGGCATTTTAATCATTTTGTCTTTTTTTAATTTGACTTGCTTCTTGATTTAAAGTTATCAGAATACATTTAGTCGAGTTTCATAAAAACCTCAAAATCTCTTTCAAATGATCCATAACCCAAACACCAACCACTCAGATCGCTTGAAAATCAAAATTATAAGAGATGAAATGAAGAGGATAGAGAAAACATCAAGTTATAACGGATACATATTGAAAAGAGATACAATACATATTGTCAGATAAAGTATGTTTTGAACTGGGCATCATACTTTTCTGTAATAAGTCACCGAGGGTATCGTTCGTCATTGCTCATGGACATTTTTCAAGATAGTCGTTATTACAAGTAGCAGTTCATAAATTTGGCAGTTTTATAAGAATTCAGGTTCGAACAAAAATATGCAGTACTGTATTTGTCTGTCAATACATATAGCTCTACTTATCTCCTTACCTTTATTGTAAATGAACATGACAGACACATACAAATCACCATTGTCGTCAACCAAAATTACCGAAAAGGGACTAAAAGAGTCTATTCAAACTGTTATAGAAGCCTTAATCATGGAAATGTAATTTGTAAGATCTTCAGATTTTTATATTAGATATTGACATAAGGGAGATCACTCAAAGATACATCGGCCTTCTTGATATCCATTTTAAATCAGATGACCAGTGTATATATTTTGTTGGTCAATGAAATTTAATAAGGATTATATTATAAATCAGACTGAACATGCAAGATTTAATTAAAGAATACTTTCTTTAAAAATGAACAATATTTTAACTTTAGGGCGCAACCAATTGATTTAATGGGGGGCTAGGATAAAAAGGCAGGACCAGGATTTGGAAAAATAAAACCTGGTGGTGGTAAAAATAAACACCATGTACAGCAAGTAACGTCGAAATAAAAACAGCAAAATGTATGAGTTTCCGGATATACCAATTCACCAAGGGTACACCATAGAAACAGAAATAGAAACCGACCGTATTAGAAATTCGGCCGTTTTATCAAACACCCAAGCATATTTTCAATACATCAAAAACTAAACTATACTTCATGAATGTTTGATAAAACGAATGTTATTCCAGTGAACATTTGAGATGTATAATGAAGAGTAGTTCCTCTTGGTCCGAATGCACTATAGTTTATTATTGTTCAAAGAAGGTGTCACTGAGAAATCAAAATCTGTGGTATCTTTCTTGCGTTACCTGTCATACGCTGTCAAAAAGTTTTCAAGAATTTTTTCATACAATTGACTCATTCATCGGTGGGGTGTTGAACGGGCCGAGTTAAAAAGCCAAACATAAAAATGACCAAAAAATAAAAACAAAAATGAAAATCAATAGATAAACGCTCAACGTGTGGGTTAACAAATAACAAAATTTGATCACGAGCATATTTCAAACTGTTAACATTTCTATTTTTATGTTTGAGATCAAGACTATAACTAGTCGTAACGGTCAGTCTTTTTTTAATTTTTTTTAGGTCATTTCACAATCCGACCAGCAGTTTAACGAAAACAAACACATAACACTGGGACGAGAAATGAAACGAAAATTAAAGAACAAAATGAGGTAGGACCTTGAATAGTTTATTTTTCATAATGATAAAAGATTAAAACTGTCCGCTGCAATTACAATCCATTACTATCTACAATAATAATCATAAATACAATATTAGCAAACTATGCAGTTATTACTTCGTATAGAATACATTTTTAACAATTAAAACTAAGATGCCTGGGCTTACTTAATAAACTTTGTTGCTCATTTGTTAAGCTTCGAGTGACAAGAATTTGAAAAGACAAAATGTTGCTTGAAAACAGGTCCTGTGATAAACACAATAATCATACCAGGGCTTAATCTTCATAAACGCTGACCTAACGGTAAGAAAACAAATTTCTGTTCAAAGGCAGCACATTCTTATTGTGTGAAATTGTCAACACAGAGATAATTTTTTAGTTAATGGATAATTCTTTAACACTTTTTTTCAAACGATCGAAACCGACCGAAAATAATTTTTCAATACATTATGCAACAATATTTAGCTAGCTACCCAAAAATATTCAGAATTTAGGAAATATGCGTGATGAAACATTATCGTGTTTACCAATTTCAGTATTGTTACATTCAAAGATTAAGCTAAGATTATTATTTTGGAAGGTACCTGAATTCATCAGAACAAGTATTTGTCACAAATTGGTATTATATTAAGCAGTTAATTGATAATAACTACTCAATTTAGATGTTTTTTTTGGGTCATATATCGGCATAAGTATACCGAAGCGACAAAGCTGTTTTGTTTTTTATTCTTTTAATTATACATGTATCCTTAGCTTGTGGCGTTTGTTTGTTGTGTACCATTCTTATGACTTTGTCTTTTCCTTGGACTTTGAATTTGTGGACTTTTCCCATTTTTTCTTTGAATTAGTGGACTTTTCCAAATGTTTCACAGAGGGAAAAGTCCACAAATTCAGAGTCACAGGAAAAGACAAAGTCAGGAGAATGAAACGCAACAGACAAACGCCACATGGATACATGCATAACAAAAAGAATACAAAAACGTGAAATAAAATAAACAAAACTAGAACAAGACAGCACAGAAACCTAAGCCCTAGCAATGTGAACTCCCATTAAAAGCCGGGAGTGAAATCACGTGCTTCGGAAGGGTAAGAATGTTCTGCTCCGTTAACGGTACCATTTCACTTTTGCTGGTCTTTTGACTGCAATATTAAGTTAACGAAAATAAATCTCGGAGATGATTTTTCAAATGGTACAAAATTAAAAAGTACACAATTTTCTTGGCCGAAAAATAATTTTTGATTTAAAAAAAACTTTTATAAATGTTGTTTGCAGTATTTTCCCGTTTTATTATTATTGATGCCACAGGAACATTAGACTATAGCCACAACGTAAAACCGGAAATCGTGTGCTTACCGTTTGTACTTCCGTTTGAACAGAATCCACAATACTTGTAGCAATTGTCTTCGGCCCAGCCTTGATAATTTGGGTTTGTACAGGTGTCATTTCGATATTGGTTACAGTTTGGTATTTTGTCCTTGCATGGCGGCGCTGGCGTTAGTTCTCCTGGAACTATATTGTTCGTGTTAAGGATTCTCATTGGTTTGTTTCAGAGTTTTCAAGTAATAATGCTACTGTTCGAGAGAAGTCTTACTCATAGACAATAACAGTGCATTGACTTGAAATAAAATCGATATACGGACGAGACTTAGAATCGGGTGAAAATGCGAAGGTTTCCTGAGCATTTTTCCCGATTCGTGCCGAATTCGGATATCGAATTTTATGGCAAATCAGTGCACTGTTATTGTCTTTATACTGCAATCTTTGGTGTGATATTAGTAGATATTACTACCAATTTCAAAATTATTTAAATCGTTTGTTACCTTCAAGAGACCACAATGAATTTAGCTGAGTAATATGAATACACGGATAATTCACCTTTTCAAAGCTCAATGAGCAGTTAAAAATATATACCAAATTGATATTCAGATAAAATTATTGAAAATAACCAACAGTTTCGCTGCAAACATCATTTTTTCAACAAATAAAAAATAAGTAACAAGAGAATAAGTATTGAAATTTTGTTCTATTTTTACTTTGTCTTGATTTCTATTTTCAAACAAAATCAATATTACATGGTCAAATTAAATCATGTTGTCTTGCATTCAACCAAAATCAGACAAGACAAGTTTACGTCAGTTCAGCAGAGATAAAATTAGACATTTAGAATATTGGCACATATACATTTAGACATTGCAGTATTCATTCTTAACGTCTATGAAGTGATCGTAATGAGTCTTGATTTGCTGAAAGAACATATATTTGGTTCTGGTTTTACTATCTTGATATGTCTGAAATTACAGAAATTCTGAAAATCAAAATAGGCAAGACAAAAATAGCCGTTAAAGATAAAAAAAAAATGTTTTATTATGGGATATAGGAACAAAATAAGCAAAAATGATTTGCCAGTGTCATAACCTAATTAGAATTAAGGGGTTTGATCAAAAACCAGGAGAATTATATTTATTTCATAATAATATCTGATCACTGATATTTTTATAACAAAGGTTAATTTTATTAAATTTTATAAAGTTATAACCTTGATATTTCGTTGAAAAATATTTCGCAGTTAAAAATCCAATGATAATCTAAATGAAAAAGTGTTGTAACATAATACTGCTGAAATATAGAGCTGACAGTGTTAAACGCCATACAGAACTGACAGTGTTAAACGCCATACAGAGCTGACAGTGTTAAACGCCATATTCAGGAAAAATTACATATACGTAACAACAACCAATACCATGAATGCTAAAATTAAATATTAAATTAAAAAGATCACAAATGGAATGAAAATATGTTAGAAGCAAAAGACGGGAAAAGCAGTTAATATTCTATGGTATCAAGAATGCACAATGTATTCTTAATATAAGATAAAATGAGTAATTACAATAATGGTAACAATGGTGTAGTAAAATATATGTTCAATTCTAATTATCCTTAGTTGGTTGTACATTTATATGTTTTATCCTAATAATTGTATAATATTTATATATGTATATACATGTATCTATGGGTCTTTGAGTTTAAGAAGATAGTCCTATGTTAAACTAAGTTCGGTTGTGGCGGACATCTTGGTTGATTATTCGGATCATTGGACAAAACTGTGAAAGAGGACCATCTAAGGACCCTTGCTGCTAAGTTCGGTTCCAATTGGCCATGTAGTTTCAGGCAAGAAGATTTTTTAATGAAGTTTCCCATAGGGTCCTATTTTAAACTAAGTTCGGCTGTGGCGGACATCTTGGTTGATTATCCGGGTCATCGGACAAAATCCTAACAGAGGACCATCTAAGGATCATTGATACCAAGTCTCATTCCAATTGGCTCTGTAGTATCTGTAAGAATATTTTTAATGAATTTTCCCATATGGTCCTTTGTTAAGCTATGTACGGCTGTGGCAGCCATTTTGGTTGACAGTCAAGGTTATCGAACAAAATTCTGAAAGAGGACCATCTAAGGACCATTGCTGCTAAGTTTGGTTTCAATTGGCTCAGTAGTTTTAGACAGGAAGATTTTTAAATGAATTTCCCATCTTGGTTGATCGTCCTTGTCATCGGACAATTCTGAAAGGGGACCATCTTAGGACCATTGCTACCAAGTCTGGTTCCAATTTCCATGTAGTTAAATAGAAGATTTTTGTAATTCATCCCACCTTTGTTCTATTTTTAGTCAAAGCAGCCATGTCCGTTGGAAGTCGGGATACCGGACACAATTTTGGAGGGGGAGGGGGGCACCCAAGGACCATTCCACCAAAGTTTGGTCCCAATTGGTCCAGTTGTTTCAGAGGAGAAGATCTTTATAGGAAAAGTTTACGCCGGACGACGACGGACGACGAAAGCCAAGTTATGGCGAAAGCTCACATGGCCTTTAATAAATCAAAAAGAACTAATAATGTAAACTCCAAAAGACCAAGAATATATTGAAATGATCAGACAGATCAAACATACGTAGTCCGGAAAAACTTGATTTTTTATTTGATTTCAGCTAACTAACCTAGGCAGAATCCACAGTAATGTTTACAGTTCTCCCTTGCCCAAGATCTATACTGTCCAACACAATAGTCCTTTCCATATCGGTGGCAATCATCCAATTTATCAACACAATCTGCAAAAATTGTTAACAATCAAAATTGTATTATAAAAAAAAACCATTTCTATATTATATTGCCGGAGACAGTTTTGTTTTTTCTTTGCAACGAATTTTGTTACATGCAAGCGCATACATGTAATCGGATAGCCTTGGGAACAACATTTCTACATGAACAAAATATGCGTTCTGCTGAGCAAACGGTATATGAACTTTTTATTCCTTTTATGTATGTACAATACAAAAAAAGTCATAACTTTGAACAATTTATCATACTAGATTGTTTACAGATGCCCCTGTTATGTCTATCTTCTGAAATCTCGTCATCGATTAAATGTGATTTATTAGTTATAAATGCAACTTTAATATATAACATGTATATATTCATAATACTACTGTTCTAATTAGGCGAAATTAAGAGCTTATGAACTGTTTTTTCCAAAAAAATTAAAAAGGAGCGTTAAAACAAAGAAAATGTCAGTTTTACTTATTCCTATATCCTTGGATTTAGCTTACATTTAGGGAGTAGTGTTGTTGTCTGTGCATCTTTTAGTATCAAGGAGTCAGCTGCAAAAGAAAAGTTCTTGTGTGACAATTGAACCATAAAAGAACACAATAATGGAAATTCTAAAAATATGGATGATTTACGACTGAGGTTTTTGGTTATTAGATCGGCAGTGATCTGTTGACCGCCTGTCTGAATTTAACTGGTAATTACACCCACAAATTATGTTTCTTTCACAATATGAAATATATAACAAAACAATTCTCATTCGATAACTGTTTTGTCTGACCCTCTGACCTCCGGCTTCCGGTAACAGTTTATTCTTCAGGTCAAACAAAAAAGGTGTTAGCCTCAAACTCAATCATTAACTATAGACTGTTTGATAGTACTTTGAAATCTAGAAAGCAATTTGCTTGAAATTAAGGATACTACAGATACATCGAAGACCGATTCATATTTGGATTGCTTTCTTCAAATAGACAATAAGGGACATTTGAAGACAAAACTTTATGACAAACGATATGGCTTCAATTTTCCTTTTGTTAACTTTCTCTTCTTGAGTAGCAATACACAAGCATATGGCGTCTAAGTTTCTCAGCCTATCCGGTATTCAAGGGCAAGAGTGAGTTACCATAACTTTCGACAAAGAGGATTACTGCTGTCACAAAAGTTGCTTAACCATGGTTTTATCAGGGATACGTTGATCTCATCACTTAGGTATATTTGTCCTCTTTTTTATTACTACAAGCCAATATTTATTTTAAAACTGATCAGAAACACAAAAGTTCAAAAACGTTGAATGGTGTTTCTGTTACAATATACATGTAATTTGTTTGCTATTTTGATATGACCTGCTTCACACGCTCGTGATAAAATATGGATATTTTGATTCCAGACGTCAGACGGATTATTTGGCAACTTCATATAGTAAAGTTTCTTCACAAGCTTTAGCGACGTCATAGTATAACTTGCGCTGTATATATAACGCCGTCTTCGTGTCTGAATGCAAATGTTATTATCGTATAAACTCTCCTAATACAATAGAAATAATTTACGGTGGTTTTAAAATATCATGATTTTACCACGGGTAGGCCCTTTATGCAAATTTATGTAACAACCGCGAATTATTTCTGAATATCAAAAAAAAAATAGTGTATGTCCCTTTAATACTTCCCGAAATATGGTGTTTCAAGTTTTCACAAAAAGATGTGTAAATACATATACATAGAACGCACGTAGATATCGCTGCAAAAAGTCACATGTTTAGACTTTAAGTTATGATCCAGTCACTATATTTTTTTTTTAAAATGATATATTATTGCATTTGAAATTCTCTTTTTATTGATATACAATTTATTAGGGGTCACCAGATTCGATTTTTTTTTTTAGTATATTAGATTTGTTAATATATGAAGAGTGAAAATAAGCGCCAAAAAGCCAAAATAAGCGTAACGTCGTCACGAAGTCGTGATAAAAAAATGTAGATTTTTAGTGTTTTTACAGACAGGACGTATAGTTAAATTATTTCCACATGATGCATGATTTGCCAAATTTGCCGTGACTGAAAACATTTTACAGCCTGTTCATTGGAAAAAAAAATCACGATTTGCCGTTTCCGATTTCGACATTGGTTTCGTATTTTGTAACATTCTTTTCGGAACATTCCTTGAGTCATCATTACTTAGAAATCTACAGTCCCGATTGTTCCGAATGTCGTAAAAGCATGGCTTCTGATTAAGTCCCTCGGTTGAGGTTTCTGTTTATGAGAAACCCATCACACCTCTTGTGCATAATGTGCAGAAAAAGGTGGGTACTAAAAACAGTTGGCTTTTTTTAAATCCTTATCATACATTTAATTACATACTTCCTGTTAGAATCTATACAAGTAGTCCGGGGACAAACTAATCTTGGGGGCACCTACCTTATTTTGACACTATCTCATCTCCAGAGAAATATAACGAGAGATTAAACAAATAATACCAGAAAAAATTAGGCAACAAAAAGTAACAATGTGAGAGTTGCGTTCCTCTATTCAGTCTTAAAGATAAGGTGTTTTTCAATTATGTGTAAAATAAAATAACAATCCAAAGATACCAATATTAGATATAGTAAATTTATACTATGCTGTATACGACGCATTTCAAGGAGTTACCTCTCATCAGCAGCATTAAAACCGAAACATTTGGAAGACCAAAAAACCAAACTTATATTAAACAAGAAGTACTCAACCAAAAATACCGAAATAGGAAGCCAAATTTCAGCTAAGGAGATCTACCATGTGCAATACAAGGAATGAACCCTTAGTATTTCTATTATTTTTGAATTTTGCTAAATGCTGGTAATTTCTGTAACAAATATTGATTCCTCAGTGTTTTATATAAGAATATTTTTTTTCCAATTTTTAATTCATATCTATATTTCCAGATTTGCCCATTTGGCAATGGACACGATAAAATTTGATATTAGCATTTGATTCAATTCACAATAAAAAAAAAAAGGATCATATTTTTCTCCTCGAGTACATAACTGTTTGTAATTTCCATTCTTTCTATCAAAGACTGAATTTCTACTATCAATGGATACATTTTTTTACTTTTGTAAAATAAGTGACTTTGTGTTTAAAGGTGATTTTTACATAATTGACAGAGACCATCCACACGTGATAAACGAATTTTGCGTAAATTAAATCCAGTAAATATTATGATGAACCCCAAATTTTTGTATATATCCCCATGTTAGACCAAATAAATTCACTATTATATGCCATTTCTCACTTCGCTTCAGTCCTTTGGCTTTGGTGAAGGATTTAATAGCGAGCGCAGGCAGCGCTAGAAGAGCATATGCATTTTCTACATAGAAAAGTCTTTGTTTTATGGGGGCATCCATATTGTGTTATATACTAAGGCTAGAAAAAGTTTCGTTAGCCGGAAAAGGAAGTAAGGGAAATAACCTGCTTCGAATTATAATTTTAGAGTCAGAATCGTGATACCGGAAATGAGTTTCTGGAAAAGGCTATTGCTGTGCTCGCATCATTGGCCACACCAACAGCATATTATCTTTTGTATATCCTTTGGTTTATGAATTTCACAAAATATTAGTGGCATGATTCTGGATTATCAGATTCTCTGTTAACCCTCAATATATACTCATTTGGTTAGAATTTTTTATTTTTTAAAATTCAGCTATATAGTTTAGTTTATCAATCAACCTGTTATATATTGTATTACAATCATAAAATGTTTTTGTACTGACATTCCATACAATTTACATCAATCGGGGTGAAAGATAAAAAAAAATAAAGGTTTTCTTGCAGAACATATATCCTTGTTACAAAATAAATTTTAAAAAAAACCGTTGGCTTGATTTCTATATATCCCTTTTTGACTACATCGATGTCACAGATGCTGAAAACTTCGCACTCGATAAAAAGCACGTTACCGACAAACTTTATTAATCCTGTATACTCAGAGTATGAAGACACCATCGAAGACACCATCAAGACAGCTAGCGACTTTAACAAAACTCTGAAGCCACGAAGTTCCGGATAAATGTAAAACCCAGTGCAGAAATATATGTACATTACCAAGTGCATTTGATCTTATGATGAGAAACCAAGAGGACCAGCAGACAAAACTAGCAAGAAAAAAAGACATCATGATCAACGCTCAACGATTTACAGGGTTGATATAAAACAAAATGAACTCTAGCCTTTTCGCAAATTCATTTTCCAAGTAAACGAGGAAGATTCTTTTAGGATAATGAAAATCTTTCCCCACCTCATTGCTTTAAAATAAGTTATATTTCTTCTTCATACATCTTGATGTCGGAAATACTTTGTTTCTGTGTGACCTGTTCTGTTTGATATTCCCATAAAATATACAAGGTATTGTCAATTTGATTATCTAACAGAAGGCCTGTGTTTTTCTTAATGCCTTCAGGCAAGTTCAATTTTGCAGAAAATACATTGGCCTCTTCGATCCCTTCAAAAATGATCTTGCACCTTAAGTACACTGTATTTAAGTTTAAAGTCTCTTCATGTTCATATTGTACACAAATATTATTCTTGCACATGAAATATGTGTCAGAATGAAATATACTAGTCAAAAAAAGAAACGTTACATGGTAATGTATTTCCAATGGACACAAGATTTCAAAACGTCGTAGCGAGCTTAAAAATTGTCCGATCCTTCTCGTGTTCACAGGGCATCGTTTTCTCGTCAAACCCTTAGATTTTGTGCAAAAAACAAGAATTTTCTTTTCGAATTTTTTGAGATTTTAAAAACCACTTTTAACCAAAAATTTATAAACATTTTAACTTTCACATTAATTTTGAAGCACGAATAATGTCTCATTGCCATATTGTTCGGTTTCAATAATACTGGACTATAAAATTTTTATTTTCCAATTCTGATGATTTTGGTTATGACTTTTGCGAAATTGAATTTGAGCCTTTCGATAAAAAATCCAGATTTTATACCTGTTTTTGCAATATCAGATTATCAAGATCAATCAAATAATTTTTATTGAATGATAAATTTTAGCAGAATAATTGCCTTTTTTATCACTTTCAATATTCTTTGATAAATTTGGATTTAAAGGTATGTAACGTTTCTTTTTTTGACTAGTATATAGTTCCGGCTAAAATGGCAGACCCCCTCCCGCCGAAAATACAGGAATTACTTTGACTGTCCCAAATCACAGATAAAACGTTAAAATTTCAACCATATAATGCTTTATCTAAATGCAAATTGGAAGTGCAAAGCAACTGTACCACAAAATATTTTTTACATGTATCCGTTTGAATGATTGACAGCCAAAAAGGAAGACCAGAAAGAAATTTCAGAGTCGGTCGACGGGATGGACTTGTATATCTGAACTAATTATTTTCCGTTCCTCCACACCCCTCCCCCAATACCCCAAAACAGATCTTCAAACTTGGTGATGACAAACTACACTGTACGTTCATCAATTACATGTTATAAAAGCATATCCATGGATTTTATGAAGTTATGAATAAAGTAGACGTATTCACCACGTTTTTTTTTTTCATAAGAATTCAGAATGTGAAATGCCATTTTAATAGGTATTTGCAGGTATCGTTATATATGAAAAAGACCAAATGATGATACCCGTCTAGATTAAAAAGCACAAAATATTTTAACCAAACGACAAATACACATACATGTACTACAACTAAGAAAAGAAACAGGCAAAGTATTCATATAATATATTCATTTGATTACTAAATTGGTTTGTTCCCACTGCCGATCAGATCAACTCTATTATCCCGATTGCCACAATTTTCCCGACCAAGCGCAACCAAATTCTTGATCGGGCCTGTTCTACCCGACCACTAATTGGACATCTATTCGATTATCCCGATCAATGCACGATCTCTACACGATCTTTACTCGACTAGCTAGACCAAATCAACGTTTGCTCGATCTCGACCAGACCAGATCGACCTGATCGTATAGGGATCGTAGGGATAGTCGGAAATTGATCGGGTTTGGACAATTTGGTTTACACCGCCGATCAGATAAACTCAATGAAGACAGGCTAAGCGATCGGGAGACTGGTCTGACTCGCTCGACAAGAATATTAATTCGAGTGGGGATAGAGAAGCCAAGCACTCGAGAAGAGATCGGGTATTCCGAGCGGGGTAGTCCAACCCGAACATTTTTTGTCGAGCGAGTAAGACCAGTCTCCCTGTCGCTTAATCTTTCTTGATCGGGCTTGATCGAGTTGATCAAATCGGCAGTGTGAACCTAGCTTTATAAGTAAAAAAGTTAGAATTATACAAATTACACACAACTTACGTGAACAAAGTCGGCAATAGTAACGACAGTTTTCCAAAGCCCACTGTCTGTATTTTTGTTCTTGGCATACGGTCTTTTCGTAAGCCTCACAGTTATCCATTGTATTTTCACATGGAGGTTCTGGAGTTGGTTCGCCTTTACAAAATGAATTCTTTTTACTAACAAATGATGTAATATGATCACAACAATTTGGGTTGATGCTTATGAAACATAAACAAAGTAAAATTTTAGTTTTTTAAATCGAATAATATAGTCAAAACTAGTGTCTATGTTTCTTTTGTTCATACGCTGAACTTTCTAAGAATAAATTGCAAAAGCGTCCTAATTTTTATTCTTTTGCATAAAGGAGAGCCTCTATAATTTAAGATACTGTACAAGTGAATATAAACTGGTACGGTCCGGTCTGCACGTTTATTTTTATAATCATCCGTTTTTAAATATTTTCTTTAAAATATTACTTTATTTCATCTTATCTGAATTCTTAGTGAGTATGTGTGTATAGTTACAACTTCTTACCCCGACAGAAGCCACATGTGACGGGACAGTAGTTTTTAGCCCATTTTTCATATGGTGCATCGCACGATTTTTTTCCAAAGAGCTGACAGTTTGGTATCTTGTCTCGGCAATCTGCAACAAGACATAGTGCACAGATAGAAAGAAGACAAGATGTGCGTTATTATGTAAGTAAAGAAGTAAACTTCATAACAGGTGCATCGATTATAGTCTTACGCAGCTATATAATTTGATTCAAATTTAAAAAGGAAGTGTCATTAAACAAGACCAAAATGTTTAAGACAAAATACGAAACTGTTAAACATTTGATCGAAATTGCATAATAATGGCCCATCAAACTATTAAACTGTAGGCTAGTAAACTTCTACACAGATAAGAAGTGGCACTTCAAAGTGCAAAATATTTATATATGTGTATAAGAATTATTTTTATACCACTGAGTCGATGCCACTGCTGGTGGACTCTATGTCCCCAGCTCAGTTGCTAGTATTTCGATACTATTGATGCTTAACATTTACTGTACAAAATGTAAAATTGGTATCAAAATGGTATCAAAGAATTATATTTATATTAACACTATGGAAACATGTTGAATGTCTCTCCCCTTATGGTGTTATCATGTAGAAGAAAAAAGGGAGATAATTCTAATTTTATATATTCACCAGTTCTTTATATGTAGTCTTCCGGAGCACCTGATATCACTACGGGCTTATTGCGGGATTGCGCATCGATATTTGCGTTGGTTTTTTGTCCTGCCTTGTTCAAATTCTGATCTACTTGTTTTGTTTTTTGTTTTTTTTTTTTTTTTTTGGTTACGTCTTTAAAATATCTGTTCACGTTTCTCACAAATTCATGTTGGCTTTTGATTTTACGGACTTTTCCAAATTGGCAGTATCGTATCATTTTTTTTTTTTTTTTTTTTTTTTTTGGTTGTCTATATTGATGTCTCTGCAAATGAAAATTACTAGTCTTTTTGCCGTAAAGGGCAACTTGGTTAGAAGTAATGAAATGTATGTCTCTCATTTTCCTACATTGTATTATATGACTTTACTTTAAATATCAAATCCGAGGGCTTTTGTTTTGTGACATGAATTGACAACAAAATGTGAATTACTAAGTTCGGATTAATTAGTCATTTTGGTTGGCGACTGACTACAACGAAATACTGCTGATAAATTATTTTAAGTCCATATTTCACAGTAATATTCATAATACAATTGTAATTTTATTGTACAATTCTAAATATCACACATATATCAAATTATGCGTGATTTTTCACCTTTTCGCTCTACAATCTTTTGGGTTATCGTAATTGGATCCTTTGTGTAATACTCGTTGTCCAAATTTTCTTCCTCTGGAAGTGATATTTGAAGTTAACCTAGCACAGGAGGTATAAGGTTATGTTTTTCATTTCGACTTTCCGGAAACAATACTGACGTGACATTTACAAAAGTGTACATGTTTTGCACTGAATGTGGTATAGCAAATTATTTCTTTAGTATTTCAGTGCAACTTAAAAAGTATTTAAAGACATCAATACAAATTATATCCTTTCGACATTAATAATATTTTATGGAATACTCCGAAGAATGTGTGTGTTTCATTTGTCGTTAACTTTATAAATTTATTCGTACTTTTTAAATAAGCTTACCAGATATTCCAGCTGTTGTACTTGAGAATAATAGAAATCCTTGGCCATAAATTTTTGTAAAGGCTAAAGACAAAAGTATTAAACTAGTCTGCATTGTTTGTTGTCAAAGCAGTGATAAGATAAACCAGAGGGCAGAGATCGCAAGCGATATCATTCGGTGGCACTACGCTTCCTGGTCAAATAAAAAGTACTAGCGTATTGGATACAGTTCATTTGCATATGTTGAAGTACGACAGCGTCTGGAATGTCGACCTGTTACGTTTAAATTCTTCAGTCAGCATAATGAGTAGATTTTATTTGGTTCATTGCCATTTGGTCTACAACAAGTTTGTCTACTCCCGTTTGGTCTATTCCCGTTTCGTCTACTAAAAAAGTTACATGAGTTGCGTATAGTCTACTTTTGAAAAAAATTATGATATTTTTCCCAAAATCATTTGTTCAAAATATTTATTTAAAATTATCTATACATAATATATATTTCAATTTTATTAATTTCGACATTTTTATTGATTTTCTGTGACATGAAAACAAAAGCATTACCACTATTAATTAAATGGCTTAAAATGTGTGATTAAAATCAAATTCCTTCGTGTTGTTTTTGTTCTTTTCTGAATTGTATAGTTTACTGTTTTTACAACTGATGGAGTGAAAGGTAATTGAAATCCTCCGCTTTTGATTTTTCTGTTCTATTTTTTTCGTATGAAGCTACGTTTTTATAAAAACTACTATAGAGAAAAGAAAAGAAGAAAGTTCGGTTCATAAATGTCAGTTTCCAGTATGTGTATGATGAACCTGATAATAATCCTAGTATTAATGATTTTCTCCATGAATAACTTGAAATTAAAGAGACAACCGACATTTCAACTTCTGCTTCATATCTAGACTTATACATAGATTTCAAGGGCGGTTGAATTCATAATTTATTTACAAACGTAATAATTGCACCTTTCCAATCATGAATTTCCCCTTTCTTAGCAGTAATATATCATGGTATCTAAGATAGGGTGTTTACATTTCACAGGTGATTCATTACTGTAGTGCATGTAATATTAACTTTTTTCAGTTGAGCAAAATCACTGTCACATAATAAACTTCTGTGATGTTGAACTTGAAACTGCAACGGATGTCTTCTACTTTCAATTTGACGTGTGTCGGTAACGAAGGGGGATATGCTTATCCTTCCGAGGCAACTGATGTTATCCCCAGTTTTTGTGGGAATTGGCATTTCTCGTTGTGTCTTGTTCATATCTGTTTGGTTTTCTATGTGTAATTTCTCACTAATGAGACAGCCCAGTACCTATTTTTACCCATGTGAGATATCCTTGTCTTTCCCGTAGGTGAGATAAGAATTTCACACTTGTTTTCCCGCACTACTTTCATGGGGAGATAACTCCGTTTGTTTCCTACGCATAGAATACGCTGTATGACACACTTGCTTGAGTAAATATTAGTGAGATAAAGGATCAAAACACCGGTGTTAAAGTGCAAGACGGAAAAATCTCAGAACCCGCGTGAAAGATTTCCATTGCGGAGCCTCGTTAGAACCAGAAATCTTTCCTTTGGGTGTCTGAGATTTTTCCGTCTTGCACTTTCACCGGTGTTTCATCTGGAAATATCATTTCTGTATTTATTTGCAGTATTACTGTCCTGACGAATTTGATTCATGGAATCCTCGAAAAGCATGTGAGTCGTTACGTGTAAACCCCTTAATACTTTTGTAAGTCAGTAATGCATGAGTGTAATTAAGAATAAGCTGTACAAGTGAAAATATTTTTTTATATTCGTCATATCTGTAGTTTCCATTAAACTGCTTTCATGTGTGTCATTGTCTTGTCGATTTGAAATTAAGGTAAGGGTGAATTCAGTGTGTATTTTGCATCCCTTTTCATACTCTTCGGTATTATCTTGCCGATATTAAGGATGTTTACTCGGCTGTGTAAATTATTTAAAAAAACTATTTATATTTAGAATTTAGATTGATACCAGGAAAAAATGGTGTGCTATTAAAAGGAATATAGTCACTTTCCTCTGTATATTTTCCATGGTAACTGTTTATTTAAAAATTGTAAACATTTGCTTTCTATCGTAAATACACATTTTTCTTGTCTAACAAATGTCTTAAAGATCACAAAATGGCAAGTCCGTGTTTAAAGTTTAATCTACTAAATCTTATTAAAGTATATGTTGTGTTATATAATAACATATTTGACATTCATTGTTAGCAAAAAATGTAAGAGAAGACAGATACCAGGTTTCGTCATGAGAGATTATACATGTTAAAGACGGCATTGGACTATAAGATGGCGTTTTTAAAGTGGAACAAGAAGTGAAAATAAATTACGAAAAGATAAAATGTATCACAAAATACCTTAAAAAATTTGATGCATTGCGGTCATTTCGTTGACTGACAACTCATCAGCAGTGATCGAGATCCTTTTTTTTTATAATTTTCCTTAAAGGAATTGTACAATGTAGGTATTTCATTATAACTTATGGTATTGGCTTAGATTTTGACATTTAGAAAAGATATTTGAGGGTTCTTGGGCAAATAGATCGATAAACCAGGTTAGTTCGAAAAAATCAAGAAACCAATACCAGCCAATATAATAAAACATTTCACTGTTCCCTGAGAGATCACTACGAACGAATGTCAAAATTTATGTTGAAAAAACATTACAAGTCGTGGCCAATACTTATCAGCTTGTTTGCAAGACTTAAGACCTCTCCTTTTACATAGCCAGGTGGCAGCAAAGTGGAGTAAAAAATAAACCAATTCGTATTTCACCGGTTCCAAACAAAAAAAGGTAATTTTGTATTCAACTGATTAATAATGTTTGAATCCTTCTACTTATCTAAGCTAGTATGGGCGCCTGTTAGTTGGGGGCAGAGAGGAGCAGATGTAAACGGGTGATGGTTGGTGCCTGGGCCCGAGTTCATTAACTCCTAGTTATCTGTCCCTAAGACTAAGATATTGGAACGACAAAAAATTGACCAAGAAGTTCAAACAGAAAGAAAATATCATCATCATCAAATCTACATACACGTGAGTTTCACATACGAGTAATTAATGAAAAGAAATATGGGGAATAAAATTCTTTGAGACCAATTTTGGTGCAAATTTGGTCGATTTACGACTCAACTGTTGTGCTCAAGGCCTAAAATGTTGAAAACCAAAACAACAATTCTAAAGGTTGAAGAGCAAATTCAACAATACCCAAATGACCAAACGGGGAATCTTTACTCATTCGTAAAATTAAAAAAAAAATCAAATATGTACATTATTATATGTACATTATTTTCAATAATCATAGTTATAAGTATAGTAAATGTTTCAATTAAACACCTTTGCCTGAGCCCCCTAACCTAAGTGAAACAATAGTAAATACCCAACTGGAAAAAAATCTACATATTTTATTATTATACCTCAGTAGGTGTTTTCTATATAAAAAATAAGACAATAATTTTACTATTTTGTCTTTTTCTAAATTTAAAACTACTGACCGGTCAAAAATTTCCATTACTATTGACCGGTCATTAGTTTCCGCTATTATTGACCTGTCAATAGTACTGGAAACTATTGACCGGTAAAGTGATCACGGTATAATAAAACACTTACTGACTGCATATTCGGGATATAGTAAGTTTATTATTCCCTCGATGCCAACTATTGCCCTCGGCTACGTCTCGGAGCAATAGTTGGTACCTCCGGGACAATAACCTTACTATTCCCCTGATACCCAGTCAATAAGTATATAATATTTTACCTAAAGTATTAGTTAAAACGTCAGTGTTCATTTAGCGATAAATTAGCTAAAGTTTATATAAGTTTAAGGTTATCCAGAAAGGAAACAAACCGCTTTAATGTGAAATTGCTAATAAGTGATTTATTGATTGATAATTGAAACTAGGTATTCAAATATTGGCAGAATTTATGATAAATGCATATGGACATTCCAAACAACTGGTATGAGCTAAGCATGTTGTTTGGAAATGTGTGCGATTTCAAAGAACACAATTTGTTGCTAAAAAATTTCAATGTATACAGCCTACTGTGACTGTATCTTCAAACTTGTTTTTCAACCTTTATTTATATAATCACTGATTCTGATATGTTCTACATGTATGAAACAAACAACTGAAATAATATTGAAAATAATAATGATAATAAATTAAGTATATTTTGTCACTGTGGGGGTCGATTGTCAACAACTTTGGTGATGCGGTTGTTGGTTGTGTTCGTGGCATAGTGGTTGGTGAATAGGTTGGAGGCATAGTGGTTGGTGAATAGGTTGGAGACATAGTGGTTGGTGGTTGATGATTATGGTAAATTGGTTAGTGGTAGTGTAGGTGTTTGTGTGCTATTCGTTTGGCTTTTTGAAATACAACTTTTTGTCCATCAAGACTGCTGGATCCTACTGAATTACCTCTTTTGCTTCCTCCTACAAAGCATTTGAAACTTTTTTATTTAAATATTTAAGTATGTATAGTAACATAATTCTGTCCACAAATCCTCTCTAGATGTAATAGAAAATGCATGCACTTGCTGACTATGTCTACTTATCTTATGTAATAAAACCTTGCACGTTTTTCACAATTTAAGTAAAAACTACATTTAAGATGTACTGTCCTAAACTGAATGATCAGATCGACTTATTTTTGCTAAATCCAAAACTGGATTAAAATGCAAGCAGTCAGCCAATGACGAAATAGCGTAGCAAATTTACAGTGAATAATACACAAGTAATGAATCAAATGAACTGACGTTTTTTTTTTTTTTTTTTTTTTTTTTTCAACCCAAACTTATACTAGTAATACAAGATTATGAAAAAACGTACGCTAAGTCATTAAATTTTTTTCTTTACACACAAGCTGAACGACGAAGTTCAGCACCGAATGAAGCTAGTATATTTAGTATAAGCAAATTGAAAGCAACTATTGTATTACATGGAAACGATATTTTGTTTCGTAAAGCAAGATGCTTTTGTATTCTTATTTTGAAAAAAAAAGATAAAAGCAAAAAATACAAACTTATAATTAATCAACATTCGATTTTGAAAGAATGTTTGAATTTAAAGTAAACTTTCTGAATAAAAAAACAATGTTTGTAACGACGTAAAGTAAACTTAAGGGAAAATCGACCAGTTTAACAGAAGATAAGCACTGAATGAGGCGATTACATGTAGTATAAACATAAATGGTATTACAAAGGAACTATAATTAGTTTCGAAAAAGAAATAAAGACTTAATATCAGTAGTTAAAAATGGAATGTAGTTGGTCGTTGTTGTTCAGGAATATAAAATATATAAAATTTTCAAAGCAGACTGAAGATTAACATGCTTTTTTGTTCTTTTGTTGCCAAATCTTTACAGGTAGATTAAAATTTAAAATACCGTTATACTTATTTTGTAAGAACATTTATGGTAACCTATCTGAATAAATTTCAAAAACAAATGTTTGTAAAAACGTAAGACTGAATGTCGTCTGCTTACCGTTTGTACCTCTTTCTGAACAGAGCCCGCAATATTTGTTGCAGTTGTCTTCAGCCCAGCCTCTGTATTATGGGATTGTACAAATCTCTTTTTGATATTGGTTGCAATTTGGTATTTTGTCCTTACACGGCGGTGCTGGTGTTGGTTTTCCTAATGCAAAATTGTTCATATTATGAATGACTCTTTTTGGTTTGTTGTGTCTGTATCATGAGTTTGTCTTGTCTTTGGATTTCTATATTACGGACTTGTCCCACTGTTTTGTCACTTTGTTATTTTTTTGCCGATATTAATTATGTTTACTCGGCTTGTTTCATTGATTTCAAATATATATTTATAGTTAGAAGGTAGTTTGATACAAGAAAAAAATGATGTGCCATTTAAGGGAGTATTTTTTTCCATTGTCACTGTTTATTTTAAAATTGTAAACATCTAACCTTTTCTTTCGTAAATACACATGTAAGTATTTTTCTTGTCAAACAAATGTCTTAAATACCCCATAATTGCAAGTCTATATTTAAATTGTCCACCAAAGGTTATTAAAATATATATTGTGTTATGTCTCAACATATTTGATATTTATCATTACCAAATATTGCATGAGAGAACACATACCATGTTTCGTCGTGAGAGATTATGAAAGATATCATACCCATAAGACGACGTTCTGAACCTGGACCAAGTAGTGAAAAGCAATCACAGAAAGATGACCCATGCAAAAAGGTCTCTCTTAAATTTTTTTCTTGATAATTTTCCAAAAAAGAACTGTATTTATTTCATAATAACTTCTCTTTTTGGCTTATAAGAAGTGCGTGATAAAATTATGAAAAGCCAGTTAGTGGTCTGTGGACACACAATATAATGTTGTGAAATGGATAAATTAGATGCGTCTAAAAATCTGACAAAAAACGAGAACCAATCACCAGAGAACGTACATTAAATACTTTATCATTCTCTTTGACATCACTTTTAAATTTGGTTCATGACAAAACGTTACTTTTATTGTATCTAAATACCTAAGATAAAATAAATAGTTACAATGATAACAATGAATATAATGCAGATAAAAATTACAAGTAATTTAAACCCCAAGTACCAAGAATATCTTGACTTGAATAATATCAAGAATATCCGGCAAAGTAAGCACATGATATCAATAATATCCAGCAAAGAAAGCAGATGATATCATGAATATCCGGCAAAATAAGCACATGCAGCTCTAAATAAACTTGCATATTATTGGTTTTAGGCAACTAACCTATGCAAATTCTACAGTAACGTCTACAATTTTCCTTAGCCCAACTTTTAAACTGTCCAACACACGAGTCTTTTCCATAAAGGTGGCAATCATCCAATTTATCAACACACACTGTAAAAATGGTTAATAATCAAAGTATAAAATAGATGTTTGTATGGTATTCTTTTTACCCACTTCAATGACAACTTGTATCTGAAATTTTTATTTTTTATTAAATTCCATTTGGTGTAATCATATTTTATACATTCTGCCCTAGTGTTTTTCAGATAAAGTAAAATTAACAAAAGGTGAGTTTTTCTATTGAAATAAAAGAGTGTGAAAGAAAACAAAAAAAGATTTAATTTGCTTTGAAGATTCAAAGTAAAAAAAAATTGGTTCCATTTTAAAAATCCGAAAATTATTTATATAACCGAGTGTATTTTTCAGCAAAAAAACAACACACTCAGCTCTCAGGTAGTGTGGATTTATTTGTGAAGCTGGACAACAAATAACTAAATAATAAACCCTACAAGTATAAAGTTAAAATGTCCTAAGTACAGAGCAAGAAGGGTAACTCTAATTTAAAAATTAGTATTTCTTGCACTGACAATATTAAGTTAACAGTAAAAATATACAAATAATATGTTTTCTCTATTTACTAGCTAGTTTAGCTAATATCAAGATGAAGAACGCAATACGCAGTTTTGTTATCTAAATATGTCCGGATTTAAGCCGACGTAAGATTTAGTTGTCAAAATACAACTACATGTAAAAATCTACATTTACATGCTTAAACAAAAAGTATCAAAATCAAAGTAAAACAAGCATAAGCAAAGCAAACTAAAAATATTAAGCATGTTAAGCATAGCAATAAACAGGAAAATAAGCAAAGCTAAAAATAACAAAAATACAACACATATCTTACCTCACGTGAGGTGCAAAGGTCCTCACATAGGCTAAATGCCTAAAAGTACATTAGTTCAATTCCAACATCTACATTATTCAACTTTCTATACACAGTGTTCAACCTGCAGTACAAAGATTATATTCATAACCCATGTGTTTTACTATTAAAAATAGATTATCTTCAATTAAATAATAAAAACACACAAAAATGTCAAATTTAACTTAAATTCACCAGTTAAAGCTTTATTTAATCAATACCAAGTTTAAATAGAAAATGTGCACCATTTCACTCCACATTTTATTCTATTTATATTAAAATTATGTATTTTAACTATTTTAAAGGTTTATCTGGTTTTATTGATATACTGTTTTATAAGTTATTTAAAGTCATATTTATGCCTTTCATACAGATCTGACTCAAAATTCTCACTCTTCATTCATTCTTTCACTCATTCACCAATTTCACTGAAATTGTTATTTATCTGACTGTTAAAATGATTAATATAGAAAAGTAGAGAAAACTGACCTTATAAAGAATAAATTGGGGCTCCAAAGAAATCAAGTTTCCAAAATATTAAACAAAATGGCCTCAGAAATCACAATGCCTTCAAACCAAGGTAAATATTAATTGAGTGACAAAGGACAATAAGAGTCACCAATTTTCCCTCCAAAAAGAGACATATGACAACACTGACCAATCAGAATGCAGAATATGACAGGTAACAGTGAAAAGGGCAAAACTATGGGTCATAGTTTTAATTTGCATATAAAATATTTACAGAGAAATATATCTACAATTAATTAAATTCTAAGTCAGGCAAATACAGGATATGACTGAAATAAACTAATTAAATATTAATTAATAAGCAATCAACCATTAATATTCCTGAAATAAGTATCAAAAATAATAAACAAATTATAAATATATTAAAACTATAAACTGTGGAAAAATATATAAAAATCCACTCTGCCACATTTATCTCTGGATCTGTAATATTAGCTTACATCCAGGCGTTGTTATCTTTGAAAATTCTGGTAACCAGGTATCTGCATTAAAATATAAGAAATTAAAATTTTAAAAAATATCATTTGTAAGAGTTTTTGATTCTATTTATATCTCTCATACACTGGTAAACTATACATTTATCCTTTTTCAGTCAGAAATGAAAATATTCATTCCACACTACAAAGCTTCTGTTTCAGCGAATGATGTTTTACTTGGCCGTCAGTCATACTGTTGCTGATTTGTGTCTTTATATCTGATACGCAGTGTTAAAAGATGGATTTTAATTTAACTACTCATATTAATATCTGTATACATATTTTATGGACAAATAAGTATGCATCTTGCGAAACAGCTCATACGACAATAAATTATGAGGAACTAAGTATGTTGCGAAATAGCTCATGCGACAATAGATAACAAGAAAAATAAATGGAAATGGTGAGCTGTCAAAATGGGCATAAAACGACTCAAATGTATAAAATACACAAGTCGAACAAAATCAAATCTAAAATCGTAAAAAACAACAAAAATGAAACTAAAAAGTTAAAAATACCCAACGTTTCGACCAATATGGTCTTGATCACGAGCATGTGAAAAATAAAAATAAAAAGGTGTTGACTTATTGAAACCCAAAGCAAGACTGAGTCCGTACATACAATGTAAACACAAATACAATATAAAATATTAGGAACGTGATTAGAAATGGTGAGACATTAAAGGGCAGGGAACGACTAAAACGAAAAAAAAGACAAAAGCCGAACAAAACAAAATGCATCATTATGTTGTACATTATATTCAAAGTAATAACAAAACAAAAAAGGATAAAAGTTAAATTACCCAACGTCCGGCAAATATGGCCTTGTTCACGAGCAGGAAGAAATAAAAAAAATATTTACTAGTTGAAACCCAGAACAAGACTGAATGCGTGCGTAAAAAGTAAATGATAATAAATTGGAAGGTACACAGAACATTTATGACGGTAGGCGAACGATCAAAATATATTTAGGAAAGTAATTTTAGTTTTGGGGTTTTACGCCGTTTTCAGCACATTTGGCTATTTCGCGGCGGCCACTTTTTATTGATGGAGGAAGCCGGAGTACCCGGAGAGAACCACCGACCTTCGGTAGGGAAATTTTCAATAGTTGTCAATTAAGATCGGAGTCGAACACCCCCCTCCCCCACAGGTGAGATTCCAACTCAAAACCTAAGTGTTGACAGGCTAGTGATCATTAGTAATCATGACGAACTACTCTGCCACCGAGGCCCCGTTTTTATTTTGAAATGATCTTATATACATGAACGTTAAATCTTCGTATGTTTCCCATCTCGTACAAACATTACATGTTCTTTGTAGTCTAAACGTTGTAAAGTGATCGAAATGTACGCTATTCTTAGGTCTCCCAGACAGCCTTATGACTGTTTGCTAAAACTTGGAATTCGAACCTGCAATTGTTGTAATCTTACGAGTAAAATGGTGATGTACACAAATGTTATATAAAAAGGTTGATTCGGATTCTGTTATAAGGCAATTTTATGCCTAAATTCAAATTTCACACATTTTTATTGATTCATAACTTGACTCAAAAAGATGATTTTAAATGAAACTGGTAGCCCACTCCTGTTGTCTTATACGTGGAATGTATTTCAGAATGCCATCAACATGAAATTCTCTCAGCTTATACATTGTGTACATGTATAAAGAAAAGTAATAGAATACTGGGTACGATCTCGGGTTTGGGTTTCTTTTGATTTTGTTTGGTTTGATGTTCGTAATGATATAATTATAAAGTGACATCAGATACAACGTCAGCTTTCCTTCTTTTTGACAATGAAAAAACCAAGGTTTCATCAACTGATACCATTTCATTTGATAGAACATGCATAGAATTACTTCCAGAATTAAACTTTTATTTTTAAATGAAAATTATTAAACTTATATTCGTCGGCAATGTCAACGTCTTATATTAAAGATAAATAATCATTTCAGAGTCTAGTTCCAAGACGGTCACTATCCAATAATTGTCGAGTTCTCTATCTTTAAATTAGACTGTTACGGTGCAAAGACCGCGTTGATTAAACTGTTAATTTTTCTTGGCCATAATCAGAGGAATACCGAAATGATACTTTCACGGAACTCTTCGTATTTTATTCATCTTACAATCATCCATCCATCCGATAGTATGCAAATTGAATTGCTAAACCCAATAAATAAGTTTAGGTCACAAGCTTTAATTCACAATTTTAGATATTCGAGCTCTATGGTTACACGGAGGCCCCAAGTTTTGAAAATCAGTTTTCACAATTTTAAATTCTACCATTGTTGGCCCAAAGTTTTGAAATCAAAATGAATAAGGAAAGCTTTTGGTCACAAGATTTAATTCACAATTTTAGATATTCGAGCTCTATTGACACCTGGAGGCCCCAAGTTTTGAAAAGCAGTATTCACAATTTTAAATTCAACCTCCGTAGGCCCAAGGTTTTGAAAATCAAAATCTCAAAACTCAATATTTCGCATGACAATACTGTCAAGAAATAAAAACGAATAAATTGAAAAATGATAGAGGAGTTTACGTCACAAGCTTAAATTAACAATTTTCAAAGTTCGATCCCTCGTGGTCCCAAGTTTAGTATATCAAAAAAATCTAAGTTTGAGAATATAAAAATCTTACAAGAAAATGAGAATATTTCAGTACGTGGGTTTTAAAAGGAAATTTACAAATAGCAATGAAAGACGAGATATCTTTCGGATGGCAATCGTCTAGATTATACTGTGCCTTTGAAAAAAATCTCTTGATTACAAAATACCTAGAAAGACAAGAAGTAAGTGTTAAAACAAATTATATATAATTTGGCAAATGTAACTATGATACATTGTACTTCGTTCTTTTTTAGAGAAGCAGAACTTCAAGTACGTGAGCCTAAATTAAAACCACAAAATTAAACACATAATCCTCAGAAAAACATGTAGGCAAAGTATCCATAAAAAATAAAATCATTTTTAACTTACTATAGTACATTAAAATCAACACAATTTGAATAAGAAAAAAAAATCAACGACAAACAAGAACATGATATATGTACAAAAAAAGACTTACTTGGACAAAGTCGGCAGTAGTAACGACAGTTTTCCAAAGCCCATTGTCTGTATTTCTGATCTTGGCATAATGTCTTCTCGTAATCATCACAGTTATCTATTGTATCTGCACACAGAGGTGCTTGAGTTGGTAAACCTTTATAAATGAATTCTTTTTATTAACAACTGATTTGAAGCTACATATATGAGTATATTTGTATTTGTAAGATACATGTATCCGGATTATAGTACATCATGACTCTTAATTATATTTCTTTTTTTTATCAATTTTTTTTAGATATATCTTCTCAAAGTGAAAACAATTTATGTGTGTATATTGCGTTTCCAAAGTTTGCCGATAATTACCGAGGCTGTTACCTACAGTTGAGATCAGTTCTAACCTCTCAACTATTCTGTCAGAGAGGACGGTTCTAGAACCATTCTAGAACGGCTCTAGAGTAGAACCAACCCTGTCCCAAATGGTTCTAAGGTAGAACTGTCATAAATGGTTCTAGGGTAGAACCGTCCAAAATGGTTCTAGGGTAGAACTGTCATAAATGGTTCTAGGTCAGGACACACCCTGTCATAAACGGTTCTAAAGGTGTCAGGATGACAGTTCTAGAACTGTTCTAGAACAGTTCTTCTGACAGTTTATGACAGTTCAAATGAGAGGTTAGAACTGAGCTCAACTGTAATTTGTATGAAACATAAGGGACATTTTGGAGAATCACGTGGTAATTTATTATAATACCTGTAATCAGGTACATTGTAATATAGACAAAACTAATTTCTACGTTGTCTTCTGTTCATCCGCTGAACCTTTTCAGAATTCATGGCAACGGCGTTGTACTTTTATTCAGTCGACGAAGGAGAGCCTGTACAATTGAAGATACTGTACGGTCTTTTATTTTTCAATCAGCCATTTTCGATATCTACATTTTTTATATTATTTTATTTTCTTGTGTGTGATTACAATTTATAACTTCTTACCTATACAGAATCCACAAGTCACAGGACAGTATTCTTTAGCCCATTTTTCATATGGTGCCATGCAAGGTTCTTTTCCAAAGGCCTTACAGTTTGGTAGCTTGTCTCGACAATCTACAATAGGACATGGGGCAAAGTCAGAAAAAGACGAGTTGTAGACTGCCTAAATAAGTAAACTTTGTTACCAATGTACTATTTATAGTCCTACAATGATATGATTAAAAATTCAAACGAAGTTAGACCTGCAATGAACATTGACCTGATGGAAAACAAGTCCGCCAATAAAAATATTTTTGATTTTCAGATTTCAGATTTCAAGATTTTATTGCATTCACTCAGACACATTCATGTGTTACAAGAGGAAATATTAATACAAAGAACAAATGGAAATGGCAGCAAAATACCGAAATATCAGTTGTGTTAACATACAAATTATAATAAGTTAATCAACTTTTTCAGGAAAATAGCTAAATTATTCATAACTTTTACATTACAAATTGTTAATAAACCAACCATCTTTTGAAAGCTTGGATATCGAACATAATAAGCAGGAATAAATTTATCTCGAAGGTTTTTGATTGCAGGATTACTGCAAATAAACAGATAATAAAATTCGTTACCAATGTCTAGACTGTTACACAATTGGCACAACCTTTTTTCGTGTGATAATCCTACCCACCTCCCCGTTTCTACCGGAAATTTAATGTTTGAGCATCTCAGCTTACAAACTATTTTTCTATTTGGTTCTCCAAGTCTCAAAAGATATTTTTTAAAGACAGATCAGGTGTAATATTCATATAAAATATTCCTCTGTATGACTGATTCATGTCACTATAAATCTTTTGATAAAAGTTATCAGTAAGTCTCTGTTTTATTTACCTTTTTAACATCATCTTTGCTAACGACTAATTGATTGTACCAAATATAAGAAAAAACAGTATTATCCAATAAAGATTTGATGGAATCAATCCACTTAAAATTAAAATGTCCAGTACCATGTAAATTAAAAAATACCCTATATATAATGCCTGATAACTTATCTCCATGTTGCACTAGCTTTAACCAGAAATTTAACATTCTAGTTTGTACATTTATTTGAAGTGGATATCTACTGCATAAACCATGTAATTCGGTGTTGACATTCGTATACCCAATATCTTTTTAATGTACTGAATATGAATTTTTTCTGTATCATCTAATTTGTCAAATCCCCAAATTTCAGAGCTATAAAAGTTTGAACCGTGTGAATGAATATGTCGTGACGAAACAGGCCACAACAGTAAACAACTGAGAAATTTTCCATAAAAATTAATTAATTTAATGATACCCAGTAAGTTTTTATTCTTGGTAGAGAGTTTTAATGAGGGATATTTTACTTTGCGTAAGGAAAATTTTCATCTCGTGTTTTCTGACTGAAATTGTCAAAAATCAATTTGACATCACATCCCAAAACTTGAAGTGGATATGTGCCAGTGTATTCAGATCGATTTGAGCCGTCGTTCATAACTCAACGAAACTTATACATCGAGTGACAGCCTGTTATTTAAGAACAGTGTAGTAAATTGTGTTTACATGCTGAAATTGTTTATACATGTATTACATGCACGTTAGTACACTTTCAGAAATCATATCAAAATGTGACAATATACAGGTATTAAGTAAAATGCCGAACCTTTTAATTTGTTAAAAACTATAACAAAATATTATATTAGTATAATTTCAGAGACAATCAAAGATGAAATGGAAAGGTTCGAATAAATCAGTCATTTGATTGGTATTAGAGTACAACGACATTTTATCTTGACCTGTTATATCATAGATTATTTTTCGGAACTTTAATGAGTATATATTTATGTTAATAAAGTTTATATCCGTTCGATATTAGTAATATTTTATGGAATACTCATACCGATACTTGTGTGACTAAGGTGATTTATCAAAGATACATTTAGTCGTTAATTTGATAAATTTGTTCTCACCTTTTAAATAGGCTTACCAGATATTCCAGCTGTTGTACTAGAGGAAAATAGAAATCCTTGGCCATAAATTTGTGTAAAGGCTAAAGAAAAAAATATTAAACAGGTCTGCATTGTTTGCTGTCAAAGCAGTGATAAGATAAAACCAGATGGCAGAAATCGCAGAAGATATGACACAGTCGATAACACTACGCTTCCTGGTAAATCAAGCGAACAAGCATATCGGATACAGTCAATCTACATTTGTTGAAGTACGACCGTGTCTGGAAGGTCGACTTGATACATTTTACTTCTTCAGTCAATAATGCGTAGTTTGTTATTATTCGTAGTCTTGTTTAACGGGGATAATAATATCAATACAAAGGAAATGCACATCCCAAAGTAACAAACGAAGTCTATAGTTTTAAATAAAATTTCTCATATATAAGTGTCCCACATGGGACAAACTGTATGAAGCTTTTGATCTGTCTGTTTTTATCTTCGTCTAAGTTTAAACAAGAGCTACTACAGCAGAAACAACACTTTAAGTCAAAAGAGATGATTGAAACTTTCCCTTTCTTAGCAGAAATATTCCAAATTGACCAATATGTGGTTGGTATATTTCAAAGTTGATTCGCTACTGTCGTGCATGTGATTTGTATGATAACTTTTGTGCTGAGTGAAATTACTGTCACAGGGTTATATTCAGTTTTGAATGAATTTGAATGAAATTAAAGTTGAAACTAAATCGGACATTATCTACGTGTACTTGCAATCTGAAATGTGCCGATAACGAATCAAGACATGCATAAACCCTTCAAAAGCTGATGATGTCAATCCCGGATTTTTTTTTTTTAAATTTTATTTATTTACTATTATTTTTTTTTTTAATTTATTTAGTATTTTGTTATTTTGTTCCAATTCTGTTTGGTTTCTATTATGTATTATTTTATTTTTTATGTCTATCTTTTCAGTATTTATTTGCCGCATTATTATTTTTATCAATTTGTCGTCTCTTTGGAGTTTTGTCTTGTTTAATTTCTTCATTTTTAAGATTCGATATTCTTTTGCCGATATTGTTAATTTTATTTTATCATATTTTGAGTTATGAATGTCTTACATTGTATTTACTAGTTGCTTTTTATTTTATAAGACGCATACATTATTCTTTCATTCTCTGGATAAAGGGAAAGAGACAATTATTTACAAAATGTCAATGCTGGATTAGTTCAGTCCCACCGGAACACACGTACATGATCTTTCTCAAACACGATCAGCCCAGATATAGTTGTAATCACAAAACATGTACCTATTATTGTAGATTGCCGACTGTTGAGAAAGGAAGCATCTGCATATGAAAAAGAAATTTGAAGAATTCGTGTAATTACATTTACCCAATAAAGAAGGTAATTCTCATTTAAAAATTTGAATTTCATGTAGTTGCTCGAAATGTGTTTCACCTTGTGGCTATCCCAGGATAATCCCAAAACTTGACCTTTTCAAAGCCACCCAACCATTCACATTAATAACGACTACATGACGGGACATCTAATGTATCATAAAATGTAATGTGAAACCCTTTAAAGAAATTTACTTGAGTATACATTTGTATACATGTATATGTACATATGTATGTGTGCCGTAAAAATCTCACCACATTTTACTGTTTTCAGCTTGTGTGAATAAATATTGTTTGTACTAGTGTGTGAAACTTAACATTCAGTCCAATTGATCTGTTCAAATATATAAGTAGATACATTTCTAAAAGATAAGTAAAGCTGGCCCATCGGTTTTCGGTAGAGTTTGAGAGTTTGATGGATGCACATAATCTTCTAGGTGTTGTGATTTTTTCAGTTTTCAGTTTTTGAGTGCACTGTTTCATGATGGTGTTTTATGGCCTTGCCCTTAGACGTTTGAATTCTATATTAAAATCTTTCCATCTACCACTCTCTTTTTTTCTGAATGAAGGCTGAAGCAACCTCCGTCCATGTCGTGAGGAAAACAGGGAAACTTACTATGGATTTGGATTAAATTAAGTCAATTTGATTAAATCGCATGTCTATCATTTAGAATTTAGATTTTCTAAACAAGAGGCCCACATGGGTTGAACTTCGAAAATTTGGAATTCAAGCTTGTGACCTAAACTCGTCTTTCATTTTTTAATTTATGCATTTAATTTTTATACAGTATTGTCCTGCAACATATGCTGATGCGCAATAAGGTTTTATAATTTTGAATTTATAAAATTAGGGACCACAGGGGTCAGATTTAAAAAAAAAACAACTGTCAATTTGTGACCTAAACTCCTCTTTCTTTTACAATTTATGCATTTTATTTCTATACGGTATTGTCATACGCTATATGCAGATGCGAAATAAGGTTTTAGAATTTTTATTTTCTAAAATTTGGACCCACAGGGATCGAATTTTGAAAAACTATCAATTTAAGCTTGTGACATATACTCTTCTTTTGTTTTTCAATTTATGCATTTATTTCTATACAGTATTGTCAAACACCATATGCAAATGTGCAATAAGGTTTTTTTTTGTAAACTTTGGGTCCACATGGGTCGAAATATGAAATTTTCAATTTAAGATTGTGACGTTAACTTCTCTTTCATTTTTGCAATTTATTCATTTTGCTTACATATAGTATGTTCTACACTATATTTAGTTGCACAATAAGGTTTTAGAATATATATTTTTAAACTGGGGGCTCACTCATCAAATTTCAAAAATTGTCAGTTTAAGCTTGTGAACTAAGGTCTTTTTCATTTTTCATTAGGTTTAATGATTTAATTTCTTTATAAAATGACTGCATGCTATTTTTGGATGGGAATAAGGTTTCATACTTTTGACTATAGGTACGTGGCCTAACTATTTACAGGGGGTGCGGGGATTACTTTCGATTCCGACAGTACAGATTTCTAGTTCCTCATGCAGATGATTAGTCCCAAAAATTTTATTCAATTGCTAAAGATAGAAGGTGATTTTTACCGATATCGCTAATATTACACGTCAAAAACTAAAAATAAGGACAGCAAAATTTGTAATCAATATTTACATTTCTGTAGTGTTGTGTTTGGATTAAGAGTTACTTCCAGCTCAGGGGAAATCTTCCGTCGAGGATATTTCCTGACATGATTTTTTCTCTGCAATTTTCCATACTTTTTGTATTTTCATTGGGAGGTTACAATTACTAATTTTTTTAAGCCCTCAGATTCAAAACGAAAAGAATTACATTAATTTTTGCCATGGTGAAAGGCAATATGTTTCAAATCGGTAGGATTTGTGATTTTCTCTGAGTTTCAACGAGAGGGGCATTGTAATGAATTTACCAACATCCTTGTCTGCCTTGACAATATTGAAAGTTGTCATCCCATGATTCCATCTGCTTCGGACATTATATACATTTATTAACCAGCTTATTACAATATGAATAAAAAAGACAATCCTTTATGAACTGGAAATTTGTACAGCCGCTCGTTATGAACCGGAATTTCAGTCGGTCATTACAAAATCGCAGCTGGTCATTACGAATTTTAAAAACAGGCCATAATTATAGGGCCGTTATGGACAGAATTAAAATGGCGTACATTTATTCTAGCAATAATAGATGATTTTGTTTAAATATGTACATTATTTGAGCATACGAAAACAGGGAATGGACGACAAAGGACTTCCACGGAGCAGTCCGAAGGGAATAATCACATAAATATGCTAAAAAAGGAGACAAATTGATGGAAATTCTCTTCGATGACTTTGAAAGATACAAAAATCACACGGCTGTATTGTTAACAGTAATGCTGGAGTTTCACTATTTATTCCTCAATTTTTATTTCCAAATTCTTGGATTAAACCAAAACAGTTGCTGAAAAACAAGTTGGAAATCGGATAACCTGTTCTTGCCATCGCTGAAAAATATCAAACATTTTTTCTGTTAGATAATTTAAAATCTATACTTTTCACATTAGCATTGTTATATAGAATACGAAGAAACTATCGACAAAGAAACACTCTCATATACCTACACTATATTTTCTGTTGAAGTTGGTTAATAAAATATCAATATATGTCCTTTTTCATATTGTCCCTGTTACATTCCCTTGGTATTAATAATGACCTCAGCATTGCCTCGGGTCATTATAACATCCTCGGCCATTATTAATACCTCATGTATGTAACAGGGCCAATATGAAAAAGGCCATACATTAATACTACAGTAAATAAAATTGTAATAGTTTGTTTCCCCTTAGAACGGTATGAAAATTAATATATGCGAATATTAGATAGCAGTTTAATAAGATCAGAGAAAAGAAAAGGTAAGCGTTCTCGAGTTATTCCGCTTTTGAAACAGAAATGTAATATACTAAACTGGAATCTACAGAGTCCAAATGTAAAAAAAAATCATCGCTCGTGTGCAGATGGTATACAATCATAATATTAAAAAATAAATCACTAAACTCAATGAAAAATATTTTTTAAAACTTTTAGGTGTAAAGATTACATTTTAAAAATCGCCTACAATGTATGAAAGAGGAGGTTTAAATTCACAATTTCACAAAAGTTCCCTGCTGGCCTCGAGTTTATAAAATCATTACATGTAAAACCTTATTGCGCATCTACATACAGTGTATGGAAATACTGTTCTTAGATAAAATGCATAAAGTTTAAAATGAAAAAAGGTTAGGTCACAAAAAGGAGAGTTACAATTGTTGTCGAATAGGCTAAAGGCACCTTGAACAACAAAGAAGTGGGGCCATTTTCTCCTCCATTTATTCCACTTCTAAGGCTGTTTTAAAACATTCTCTAAATGCCTTTCAAAATCTCCGGGGGCATAGCCTGGTATGTGATCTCAGGTATGATTTGATAATAATAATAACAAATAAGTAACTAGTATTGTTTCTACATATCTAAATATCGTTCTGGTTATCAGCGAAACAAATAAAGGAGAAGGTGATCCGACTTCTTTATGGTATAATAATGATAACACAATAATAAACTATCTTTGTTCATGGAACAATATTGAACTATATATACTGTCAAGTGGTTAAAAAGAACATAAAAAATTAAGAACATAAATAATGTTGTTACAAGAACAGAGGACTTAATACATGTAGAACAGTCAAGTCAAGATGAATTTTGCTGTACTTCCTAATTATAATTAAAAATTCAATTGTTGTGGGCCGTTCAAATTACCATCGTTCTGAAAATAAATGCAATAAGAGCCATCGTTTGATGTCAATGTTGTCTAGGAAGTTTTCTTTGACCCTGGAAATTTACGATTGTTTGATTCTGAAGTATATTCAATCCTGCCATTTTTCAACTCATTTTTAGTCTGCCTTTATTTTCAGCAAATTTTGTAGCCTATCCTAATTGCCATAAAGATCATATGGTTGACCCTAACTGAAAGCTAGCCCGAATTACTAATTAAAAGTAGATACTAAATTGTCAGTTGTCAAATATAATATTAAACAAAGACTGTAAAAAAGATCTTGTACATGCATGATGATCTCGCATTTAAAAAGAACAAATACAATTAAATGTTAAACTCTTTACAATATACATATAATATTGTGATCACGCGAACATTGGGGCCAAAGTATAATAAATCATAATATAAGTGACAACAATCAAAATCGGGTGACATTCACAGACCAATAAGATCAATTTTAATTTAGGAAATTATGCAATTCATAGTCTAAATTAAGCAACAGGTAAGACTGTTATGTCCCAAAACAATCTATTGCATAAGAAAAACGTTATCAGATAGTTATCCTTATAAGTCAGTTTATATTACCTAAGGGGACGACCATTTGATATTCTGGTGGGGGCCAGGAGGATTTTGAAAATAAATAACAGCCTTGATAATAACAAAAATTAGTGGTTTGTTCTGTGGTAGTTTGAAAATAAATAACCTCACCTACAATGTATTGAAAATAAATAACTCGGCAGGTCTTTTAAACCATTTTATAAATGCATGTTTTAAAGCATGAGATGGCACCAGATTCTACCAAAATTTGTCTTTTTTAATATTTTTTTCTGGAAAAACTTCCCAAATCTTTTAATAATATATAAACTACACCATATATAAATATTAATGTTTTTGAAATGTCTGAAAATGGGTTTCATTTCACTTGAGGTATATTGTCTCATGAACATTTACCTCACTTTAATACCTTTTCCCATTTTAACCTATATTGTTTTTTGTACGTATGCAATATATGCAGTTTTGAATTCAGAAGATTCACTTCCAGAGGATGATGATTAATTTCGATTAAATGGTACATAATGTATTTCATCTCATTGAATTTATAAAATGTAAGTATAAACTTATCATACTGGTATATACCAATGCAACATACTGGTATATTTAACTTAAACTTCAGAAATATATATCTGCATTCCATTTTCATGGGCGGGTCCAGGTGAGGGCGTAATGGGCGTACGCCCCCCCCCCCTTTTAAAAAAAAACAAAAAAAACTATCGTAATCTGCTTATATTGTATTGAATATGGCAATTTATCATATTCATAAATTCAACACATAATCTGATTTCTTTAAAAGACTATTGAAATGTTAAGTAACGCGTTATACCCTAGAATTTGGAATTTCTCGTTATTGGTCTACTGCTGTTAAGATACATCCAATCATTTTAATATACCATAGACAATTAATGGAGAGAATTCGGCATAAAAAATGTCAAACCCTGACACTTTAACTATAAAATATACATGCTCTAAGTCAGGAACCGTTACATTAGTGCATTTCACAATTATTTTATGTTTTTTAGCTAAAAAAAATCCAAAATGTTTTATTATACGCCTCCCCTTTCAAATATCCTGGAAACGCCCCTGATTTTCCGTTCTCCTTTACTTTAAACAGAACAATGCACAATACAACATGAATGTACAAGCATGCATTATAAACATTGCATATTTCTATTTGCACCTACAATTCAATTTCTTGATGTGGCAGTTATGAACTGGGTGCACAGATTTATGGCAATGGTGGCCATTTTTGTGCTTGCATCAAACACAATAACAAATAGTATCTTTATGATGGTCTTAAAGAATACCACAGTGCTGGACAGGGACTGAGACTGCAAGGTGGAACAGCCAAAATTCCGAACAGATACAACCTTGACTATGTTATTTATTTAAGAATAAAAACATGAATTTAAAAATTGTGTATTTTCAAATATTATAAATATAATTGTGAAAATAAATAATCAGTCCCTTGTTTTACTAAAAATGAAAAATCATGCTTCAACGGTGCAGAAAATAAATAATCTGTCTTTATTTTCCACAAAAATAAATAACCCATCCAAAACAAATCCTCCTGCCCCCCCCCCCCCCCCCCCCCCCCTCCCCCCAGAATATCAAATGGCCGTCCCCTAAGCTTTTTTATTTAGAGAAAGAGAAACTTCTTTCGCTGTGTGATATATAAGATTATTATTAAGATCATTTAATCAAATAATAACGTTTCTACTTTGAAATAAGCGAATTTGGCAATGCAATACATAATGGAGAAAATGTGCATCCATCAACAGAATACATGTACGTGTAAATGTAAAAATGGTTTATGAGATTTGAACATTGCGTATTAAAACGTGTTTTAGGGATAAACATTTTTACGGATTTTGAAATTATTAAAAGTTATTGATTTGAGGGGCGAAGATGATCCCTTTTTGGTGGGAGTGTTAGGTTTTTTATCAATATGTTTGTCTTATCGTGGGAAAAAAAATATATGATTTAGGGGCAGGGATTTCAAGTTTTACGAGATAATTAAAGACTAATGATTCGAGGGGATGGGGATGGGGATTTTAATTTTATATAATTCAAGATAATTGGCTTAAGGGGGCGAGAGTAATGAGGTATGTATCATTTAAAGGGGAGTCCCGGTATTGTTTATACGCATCGCTCTCAGCGCCACTATTATGCCATTTCTTCCTGGACCGTCAAAAATTTATGAGATAATTGAAAATTATTGATTTGATGGGAGTTGTGATAACTCCCTGGGGAAGCGAGGTATGTGTCATTTGGTGCATCTTATCATGGTGAATAAGAAAATATATGGTTTAGGTATGGGGATTTTAACTATTTATGAGATAATTGAACATTATTGATTTGATGGGAGTGTTAGTAACCAGCCCCCCCCCCCCCCTCCCCGGAGGAAGGGAGGTATGTTTCATTTAGTGCGCCTTACCATGGAGCATAAGAGAGTATATGTGTTAGGGATGGGGATGTTTACAGTGAATGAGATAATTGAACATTATTGATTTGATGGAAGTGGTTATAATCCCCTGGGGAAGCGAGGTATGTGTCATGTGGTGCGTCTTACCATGTGGAATAAGAAAATATATGGTTTAGGGGTGGGGATTTTAACGGTTTATGAGATAATGGAACATTATTGATTTGATGGGAGTGGTGATAACCCCTCCGGGGAAGCGAGGTATGTGTCATTTGGTTCGTCTTGCCATGGGGAATAAGAAAATATATGGTATTTTCCAAAATGATCAACTAAGGGGGGGGGGGGGGGGTGATGACCCCCCTAGAGGAACGAGGTATATGTCATTTAATAGGTGTTGTCACGATGTATAATAACATATATGATATGAGATGGTTATTGGTCACTCTCGTAGAGTTTTTCGAAGAAAAACAAATTCCTCTTTGAACTGCTCATTATACGTCTCAGTGACCCCATCGGAAAATGAATAGTATTAGGCACATCTAGAAACATTGATCTTTCATCATGGAAAATCTCAGATCCATATCTCCGACGGTTATTGAGAACTCGAACGAACAAAATTGGAGAGAAAGAAAAAAATGTTCGATATAAATTGCAAATCAAAATCTATAAGTCTCCCACTTTGTTGGAAGACTTAATTATCATAATTAACACTCTATTACATGGTATGTCATGACGAGCCTTAATAGAAATCGATACGATTTGAAAGAGACCATATATACAATAGTTGCTTATATGGAGGGCATTATCATGATATATTGACTTCCCAAGGGACAGTGATATTGCCTGAAACATTGATAATGTCCAAGCCGCAGGCGTGGGCATTAACAATGTTGAAGGCAATATCTATCCCGAGGGCAGTCAATTTATCATGATAATGCCCTCTATATAAGCAACTATTGTGTTTATTTCATTGAAGAATATAAACCTGGTGGTGTTGGTTCCTTACATGTACATGTATGTTGAAGACCTCATGATGACCTCTGCATGTGTGTTTATGTTTCTGGTATATTGTACATTCATGGAAGTTCCCCATATCTATTCTTTTTTCTACCTCAAACATTTATTATTCGAAATATGCATTCCAACTTAGTACATAAAAAAGGCACCCTGTTATATAATATTAAAACAATACTATCTCAGCAAGTATTGTTTTTATTTCATTGAAACCAAAATTTCATCTAGAAATGTCTAGAATTTAATTAACAACTGCTGCATCACGTTTGTGTTTTAAAAAGGGGGCGTAACTCTAAATTGCAAGCAGGCACTACCGTGTGGTAATACGGGAATTATCATGATAATGCCTGCTTGGAATTTTAACGCAGATTAATAAATACCACATGACCATGTTTTAACTAATAAATACAACTAAATTTTCTCTGATATGAAAAAATAATAAATAAACACTGAAAAAAATCAGTAGAAGGAATATTCTGTTGCCATTGTGATTCTTAATTTTGTATTCTGCCATAGAAAGTGATATTCATCTTTTATCAATGTTTATTGCATATCTTTTGCATCAAAATATATATCATAGATTCATGAGATTTGCTGGTGGATCACCAACTCAGATGCTAGTATTTTGATACTAACATGAAAACGGTACTTTAAAATGTATTGCTGTCTAGACCATGAGTTCATCGTTAATGAAACTTGTTGAGTAGTACATGTATAAGAAAACAAACATTTTGCCATTTTTCCAGTAAATTTGTGTATTTAGGAATATCATTTATAAACTGAAATTTCAGGAATTTCATTTAATTACTAAGCATAAAGTTTGTAAATTTTATTAGTAATTACAGGACATTACTGGAAAATTGTAAAGTTAGTATGCAAATTTACTGAAACCATTTAATCATGTAAAACCAAGCCAAAAGTAGTTTACCCCTTTACATTTTTATCATGGTTGCGATAATCCCTTATTAAATTAGTACAATTTACACTTTGAATTTGTGATATTTTTTAGTTTAAACATGAAAGCAAACCCTGTCGATCTCCCTTCAAATGATAGAGAAAACTGTGACACGTGTGAAGTATGTTGTGGTGGAGCCATAAGTAAAGAGAGAGCGGCATCTAAGCCATAAATATCTTGAATAACAAGCTGGCAAAATGATTACGCATAGAAATCAGATCCTGCAATAACTTTCAGTCTGTGACAATCTAAGTCCCAAGTGTCGAAAGACCGAGAGGAGATCTATAACAAATAATCACACAACTAAAAAACCTCGGTACTAGATACAGTGCTTTAAATACCACTATTTCAAGACATAAGTTTCAACCATCTTCAACTAAAATATTGCTTCCGACTGAGAATAGTTCTTTGTCGCTCAATTTCGGTTTGATATTTGTTGAGCCAGAAATCAATCAGTTAGAAGTCGTCATTGGTTTTTTAAATATTATATTGTATACCGGGCCTGCATTTCTGTATTTATAAAAATTTAATCTGTATAGTCTGACCACTAATGTTTGGTTTTCTCAAATTTGTGTCATTATACAATGATAATAAATATGTTTGAAGAATATTGGGAAATATCAATGGGAAATAACTAGGAATTACTATGAGTAATGCTTGATTGTTTTAAGTGTTTTCATCATTAAAATGATGGAAAAAAAATATGTAAATATGTCTGGTCGTATGAATATAATGGTTCTTTTTCGCTTAATTTCGGTTTGATATTTGTTTTATTTCAATACCTTAATAAACTCATTTATAATATAAAAAAGAGGAGATTGAATTTGTGGAAAGAGGACAAAGGAACAAACCAAAAAACTCAAACCGTTAGACATACAAACCCGGAAGACAAATGAACAACCACAAGCACAACCAAAAAACACTGAAAACTGAAAAACAATGAACAACACGAACTACTATAAAAACCACTAGTGAACTCGTGTGCTCCGGAAGGGTAAGCAGTTCCTGCTCCGTATACGGTACCCGTCGTGAAGTTCAACAAAGTCAGTCCGGTGGTAGTCACAAATCGGTACGACAGTGGGAACTGTTCCAGCATCATCACTGTAAACGGTCAATTAATTCGTGATGACAACAGCAAAATGTCCTAAGTGATGACATCAACTTATCCCTAATAAAACCCTGGTTAAGAAGCAAGCATTTGTGGCAGCAGTAATCCTCTTTGTCGAAAGTCATGGTAACTAACGCATGTCCTTGACTATCGGATAGGCTGAAAACGTAGATGCCATATGTAGGCGATGCTGGTATATTGCTACTCAAATCCTATAAACTCCTATAAAAATATCCCTAATAACATGTAATTACTAGCCTTTTTCAATAATTACGAGAAATTCCAAGTTAAATATATATTTTTTGTAACATACATAAAATATAATCCTGGAAGGGAATTTCCTGTACAAAAATGACGAATCTGACTTTTTGCTGTCATACATCTTAGTGCTGTTTGTTGTCTCTATCAGGTTCTCACGAGTTTGTCTTGTCTTTTGGTTGCAGTCGTTTTGACATTCCTCCTGCGCCATCTCTCCATATTCTTGATATTTAAAGCATATCAAAATAGCCTTTTGTTATGACGTATTTGTTATTTAATGTCTTTGCAAGTTATATTGCATGTAATTTGTTAATTGACCTTGCAGTTATGTTCTTAAACATAAAACTATGCTTTAATTTACTTTTAGCAAAGAATTTCACTGAAACCGATGCTTTGGGTCGCCTTTAACGGGCAGTGAGTGGGCGAGAGGTTTAACTCCAGACTGAAGGCTTCAACGAGACTTTAAGATGAAGAACGACAAAACCTTTGCCACGTATATGTATGGGTTTTTTGTCAAGAATTAATCCACCATATCTCTTCTTCCATATATTTTGTCGACTTGAGCTGCACTTTTTGCCTTTATCTATGACTGTTATGTACACTTTTTTCTAGGGTTTTCCCACATACAGGAATGTACGATTTGCTAAGGCGAAGGCTGTTGGTTATTATCATGAAATATTCTTCTCGAACAAGTTATTGTATCTTTCAATAATACATTAGCACTTGTACTAATGGGAGGATTCCCCTGACGTTAACCGGCCTTTTTTAAGAATTGTATGGAGCTATGGGACACCAAAGCGACCTCCAATGTAATAAAAACTGTGAAATTTTTCGAATGAGAATTGTTAATGTGTTTAGAATTCAAAGTTAAATTTTCGATCATGAAAAAAAAAATTCATTAGATTTGCTTCTGTTGGCATTTGTATAATTATTTTTAAAAAATATTATTCCTCAAGACTTGTTTCAGGGTTGGCCTAATAAAAAGAGACGACACAAAAACATCATATATACATGTACCAAACAGTTGTCTTTTATTGACTTCTTAGAATAACACGGACATTTCATAAAACTATTAATAGTTACTCTGAGAGCTAAATGGTTATAAAAGTGAAGTGTATAAAAACGTATATAAGAAAATAACAATGAAGGGCAAAAACGGTAGGGAAGCCCGTAAGATTGAAATCAAAATACAAGACAACCTCAAGAGACAAAGAGTTAAGTCAAGAAATACCAAAGGGATATTCGAAGGAGAGAAAAATCGTAACAACTGACAAACTCCGGAGAACAACGAAGACAAGGCCAAACCAATACATGCACTACAATTAAAAACTAAAAACATGAACATGGACCCCACCGAAAAAACCGGGGGTAGACTCAGGTGCTCCGGAAGAGTAAGCAGTCTCTGCTTCTTGCAGGACACCCGCCATGCTGCCCATGTCAAATTCGGTATGAGGAAGGGATAATATCAATGGAACAGGTCCATTTTCATTTGGGAAACGGTTTTTCATACCTGTCAACCAAGTTATGATGACGCCCATAAAACTTTAATAAGGATGACTTCAGCTTAGGAGCAACGTCCCCCTGTCTGAGCAACTTTTCTGTCAGGAGCCGGGCTCTGTCCAGGAAGTCAATGTAGAAGTCACAAGCTCTGGAATAACGTATGAGTTGTGAAATATATACTCCATACGCCGGCGCTTCTGGAATATTGCTGCTCAAAAATGGGAAGTTGACGATTGAAAAGTCAAAGTCATCCCGTTTGTCGTAAAGTTTCACAGTTTTATACAATTATATATTGCGATTTGTCACCACACCAGCCATTTCTGAAAAAAGACCGTTTGACGTCAGTGGAATCTTGGACTATACTTGTAAATATGGTGTAAAATTTGCAATTCTTTTCTCTACAAATGTATGTAACAAAATATATATCATTGTTGTAATTCCCTTTTGTAGCGATTGCCTTACATGTAGAAGTTAGACAATTCTAAACAAAATCATACGTTAACAACATTATCATCAACAATCTTATGAAATTCATTTGTTATATAACTTTCTAACCACTCTGAATCGTTAATTATTATAATATCATCATTATTATTATTTTACATTGAAAACTAAAAGTACTCTTTCTTTATCTCTTCGAGAAACTAAAAATAATCTACTTTGTTCGCTGTCATAGCAAATACTTGTTGGCCTAGGAACGTTTTGTTTAATTTCAATCGATGTTGATTTGTCTGGCGACAAGGCAAAAATATTATTGGAATGATAACCGGTTACAAATAAATTTCCGAATTTGTCAGAAGTAACGCCATGCGGAGATTTAAGATCGGCATGTTTAAACTGCCATATTTTTTCTCCATTGCAGGTTTTACTCTCTAAAGAACCACTATCCCAATCTGTATAATATATACAACGTCGATGAACGGACATAAAGTACGCCATTTCAACATTTATATTTATTGTTCCTAACTTTTCGAACGACCTATTCATCCTCAGGATACCTCCCGGGTTTATGATAATGTATATAACGTTTTCAGAACATGAAATACCCCAACAATCGCCTTGCAATTCCAATTTCTTAAAGACGAATTCGTTTGAAACATCTACAGCTTCTATGTATTTAGAACGACCGTACGTAACAGCTATTTTATTATCACCGATTGATGTTAGATCGAAAGGATTAGCTGACGTCTGTATAAAAATAAACGAGGCGGTTTCGATATTTAGCATTACAAGTCTTTTGTTTTGTTCGTCGGCAATAACCACTGTATCACATGACAAGGAAACACAGTTTAACATTTTTGTCGTACCCCAGTGTTTGTCACAAGGAATAACTATCTCTTTCGCAATTTCAACTGCAAGTGATTGAACTTTATGCTTCAGATGGGACTGAGCTTTCCGCATACTTCTATTGTCCAATAAATTATTTTCTATAGGAAGCAAAGTAGTTCCAATAGTTCCAAGTCCAGATTCTGTTTGTAAGTTGTTTAGGTTGCCAAGAATATCAGTTGATGGTTTGAATTCTATATCGACCATTTGCTGATTTTCTATTATGTGCTGCAAATTGCTATCTACTGATGCTAACAAATCTCTAAAATTCCTCATCTCAAAGAATATTTGTAAATCTCCTCCAGATTGCTTTATTAACGACCACTTTTCGGAATATTCATTTACTTGTCTTTCAATGTATTCAACCTCTTCCAATGTAAATTGCGCATCAGATTTGCACTGTGTTTTAATTTTCTTAATTTTAGAAGAAGTTTCTTTGTTTAATTGTTCCATCAATGATGTAAAATTTTGTTGGATCTGATCATTAAACTCTTTTACCCGTCTATCAATTTCTTCAAAATCTTTATCGATTTTCTGGATATTTCTCTCTTTGTTCATTTTAATTTTTTCTACATTTTCGGCTACATCTTTAAAATATTCATCTAAATTATCAACAGCCACTGAGCGTATCTCTTTTGCAAACTTTGCGAGATGCTTTGGGATAGGACATTTTGTGTGTCTTTTCTGAATACATGATACACATATCGGTTCGTCGTGAGTAGGGCAGTAATATTCCAGGCAGATTTCATGTAAACTACACATGTTTTGACATGATTTGGCTAGTTCCTGGTGTCTGTTGATAGAAATCACGTGATGCTCACGAAAAAGTTTCCATCTATTGTGGCTATCTGCACATTCCTGACATAATGCTACATCGCATTCTTGACACATTAATGTGGCTTTTTTATATCTATTGTCGCAGTGTTCACATGGGGTAAAATCTTCTTTTTGTCTGGTACATGTATCATCTAACATAACAATTACATGTATAAATATAAATCACCATAAGACAATGTTTAATGTATATGTTTTTAGCGAGAAATTAATTTGTGCACTAGAAACCAACTCGTGTAATGCTGGAATGGATTAGTCTAATCTAGCAAACAATTGAAAAATTTACTGTTGCATCTGACCAAAATTGTTAAGCCTTTAAAAAAAACCAAGTTAAAGAAAAATATTTGGGTAAATTATTTTCGGACTGAAAATACAACTCTTATTCTGGAACATAATTTTTTTTATAAAATATTTGAAACTGGCTATATCATGTGGAATATCCAGACGAGCCCGAAGGGCGAGTTTAGATATTGCACATGATATAGTCAGTATCAAAAACGAAACTACCTATTATTCTGTTGATCGGTAATTCATTTTTAGCTCACCTAGTCAAAGGCCATGTGAGCTTTTGTCATCACTTGGCGTCCGTCGTCTGTCGTCCGTCCGTCGTTCGTTAACTCCTCTCCTCTGAAACCTCTGTGCCAAATTGAATTAAATTTGTCAGGAAGCATCTATGTATGGTTCTTTATAAAGATTGGTCATTTCGTCGAACAACAAACATCGCCCTCATGGGCAATTGTAGTTTCTGATTGACTGAGTTTTCAAAAACTTTATCCTTTGAAACTGCTGGGCAAATGGAACAAAATGGGAGGTTCTTTATATATTTTCCTCATTTCGTCTCGATCTCTTAAATCGCTTGGCCAAATAGAACGAAACTTGACAGAAAGTATCTATGGGAGCTTCCTCATTTCGTCCTGATCAGGCATAAAACATGGCCGCCATATGAATTATCTCATTGGTTGATTAAAAAGTATATTCTCTGAAACTTGACAGGAAGCATCTATTGGAGGTTCTATACATATTTTCCTCATTTCGTCCTGATCAGGCAACAAACATCGGTTGATAATCTTCTTTGAAACCGCTTGGTCAAAGGGGACTTGACAGGAAGAATATGTTGGGGTTTTTTACAAAGTTTCATCATTTTGTCCAGATCAGGCGACAAACGTGGCCGCTATGGGCAATTCTTTTTTCTGATTGGTTGATTTTTTTTTTTAATATTTCTCTTAAACTGCTTGGCCAACTAGAGCCAAAGTTGACAGAAAGTGTCTATCACATATCACAAAAATCTACAGAACCACAGAATTGCTTGAAACCACACATGGTCTGAATGTTCCTCTTAATGTGCTCACCAAGTGTTGTGACTCTGGTGCCGATCCCTTATTCAAAATTGCTTTCAGCAGAGGACTTAGGTTAACATAAGACCCTATGGGAAATACATGCAAAAATCGTCTGGAGAACCGCCAAATTTAGAATATGCTGACCTGTAAGTAGAAGGACCTTGATTAGGTAAAATTTGGCTTACCACACTTCATAATGATAGGTAGAAGTGGCTTATCTCTTTGAGGTACATCAATAAAAATGGCTTTCATGCCAGGTGAGCGATACAGGCTCAGCCCTCTGAGCTTCTAGTTTTCTGAAAAGTATCACCCTTTCAACTTAATTTTAACGTGCAACTTTTTTTCATAGCGGAAGATGTTTGTAATGCGGTTGACCAATCCTTGGTACGTGACATGATTTTGAAACACATTCTTGACAGTGAATGGGAAAGGCAAATGTTGACTATTTGTATGAATTGACGACTTGTCATCGATAATTTCCGTAGTTCATTTTTATTATACGATCAGATAAATAGATCCTTCCGCATGACATCACACAATGTATTACCTAGTATATATTTTCAGTGATACAGCCTGTATGTGATACTTGAAAATATTATGCAAAAAGATCAAAGTAAATACCTTCTTCCTTAAAGGCATGGAACTCACTAAATTAGATATCACTCGTCGAATGTTTCAGGTCACAGCGTTTCCCGTGTCACATTTAATTGTCGAAACAGTGATGCTTGCATATACAACAATGATCGAATACGTAAATAACCAAATTTGATATTGTTAAATATATGTGAACAAAATCTACATCATTATAATAGGTAGACACATTAAGGCCCTGTTTAGACGTTTGTGTTATTAATTTTTTTATTTATCGCCGATAAAAAGTAACCTGTGGAATTAAGAACTATACATTTCATTTGAAAATTTTGATATTAAGGATGATTGTGCTTATCTTAGTTGTTCACAAAATTTGCGAAGTTTTCAATTATGGTTGTTTTTTTTTTTTTTTTTTTTTAGTTTCTTGATATCTTGGTGTGAAGCATGAGAATGTTAAGCTATGAGAATCCTTCTCCTTTATTTTATTATATATTTGAATATATATTTTTAAAAGGCCTATATATTATAAAGATAGTAAATGTATATTCATGATAATTACCATCATCGTTCACTTCTACTGTGCTGACTTGTCTTGACTTTGTAGTGTTATCAATTCCCAACTGGGCAAATCCCCTGTTTACACTATCACGTACCTCCTCTAATTCCTTTGATAAAAATTCAATAATTTACAAATACATCTAGTATTGATTGTAATCATGGTCAGTGTAATGATTTCCGGTGGTGTTTATTTTTCGATAAACAATAATAACGCAGGAATCCATGAGCCGGATAAGTGCATTTATGGAACATAGATACATGTATGATACCTAAATAAATTATGTCTTAATTCGTTATTACTTGGCAATATATTATTTCTTAACCTTTGCTTTTATATTAATTTAATTATTTAGCGATGCTAAACTAAAATCTGTCTTTTAATCAACACAGAAAAGTATGACCTCATCAACAGCCAATCAAATTGCTTCTTCGTTCAATTGTAAAAATTGATGGCTGGTGGAAATTTTTACAGGAAGAAAAAAAATTTAATGGAATCTGTACGTTTGTGATTAAATGGTGATGTGTGAATTAGTTAATTTGAACAATTTCGAAGTTAGTTTGATACTCATTAGAACAAAATATGTTTTATTTGTGTATGTCTTTGCCGTGAACAAGAGCCACGCGACAGCATCCTTTGTTGTAGTTGATTACATAATGGCGAAAAATATTTTGATCTTAGGGCATTCTTTTATCGCCCGTTTATACAAATTTATGAGTAAGAAGCCACATCATTCCGTTAACTTGAATCTGAATTTAGATGTTACTTGTGAGGAAGTGCTCATTCGGGGCTTTCCAGGAGGTAATTTAGAGACCACGAAAAACAAAGGCATTACACAAGTCAAAACACTGAAGCCAGACATTATAGTGCTACAAATAGGTTCAAATGACTTGTGTGATTTCTCAAAATCATTACATGACATCGCCACAGGAATTATTGAACTGGCGATTACACTCTTATATTGTCATGAGGTAAAAAGCATTGGGATAATGCAGGTACTGCACAGACACCCCCCCCCCCCCAAAAAAAAAAGCCTATCAGATATCAGGTAGACACAGTTCTGTTTAATAAACGGTGTGATGACCTTAATCAGTTTTTATCACATTTCAGAACGACAAGGTTGATTGTATTTGTTTCTGGAAACACCAGGGGTTTTGGTCACCCAAAAACATCCAGAGGGTGTATTTAAATGATGGGGTCCATTTAAATGACGGATATGGTTACCCGAAATATTACCAAAGCATTCGGGCTTTGGTTGTTTCAATGCTGAAAAAGTTATAAATGTTTTGGTTCTGTGATACGGTAATTATAGTGTCTTGCATGAGGTTTAATATTTTGCTCACTTCAAAATACTGTTAAAAATTGCATTTAAACCGGTGGGTATTAAGTCAATTTCATTCGTCAAAATTAATCAAACCAAAAAAAAAAAAGAAAAACAAGCAAACAAAAATCATCGCTGGCATACATACGTTGTGAAAGGACATTGATGGCCAAGGTACATATTGCCTGCATGGTATGGCTAACAAAATCATGTAAAAGTTCTCATGAAAGTTATTGAATTACATGGCATAGGTATTTGTTACTATTCAAATGTGTGGGGTTTTTTGTTGTTGTTTGTTTTTTTTTTATTTATCCATTTTATCATATCAAATATAGCTTCATTAAGACTGAGGCAACAAGTGTTACCTACTGAAGTGGAACAGGATGTCCAACCAGCCAATATTGTCGGAAGATCAAGAAAATAATTTAATTGCAAGAAAAACTACCTCAGTTGTGAATTCCCTGAGAAACTCAGGTAACTTACTTACGTGAAACTGAAAATCAATCAGATAATTCTGAAACAATTTCTGAAATCTCGGACAATGAAATAGAGGCCAATTGTGATGAATTGAATGTTTTGCAAGATCAAGAATTTTTTCTCAATACCGGTTCAATGTCCACACCCATTTCGGCTATAATAGATGCTAAGCTGAAACTGCAAATTTGGCAAAATAAGTATATTGATCTAGCACAACTATTGCCTCAAAATTCATAAAATATAAAAGGCCTTCAATTTCAAATTGTGTCCAATTCTACTTTGGCAGTGGTGCCAAACAGACCAAGCAGACCAAGGCAATCAATCCAAAATATTGAGCAATGGACATTTGCATTTCTCAGATACGTGGCCATTTATTCAATAAAGTATCCTGACCAAGTGCCACATTTAATGATGCACGCTGAGTTGGTTAGGGACTTGGCCATATCCAACAGCAGCTATGCTTCGTTAACATATGACCAAAAATACAGGATTGATCATCAGATTAGGGGTGTACCATGGGGTATTTTATATCATTTATATCATGGCTACTAGGGCTAAGGAAAAGTTTGTCGGTAATAGTAACGGACACAATTTTCGTCCCTATTTTCGTCAGCACCCACAAAGAGGTGGAAGACCAAACAACAAGTTTTCTTTCAGGGACAGGGCACAATCAAAGTCACAGACAATGTCCCCAGGCCCACCCCGTTTTACAAAGGGTTTCTGTTGGTCATTCAATAGATGAGGTTTTTGTCGAGTCCCCACTTGTAAATTTACACACAGATGCTCCAATTGCGGCGGGGAACACCCAGTCTTTCAGTGCACAAAACAGCAAAATCGAACGCCAGGTCCTTCAGGGGGTAAACCACCAAAAACCAAAACACAGCTCGGCCTTTCTTACTCCTGTTTGTTACAAGAACCTCAATTATTGTTGGAAGGTTGTGATACAGATAAACAACAATATTTGGTTTCTGGCTTTAAAGAAGGTTTTTTATATCATGGCTACTAGGGCTAAGGAAAATTAGTAGATTAGGTTATGAAGGTGAACGATGTGTCCATATTTCCAATAATATAAAATCAGCAATGGAACACAGCCTGATGAAGTAGATAAAAAATTTCAAAAAGAAGTAGATATTCAAAGAATTGCATGCCAATTTTTTACAACCCCTTTTGAACATTTGCAAATTTCGCCAATAGGTATTGTCCCAAAAAAGAAGCCAGGTGCTTACAGGTTGATTAATCATTTATCTTATCCGGGTAGAGTTAGTATGTTTATTGGGTCAAAAAGAAATGAGAGACAACATAAAACGTTTAATGTGGGATAAATAAGTAAATTCAAATAGTTTTTTTTCTAAACCTTTTGCGGGTCCAATAAAAGATAAAGGCATTAAAGGTCAATTTCATGTTCCCTTCTAAAAATCAAATGTTTCTCCTTTATAAATAACACGATACAAGGCTTTGAAAGCACTAGAAAAGAAATACTTCGAATAGGTTGTCCTTTCCAGTCTTTTCGGCAGAGTGGCCCTATAATATATATACATTTATTATACCTTAGATATATTTTTCTATAATAAATACATGCACAATAATTTCACTATTTTTAACATTTTCAGTGATTTAACTATTTTCCCCGGTCACCGGTCAATAGTTTCCAAACTATTTTCCCTCAAAAAACTATTTTCCCTCTTCAAGTTACGTTGTTTCGCGGATTTTTAATCCCGGGCACGGGATTGGCTGGGAGGTTTTAGCCGACCCGTTCGGAAGCTCCCGCGTTATAGTTTATCGTCAATGCTGAATCCCGAGATGTTCCGGTACGTCTTCAAAGTATTTAGAAAAAGGGATATGTCATGGTGAGAACATGAATTTAAAAAAAAATAATGGACTCTGTCACTCGATCATGCATCTCGGGTACGTACACATGACTTAAATTTTGCCTTAATTATCTCTTGTGTTTCTTTCGGTATAATAAAACACTTACTGACTGAGTAGTCGGGGAATAGTAAGTTTATTGTCCCTCTGAACAACTATTGCCCCTCGGCGTTGCCTCGGGGCAATAGTTGTTCCTCGGGACAATAAACTTACTATTCCCCTCTTACTCAGTCAATAAGTATATAATAATGCTAACAGCCACTCCCATTAGTCTATGATCTTCTAAAATCAGAAATTTGTTATAACATCCAAAAATAATAAAAATAGAGTACAAGAAATCTGTAAATAAACAACACCAAAAGAAGATGTGTGTTTCTATCCCATGATACATACGCACGTCTTGTTCCATATCCAGAACCTGTATTTAAATTATTTGACATCCGTTAATTTAAACTGAACTTTGAATATCATTAAACATGTGAATCTTTCTATACTGAAACCATTGTAATATTTTCATCGAATATTGTGTTAAAAATCAACTAGAAGTAATGTTAATATTTACATTTAAATGAAAGTTACCTTTAGGATGTCCAATTTATCTTCAAGGCGACGTTTAATTTCGTCATGTAACTTCGAATCAAAAGGCAGGTTTTTAACTTCTTCTATTTTGGTTTTAAATTCTCCAATCTTGTTGATGTAAGTAGCTAAACTGTTAACCTCTCCAGTTATTTTCTTCCAGATATCATTAAACACTGGGTCCTCAAATTTAGCTTCCTTTACATGTGCATAAGCATTGTTTCGCAGATCAACAAGATTATTAACAATTTTTTTCAGAGGACATGTATAGTCTAAAACAACTGCAGATAGCTTAGCGTCGATAGCATTAACAGCGAGACTCGGAGAAACGGCTGAAGAACACATAACACATCTACTGCTATGAGTACAAGTTGAGGTAGATGTGTCCGCAAATAATGTCTTGAATTGTTTCTTTGTCATAACATTATGACTGGTGGGAGATTTATAATATTGGTTACATTGGCAGCACTTTCGACTTGGCTCACACAGATGATATAGATCATGTTTATGATTATCAAGAAATTGTTGAAGTGTTTGGTTATGTAAAAATGAGTCCCAAAATATATTTTGACAACAGGTTGACAGAATAACACGGAGTAATGTAACATCCAACTCGCTCGTTGAAATTCTCTTAGCAGGACACCGGGTAAAGTTTCCAAAATTTTGAAATGGATTAACTATAACTGAAGTATCAAATAACTCAGATAACTGATGAGTTGTCAAAATTTTTCTGTCTGGAATCTGAATACTGCAAGGTGCGTTCTGACACTGCTTAATGACATGCAAATGGAAGAGATGATGTTTGTAGTTATTAAGTAAAAGAACAATCGTACTGCCTGTTTTGGAAAGATGAGTTTCTAGCAGAGATCTCAAAGCGAATGTTATAACTTCAACAGTTAACACGGCGATTCTACACCAGTTTTCCTGTTGTTTCGACAGAGGCATTTTCTAAGCGATATCTCTCCGGATTTTTATAGAAATTTACCCTTGTTAAAAAAAATAAAGAAAAAGCCGTTAATACACATGTAGCAGATACGATAAAACAGGAAAAAAAGTAATCCCCGCATTTTCAATACCTTAATGTATCTTTCCCCTTGCGATTGGAAAAGACTTACTGTACACATTCGTGTATACTTTATATAAATATTTCTGTGAACACGATTTGAGAAAAGTAAACGAATAAAAATAGTACATTATTGTTAATTATTTCAAAATACCTTGCTCAAATCTAAAATCGTACAAACTACACATCTACATATGATGAACGAATAATAGTATACCAAATTTATTTTCTATAACTAAAATGAAGAAGTTCTTGACATGTGACCTGGATTGCAGAAGGGCGGATGAACAGTTGTTAGACTTTATCATTTTTTTCTTTCGAAATGCACGATAATCAATCTAAAAGTGTATGAAAGACCAAAAACAAGGTCTTTGTTTTACCAACCAACCAATAGAGATAAAAACACCGTCATTTCTGAAGTGTTCGTATGTAACTACTGCAACCAGTGGATTATTAAACCAATATTAAAAATCACTTACTTAAATCGTAAATTTCTTTCTCTGTAATATCCTACTTCTCTTTAAAACAAATATCACGCAATGTATAGGTTCACTGAAATTTTAAAAGACAAGATATTGATTACAACACAATACGCCGATTGACACTTACACAATACATTATTAAATCTATCGAAAAATATTGTTCATACTCGAGCGACTATAAAGCGTCGAATAAAATACTTCTTTACTTAACTAATAAATATTATCTCATTAACACATATTCCACACCCTTCTGTATTTCTTTCAATAAAAAATAAATAAAATATAGCATTTTGCAGTACATTGGATTGAGCCGACATTTAATAATGTATATGTAAACCATAAACATAACATTATTTAAATTCAGATCATATTATATAACACTCTATTTACACATTTGGCCGTGTATATACATTAATTCTATTTTTTTTTTAAAAATCGTTAAATAAATTTTATTTTTTCGATGAAAGTGTTGACTAGTTGCTATTCTGGACTGTAATAAATTAATAGTAGTACAATGTCTAGCGTAAGCTAATTAAGAAAAAAAACTATCATGATTCTAGTTTATTTATTTACAAGTTTGGCCGTTTATATAAATATATGACGTGTTTTATTTTATTTTACTTTTTTTCCATTTAGTAATTTTTTTTCGATGAAAAATGTAAACTAGTTGCTATTCTGGACCGTAATTTATAAATAATAGTACAATGTCCAGCGTAAGTTAATTAAAAAAAACATCATTCATGATTCTAGCCAATGTTTAAATTGCATTGCTACAGATGCACATTCAAACGTTCACCGGAAAAATATAAACCTTAAAAAGGTCTAAAAATTATGCTTTTGGTTACTGGGGAATTATTATAAATGCCTCAACATCCGCATGTGTCCGGGATCAGAATGACTGCAAACTGGCTATGCCTTTCGTTTACAATATTACAGATTGCCAACAAAATCCCGGATTTGAGGCAACTTCGCATTCGGAATACCTGTAGCTATTTAACAAATAGTTCATGACACTTCGGGTCATATGACATTATATGGACCGGTTTGTCGCCTGACAAAAAATATATGGGCGACCAACTGGTCCATATACTGCCATATGACCCTCAGTGTCATGAACTATTTGTTAAATATAAATGGTATATGTACCTATTCTTAGTGTTGAAATTAAACGTCCGCTGACAGATATTTATAAATATCAATATACTCAAGCGGTAAATCGGAATAAAAATAATTAAAAATACATGTATATTATCCCCTCGTCTCATGGCAAACCAGGAAAAACCACAGACCTTATAATTTATTAAAGGCAAAAAGTATGGAAACCTGTTCCTCTTTGTCAGTGCCAGTGAAATACCGATGTGAGACATGATCGGGGAGATATATAAATACATGAACATATTCATAAATATAACTTTATATAAACATACACATCTACTTAATATGAAAGAAGTCTTAGGTGACTACGACTAGAATGAACAATTACCTCCAAAATCATACAGTAATTTCAAGATTCAACATTTTATTACACTCAAGATAGATTACAGTGTAACACTCAAGATGGATTACACTGTAATAAGAGACAAACATGCAATAATAATTGTCAACTTATGATTTAAGCGTAGTTTCAAAGAATGATTGTGTTAATTATATATATATATATATATATATATATATATATATATATATATATATATAGAAGGTCTATAGTGGATATTTTAAATATCAAAACATCCATCAGAACTACAGTACAAATGTATAATTTCCAAATGCAAGCAATACAAGAACCTAACAAATACGTTTTGTATTATTCTTTAATTGCATATTTTTGTAAAAACATTATGATTTTTAAATAACAATAATTATTTGATAAACACAATATACCTTGAATCATGAATGTATTAATTAATCCACCTGTTAATCTACTTTTCAACAAGTTGTTATGTAACTTAAAGGAGATTCGCTTGGATTGTCATAAGGTAATGGATAGATTAACTTTTGACACCTGTGTTTATTATACATTTACCTGACCAAAGTTTTTGATAGACAAGTATGAATGAGTATACCTACCTTTATCTGATAGACGTCGAAGTATATCGTATTGTAGAAGATAAAAACATTAACATATGATTAAGTTAAGAAATAAATATACCAGAACATGTAAATTCTTTAAAGAGGGAACTGAAAATTCTCTAAATTTTCATTGTTGTAATATAAAAATATGCGAAGTATGCAGTATTCTAATATTAGAAAGATATCGCCGATACCAAAAGGAATAAACAATCAAGTTGATAATAGCTTGACCTATTACGTAAAACAAATATACCACGTGGTCAAGATTATTGTCAATCATTTTCTGCAGGATGACCAATCTATACTGAACCGCAAAAGAAACGTCGCTTTTTCAAAATGTTAGCAAAATTCAAAATAAATATTAATTAATGATTTTTATATAATCAGTATTACGATTACATCACCAGGTAAGATTAAATTACCTGTGAATTAAATTTTCGGTTGAATAATTTTCAGTTGATATCGTAGAGCGACCGTACCTAAAACCGCTCGTGGGACACACTTGGCGGTAATTTTTCTTAAATCTTAAATGTTCGTGAAATTCATGCTCCTTTATGGGTATAAAAGGCCGGAGAAAATTAAAGAGTGTTAGTATCAGTGTTGACACAGAAGCTATGCCACGTCTGACTCCACAACAGAGAGAACAGGCCATTGGTCGATTGGATGCTGGGCAATCTGCCAGAGTTATTGCCAACGACTTCAACTGTGCTGTTCGAACAATTGAACGTCTACGGACACGGTACAATGCAACAAACAGCACAAATGACCGTCCACGGAGTGGTAGACCCCAAGTCACTATCCCTAGACAGAATAGAGGCATTGTTCGTCACCATTTGATGAATCGGTTCACCCCAGCTGCCGAAACTGCCAGAAACACTGTTGGAACACATGGACGACCCATAAGTGATGATACGGTTCGTCGGCGATTAGCTGCTAGAAACATGAGATGTCGCCGTCCAGCAAGAGGACCTATTCTTACTCCTCGACACCGTCAAGCTCGTCTTCAGTGGGCCACTCAGCGACAGAATTGGCGAAATCGACAATGGCGTAACATCATCTTCTCTGACGAAAGCCGTTACTGCATTTCAACAGCCGATGGCAGAACCAGAGTGTGGAGAAGACGCGGGGAACGTTACGAAGACAGCTGCATTCTGGAAACAGACGCGTGGGGAGGACCTAGCATCATGGTATGGGGTGGAATCGGCCTTAACGTTAAACTTGGTCCAGTCATCTTTCAGAACCTTGGCCCAGGCAGAGGAAATGGCGTAACAGCTGCCCGTTACATCGACCAAGTCTTGACACCCCATGTTCAGCCCCATTTCGCACGTCATCAAAACAAGACTTTCCAACAGGACAATGCACGTGCGCATACCGCAAGAGCCACAAGAGACTTCCTACAGCAGAATAACATTAATGTTATGGATTGGCCGGCTTTGAGTCCAGATTTAAACCCTATTGAACATTTATGGGACGAAGTTCAAAGACGGTTGAATAATGAGCAGCCAAGTCCGACAACTGCAGCTGAACTTTCACAAGCGTTTCAGAGAGTATGGGCACGTATTCCGATGGCGTTTATTAATCGGCTCATCAACTCCATGTACCGAAGATGTGCCGCAGTAATTGGTGCCGGTGGAGGACATACACGTTATTAACGGACGTGGGAGCACAGCATTGAAAACATGTGACGTTGCGACAATTGTGACGTTTTTGTGAACATTGTAAATAAAAGACTGTAAATCATTCATTAAATTTTGTAAAAATTAATTTAAAATATATAAATGTCACTTTGAAATAAATGTATGTGAACATGTCATTTTGTGCGACGTTTCTTTTGCGGTTCAGTATATTTATACCGAGACTGTTGTTGGACGACAGTAAAAAACTTTCGATTTCACAGGAAATTAATAACTATGAAAAGATTGGAATTAAAGCAAATATAAAGTAAATATATAACACGATTAATAATTTACATTTATTTTTTTTTAACAGCAAGAAGTTAAAATTTCTTGATATAAAAATTTGTTTACTGCAAAAATGAGGGTAAACACATTAATAAATAATTTTGATTATTTATTACTTGTTGTTAAATTATTAAGATGTTTTTCCTCCAGGAGGAGACCGATCACAATAATATGTATTACCCGAAACAAAAATTACCAAGATCTGCCACGATATTCTATCGTGTTGGACTGACCGACCACGGTAGCACCACGATATATAGTGGGATGCCACGGTAAAATAGCGTGAAAAATAGTGCCCACAGTCTCTGCACGACCACGATATATAGTGGCCAATCAGGAAACCACCAAATTATCACTGTATATAACACAATGACGAACTAAACAGAATAGAACATATGTATACACAAATATCGTACAATCGTAATTACCAGTAACATGGGTAAAGTACAAGTGACTTCGTCACTTTACGTACAATATCACATACAGTACATAACTTGCGTGAAATATTGTTTTTGATTCACTAAAAAAACTTGACCGAGTTGATATAATCAGATGTTTCAGGGGGAATATAATGTAAATAATTATTTTATCTATATATATCAGAAATATTTTAGGATTTTACTCAGAAAAATTGCCAAATCGTCCAAGACTCTGATATTGCAGTATTTAAGCATGCCTTTTAGCTTCTGCTCAGTAGGGTTTACATAGTGATATTGTGGTATATAGTTTAACCTAAGTCGTACGATATCTACATGTGCACATTTGAAAATATAATGAAATTCATTTCCAGTAGATCTGCTATTACATAAATACTCTTCTCGTGGTATATTATTCCGTTGGAATTTGACATTTCTATTGGAATTTGACATTTGAACATCGTATTTTACTGATATACACCCGTCTGTTTTTATTTAATTTGATTAAATATTTCTCTAGACAAAAATCTGTTTTAAACATTGAATAAAATTGACCTCTGGACGAACTATTAATATCACTGTACCACTTCTGAATATATTGATCACAAGGTATCTGTTTAACACAAATTTTAATATCGAAACTAGACCAAAAAACAAAAACACTGATTCTGCCATACATAACTTAATCCTAAGTCGTCTAATATTGATTTAACATAAATAATCCATTTGATGTTTATATATCTGACTGATGCATATTATATAATAACTGATACATAATACTTGACAACTTGTTTCACTTAGCAGTAATTTTGACCAAAAATTTAGCATTCGTAATTTAATATGTATTTCTAATGGAAATCTTCCAGTTTCTCCATAAACCATAAAGTTGGGTGTACTCGATCTAACGGATAATACCCTTTTCAAAAACTTGAGATGTGTTTTTTTCTAGAATATTTATATTTTCAAATCCCCAGATCTCACATGGATATAATAAAATTCGTTCGATTAAAGAATCGAATAATTTCAGCTGTAAGTCATAAGGAATAGAAATATTTCTGATTTTTCTATAATGAAGATAACGCGCTTTTTGCACCTGTTCAACAAATCTCTTTTTTGCTAAATTAAATTTACCATTATAGTTGAACAGTAGGCCTATATACGAGTAAGAATCTACAGATTTCTATTCTTGAATCATATAATTTGAAATCAACAATATTTCTATATTTTCGTTTGGAAAAATCAACACTTTTTTTTTATTTGTGTTAACAAACAGTCTCCATTGTGTACAATAATCTTCGAAAACCTCAATGCAAGTTTTCGGCAGGTTCAGCTAAGATAAGAGTATCGTCAACATAAAGTAAAACAAAAATTGTAATAAATACTCTTTGATACTGTTTCGAGTCCTATTATATTTTTTCTTTCCAAGAAATCTTCTAAATCTGCCAGAAAAATAGAAAATAAGAAGGGAGATGAATTTCCCCCGCCGAGCCCCAAGATGAAAAAACCTAGACATATCACCCTCTTGTCTTACATACGATTTTATACTGTTATACATATTATAGATAACTTTAAAAATTTTCCCTATTATATTATTTTGTACTACTTTTGGCCATAACCAAAGTCTCCAGACAGTATCAAATGCCTTTTTAAAATCCACAAATCGTCGCGTGAATATTATACTGTTATATGTCCAGTTTTTGTAAAAAAAAAAAAAGGAGTTAACACCACAATTTTGTCCCGACCGATATGTCATATCTCCCTATGTAATTCATATGAGCTATCTCCATGTGTATACACAATATAGAACATCTATAGTGTTACAAGTCCAAAATTGATCTTCCACAAAATATTATACTGTTACAAGTCCGCATCCAATGAAATCGCTTAGTTTTGTACCATGTGGCAAAAGTTGGCGAATGTGGGAGTAATGAAACATGTCATAAAGGTAAGGATAATATTTTATCTCTGAAACAAATTGCAAATTACTAGTTACCCCTTTTGCATAGTTTAGGTTAATGATTTTATAATTGACTTTCTTTTTCTTGTCATAAATAACTATAAAAACTCAGAAACATTGACAAAAACAAAGTAAAAGGAGATGTATCATTATAACATCCTACTTTCATCGCCTGTTTGTTGATATAAATCAGTATAAATCAAAAGTCTTGAAACTTTTCAAAGTGGTTAGTAAGCTCAATATTAATTTTATTTTTTTTGACCTGTCAGAGTACGGTCCCTGATAATTATGACCAAAAATGCCGTCCTTATTAAATAATTTCATGCCCTCTATCTTATAATAAGCACTTATAACTCTATTATATATTTTGTAGATGCTGGCTAGTAGAACTTCCAGACGTTCCCCTGATACATATTTTGTACTTCATACATATTGAAATATTATTGAAGACTGTACGACGAGTGTAGAAGATTTGATCAATTGATATCAACAATACCTATTCTTTGGAATGTTTTTGAATTTACAACTCCTTTGTATTTAAATGAAGATAATTTAAGAAGATTTGCTTCAATATTTTCCGTTTTGGATTTGAGATATTCAGAATATAGATGTAGTGTAGCTAATGTCGACATAATATTAATTTTAAGACTTAGTTTGTCCAAACATATTGTATCATTGAACTTAACTGCATGTCCGATATCAAGCCTCTGTTTCATACGACACTTGCCTAGTCTAGAAATATTGGAACTTTCACAGTGCGAGAATCTACAAGACTGTGATTTCATTGTTATCAGACATTGCGTAAAGTTAGAGGCCTTATAGTTATCCTTTAATTTAGTCAGAGGGAAAACAATTAAAGACATCGTCTCCTGCACGCCGGCTCTCCAAGTTTTAGACCTTTGTGGAATCTATTTATTAACAGCTGAAATATATGACATTCTCCAAGAATGATACTTTTCTCTCATGTCTTTTAATGTTAGTCTTAGAGAAACAGAAGACAAGGACCTGTTCGAAAGATTTATCCATTTGAATTATATTGATTTATCTTATCACATATATAGACCAACAGACTATTTTCAACAATGAACAGAGATCAGGTATTGAAAATATTGGAAATGGACATGAAGATAGACACAGTTAGAAGGTGATGATTATGAAAGTGTGGAGAATGCTTCAAAATATAGAACTGAACCATTGCCTCCCATTGTTCCAGACCCACTAGAGATTATTTCTATTAACTTAGAAAATGACTTACAGAGGATAATCACCGAGTCTGATGAAAAGACTATTTTGATAGTTGTAGATTGTAACCAAAATTTTGAACATGTGTCTAGTAATTTTGATTTTGTAGATCCTAATTGTATTAACGAAAACAAGGCTCTAAAGGCTGAGGGTGTAAGATGTCACGTTCAGGATGGCAGTGGAGGGGTTCAAAATGTAAGATGTCAGGTTCAGGATAGGAATAGTCAGGTTCAGGGTGGGTGTGGTCTAGTTCAGAATATAAGTGTCAGGTACAGGGTGGAAATGGTCAGGTTCAGGGTATAACATCCGTTTCAGGGTGAGAGTGGTAAGGTTCGGGATGAAAGAGGTGAAGTTAAGGGCGTGAGTGGTCAGGTTCAGATTGGGAGTGGTCAGGTTGAGAATGTAAGAGGTGAGGTTCAGAACGGGAGTGGTGAGGTTCAGAGTGAGAGTGATAAGGTTCAGGATGCGATTGGTCAGTTCGGGATGGGAGTGATAAGGTTCAGAATGTAGGAGGTCAGGTACAGGGCGTGAGTGGTCAGGTTCAGAATGGGAGTGGTCAGGTTCAGAATATAAGAGGTGAGGTTCAGAATGGGAGTGGAGAGGTTCAGAATGAGAGTGATGAGGTTCAGGATGAGAGTGGTCAGGTTCGGGATGGGAGAGATACGGTTAGGAATGTAGGAGATCAGGTACAGGTTGTGAGTGGTCAGGTTCAGAATGGGAGTGGTCAGGTTCAGAATATAAGAGGTGAGGTTCAGAATGGGAGTGGTGAGCTTCAGAGTGAGAGTGATGAGATTCAGGGTGAGAATTGTCAGGTTCGGATGGGAGAGATGAGGTTCAGAACGTCAGAGCTCAGGTACAGGATGTGAGTGGTCAGGTTCAGAATGGAGTGGTCAGGTTCAGAATGACAGAGGTGAGGTTCAGGATAGGAGTGGTGAGGTTCAGAGTGAGAGGGGTGAGGTTCAGAATGAGAGTGGTCAGGTTCGGGATGGGAGAGATGAGGATCAGAATGTAAGAGGTCAGGTACAGGGTGTAAGTGGTCAGTTTGGGGGTATAACAGATCGGGTACAGAGTGTGAGTGGTCAGGTTGAGGGTATAACAGATCGGGTACAGGGTGTAAGTGGTCAGGTTCTAGATGAGAGTGGTGAGATTCAGAACGTTAGAGGCCACGTTCTAGATGTTAGAGATCAGAATGTTAGTGGACAAGTAAAGAATGATAGTCACAAGATAGAAAAAGATCCTGTAAATGATAATGGTAAACAAAGATGTAGAAAAAGAACTAGGCGAATTTAAACATTGAAATGTAATACAAGAAAAAGACTACGTCAGTCAGGGAAAGAGTACATTGATTCAAAGGGGAAACATGTCTTTGCAAGAGAGATCAAAAATTAAAAAAAAAGATTGTACGGGAAAATGCAAATTTAAATGTGGTACACACATTTCTGCTGCAGAACAAAAATATATTTTTTGATAAATTCTGGTGGAATTCGTTTTATGCAAGACAACAACGAAGAGTGCAGAATCCAAAAGAAAATATTCATTTGAATATTATTTCACTGTAAATTGAGTAAAAATTAGAGTTTGCAAAGAATACTTTTTGAGCACTTTAAACATCAGTGAGAGAAGAATACAATGGTCCTTTGAGATCAAAGATGGTATTTATGTTGATAAAAGAGGTAAACATACTAAAAGAACCGTCTCTGAATCTGCGAAAAAAAAATACGTAAGCATGTCAATTCATTTGATAGAATAGCCTCTCATTATTGTAGATCGTCAGTACAAAGGGAATACTTAGATCCTAACTTAAGTATTTAAAAAATATACGAATTATACCAGCGGACATGTAGGACTGATTGTGTTAAGCCTGAAAAATACCAACATATAGAAATATTTTTAACCTTGAATTCAATTTTGGGTTCCATGTCCCTAAAAAGGATAGATGTGATATATGCGAAGAAATAAAGACTTACAATGAACAAAATCCAGTTTGCAATGATGAAAATCTGAAGGCAAAGTTTGAGGCACATCAGTCCGGCAAAATATCCACAAAACAAGAAAGAGATAAAGACAGAGAGTCAAAGGAAACTATATTATGTTTTGACATGGAAAAGTTAATAACGTGTCCGAGAGAAAACATTTCAAATTTCTTTTATAAGAGAAAATTAAATGTATACAATCTCACCGCACATTTGTCTTTCAACAAATGTGCCTATAATGCTGAAAGTTTGGCAGGAAGAGGGGCCAACGAAATATCTAGTGTTCTTTTGCTTATAATCAGGAAGGTGTTAGAAGATAAAATAACAATCCAAAAATACTAATATTAGATATAGTAAATTTATACTATGCTGTATACGACGCATTTCAAGGAGTTACCTATCATCAGCAGCATTAAAACCGAAATATTTTGAAGACCAAAAACCAAACTTTGTTTTAAACAAGAAGTACTCATAACCAAAAATACCGAAAAAGAAAGCCAAGTTTCAGCTAAGGAGATCTACTATGTGCAATACAAGGAATGAACCCTTAGTATTTTTATTATTTTTGAATTTTGCTAAATACTGGTAATTTCTGTAACAAATCAATGAATAATCATGTCAGACAAGTCTGACGACTGGGTTGGCGAATACCCTCGGGGACCTAGGATCCACCATGCAGAGGCATCGTCCCGGGAGTTTCAAAATAACAATCCAAAGATACTAAGATTAGATATAGTAAATTTATACTATGCTGTATACGACGCATTTCAAGGAGATACCTCTCATCAGCAGCATTAAAACCGAAACATGAAATATATAAGAATATACTAATATGGAAAAACTGATCTTATGGTCGGATTCCTGTGTTCCACAAAACAGGAATTCAATTATGACAACTGCTCTGAAATACATTATAAAGAATTCCAATTTGAAAACAATAGAACAAAAGTCTTGCCAGCCAGAACACTCTTGCATTCAAGAAGTGGACAATGTGCATAGCCACATAGACAGATATCTGAATCTTAGCGAAATATATAGCCCAGTTAGTCTCTTGCGTGTTTTTAAAAAGGTTCGACCGAAAATTCTTCAGTTGCGACAAGATGATTTTTATAACTTTCAGAAATGTAGTATAGCATTCAATTACACTCAGATACCATTTACAAGACTGAAACATATCAAAATTGAAAAACATGTGCCCTTTCATGCTTACTATAAGGAATCATTTGGGTCAAAGAAGTGGCATTAGTAATTTCTACAAGAAAAGGGCAACTAAGGAGAATGGTTTCCCTGAGTCCAGTCTACTGATGTCAAATCTTTCTGTCTTACCAAGGGATAAGTTGAAAGATATCAAATCAATGATGAAGTACATGCCACTTTACGACAAAACATTTTATGAAAAGGTTATGGAGTGAACAAAAGGGATTTTTGTACTATAAGTACTCTTGTTGTTTTGTTTTATTTGTTGTTCTCTGACGGAAAAAGAGAATATTGATTGTCAAGTGAATGTTTTCAGTATTTTGCTACCGCTCAGCATTTGTCTTGGAATATTAGTTTATTTTAAATGAAGAAACCAAATTATGTGTTAATTTTTGCTTTGAAATAATACTGAAAATGTGTACTATATATATGACAGAAAGGATGATAAAGCCATTTTTGTCTACTCTAAATAATGGTTTATGTGCCTTCTTGGAAAATTGATATTTTAGTGCTTGTATATTGCTTACATTTTTGTGTAATAGATGCTGCACATGTTTATTAAGATTACTGAAGATACATAGTTTTTTTATTTCCTTTTTTGAGATTATTCGTTTTTCATTTATGTGAATAAACACTCTTAAAAACATTTTTCTAGTATGCTATTAATCTGCATGGATTGCTAACTTATAAACTTGCATTTCTCAGATGCATATCAACATTTACAAACCTACACAATATTTTAGGCCCTGAGCACAACTGATGAGTCGTAAATCGACGAAATGTACACATTTTTGGCATCAAAATTGGTATCAAAGAATTATATTTTAACCACTGAGTCAATGCTACTGCTGGTGGACTCCAAGTCCACGAGGAGATCTCCAGCTCAATTACTAGTATTTCGATACTAGCCCGAAATTAATACTTAAAATTTTCTGTTACAAAACTGTAAAATAATTTGTGAACACTAAGGAGTATCTCCCTCGTGCATACCCCTGTCATTAAATAGTTTTGACTTTACCTGTTTTGGTTATTTTGATATTTTAAATTTGCACTTCAACCTTTTAGGTTGATGAGTAGTAAATCGACGGAATGTGCACATCTTGTGCATCAAAATTGATATCACAATGGTATATTAAAGCATACAGAAATACTAATGCGGAGCATCCAAAAAGAAGATATTATCTGTTACCAGAAGACTTTTGACATGGTTTTGAATTTTATAATGTTATATGACAATGTATCAGAATAATTCTAAATAAAAATTGGTTAGAAAAATTAAAATGTGATATCTCCAAACAAAATATCAGTCTTGTATCTTGATAAATAATAGAAGACGTCTTTAATGTATTGAAATTTGATAACATTACAAGGTCCAATTTGATAAAAATAGACTTCGGGAAAACATAATTTTGAAAAAAAATAGAAGATCACAAACTTCAGATTCAAGTATCTCATTTCCAAAAATTTGTGACTTACAACAGAATAATATTCACTCAACCAAATGTACAATACATGTTTTTACCAAAAAATATATATTGTTCGATAAGAACATGTAGACAAAATATGTTATAAAATGTTGAGTAGCCATTTCTAAAACATGGTTGTGCTTCAGGTATCATATCAACTATATCAGCATATTTGGACAGCCTATTATTTAAAATAGCAGTGAATAGTTTCCGAACACATAAAACTAGCGTAATTCCTCTGTAGTAGTCAGGATTTAGAGGGTCACCTTTATTTTTATAAATAGGTAAAATTATACCTAACATGCCTAATGACCACATTTTTGGAATTATCCCATCGTCCAAAATTTTATTGAATAATTTAACATATAAAGGCATAAGTAAATTTATAGTAGACTTTATATACTCGTTTACAACCATGTCATATTCAGGCGCTTTCCCGTTTTTCATATCTTTGACAGCCGTTAATATCTCATCTACAGTAATATTACCATTTAGTATTTCATTAAGTAAATCATCATTATAATCTGGGATCTCAAAGTCAGTATCACTATGTTCATTGTCCATATTTAAGTTTTTTAAGTAATTATACAACTGTCCGTCCGTTAGATAATCTTGTCTCAAGAACTCCTCGTTCAGTTTTAACTTCATGCATTTAATTTCTATACAGTATTGTCACAAACTGTATGTAGATGCGCAATAATTAGGTTTTAGAATTTTGTTTTTCAAAAATTGGGGCCCACACGGAATTTAGAAAATTGTAAATTTAAACCTGTGACCTTAACTCCTCATTCATTTCTCATTTTATGCCTTTAGTTTCTATGCAGTATTATATCACATACTGTATGTAGATGCGCAATAAAGTATTCAGATTTAGATTTTTAAAAATTGGGGTCCACATGGGTCGAATTTCAAAAATTGGAAGTTTAAGCTTATGACCCAAACTCCTCATACATTTTTCATTGTATGCTTTAAATTCTATACATTATTGTCATATACTGTATTTAGATGTGCAATAAGGTTTTAGAAGTTTGATTTACAAAAATTGGGGCCCACAGATGTCGAATTTTGAAAAATTTGAATTTAAGCTTGTGACCTAAACTCCTCATTCATTTTTCACGTCATGCATTTAATATCTATACAATCGTGTCACATACTATATGTTGATGCACAATAAGGTTTTAGAATTTTGATTTTCAAAAATTGGAGCCCACAGGGGTAGAATTTTGAAAACTGGAAATTTAAACTAAACTCCTTATTAATTTCTCATTTTATGCTTTTAATTTCTATACAATATTGTCCCATACTGTATGTAGATGTACAATAAGGTTTTAGAATTTTGATTTTGACAACCTGAGGCCCACAGAGGTTGTATTTCAGAAATAGTGAATTTAAGCTTGTGATTTAAACTCTTCTTTCATTTTTCATTTAGATTTAGCAAATTTATTTGTATATTATATTGTTCTTTATTTTCTGTAGATGTGCAAAAATGTTTTTAATTTTGAAAATCTATTAAGGGTTCAAATTGTGGGACCGAAAACGGTAAAATTCCTAATTTTACCTTGTCTCTTTTTTGTTTCAGTGGTTTCATTTTTTTTTTTTTAATATTGTTCTTCACTATGTCTAGATGTGCAATAAGGTTTTCAATTTTGAAATTTGATTCAGGGTTCCAATTTTCAGGCTGATATTGTGAAATTGGTAATTTTTCACTGTTAATTGTTTTTTGACTTGTGCAGTGTGGGATGGACATCGTTTCTGATGGCACCAATTTCTAGTTGTTTTTGTCTTATATCTAAGGTAACACGTCAAAAGCAGATATTTTCTTCTACATGTTGTAAGTTTATATGATCGGCTTTGAGCAAATGTTACGAGTATCTGTAAACTACATGTATGCAATTCATTTCACCTCTCCTTTTGTGCTCACCAACAGTAGGCACAAACTTCAAGGGACAATCGAAATATGTTCGAGTTACAGAAGTTACCAGTAGTTATAACTAAACATTACGATTAATAATAAAACATAAAATATTTTTTAATTAAAAATCAACTGTGACAGTTTAATCACTAATTAACAATAGTCAAGACATCTTTTTTACATCAGACTGTAAACATATAGATGCCATACTAATTATTTTTACCACACCTGTGACTGTTAGACTCACACATGTATCAGGTCACACTTACCTGAAAGCTTGTCCATCTATTTTTGAGTTCGGGTTTTCCATAGTAAAATTCAAAATTTTATCAATGACAGAACCAAAGTTGATAAATAGATGTTCGAGAAATCCGGCTTTTCTTATACGAAAATAAAGAGACAAATTGACGGAACTTTCAATACTGTTTTATGCATCGATGGTGTTTGAGAAATCCGAGTTCGTGATACAAGATGCATGTAACAGTGATTAATTGTTGTTTTTTTCTGTAAACAAATGACAATCAGCTGTGGAACAAGCTCAAGGAATTTTTGCTTTCATCAAGCAAATCCAGGATCGAATTTTCGATCTCTCTGCTCATAATTGTGTTGCTGAAAAAGTACCAGGGAAAGTGCAAAACAATGATTAGATGTTTCAACATAAAAAAAATAACGTGGAAGTTTCTCTTAACTGTTTCCTCGTTTTTAAACAAATCTTGAATTATTTTTTCTTTCTGAATTTTGGTTGTTGCATATAAATGTAATTGACATTAAGGAAGAAAGGTGAAATTACTAAAGGTTGACGACATAGAAGAACTCGATTCAGATGTGAAGGGGCGTCAAATTTATGTTTGGTCCGTTTATTGGCATTGTAACAATTAGATAATATATTCGGTACAATGAAGTGTAATTTGAACACAATGACCATCATATTTTGTTTATTACTCCTACACATGGGAATTTGTTCTTACACTTAACGACCCGCCTTAAACTGGTTCACTAGCACAAGGTACTCCATATATTCAATAAGTAAAAACAAAACAAGAAATAAAATTAATCTGATAGACAAACTTGTTCTTGCTCTGGGTTTCATAGAGTCAACACCTTTTTATTTTTCTTTTTTCATGCTCGTGATCAAGGCCATATTGGTCGAAAAGTTTGGTAATTTTAAGTTTTTAGTTTGGTTGTTGTTTTTTTACGATTTTGTATTTGGTTTTGTTCGGCTTGTGTATTTTTTACATTTAAAGACAAATCCCTCTATTCAGATCTACCAATAATATCTTCTTTAAATTTTATTTTCACTTTAGCCTTAGTAAAAGCTTTAAAATCTGCCAATAAAAAAACGGGGTCACTGATCTCGTTTTCGATTTTTAACGCCATCTTTTTGACAGAATTTAGAAACCGGAACTTGTAGTTTTTTACAGATTAATATTTTTAAAAAAGTCTAATCATATGAAATTCGTTTGTTTTGTTAACCATATTGTTTGTAGAAATTCTATTATTGGTTTTATCATCTTCTGAGGGACCAATGATAACGATATGTTGCTATAAACATTTTCCCGCCTTTTTTATTGTAAAATATCTATTTTAAAATCCAGTATTATAAAAAAAAAATAGACCAATGTTTTTTCGATGAGAATTACATAGAATAATCATTTGTGTGTATCAAACAAAATAAATAAATAGAAACGTGGAGTCACAGTACTGGAAAAAGAGAAATTTTGAAGAAAAGGCATAAGAATTTGAAATGGCGGGAATAAATTGCGCCAATTCTGAAAGCAAACGTTAGACAGAGTTGGTGATGTTTTCACGGATTATATGGACTAATATAATTCCCATTAACTATATATGGATGCCGACGACAACGACAGGCTTATACTATAATACGACCACAAATATTTGTCTTATAAAGATGAACTGGATATATTCGGAATTCTAACTGAACATATAGTAATTTAAGTATACTGATGCTAGATACAGTTATACAAGAATTGTATATGTTAAATGATATGGGGTGTACCATATTTACAGTTTTTATTTCTTTTTTGTAATGAAAGACAATAAAATGTTATTGATACTAACACCAAAAAAATTGTAAGAGAGTAGTAAGGAGTATGCAAAATTGAATTTCCGTCCAGATAACAGTAAGAATAAAGATTACCGAGAAAATCTATTAGTCAAAATGAAGCTAGAGGTTGCATTAGATGATGATGATGATAACAATAATAATAATAATAATAATAATATTTATTATAATTTATAATAATAATAATAATAATAATAGTTAAAAAATACAACAAAACGTTAGTTTATTTCATGCATATGGCAAAATTGAGCCGCCATTTTGGATTTCTCTGATGACAGTCATTACAGAGGATTATACTGACCCAAAAAATAAAAATGCAAATATTCAAATTCTAATTAATCATAAGCAAATTGCCCGCATATAGGTACATTCTACAAAATATTAGCTTTCTTTTCGTGTGCAAATGAGCATTGTCAGCATTGAAAATTTTCCGCCAATTCAGTTTAAAAAAACTGAAGCGTAACTAGAATTAGTGCAAAATGCAAATTCAAGCTCAATTTTATGAAGAAATAACTTTTATCTCACCTGCTTTCATAACTTGTCGCCAAAATGTTTTTAAAACATCATAATTTCAAGTCTCCCATAGCATAAACCTTAAAATCTGAAGCCTTTCCCCTCGGAATTAAACAAACAATTTGTAAATATACACCAAAAGAAGTTTTTATAGACACATTAGTTTAAGAGCCGAGACGGGGAATAGACTCGATTATCCGTAATTCAAACAATTTTATCATGTTCGATCTACAACTAAGGGAGGTAATTTGATTAAAAGGACTGAAGTCACGTGATACAGATGCCATGAATAAAGTACCAAGAATTTTGCCAAATGGTTCACTTATTATACTGTACGACCTGCGATTTATGAAAATTATGACCATATCGTTCAGAGCGGATAATTTTTTTGATTTTTGTTCATATTTATTTTATTTTAAAGGTTTAAGACACATATATGATTAAATATGGTGTATTTCTATCTTAAAAATCGTTTAAAGTTAACTTTTGCGAACCTTCCATCAAATCCAGCCGTCTTTCTCTTTCCGTTGATCAACGTAAGAAATTCACGGAAATCGCGACGTCAAAAGCCACTTACGGCATAATACCGCCGCGCTACTCTATGCCCAAAAACAATAGAGGGATCTGTCTTTAAGTCGTTTTATGCCCCTTTTGACAGCTTACCATTTAAATTTATTTTCCTTGTTTTCTATTGTCGTATGAGCTGTTTTGCAACATACTTAGTTGTTTGTTCTTTCAAGAGATGTTTTCTATTGGTGCATGTTAATCTTAACCTCATCCGGAATTTAAAACACTATAGGAACAGAACCGAAAAAAACTGGCTAAATAAACGGACGACTGAATATGCACAAATAAGTCAGAGATCATCTGATAAAACACCTGTAATTTGCCATGTACATGTAAACTACATGTATCTCTTTTAAACATAAATTGGCAGACTACCTTCTGAAGTAAACATACATTCCTGAACGACTCCTAAAACAAAACTATATCGATTACGTATCTAGTAACTGCAGTTTAATATCACTTAAAGAATAAAAGAATAAATCAATGCTTATTTAGTGTTTTGTGAACTAGATCTGACGGATATATCAAATTTTATATATATCTATCGACTTTTCTGTAAAAGTTTTGTTTTGTAAAATGTTTTCCTTCGAAGAATATTATATGATATAACATTTGATACACGCAATACCTACACCGACTGTGTTTAGTTGTACACAAGGTCGAATATTTTAAAAGTAAAAAAAAAACAACAAAAACAACCAAACCCTTCAATGGTTTAGAGCAAATTAGCCCAGAAGTGAAACACCAAAAACCACCTTAGCACTTACTTTGTGTTAAAATTATAAATATCTATTTGAACTAATAAATAACAAAATGGATAACAATATAATATCAAAATACAATAATTTTTTATCCAATATTGAGAGTTATTTTTGGATTTTTTTTTTCGTAATGGTGTATTTTTATATACAGTTTGAAAGACTATCAAAGAATTATGTTTATTAAATTTCTAGATAAAAGTTAAACAAAACAAACTATTATATTTATACATTAGGGGCTAAACATACCTGGTCAACTTTTGTGCAATCCGGGCTGTGCCCTGACCTGACATAAAACCTTTCGAAACAGTCTTATCTGTGTACCTATTAAAGTTCAAGGTATCTATATTCTGAAATTATATCCTGTCTGCACAGTATATAATACAGGCCTGCTTAATTCGTACGTACAAGTTTGATTTGAGGGCTTATTCATTCCTAAAGATCACATCCAGCTTGCACATTATACATTTTGTACAATGCAGACCTGTTTAATATTTTTGTATTTGCAATTATTCGTTACTACAACAGCAATTCTAACCGGTAAGATTATTTAAAATGTAAAAATAAATTTAAATTTATAGTTCTTGTAAAATTCATTAAAATCTGTCTTATATTCATGTACAAGTGTACATCTTTTAAGAAATTATCATCGTTCAATCTATCAAGATAATTGTCCGTAGCACTTGTGGCCAACCTTAACTGTTGTACATGACATACGAAGGAGTTTAGAAATGGATCATTGTAGTTCATATGATATCGGTGAAATAAAAAATGTTGACAGCAACAAAATATTATTTTCATAGAAAATTTTTGGGTCTAGTTCATTTTTTTCTGCTGTTTTCACATGAAATCAAAAGTAAATATCTTGATAATTTCAAATCGACATCATTGAAGAAATATAAATTTAGATACAGTATATAAAATGTTCTACGTTAGGATAGTTTCGTTTATTCTAGCTACTAAAACTCCTTAGCAAAGATGATTTAGGTACCTCCTACCTTAATTCAGCTTCGGGTTAAAATTCACGGTTTTGAAGTCGTGGTAAATTCATTAGATGATTTTTCATATTTAAACTGCATTATTCTCCCGGCAGTTTAATTGGATCTTGTACACGTTGTATCTTGGTATTTCCTCTAGCAAAATCTGCTAGAATATCTTCAGGTATCAGGGATGTCTTAAAATCTTATTTAGGTACAATGCCTTTCTATCTCAATTTTCCTCTTCAAACTAACAAAAAGATAGATCTGAAGATAAAACTACGAACAACAGGGCAGTACTGTGGCATACACGGGGCATGGTATCGACATCTCAGCTTATCAGATGTCAGTTTAAATTTACAATAACTTGCTGTGCTATTGTTCTCAAGAATTCGCCTTTTATTTTGTTTTTGACTTGGCAACATCATGTTGGTGTGTACATACCACAGCTTTATGGGAACGTTATTTCTGACCTTTTCGTTTAATAGAGCAACAGTATCCCACCAGCAGTTATTTTTACAGTTAGAGCAAGCACATTTTGACCCTGATATCTAAATTTTGTAACGCCTAACCAAATTTTTCAGTTTTAAAAAGCTTGTTGGTAATCATAATGTATTGGCTTTTCTAGTATGTTTTATACACCAGAGTGTCAGGATAGATAAGAGGAGGTTTGGGTACCCATACACCGGTTTAACCCCACCACTGTTCAGTGTCTGTACCATGCCAGGCTATCCTGACTCTCTGTTGTGTTTATGTTTGTGTTTTTTTCATTGAGTTGAGCAAGAAATCGATACATAGGTATTTAGCAGGTGCCTTAGCAGACTGTGGAAAATTACGCACAAAACAATTTAAGGATGATCGCTGGTCTAATAGAAAATAGATAGGATTTGATATAGGTGTTTTAGTTTGAGAGAACATATGAATAGTTAACAAATAAGCAAGAAAAAAAATATAGGTTCATGTGCTTATTTTGGAGCTATAAGCCCTTGAATATTTGCAGGAAATGGGTTTTCTCTGGATTTTTCTTTGTCTTTGCATTGACAACTTCAGTCTCTCAAAGGTGTATCAAAAATAAAAAGGATTTCATAAAATTTTGTCAAATACCACTTTAAGGTATATATGATTGAATTATTAAAGAAAAAGTGGGTGTTCATGGGCAAAACATTTCATGTTAAAGAAATGGATAAAACCCGAGGATTCCGAAAATTTGACAAAAAGACCAAAACATGACCAGCGAGCTTTGCAGGATAAAAACAATATATGGTACATGTACGTTGTCGGAAAATATACAGTTTATTTGCACTCACCGCGAAACATATCAGGAATCCTTGGTAAATCTCGCATACTTTTACTGTTTTCTAACCCTCGTACAAACAAACTCTATATTTTCTAACAATTTACATATATTATACATATAACTAGAATAATAATATTAGATAAGTCTGAATTATAACCACGATTAGTCATTAAAAAAACTAAACATTTCTTTTTTTCATTAACGGGAAGAACGCAAGAAAAACATCAACGAGAATATTCTCTAAGGGTCAACGCTGACTTAATTGTAAACATCAAGCCCTATTTAATACATTATTTAACTTTTGATTATAATTTTAATAATTGAAAATTTTATAAAGTCTTCAATACCACAGCAGCATATGTTTCTGGTAACAAAAACGTATTTTTTTCTCAGGTGAATCTCCAGGATGCCGAGACTTGGTAAACTGCAGGGTATATCTAAAAGAAAAAATATGTAGGAGTACAAGTATATACTTTCCATGGGCTAATGTACGCTGTAAATCATACTGTGGTTTCTGTGGCAGTTAGTATAATACGTCTTATTGGCTTAAAAATTATTCATAATTGTTATAAACTATTCACGAGATTTATATAATTGTACATATGCAGATAATTATTCTAAGTAATAACAATAATAATACTTATAAAAGATATTACAACATTTTAAATTTTAAAAATAAAACACAATAGTTGCATTTTTAAGTTTAATCATCCCCTGCTTCTGTGTATTGTTTGAGTAACAGCCTCAATAGAATTTGTATCAAGAAAATCTCTATAAACTGTTTCTGGAATGAGATAAACCGTGTATATACTTTTAATCTTGTATACGTAGCAAGCCAACAATGCTGTAGAGTAGATTCGTGATCAACAAGAGAATGACAAGGGTTTTTTTTATAATTATTTATGGTTATTATTATCCTGACTCTCTGTTGTGTTTATGTTTGTGTTTTGTACTCTTTTATGTTATTTTTTGTCTGGGATTCTGTCGGTTGGGTGACGTTGATTGATTGGTAAGTCATTGTTGACTTTTCCTATTTTCCATTTTGTTGTTGATATAGAGCAGACCCATGATAAACACGAGAATGACAAGGTTGTTTATTATTTATGATTAGTATTATTTTTTCATTAAACTATTTTGTTTTCATTAGCATTTCATACATCACCACCACCAAAGCCATGTGTAGATAAATTACCCAACTGTAACGAGTATAATGCTGATCTTTGTACGAATCCTTTGTACAGAATATTCCGAGAAGATAATTGTTGGAAATATTGTAATCTGTGTTCAGGTAAATATTAATATGTAAATCTGTCCTATAGACGAAAAAAATAAGCAATGTTATGTTATGCATGCTACTTTTGTGAAAACTTGCTCTTTTAAAATATTAGAAACTTCACAATAATAAACTTAACTATGCTTGAAATGTTAGAATTATATGGGTAGAAAGCTGAACATTTTGGATTTCCGTTTTGCCTTTTTGCTAAAGATTGACAAAAGTTGTCCCTTGCCTGGTGAATATCAAAGCATAATGCACTGAATAGCCTTAATTGATCATCTATTAATGACAGATTGATTAATCATTTTACACAATAACAATTTGTTTCTGTCCCAAATAAACGTAACCACCATATATTTATGGTAGAACTGAATGATGATTATTTTAAACTTTAGGTAATCAGGCATCAGCTACAATTCCCATACCAACTTCTCAGATTCTTTATCACCAAACAACTGCGTCTTCTCCATCTGGTAAGAAGAATGAGGACTGTTCAGTGTCTGTACCAAGTGAGACTATATCCTGACTTTCTGTGTTGTGTTCATGTTTGTGAATTAATAAGCATAACCATCAAAACCCAAAACAATTAAAAGAAACAGGAATCCTTAAAATTTACAAGAAAGTCAGAGAAGTAAACTCCTTTCTCTATGGTGACAATATTGAAAAGACTTTTTACGGATTAAAATTTAATTATTAATTAAATTGGAACTAAAGCAATGTTACCAAACAACAGACAGGATAAAAAAGAACAGTAGTTAGCATACTCATTCTAAACTATCACAAAGCACTACATGTAACTGGGTGAAAAAAAGACAATTTTCTTTAATAATGGGGAAGTCATTTCTGCTTACGCTTGTCAAAGCTATTTCCCAGAAGTTATTTTACAACCGCGTTAATAAATATCAAGAATATTTATCACCTATCTTATCAAAAGGAAGTACCAGAAACAATGTTAACAATTGGTGTTCCCACCCAGTGCTCCGCCTAGCGTTAAATGAAGTTGTTAACCACTGTCTGATACCTCCAAACTGATTACATACAATAATATCATGCATATGTCAAGAAATCTCAGCAGCATTGCACAAGGAGAAAAATGTGGAAAGTTCAAACAATGAATATAAATGTTGTAGGGCAGAATGACAAGATTTAATTTTTTTTTTTGTAGCAAATACATCACCAATGCCATGTGTAGATAAATTACCAAATTGTCACGAGTATAATTCTGATCTGTGTACAAATCCTTTGTACAGACTATTCCGATACGATAATTGTCGGAAATATTGTAATCTGTGTTCAGGTAAATATTGATATAGACATCTGTCGTAAAGACAAAAAATGAAGTAATTAAGAACAAATTTCATATATCTGCACAGGTAGGTAGTCAACATGACGTGATAAGATTTAATGTTTCTTTTTTGCTGAATTTTATGTATTTTGTGGCATTCTCATTTTATCAACAGTTTTTCTTTTTCTTAAATAGTTCATATCTCTAAATAATAAACATAACTTATGCTTAAAATGTTCGAATTGCTAATAAAATTATATCAGAATTTGTTGCGAGCAGCAATCACCTGACGTCATGCTCAAAATTACAACAACATTGTATCGAATCTCACATGATTAACTGTCAGCATGGTGAAATATTATAACTGTTTTGCTTTATTATGCTTCAAAATGTTGTAAAATATAACGGCCAGTCAGATGAATTATTTATTAAATATTTAGATTCATTTATAACGAATTGCATTAAATTACTGCATTGTCTTTGCTTTTGTGAATACATTTTTTTTTAAATTATTAAAATTCGTCAAATTAAAACTCATCCCCAAAAAACAAGGATATAAATACAAATTTAAGTGTACAAAATAGATCCCATCCTTTACTATCATTCTAAATTAATACAGCAATCCTTATATTTGAGTAGTCATAATGCGTTGACAGTATATTAAGTCATATACGGTCACTGACAGTATATAACATCAAGGCCACACAAACATTGTACTTGACCTGATTGGCCGGACTGAAATAAACAAACATACTGAATTCAATCTCTGTAATTAAATTTCAATACTTATTTTATTGTTGCTTTTTTATTATTGAAAAAACATATTTGGCTATTTTCAATAATCTTATGTGACTTCCAATGGTATATTTACCTGCGCGTCGATCTTTCAAAAAGTGAGTTGCGGCCTCTTGAGAGTAACAGACGTTTTAAATAATTTGAAATTAGTAGTAATATTATACAATTATTGAACAGGGATATAGCAATTTTATTGGTGCCGAGACATTGAATATTTTCCCGTCGCGTTAGTTAGGAATTAATAAAATTGTTGTATTCCGAAACAGCTCTTCAATAATTGTTTTATTATACCGAAAATTGCAAATTTATATGAAATTTCGAAAAAAAAATCTGTGATTACTTACAGCTGTAAACAAAATAGAAACCATTTAAATCTTATTGACCCGCCCACTATCGTGACGTTGTCCAAAACACGCTAATTATCGTGACGTTGTCCCATAGAATTTGTCTGCGAAAAGAACAATTGCCCGGGGTAATATTTAAAAAAAATATTACCCCGGGCAATAGTTCTTCCAACTCGAAAAACGACTGAACAGTTACTTTACTCAATAAATAATGTAGAAAGTCTTAAAACGACAACACTTGAGAGATTGCTGTAGTAATTTTATTCATCAACATACGGCACCGTCACCAGGACACATATAATACAAATAAATGAGCTTAAGTAGAAAAAACGGGTAGTCTAAATGTAACGTCATAAGTTTAACCATTGTATTGAAAATGAAAATGAAAGTAGAATGTTAAAGTATAAATAGACAATGAAACAATATAAAGATTGACGGTATGAAAAAGAAAAAGAAAGTGAAATGAATTGTTATCTCTCAAGTGTTGTCGTTTTAAGACTTTCTACATTATTTATGTGTTTATTGTAACGACTCTGCACCCAATGTATCCACTTCAGGAATTCTACCGTACTAAAGATTGATCAGGCGTTGGTTCACTTTCGTTTATAATTTTTTGCTCAATAAAGTTTAACATAGTAAAAACGTACTGAGATATAATAATTGTGGATATAATTACTAATTTCAAATTATTTAAAACGTATGTTACCCTCAAGACGTCTCAATTGATTTTCAAAGATCGACGCGCAGGTAAATATACCTTTGGAAGTCACATAAGATTATTGAAAATAACCAGATATGTTTTTTCAACAAAAAAAAAGCAACAAGAAAATAAGTATTGAAATTTTTTTTATAGAGATTGAATTCAATATGTTTGTTTATTTCAGTCCCGTCAATCAGGAAAAGGTGTGGCCTTGATGTTATATACTGTTAGTGACCGTATATGACTTGGAAATATACTGTCAACGCATTTTGACAACTCAAACAGAACGATTGCTGTATCAATTTAGAATGATATTAAGGATGCGATCTATTTTGTTCACTTAAATTTGTATTTATATCCTTAACGCGTCGGGAAAATAGTCAATGTCTCGGGACCAATAAAATTGCTATATCCCTCAACACTGTTCAATAAGTGTATAATGTCACCAAAGATTATAGTATCAAGACAATATAAATTTCGATATATGAATTCTTCACGAATCGCGGGAAATTCTACCGATTCTAAGCCTAATCTATATATCGATTTTATGTCAAGTTAATGCACTGTTATTGTGAATGTACATTGATACAGCTAATATTTTAATTAATCAAATTTAAGCATACATAAATCGTGTAGATTATACAATACAATGACTCCATGTATTAATCTCACAGTTAATTTTAAAATTTGAACGCTTTGATGGGGTGTACAAATTATTTGTGTTGATACACAAGTATGTAGACATCGCATGCGCCATCATAATGACCAAATTCAAAATACGTGTTACATTGCCCTTATAATAAATTCTGCAATTTATATGAATAAATGTATTGATCTTTGTACGACAAGTATATTTCCACCAGGTAAATTCGTATTGAATTACTGTAAATGACCGAGAATATATACGATTTACTTAATACAATGTATTTCTACAGGGTATACAAAACAAAAAACATGCTTGAACATGTTGAAGTATGGCTAACAAAAGTGTTATATTAACGTTAAATATTTAAATATGAATGGAAGTAATTCTATTTCACATAGTTGTGACATCTTACAATGTCTTACTTAAATTAGAATTACGTGCATATTTGTAGGAGGACTTGTAGGTAAGTATTATGTTTATCTTTATTAGGATTTTATGCCACTTTCACAATGACTTTCTATATTGTGGCGAGCGGTTTGTATTAGAGGAGAGAGCTGGAATACCCAGAAAGAGTACAGTGTTTGATTTAAGATTATAGTTGAACAAACCTCGCTACGAACGGAATTCTAATTTACATCATGTCGAAAATTGATAATTAGTTGTTACGACAATCAACGTAGATCATTTTGTCAACAAGTCCCCTTCATTTTAGAAGATATTGGATCGATGTTTTAATTTTTTTTTTTTTTTTTTTTTTTTTGTCTTTTGTTTGTTTGTTTTTTTTTTTGTTTTTGTTTTTGTTTTTGTTTTGTGTTTTTGTTTTTGTTTTTTTTTTTTAATAAGCGGCTTCGAAAGCTTAAGGGTAAGAATGTCCTGCACTCTTCCTGTACTTATCACACTTCATGTTGGTGAAATACAGGGTAGTGGCAAGTCGATCGGATGTTGTGGCAGTTCCAGTGAGACTTGAAATCAACCTAAGATATCAACAAACAACAAAATGGATAACAGCAAGGTCAGCATTGACATTCCAAACAATCAACGCCTAGCAGAAATCGGACAAAAAATACCCAGTCTTATCAGGGAGATAAATGTATTAACTTCGTAACGGTCGGTTTAATTGAGATGCGATGACCGGATCTTTAATTTTGGGTTCACCTGAGTATATAATGCATTTAATCCTTGAAGTGGAGGTTGTTAAGAGAGAGTAAAATATCTACTAGTATATAGCGGAGAATGAATTTAAAGGATTTAGATAGACGTCGCGCAAGATGTTGGTATCACTAAACGTGACGTCAGTTTTTAACGTTCTGAGGTAAAAATACGCTAGATTTATGTGAGATGTTTTACTATGCTAATTATTTTGTTTCAGAAATGTTTTTGTTTGTTATCACTTTGAGGGATACCATTTAGAATTTTTAAAAATTTTGTTATTGAGAAATTAACTTCTTTTATTTTAATTTATATATATATTTTGTTGTTTTTTTTTTTTTTTTTTTTTTTTTTTGTTGTTTATCTATTTACTATTTTTAGAAATCTTTTTTATTTCCTTTGTGGTTGTTAAATTTATCTTTCTACCTATGACTTCATGTCTAACATATAGAAATTTATATTCTACATATATGGTATATGTGTAACAACGACATTCATTTTTAAGAAATAAAATCCTGATAAGCACCGCTTCCCTTTCTAACGTCAAATTGGATCTCAGACGTCATTTTCCGACTGTGTGACATTTTACTGAGAAATCGCAAATTTCTTATAATTCTCGTAATTCTAAATTCATTAATACATTTTGATATGGATAAAAATGCCAAGAAAATGCACATTACGAATATACTTTTCAAATCTGATGTAAAGAACAAAGTTTCTGTTCATGTTCTGTTAAAATTTGAATGTGATATGCGTCAAACGTTAATTTGTTCATTTTCGGCTCTCTGTTTCATTTAGTTGCGAAATCGCAGAAATTGATGTTAAGTCATACAATTGCAGAAGAGAGACAAAATTTCAGTTCTATTAAAAGGAGAAATGAAGGCTCATTTCCAATATAAATGAGAATGTTAGTATATGTTGCTAAGTTGAACATTGATATGATCGGAAATCGTGTTTATTATTTTGACTTCCGGAAAGATGGATACATTTTCGAAATGTGACTTGAACCGTTTTCGCCAAGAAAAGAGTGGTTTGGGTAAAATTCAAGACCTAATGATTAAATTTTTTAGGCGTATGTTTGTGAATGCATACTTATTAAAAGGCGATATTTATTTTAACTAAATTATTATCAAAGAAAAAAATGAATTAGAATCCGTTACTGCGTTTAAAAATATTTCTTTACGTTTTGTGACACCTCCGTGCACTTTAAGAGTTACATGATACTACAATAAAATTTCATTCCAATATTTTGATAAGTACATGATATCGCAAGAAAAATATTTGATTTAAAACATTATGTAAAAATCATAAGAACTAAAAGTGTTGTTTTTTAGCTTTTCCGAAGATTATCATTATCAACTTGGTCCATTTTACCGACTTTTCTATTCTCTACATGGTTCTCTTGATTCATTCGTTGGTTATTTTCCGTAAAATACGCTAATGACGTTGTAGTTTATATGAAATAATCATTTTCTATTACCAAGTGATGTAATTCACCAATAACGGTAATTTTTCGATTACCCACTTTTTTCCTGGAGTTAAATATAAAGGAATATGCGAGTTTTTAGTTACGCCTCTACAGCTGAAAAAACGTCTTTTTCTGAGCGTTCTCAAGCTTATGCGTCGAAAAAAAAATTATTTTCAAATAAAATATGTGTTTATGAGAGAAAATGAAAGTTGATGATTTATTTAATGTATAGTTTTATTTGATTAAATGTACAAATAAATTTTGGTCCATCGCTTTTGGTACCGAAAACGCTGACATCGTGACGTGATACCAATATTAAGCGCGACGTCATAGTATTTTCTTTTCTCTGTATTAGCCCTTATATAAAATTAGCTTCATAGGAAAACAACGCAGTAAAGTTGATGTCACCAATAAACTATAATGAGGCTTAAATTGGCAAAATTACCCATCTTTACCTAACAACCTTATCTTATGTAATATCAAAACAGAACTTCGAACCATGACCGAAACCATGCTATGTAAGGATTAACGTATATATTCACGCATCTGCCAACACTTTATCTAATTTGCATACTACCACATGACCAACTGTCTTAGAATCTTTCGTGTGGAGGCTGTTAAGAGATAGTAAAATATCTAAATATCTGTTTATTAGCCCTTATATAAAATTAGTTCAAAAGAAAACAAGAGCAGATTGGATACACGTAGTCCGCATAGTTTGTCCGCATAAGCATTTGGATTGGTTGTTGATAAAGTGTACTTTACAAACTCATCAAATATACTATCGACTAGACATTCTGGCATCTAAACGAAGTCGTGCTAACTGTGCTTATTGTCAAAAAATACATGTGGTTTCCCCATTTTCAATCAAGCATACATATTTTGTACCTTGCCGTCTGGTCCAAGAAAAGGATTAGATAAAGCAGAAGGTATTTTAGTTTATGAATTGGAAAACATTTAATTATGTTTATATTCTATTTCAGGTAGTAAACTAATTGGGTAATCCTGTCTCGCTGGATTGAATTGAAGAATTGAATCATTATAATAAAGTCCATGTACCTATAATATCGTACTTTTCCTCAACAATTGTGATTGCTGTTGTTGTTGTCGTCGTCTTCGTTGTTGCTGTTGAGAATATTGATAATCTTACTTTTTCATATCTGAAATTTCGCTTTATCTTCAGCAATATTTTATATCTTGCTAATTTACTCGCGATGCATAATAAGTCCATATGGAAATATATTACTTATACACATGAAATGGTACTATGATTGTAATTCCGTTCTAATTCTTTTGAAGAAGTAAGAGCGATTTATAAATTTAATTTACGACTTTGACTTGTCATATATATATTCTCTTTTGAGTGCTTGTTTTTGTCTTCAGTCAAACAAACTGACCACCTGTTATCAGAACAGCCGGCTTATACGCTACTGACTGTCACCAAATAAGGAAGATACGTCCAAATACCATATGTATACGGTGTAGACGTGAAGATCTGCATTACGAATTTTGATTTACTTGATTTGAAAGTTACCCTGGGAGTGTTCAGATGATACACTGGCCGCTAATGTTATAATCTATAATTACAATTTTAAAGTACACCGACATTTTCTTTCATTTGCATTTACGATTTCCAAATGAGGGCGTCTCATGTTCATTTTCCTTAAACGTGAATGAAATACTCGACTTGTCTACTGACGCTCAGCTATAAGGAAAATGTTAACGATGAATTTTAAGAAATAGCTTTGTTTGAAAAGAAAGAATGCTTCAACGACATTTAAATTATATGATATCCTCGTTCAAAATAAATATAAATTTTGATGCACAGAATGTGCCAATATCGTTGATTAACAATTAATCGGTTGTCCTCAGGGCCTAAAATGTTGAAAACCAAAACAATAAATAATCCAACTGGACCAAATTCAAAATTATCAAACGTGTTAAGCTGAAACAGAGTGAGGGAGATACTACTCTTTAATAGTTTTCCCAAAAGTTTACATTTTTGCAGCAGTTAATTAAAATATCGAAATACCAGCGCTACTTAATGATCTGTTGAACAGTGTAACGAAATATTTTACATAACTAGCCAAATCTTGGGAGGTTTGAGGAAACTGAATCATTTGAAGAAAACAATAAATGATTAAAACGGACAAATATACCTAAGGAGCAATCAAAACAAACGTAATCCATTGGACAGATAAACCCGGGAAGACAAATAAACACAGAAAACTAAAAAACAATGAACAACACGAACTCCTATAAAAACCAGGAGTGAACCCAGGTGCTCCGGAAGGATAAGCAGTTCCTGCTCCGTATACGACACCCGTCGTGAAGTTCAACAAAGTCAATCTGGTGGAAGTCACAAATCGGTGGAGGCAGATGAAAGGTTACGACAGTGGGAACAAGTCCAACATCATCTTAGATATTGGAACACTGTAATGGTCAATCAATTCGTGATGACGACCGTAAAATTTCCTAAGTGATGACATCAACTTTTCCTTGATAAAACCCTGGTTAAGAAGCTTTTGTGACAGCAGTAATCCTCTTTGTCGAAAGTCATGGTAACTCACGCATGCCCTTGAAAATCGGATAAGCTGAGAAACGTAGACGCCATATGCAGGCGATGCTGGTATGTTGCTACTCAAGAAGAGAAAATTAACAATAGGAAAGTTGAAGTCATCACGTTTGTCATAAAGTTTTGTCTTCAAACGTCCCTCATAGTCTATTTCAAGAAACAAATCCAAATATGAAGCGGACTTTGGTGTATCTGTAGTATCCTTAATTTCAAGCGCACTGGGGTAGATAAGATGTAGAAAGTCTTGGAATTTGTCGTTATTTAATGACAACACATCATCTATATTACGAAAAGTGAAATAAAAGGATTGGGCTAGTTTCTTTTTGTTTTCACGGAGTAGCCCTTGAATGAAGTCCACTTCATATGAGTACAGAAACAGATCGGCGAGGAGAGGAGCACAGTTGGTTCCCATTGGAATGCCGATTGTTTGTTGAAAAATTAGACCGCCAAATTCAACGAATATGTTGTCTATGAGAAAATCTAACATGTCTGTAATTTCATCTTCAGAATACTTTTTGTCAGAATCAGAGTGGTTCTTCACGAAATAAGCCTTTTCTCTACCTATTAAAACATTAATTCTAATTTAAGAGAATCAGTCAAAATATACATTCTCTAAAACCAATTGTATTAGAACAAATGGATATTGACTATTATTATATTTCGTACTTTTAGATTGATATAGAAACAGCATGTTTGACACTCGTCCATATTTTGTGATATTGCATGGTGCACTATTTTCAGAAACAGGTGATTTCCGATTCATGCGCTTTAGAGTGAAATGTAACAAACAATTATAGCACTTCAATGTAGTGCAATATCATGTTTTATGGATCACTTACAGGTGGTTGGCCTTGGGTAATATTACTGTAAAGTGGTTCATAAAACATGATATTGCACTCAGTAAAGTACCATAATTGTATAATATTTCATCCCATCTCTGAAATGAACATACCAACAATAGACATCTAGTGGTCCCCACACTATCTTCAATGAGTGAGGAACCCCACACAATATGTATAGAGCTCTAAATGATAATGGCAAAATAACCAAGTACATTTAAACGTTAGCCAGCAGAGATATAGGCCAAATATATCTTATATCTTAATTGGATGTTGAGCCTACATATACCAGCAGAGTCGGTGGTGAAAGTAAACATTCTGATACCAATTCTGGTGTTTTGTATGTGCAAAAGTAACATAGAACAGTCTAGAAGTTATTTTAATCTTTGAACATCGACAGTGGGGAACAGCTTTTATATAAAACATCTGTTTGTTGGTCTTAAAGACATTAGATTAAGCTGAAGGACACTAAAAACCAAAAAATAAATTAATTTCTGCTGTAAGTATTTACAGTGATCTGCTTCGGTCAATATTCGCACCATGTATTAAACTTATTTTTGTACTATACACGTGGTTCAATCACAAGCAATGAATCATATTATGAAAGAAAAAAACAGCAATGCCGCGTCAAAATCTGTATGTTCTCAATTTAAAAAGTAAACATCTCCACGAATGATAAGACAATTAGGTCATTTAAAGACTGAACAGTTGTTCATAGAAGCTTCTTCGGAATAGAGGCGAAAAACCGAATAATTTACTAAAAAAAAAATCAAGGCTTTGTGTGGGGCTAAAGTAGATGCCTGTGTATCTCATCCAAATTACTCATCTTCACAGAAACTCGAATGCGCAAGTTAGAATATCCCGTCTGCTGTAACATCTCATACGTGATTAATCGAGATTCGACCTTGATTTACTCCAGAATGTCTCTTGGTTTTCACATAGTTTCATTAGAATACGTTTTTTTATATACTTTTTTGTTTTGAGTCTTTCTGTTATAATTTTTCATTTAGTTACAGGGTTTATCCTTTTATAAATTATTCTTTTGTATTTCTAAGTAAATAACTGTTTTTGTGACCCCTTCATATCAACTGGCATTTCCACTCTGGCCAAACTCGCATGTCGAATCTAGTGACATTAATTTGAGGGGTCGTTAAGGGTAAAAACAAAGTTCATTTGGTGTTTGCAGGTGCAAAGAGTAAACAAGTTGAAAATAGGTCAGTATTTGTATGTCTTTAAACTCAGTTGTGTACTAATTCTATTGTATGAATTGTCATTTCTGTTCGATGACAAACCTAGTGCAAGTGGTCAGCAAACCATGCACATGATGCAATTTTCCTTTTCCGAAAGTCGATTTATTTCCCTTTTCCAGGACATGTCACTGGTCAAATACCTGTTCACGATATAAGATAGGCATATTTATTCTAATTTCATTTGCGTGTAATTTCTGTTAGTTTTGATTTTCTAACGAAATCTACAGTTAGTGCATTTAACACTACAATCGATTGTAAACTGAAATCACTGTATATCACGTTAATGAGCAATTTTAAAATTCAATGTACAAAAAATGTATGCTGTTGCTCGATCCTCATAGCAGCAAGTGAAAGTACGTGAACCAGTAAATGTCCCAGAAAGGGGAATAGTGAAATCTATAATTTATTGTTGAAATGACTTTCGGAAAAGACTTTTGAGGAGTTCGAAAATCATTCAAAAGTTTAGCCCCTTACAACAAGATCAAGTTTGTCCAATATGGTGTCTAATACAAAATTATATGTTGTCTAACAAACATCACTTCGCTTGAACTGGACAGAACATGACATCCAGTGTGATCTATCTGTGAACAAAAATTGCAAGGGAATGGGTATGAAGGCAGTTATTTTGGTAGGTATAAAAAGTAAACATAGAATGTCGGTATCTGTGTACATGTAGTTCGCACTGCACTTAATTGTACTGATAACACTATCTGAATGGTTCAATGATAATAAAAGAACAAAACAATAAAAACATGACATACAAAGATTGACTGATTTCCGGGCTCAGCCCTAACATTCCTTTTGCTGGAGTAAAAAATAATTACTTTTGTTGTTCTAGCCATTTTGAAAATTTCAAGGGAACCCATTTTAAAAAAATGTAGTGAATAATAAATAGTTTTATGGTATACTGAAACACAAAATTAAAAAAAAATCTTCATATTTTTCTTATCTATTCACGCAGAAGTTACCATGAAAAACTTTCCTTCTTTCAATGACAATTGCCTTTTTGTGAATACTTTCGTGTTTACTTTGAATTAACAGTGTCTTACAATACTCCTCATCCCAATCCAAAAAAATGTATGCTTCGGTCACTAAGCTCGTGGATCATTAGAAAAAAAATATAAAAATAAAACTGAAACAGTCAAAATTTGACAATCTATTAAAAAAAAAACGTTCCCCAATTATCATTATTCCCATTGAACAACAATAGCACTACAAATAACAACAAACTACGCAGAAAATACTGTGGGAGTAAAATACACTATGTGAACTTTTCAAACAGGACTCTGCCGTGCTATGACATCAATACATGCAGATTAGCTGTACCCGATATGCAGGTAATTTGATTTGACCAACAAACGTGGTGGCACCGTGTCATATCGTTCGTGAACTTCGCCATCTGGTCTTATCTTATCACCTTTTATATTTGAATGAATCCATATTCTGAACAACTGATCAGTCTTTTTCTTTGGCCCTGCTTGGACAGTACACAATGCAGACCTGTTTAATATTTTTGTCATTAGCCTTTACACAAATTTATGGCCAAGGATTTCAATTATTTTTCGGAACAACAGCGGGGGTAACTGGTAAGATTATTTAATAATGGCAAATACATTTTAAAAAATAATGTTATTGTATAAAGTAGATTGAATTATTTGTAAGCGTTTTCAGTGTTTTCTTGGCGTCATATGGAAAATAATGTATGACCGTCCTTAAATTCTAATCGAAGTTTTTCCATATCAAATGTTATTTTAATTCTTTATTATTACAAAGAGGTGATATTCAGTGTAAATTCTATGGTACCAATTGTGCTGCGTAGATGATGACTCATCGGTTGGGCTCAAGATGCAAAACCTTGAAAAGCAAAAGTCAATTGCCAAAATGACCACAAGTGCTGATCCAAAACCATAGATATTCAAACAAAGTGAGATGCAAGTGATCGAAAAAGACTTCAACCACATGTAAATCAAGAAAATTAGATAGATTTTTTTTTAATTTGACCTGATGGTATAGAGGATTTATAAGAACATTTCCTTGGTAGTATTTCATTACAAATTTCCAACAATTAGATTTCTGCCAATAACTCTTTTTTAGTTTCAATACAATTTTCAATGAATATAAGTCGGTAGATATACACATTTTGTCTAATATCGTCCAGTTTTCAGCTTTCAAGGCTGAAAAGTTTTAAAACCGAAAAAAAATAATTCAAAATTTCGCCGAGTGAGTGAGTTCAAATGCCCGATTAAGAATAGTAAATGATTAAATGAATCTATATTATGTTCGGTAAACAGGATTGGCGCCCACATTCATATGATAAATTTGAAGTCATTACGGTCAAGGATATGACTCGTTGCCATAATTTCATTTGATAAATACAGAAGTGTGATATTTAGAATACACTTCCAATGTACGGAAAAAGAAGGGTGCTAATAAACATGAAAAAACAATAAAGTACATTTTTTTAAATGACCATGTGCTTATTTCAAATTTCCCGGATGTTCCATGTAGACCTCGGCAATTACCGGTAAACTTCGGAAGCACTACACACCTAGACGCCGCATACGCAATGTGAAGTACGTGTCAACAAAGGAAAGACATATCCACCTAATGTCGGCTTTAAAATCTATGTTTAATTATTTTCCGTCAAAATTAATATAATTTACGATTATTGTTTGTTACTTTCCGGATATTTTAAACGAAAAAAGAGTGGAGTATGATATTTCCTGAGGCAGATCTTTAAATTTATCATTGCATCGGCTCATTTTAGGGGGTCTTCAAAATATACTCAACTCAAATACTGATGTATCAGGCAGCTGGATATTGGGGAATTTGAAGAAATTTCTGCAGTTTTAGGAAAGTCTTATTTTGAGAAGTTTTTTTACTTCGGACAAGTTGTGGCTTTAGCTCTAAACTTTACTTTAAAACTCGTGGCTGTCTGTCGTAATGTTTTTTTTTTCTGTAAGCACGTGACCCTGCTCACTTACAGAAAATGACTGATTTTAATCGAACGAAGTTAATATAAAATACACCAATTTGTTTCCTGTTACATGCCAAAAATAATTTGGGTCTGTATAGAGGTAGGAATTGTTTTTACACAATCACCATAATCAGGAATTAAGCAAGACAACATTACAATAAATATTTACTGGGAGAACTACTCAGCTGATAACGGTACTTTTAGAAGTGTTTTCTACATTATTGTACAATGACATCTAGTTGGCGTTCTTTTTAACATTTTAATATTTTAATGGGGGGGGGGGGGTAGAAGATTTGGGTCTATCGTCTAACCCTAAAATGAGATATAAATTTGACGTTGGCCTTATCGCAGGACGTACTGCTAATTCATTTAATAATATCCTCATTCCAAGTTATGTACATGTATTTTGATAGTTGGAAATGGTTGAATAATAATTGAGTAGACTGTGGATCATATGTCCCAAGAAAATGGTTAAATAATAATTGAGTAGACTGTTAGATCATATGTCCCAAGAAAATGGTTGAATAATAATTTAGTAGACTGTTGGATCATATGTCCCAAGAAAATGGTTAAATAATAATTGAGTAGACTGTTAGATCATATGTCCCAAGAAAATGGTTGAATAATAATTTAGTAGACTGTTGGATCATATGTCCCAAGAAAATGGTTAAATAATAATTGAGTAGACTGTTAGATCATATGTCCCAAGAAAATGGTTAAATAATAATTGAGTAGACTGTTAGATCATATGTCCCAAGAAAAGGGTTGAATAATAATTTAGTAGACTGTTGGATCATATGTCCCAAGAAAATGGTTAAATAATAATTGAGTAGACTGTTAGATCATATGTCCCAAGAAAATGGTTGAATAATAATTTAGTAGACTGTTGGATCATATGTCCCAAGAAAATGGTTAAATAATAATTGAGTAGACTGTTAGATCATATGTCCCAAGAAAATGGTTAAATAATAATTGAGTAGACTGTTAGATCATATGTCCCAAGAAAATGGTTGAATAATAATTTAGTAGACTGTTGGATCATATGTCCCAAGAAAATGGTTAAATAATAATTGAGTAGACTGTTAGATCATATGTCCCAAGAAAATGGTTGAATAATAATTTAGTAGACTGTTGGATCATATGTCCCAAGAAAATGGTTAAATAATAATTGAGTAGACTGTTAGATCATATGTCCCAAGAAAATGGTTAAATAATAATTGAGTAGACTGTTAGATCATATGTCCCAAGAAAATGGTTGAATAATAATTTAGTAGACTGTTGGATCATATGTCCCAAGAAAATGGTTAAATAATAATTGAGTAGACTGTTAGATCATATGTCCCAAGAAAATGGTTGAATAATAATTTAGTAGACTGTTGGATCATATGTCCCAAGAAAATGGTTGAATAATAATTTAAATAAATTTATCAATCTCTAATACTTCTAAAGCTAGTAGACTTACAATTACACTGCTTGATTTGATATTATCATATAATTTCATAATGCTTAAAGTGATATTTAATATTGTGTTATTCTGTACACCATTAATCAGACTTCGTCTCAAACGTCTATTATGGGCTTATTTAATCTTATTTCTGCGACATTACCAAATGTTTATTTAAAATAAACAAAATATTTTACTGGTGTCAGATTACTAAATATATCTTTTACATATTCTTGAATTATATCCTTTTCCAGAATGCAAGGACAAGCTTCCAAACTGTTACGCATTTGGAAAAGATTCTTGTAAGACACCATATGAAAAATGGGCTAAAGACTACTGTGCCGTCACCTGTGGGTTCTGTCAAGGTAAGAACTTAATTGTTACAGCAGAAATAAGTTAAACCATTTCAAAACATGTAAATGTGATTTTGATGACTGATGTCTAAAAAAAACCTTTAAAACTCCAAAAGTTCGCCCTCAGTCATGGCCACTGTAATCGAACAAACACATGGTCATCGGAAAAGAACAAATCTGGACAAACCCCCAAAACGTTTACTTCACAAGATAAATGGAGCTACATGTACAAAGCAGCTTCGAGTACTCGGCATTTGATTTTAAAAGTTCACCAGTGTGTTTATATTTCATAATTACAATCGCTGAGGTCGCGATCGGAAATTCGCGAATTTGTTACTCGGATATTTTGTTAGTGAAAAGTATTCGTTTTATAAAGGTGTGACAACTCCGGAACCACCATGTGAAAATAATATTGATGACTGCGAGAAATACCAGAAGACCGTATGCCAAGATACAAAATACAAACAATGGGCTTTCGATAATTGCCGTTACTATTGCCGAATTTGTTCACGTAAGTTTCATGTATTTTATTGGTTTTTGCTTATTTATTTATTTATTTTCTTTTACTTTGTTATTTAGATAATATTGATCGTAACCAACAAATACATGGTTCAATATGGAAAAAAAATCCACAAAATCAAATAACATAACGGGTTCTCAAATCTGAAAGCTGAGGAATGGATAAAAGAATACAAATGAAATCTAAAACCAAGGTGAAAAACAAACAATGGTGGTGGTGGCCTCAAATTGCAATACAACCACCATAAACCATCTATATTTAGGAATAGTTTGAATTTGGTCACATTAAAATTAAAATTTTAGTATTAGTTGGTCTGGCAAACAAATAAAAATTTACTGTTTTGAAGCTTCAGAAGATTTGAAAAAAGATGAAATTGTATGTTAGATTTCAAAGTATTAACAAGCAGTCAATCTGACACGTAGCAGATCTGAAATAGCTTAATTTTTTCTCAATATTGCAGGCCCGCCGTGAATTTTACGATGGACTTTCCTTTGCTTAAATGTTTACCACATTTGTGTAGAGATTTTCCTTTGAGAATTAATCCCTACTTCCACATACATGTCAAGGCATTCTTTCATACTACATGTATATATAAAAGCTTAGAAAAAGTTTACAAAAATTTTATGTTCACCATGTTGACTGATCATAACATCGAATGATAGAACATTATCTTTATCTGAAAATCACTTAAATACAAAACATCAACGTGGTATGAAGCTCTAAGCCACGATTCAATGATATCAAACATATATATTCAATAATATCAAACACGTATATTCAATAATATCAAACACGTATATTCAATAATATCAAACACGTATATTCAATTATGTCAAACACGTATATTCAATAATATCAAACACGTATATTCAATAATGTCAAACACGTATATTCAATAATGTCAAACACGTATATTCAAATATGTCAAACACGTATATTCAATAATATCAAACACATATATTCAATAATATCAAACACGTATATTCAATTATGTCTAACACATATATTCAATAATATCAAACATGTATATTCAATAATGTCAAACACGTATATTCAATAATGTCAAACACGTATATTCAAATATGTCAAACACGTATATTCAATAATGTCAAACACGTATATTCAATAATGTCAAACATGTAAAAACATTCTCGATTGCATCGTGATCGATAAACACGATTTGGTTGCACGTCAAATGTAAAAGATGTTAATTCTTAACAGTTTTAATAATATACCAGACTAAATATAAAACTAGAAAGTTATTGTTGGAATCGACAGTGATCCCCTCATCCCTCGTAATTAGTTGGGTCATTTACCCAAAGTAAAAAAATATAAAACCTTGATTCTCGTCTAAAAATACTACGCAATTATTCTATGAAGAAATTAAATCAATAAACCCGATGAAAAATTTTTAAATTTAAGTCACAAGTTTAAACTAACAATTTAAAAAAAAACGACCACTGTAGACTCAAAGTTTTGAAAGTTAAAATTCGAAAACCTTAAATTTTGAAGAAAGAAAATGCATAAATCAAAATTTCAAAAACTTTATAGATAGTATGTAACAATTCTATATAACAATTAAATTCCGAGACCAAAAAGTGAAGGAGGAGTTGATGTCACAAGAAGGGGTGACGGTCGGACGGAAGTAAAGTCTTATTTCGATTAACAAAACAATAGGAGACTCATAAATATAAGCGAGTCTTACAAATAGTCATGGAATTCCCAAAATTGTGTTCTGAATAGAACAAAGACCTCAACACAATTTTTTATTTGTATTCTTTCAGCTGGAGCGCTAGCAGCCAAAGATGCACTGATAACAACGCTACCACCTGCATGTAAGTTACTATCACGGATGCAGATATTCATGGCTATGAAACATTACGATTTTTATATTGAATCGAAGGTTTTCTTGTCTTATGTTTTTTAAATTCACCTTTTTATTTTCGTTCATTACCTTTTTCCAGTTATTAAATTTATAATAATAATAATTTATTATTATTATTATTATTATTATTATTTTCCTTGGTTTGTTTATGTCAAGGAAGACAAAATTAAAAAAAAAAACAACACGATGGCTATTGAAATTATTTTTAGTTTAGGGATTTTAGAGGCTAAATAATCTAATGTCAGTTTTTGCAATTATTTCCTACGAGTTCTATTTGCAGAACTTAAAGAAATTGTGTTGAACAAATTTATTTTGAACTTTTTCATGTTGCACTTATTATCATATTACACAATAGAAAACTTTATAAAAATCTTAGTATACAATAAAAAAAACTTTTTAATTGTTGTTCATCGTCTAAGCATTTTTTTATACGTTTCTACTATGTCATTTTGTTTCTTATCTATTTTTATAGTGTGTGTTGATAAACTTGATGATTGCAAATTGTATGGAAAATCTTCATGTGTAGGCCAGTATAAAAGCTGGGCAAAAGAGAACTGTAAACGTTACTGTGGAATCTGTACAGGTTAGTCTTGTATAACCTACTTTGGTCAGTTTACGCTTAAATATATATCGTATATTTTCCAAAAATGAAAACAATCCTTAATTAAAATGCATATATATGAGAAATGTCATAGCATGACCATTACGACAAAACAAGGCATTATCACATGATTATTACCGATTATGGAAAAACGGGGCCATTATGAAATCAGAAAAGTCAAGATAGCTAATCATTTCTGAGGATTTTGTCACATGGAATTTTTTCGTTGATTGTGGTGATCGTTGTATTCTGTTTTACGTGACTTCTATTTAATACATGTTCTTCATCAGATATAGTTAAAAAAAATAAATGCCATTTTTCTTCTATCCAGCACCCTTACAATACCTATTACAAACAAGCAGATATGATAGGGAATAACTGGCAACAAGATACAACTGATTAAAGATTGCAATAAGCATATACATGTAAAAATCTCTGCGGCATTCTTCCACTATATGCTTTTCACTAAAATTGCCTTTTTTTCAGTTGGTTAATAAAATTATTTAAAAATGAGTATTTTTATAATGGCCCTGTAATGTGTCCTCGATCTGTAATAATGACACGAAATAATGGTCCGAGTCAACATGACATGAGGATGGCTGTAATGACGCTCAGCGTTCACTTGAGACATTATAGCCTTCCTCGTGTCATTATTACCTTGGACACATTATAGGACCCTTATAAAACAGCCATTAATTGATACTATATTATATTACTTTTATTGGTAGTAAAATTGCTTTAATTTCTCAACCAGTCAAATAATAATTATATTTGAACAACGAAATTAATGAAATTAATTTTTTAAGACAAATACATTAAAAGAGAATTTAAAGGAAAGAATGAAGCATTAAAACGATGTTTTAAGTCGAAAGTTCTTCAATGCTTTCGAGAGACAAAACCTGTCCATGCGAAGACCAAACTTTTTTCCATCAAATTTTAACTCACTTATATCTATTAAAACTTACATATCATCCTTTTTTCGAGTTGATTCCATGTATCAGAATATTTTCGAATTGTATCTGTTATTTGAAAAATAAACTGAAAACTTTGAAACCAGAGGACCAACATTAATTTAAAGCATGAACAATATTACTGTAGGATTACCAACACCAGCACCGCCATGCAGGGACAAAATACCAAACTGTAAGCAGTATCAAAAAAGCGCATGTACATCCCCGGAATATAGAGGCTGGGCTGAAGACAACTGCAACAAGTATTGCGGGTTCTGTTCAGACGGAAGTACAAGTGGTAAGGAGACATTGTTGAAAACATTTGTTTTGAAACGTTTTTCTATTTGTTCTGATAATTTTCGTATATTGAATTATTATACTTAGTGTTTGTTAGTAACAATTCCATATTTTAAATTGTTATCTACGTAGTAAAATTTATATATTTTTGCTTGAAAGCTTCAAAATTGATATATTAATTTGCTTATATTTGCTTTTTGTTTGTATACATGATATGTATTGGCTTCACCCTGTAATGTGTATTTACCCTTTTCACAGCCTATGCTTATAGTTATAAGATTTCTCGCTTTCTTCAATGTTGAGCTTGGGAAAGCTTGGGAAAGACAAGGTAAGTAGATGCAACGACCAGACCGTTTTACATAATGACTTCGGTCTGATCAAACTGATTTATATGATCAGACAGTAAGTTAAATAAGTCTCTTTACACTCTCTTTTGTCATAAAAAAACTGTATAAAGACGACAAATGCAATCATAGTCATAACATATATGATTCGTCCATTGGAAATGTAATTATATCTTCTCTACAAATTTGAATTGATGCAGAAGAAATCCTAGGTTTCTCTTCAGGTAGGTAGTCTATCTTTTTATCATCTGTTTCGGTTTTGATTGATTTTATATGTTTCCCGCATTTTAGCAGCAGCTTTTTTCTTTTAAAATTATACACATTCCAAATACAATAAGCTTAGCTCATGCTTAAAATTTTAGAATTGTATGGTGAGCAGGCTGATCATTTTGAATCTCAATATATCCTAAAATTCAGGCATTGTATCTGTTATCTGCTATATTTTGGAGCATAAAGCATAGAATAATGGTTTTCTATTTTCCTTTTCCAATTAATAGAAGATTGAAAAAGCAATTTCACATAATAGCAATTTTTTGATCCTAATAACTTTATTCTCGTTACAAATAAACTAACTAATAGTTCAAAAGACAATGAGGATTTAACTAATACTTTAGGTAATCAACCACCAACTAGAACTCCCATTACATCTGCTCCACTTATTCCTCAACTAACAGGTGCCCCTACTCCATCAGGTAAGTAAAAGAAGGAAGTCACTCTTAGCAGTCATGGTAAGATAACTTTATTGCAGCACTCTAGTGCGGTTATAATTCTATGTATGAGGCAGATATCGCGAATTCACTAGGATGAGTAAACTTGAGACCTGAATTTATAGTTATACACACGCAAGACAGATCTTGCATTTTAACCGGAATTTTGGCGATGCACGACTTGTTGATGGTATTTTGCACCAAACAGTGATGAAGGAAAATTTGGTTAGCTGTCCCTCAGACAGCTTCTAGTTAGTTCGAAAAAGGAATTACAATTGACTCTCGTTATTATAAACTCTTTTATATCAAACCTCCTTATATCTCAAAGTATTGTTTTTGTCCCTAGAATAAACTATATTTCCTCCTGATATCTCAAACCTCTATTATCTAAAACCCTTGTTATCTCAAACTATTTTTGTTGGTCCCTTCCTCTTTGAGATAACGACAGTCAATTGTATTTGTTGGAAATTCATTATAGGTGCATCTTATACATATACATTGCAGTTAATATATGTAGCAATGTAGAAAAGTATAATTTGTTTGAAAAATTCCTTGTCTATCTAGCTTTTTATCAATTAAAATTTTAAAAAGTTTTATTTAATTTTACTAAAACTGAAGCCAATACTAATACAAGGTAAAAATTATAATTTAAAAATATCATTGTATATATGTTTGAACTAATCTTATTGTGTTTTCATTTGTAGGAACATTGGCTCCACCATTGCCGGGTACATATTATATATCATTTTTCTGTGAACCATTCATGTCATACTTCCTTGTACACATTTCATTATTAAAGAATAAAACTCATTCAGTGTTATCCTTCTCGTTTCTTCCTCATCATTTTGTTATATGTTTGTATCCATACCCATCTTCTGTGATTGTAGAATTCACCAAATTCCACCTATATATCATTGAAAAATGAATATACATATATGTTCTTCTTCAATCAATTTGCTTTGCAAATATTCTACTGCTTAAAAACGAACAAATACATCCAAATTTTAAGCCACATAAATCTGAAATCGCCTTCAAAATGTGCTTTAGTTTCTGTGCTGTCTTGGTCTAGTTTTGTTTAGTTTATTAAACGTTTTTATTCTTTTAGTTATACATGTATCCTTGTCGCGTTTGTTTGTTGTGTTTCTCCTGAATTTGTTTTTCCTAGGACTTCGAATTTGTTTTTGTTTTTGTTTTTTTGTCCCACTGTTTTGTCGCTTCGGTCTTTTTTGCCGATATTAATTGTTCCCATTTAGTACAATTGTTGCTTTGTTTTTGTTTATATTTCATATACACATGTCTCATTCAATGCACATCCCTATATTTTCCGCTTATGGATTTTCTTTAAACTCATTAAAACATAATGTAATTACTTTACTAAGTTTTATTTCTATTCTTGTGTTAACAGCATACATTTGGATTGAATAAAGAAAGCAAAAAGGGTCAAACCATTTTGTTTATTTCTTTTGTTTGTTCACTGCATTTTTTTAATAATTTGTCTTAGGTTGACACTTTGCAATAAACAGGCGTATACACATGTATATTGCATTTTTAGTTCTAATAACCTCAGAAAATCATATTCTAGAATTTCTTATTATAAATTCTTTTCAGTATGGCATTTGACAAAACCAACCGTAAGGATTTTAACATTGTAAAGAAATTTAATACCTGTTTAGAAAATATCATTGTTAGTAGCATGTATTTTGAAAATCATGAATTTTATAATACGTAAGTAATGTATATTTACTTGAGTACATATTTACTGTAAGAATTACATTGAATACATTCAGAAACAACTTTCCTGAAATCAGAGATTGAATTATGAAACAGCATACAACGTAATGTATATTTTTGTTATCTAAATAAAAAAAAGTTAAAGTTCTCTAATGCCTTGTAGGAGGACGAAAAAGGAGTAGTGGAGTAGGATCTAGCACAGGTGTGGGAGAAAACATTCTATTTGAAAAACCCAAACAAAAAGCAACTCCAAAACCTACACAACCACCAGCTACTATGGCACCAACAACCACTATGGCACCAACACAACCACCAACCACAACACCAAAGCCGACGACAACCGAAAAACCAAAACCGAAGAACAATGCCTTGGCACCGGGATCCAGTGCTAAGGGAGGTGAAGGCGGCGTAAAAAAAATTGGTATGTAACACTAGTATTAGACACGATCAAATGCAAAAAGATAAATAGAAATTGTCTGGACTTTCGTGTTCTTACCTTGTTTATTGTTATATCAACATTTGTCGTTCTAAATATTATATTTAAGACGTAATCTTTTTACAAAGGCAAGCATCATACGGTAAATAGGGTCAAGCAACTTAAATAAGGTATACTATAAGAGGACCACAAGTAGCCGTTTGGTATGTGATATTTATTTTCCATACAATCCTAAAATGTGTTCATGAAAGCTACCAGATGTGTTTAAATCAAACAATCAATGTTTTATTGTCATATAAATCCTGACGATCTGTGACAAAAAATAAACAAAAATAATTCATAACACTTGAAAACTTAATAAAATAGAAAAGCAAAGTGGAAATCGTGAACTAGTAAATCTATATATACACAGATATATAGTTACAAGTTTATAAGTCCCCTGTTCTCAGTTCAGTTGACTGTTTAATGAAGGAACTAACATTTTACACTTGCTATGGGGTTGATGGCAGAGAAAGTACACAAATACAAGTGAGCACTCTGTCCATCAGTCCGTCAGTCCGTCCGTCAGTAACACTTCAGTTTTACGGGGTTTTTTCATAGACCGTATAACAACTGATCTAATTTTTGGGATGTGAGCTTATAATGACGCGTAAAGAGTTATTGCCTTGAAAATAGAAGTTACTGTCACAATGATAGTTTTCCGGACTTTTTTTTGCAATCCATTTCACCAATGTTGGTATGTGAGCTTATAATGATAAGTTACAGACCAAGTTTGACTTTCACGCTGATCGGATAATTATTGTGAGATTTATTGCCCTTGGAGATAAGAATTAATGTCAAAATATTAGTTTTTCGGACTTTTTTGCAAACTCGTATACAAAGTGATTTTATTGTTGGTGTGTGAGCTTATAATGATAAGTTACAGTTTGAGTTTTATGCTGATCGGTCAATTATTGTGAGAATTATTGTCCTGGAAATAGGAATTATTGCAAGAATAATTGTTTTCCGGACTTTTTTAGCAAACCTCTTTACCATGTAATCTGTTTTTGGTATGTGAGCTTAATATAATGATGAGATCTAGATAAAGTTAGACTTTATCCTCATTGGATAATTATTGTGAGAGTTATTGCCCTTGGAGATAGGAATTATTGTATAAATATATAATTTTTCTGGACTTTTTTTTGCAATCCATTTCACCAATGTTGGTATGTGAGCTTATAATGATAAGTTACAGACCAAGTTTGACTTTCGCGCTGATCGGATAATTATTGTGAGATTTATTGCCTTGGAGATAAGAATTAATGTCAAAAAATTAGTTTTTCTCAAACCCTTATACAAAGTGATTTTATTGTTGGTATGTGGGCGTATAATGATGAGTTACAGTTTGAGTTTTATGCTGATCGGTCAATTATTGTGAGAATTATTCTCCTTGGAAATAAGAATTATTGCAAGAATAATTGTTTTCCGGACTTTTTTAGCAAACCCCTTTACCATGTAATCTGTTTTTGGTATGTGAGCTTAATATAATGATGAAATCTAGATAAAGTTAGACTTTATCCTCATTGGATAATTATTGTGAGAGTTATTGCCCTTGGAGGTAGGAATTATTGTAAAAATATTAGTTTTCCGGACTTTGTTTTGCAAAATCCTTTTACCAATTGATCTTATTTTTTATATGTGATCTTATATTGATAAGATGCAGATCGAAGTTGACTTTCAGGCTGATCAGACAATTATTGTGAGAGATATTGCTCTCGGAAATAGGAATTATTGTCAATACCAAGTGATCTTATTCTTGGTAATTGAGCTTATAATGATGAGCTACAAATCAAGTTTTAGTTTCGGGTAATTATTGTGTACCCCTTGAAAACATATTTGTAGGATTTTTAGGGATCATTCTGTCCATACATCCACATCCGATTCAGTCAAGGAGCATTTGGTGTGTTTTCTTACAGCTCAAACCGGTAGGGGACATTTGTGTCCTCCGCTGTGAAGCGACAGAGAGACATGGTGATAGTATCCGTCCGTGTGTTTGTCCGTCTTCTCTCCGTCCGTCCGCAAAACCTTGTGGACACATCTCCTCTGAAATTACTTGGCGGATAGCTTTCATATTTGGTAGGATTAATTGTTTTGAACTGTAGATGTGCGTACTATACTGCCATTTTGATTCAACAAATTTTGTAGGACTTATACTATTTTCAACATTTCTCAACAATAGAAGACCTTGTGGACGCACTTCTCTGAAACTGCTTGGCGGATAGCTTCCATATTTTGTAGTGTTTATTGTTATTAAGTGTAGATGTGCATACTTGACCGCCATTACCGCCATTTTGATTCAACAAATTTTGTAGGAGTTATGGGACTGCGACTATTTTCAACATTTCTCAACAATAAAAGGCCTTGTGGACGCTTCTCCTCTGAAAACGTTTGTAAGATAGCTTCCATAGTTAGTAGGATGTATTGTTATGAAGTGTAGATGTGCATACTTAACCGATTCTGTAGAGGCGGGGGAATATGGCTACGTGTAGCAATCTTCTATTACTCAGCAATACACTCAGAATGCTTGTTACATATGACATTCAATTTTATTTCAGATTTCTCGAACAACAGCGAAAAGACAACACGTATGTTTGCTTTTCATAAATAATCATAATACAAATTGTAGAGTATATTTGGTAATTTAACCTCATGATTCATAGAAACAAAATATGTATTTCAGTGAAACAAACAAAACATCATATTCGTACTTCTTTAAGAAAAAGTAATGTCTGACAGCAACAGACTGAAATTAAAATATCGTTTCGTCGATCTTTCGTTAAAAATGGTTCCAAATTTTCCCATAATTTCCAGTTACCACTGTGACAGATATATTTAACAAGCAATAATATAGCCTTAGTATTTGTTACTCTAACACAGATTTCAAACTGTTGCATCAGACATTTTCTGGATTATCCTTCAACTGTCAAAAATCGAAAATTAACAAAAGTCACCAAAACATTGTGAGCACTAATTCAGAAAAGACCTAAACTGTATAGTCAAGATACTGACACAAAAAATTCGCATAAATACAAAGGAAAAAATCATATAACGTCCATTAACAGATAAATCTTGGAATCCTTAAAACAAAAATTAAAACCCTCAAAACCAGAAGGTATTGAAAATATATAGATTAAAAACATCATTAAAACTAGCTGTTTCGGAAAGGAAAAAATCCTACTCCATTTAAGATATTTATAGTGCTATCGAGTAAGGAAAAGGAAAATCTTTCATTTGACAAAGAAAGATAGGGAAACAGAGGAAATATGTGCAGCCAAAATAAATCAAAAGTTGTAGTCAGTGAAATGATAATGAGCACTATGACGTTCTGATATCATAAGATATCCAATATAAAGAACATGGGTAAAGTATATTTAATGGTATTATCTCTCAAAATAAAGTATACCTCTTACACATGCCATTTGAAGTCATTACGTTTATTGTATAAGTTTGTCTTTAAGCATCCCTTGTGAATTTCAAGACATAATGTAAACGCCTTACTTTTGTGTATTCGTAATTCTCAGCTTCAATTTCAATGAATTAGATGAGATGCATACAATTCTGTCATGACAAACCTCTATCTTCATACATGTAACATTATATAAAGCAGCATATCAAAATATGGGATATATTATCATAAAATTTAATTTTAATTATTTCCAGAGGCACCACAATCCGGAACAACCAAGAATGGCACAGGTGAGAGTTAATTCCGATTATGCTGTTCGTTGTTTCTGTAATAATTGCATTTCATCATATATTTCAAACAATCATTGTAATTTATACAACAATTCTTAGTTTTATAGTCTAAAAATTTTCATATTCCTTTTTAGCTCACCTGAGCTAAAGGGTCAAGTGAGCTATTCTCATCACTTGGCGTCCGTCGTCCGTCGACGTCCGTTAACTTTTTACTAAAATTTTCTCCTCTGAAACTACTGGGCCAAATTGAACCAAACTTGGCCACAAGCATTATTAGAGTATCTTATTTAAAACATAAACAAAGGTCCGATGACCTCGCTTGTCAACCAACATGGCCGACATGGCTAAAAATAGAATATAGGGGTAACTTGCAGTTTTTATCTTATATCTCAAAAATTTAAGCATTTAGAGCAAAACTGACGAAGTAAAAATGTTGATCAGGTCAAGATCTACCTGCCATGAAATTTTCAGACGAATCGGTTAATCCTTTGTTGGGATATTGTCCCTGAATTGTTAATTTTAAGAACATTTTGCAGTTTTAGGTTATTATCTTGAATATTATTATAGATAAAGACAAACTGTAACCAGCAAAAATGTTCAACAAAGTAAGATCTACAAATAAGTCAACATGACAAAAATCATTGTTCAACCCCTTATAGGAGTTTTTGCCCTTTAAAGACGGCCACCGGCGTAAACATTCCTTTAAAGATCTATTCCTGTGAAACCAATTGCCACCAAATTTTGGTGGAATGGTCCTTGGGTGGCCCCGTTCAAAATTTATGTCTGGCATTCCCGACTTCCAACCGACATGGCTGCTGTTACTAAAATATAAAAAGGGGGGGATGAATTTCAAATTTCTTCTTCTATGAAACTACAAGGCACATTGAAACCAAACTTGGCAGTAATGGTCCTTAGGAGGTTTTCTTTCAGAATTTTGTCCGATGACCCAGACTACTAACCAAGATGGCGGCACAGCAGAACTTAGTTCAACATAGGACCCAATAGGAAAATTCATTTTATAATCTTCTTGTCTCCAAACACTAAGCCAATTAGAACTAGACTTAGTAGCAATAGTCATTTGATAGTCCTCTTCAAGAATTATGTCTGATGACCCGGGCTGTCAACCAAGATGGCCACCATGACCGAACTTAGTTTAACTCAGAGCCCTATTTGAAATTCATTGAAAAATCTTCTTGTCTGAAATCACTTGACCAATTGAAACCAAAAATTGTAGCAATGGTCCGTAAGAGGTCTTCTTTCAGAAATATATCCGATTTCGTCGACTGTGAACCAAGATGGCCGCCACAGCCGAACTTAGTTTAACATTGGACCCTCTGGGAAATTCACGCAAAAATATTCTTTTTTTCTGGAAACACTAAGCCAATTAGAACCAGACTTGGTAGCAATGGTTCTTATAAGATGGTCCTCTTTGTGAATTGTGTCCGAATACTCGGACTGTCAACCAAGGTGGCCGCCACAGCTGAATTTAGTTTAACATAGGGCCCTATAGGAAAATTCATTGAAAAACCTTCTTGTCTGAAAACACTTGACCATTTGGAACTAGACTCGACTGCAATAGCCCTTAGGAGGTCCTCTTTCAGAAATATGTCCGATTTCGTGGAATGTGAACCAAGATGCCTGCAACAGCCGAACTAAGTTTAACATAGGACTCTATGGGAAATTCACCTAACAATTTACTCGTCTGAAATTACCGAGCCAATTGGAACTAAAGTTTGGTCCTTAGATGATTCTCTTTCAGACTTGTGACCGATCAATCATTGATTGGCAACCAAGATGGCTGCCACAACCGAACTTAGTTTAATATAGGACCGTATGGAAAATTCATTTAAAAATCTTCTTGTCTAAAACCACTTAGCCAGTTGGAACAAAACTTAGGAGTAATGGTCCTTAGATGGTTCTCTTTTAGAAAAGTGTCTCTTGACCTGGGCTGTAAACTAAGACAGCTGCCACAGCCAAACGTAAATTAACATACAACCCAATAGAAAAACCAGCCAGATTGACTGCAAAACTTAAATTTTTAATCCTCCTCAAGGTGAAAAGTTAAATCCAGGTGAGCGATACAGGCTCTTGAGAGCCTGTAGTTTATGTTTTGCAAATTCGCTGCCCATTTGCTGTATGTTACATTATCTTTTTAATACATTTTTACAATATACGTGTTACGTCAATGTATCAAAGAATTGTATTCTTATAACGGCTATTAATTCCAATAAAAAGAAAAAATATACCAACAGAGCAAACCAAAAACACGCAACCAATTCGACAGACAAATCCAAGAAAACAAATGTACAACCACAAGCACAACAAATAAACACAGAAAACTAAAAAAACAATGAACAATAAGAATCTTTCGATCTTTTATATTTCGCCAGTTAAACCAGTTAGGAACTTACTGTATAATATTTTGATAATAAAATTCTTTGAGAATAATTTTGATGCACATTTCATGTATTTACGACTCATCAGTTGAGCTGACGCCTAAAATGTTGATTACCAAAACAACAATCCAAAAGGTTGAAGAGCAAATTCAAAAATACCAAAATCGTTAAAGGGGGTAAAGCCAAAATCAGCTGAGGACAGAGCTATGCACCAGGGAGATTCTCCTTAGTTTTCACAAATTTTACAATTTTGTAACAGTAAATTTAAATTATAAATTTTGGGCTAGTATCGAAATACTAGCAACTGAGCCGAAGATAGCTCGGGGACTTGGAATAAACCATCAGTGGTATAGACTCAGTGGTAAAAATAAAATTCTTTGATACCAATTTTGATGCACAAGATGTGGTGCACATTTCGTCTATTTACGACTCATCAACATTGCTCAGCTGTACTTTTGTATTAAAGCTGCTGGTACAGGATCATCCGCCGGAGGTATGTACATGTATTGTATGTTCTATGAATTTTTATTAGTGTACATAATGAAAAGTACCTATAAAAATAAAGAGTAAATTTAATTTCCATTAAAAGCAATATTGGGAACAGATCTAGAATTTGTTAATTCTCTTTATTGAGAGATGCTATCAAAGAGATAACAGTGAACTAGGAATGGACCAGAAAATGTTTTAAAATTATTTATCTTTTCTATTGACTGATTAGTATAATGAATAAACATGTGTTTTGTGTTGTTTTCCAGGAAAAACAACAGCACCTCCAAATACTGGAACTCAGGGTAAGTGGGGTTTTTTTTCATTAATTCAAACGAAAAATAAACTTTAATCATTATTCATGTTTTCGATCGCTACCTGAAATGATTGTTACATTGCAAAAAATGGTAGAAACTATTTTATAAATTTCAGAAATATTTTTCTTGTGATTTTGAAGTCTCAGAATACCTTTGAAAAACATTTTGAAATCAGTTTTTTTTTGGTGTTAAAAGTATACCTTTTGGAGCTACTGTTTATATATAATTAAATATATTTTACGGCCTTACGACGTAATGCTCCAAATACGACAAAGGTTTTTAAACTATCTACATGGGGTTCAGAAAAATGAACCTGGTTTTAGTTTGGATCATTTCTCTTTGCACACAAATTGCCGAACGATTTATGTGACAAGAGTGTGTAGGTTGACTTCCACTTCAAAGACTGTAATTTCAGGCTAACTTTATTCATAATTATGTGTTGGTTGTATAAACCAAATATTACTGTATTTTCCATAAGGCTTGATGATAATGCAATATATAAATTTGATATTTTTTATATATTTTTTTTTAATTTTTTGTCCCACGGATTTTTTAAGTGTTGGTCGTTTGTTGATTTGTTTTCAATATGCATAGCCATTTGTTTATTATAGGTTTGGCTGTTCTATTGAACAAACGTGTCTTGGGTCATTTGTATAGAGACGCTTTATTAAATTTTTGAAACTATTATTTAAAGTCTTTTAGCAAGTTGGTTTCTATATTGTAAACTAAATTATAATACCCAGCATTTAGTAAATCGTATAGGCTATTAAAACTTCATCAATAAATGTATATTTTTCACCCATTTCATAAAAAGGGAAGATTATCGAATGCATTTAGATTGGCAATAGATATACGGTGACAATTTTGGTTTATAACTATTTATGCATTATTTTTAGCACCAACAAAGGGTTCTGTCACAACCAAAGGTACTCGTATGCAAATAGTGGGCTAGAGTAGATATATCGAAATATCCGATATTAACAGCATGTTTTCAACTTGTTTTCGTTTTTAATAGATGTATCTTATATATATAATTTTTTTGGCAGACTTTTGTTGATGTCATATCTCACACAAAGTCTTCTGTATCAGGATTAAGTGGAGTCTTTAAAGTTTATATATAGGCATATACGTACGAATAAATTTCAAAACAGTTCTTGACCGTGGTTTAAAAGGATTGAACTTTTTTCTGAATATAAAACATCAAAGTTTAACAGAGTATAGCATTTAAACATCTATACATCTATGTATTCTTGTAAAAACTCAGTCTATGTATTTTAGCGCCAACAAACGCTCCAGTCACAACTAAAGGTACTGGTTCTTTAATAGTATGCTAGGCTAGTTTTAATCCAAATATTTTATTCATACGTTTGAAATATTGTTGTTTGAAGGAACAGTTAAGTTTTAATATTTTGTAATCAACACTGAAATCATACACTGTATACATGTGAAGGCATGATACGAATATATGAAACACTGTTTAGTTAAATCGTACAAAATGTATACTTTGGTACAAATATAGAAAAAGCTACTTTAAGTTCAAGTTCTTGTTATAGTATATATATCTCGTATATAAATTTTTCTAGCTCCTACCCAAGCACCAGTAATTACAAAAGGTATCACTTTTTAGCTAGATATTCTGAAATACTATCGCTAGTTAGTCATACGTTTTTATTACATTAATATTTATTATTGCCACTCGGTGGAGACCTCTGATGGTTGACTCCAAATCTTCGAGGGTATAAAGAGGTCAACTACTATTGAAATTATACTATACAATTTGCTGTTGTAAAATGTGAAATTTGTGAAAACTAAGGAAACGTCAATCGTGCTGAACTCTGTCCTTACGTTGCTTTGGCTCTACATTTTTGGTCGTTTTGGCATTTGAATCTTTTGAAAACAAAGGAAATATCCCTCACGCTGAACTCTGTCCTTACATTGCTTTGGCTCTACATTTTCGGTAGTTTTGGCATTTGAATATTGTGAAAACTAAGAAAATGTCCCTCATGCTGAATTTTGTCCTTGCGTTGTTTTGGCTCTAAAGGTATCCCTTTTTAGCTAGATAATACTGTCGCTAGTTATTCATATGTTTTTTATTAAATGTACATCCATTCATTCAGCCACTTTGTGTCCCACATAAACTGCGAGGTCTTTTTTTCAGAACATCTTAATTTTGTCTATAGAATATCTAGATAAACGTTTAATGTATCTTTTGTTTACTTTTGTGGTAACTCATTATCGCTTTTCCAATAGGTAGATGCGTCAATTATTTAATGAGAGTAGATTTTCAGTTTTCTGTGTACAATTAATTGATTTTTGTATAATATCTGACAACACTGTTAATATAACATTAATAATAAAAAAAATAAATTTGAATCATGCTGACCATGAGGATATGCCTCATCGTTGTATAAAATGTGTAAAATCGGTATATTATGAAGCGAATTTGTATATAGACAAAGGCTACTTTTACTTTGTATATCTCGTGTATAAACTTTTATAGCTCCAACCAAAGTACCAGTCACTACTAAAGGTATCATTAGCTATAGAATCTGTAGTATCGTTGCTAGTTATATGTCACTGAGCTACAATGTAGCAAATTCTGTATTTATGCCGTCAAATGTGTCAAGATTATATTGGTATCTTTGATGAATTGACAGAATAACGTCAAGTACACGTGACCCTACGATAAATCTCCAATTGACTTAAATACGAAGTCACTGTAGTAGAAAAATGACTTTTTAATATGTGACTTCAGGTTTCCTTTTTAATGTCAAACGGTACAGAAATTTGAGTCTGAAAAAAGCATATGGTCTGCTAATTCGCGTATGGGTCTAATGTTGGAAAAGTCATCTTGTATATTTTCATTCTAAATTTTCTTTAAATATTAAAACATATCTTTGTAAAAAATATGATATTCATAAAATCTATATGGTAGATGCCTGTTTGTTCACAGAGTTTGGCTAGGAAAAAAATAAATCAATATTATTGAATGCTAAAGAGGATTTCTATATGATATCCAAGATTTGTGTTTCATATATCGAGATATAAAGCTTTTTATAGATATTAAATTAAAAATGTCTTTTTTAAGGATGATCGCTGGTCTAATAGGAAATAAATAGGATTTGAAACAGGTGTTTTAGTTTGAGAGAACATATGAATAGTAAACAAATAAGCAAGAAAAAAATGTAGGTTCATGTGCTCATTTTAGAGCTATAAGGCCTTGAAAATTTGGAGGAAATGGGTTTTCTCTGGATTTTTCATTGTCTTTGCATTGACAACTTCAGTCTCTCAAAAATTTATGAAAAAATAAAATTTTGTCAAATACAATTTTAAGGTATATATGATTGAATTATAAAAAAAAGTGGGGGTTCATGGGCAAAAAATTTCATGTTTAAGAAATGGATAAAACCAGAGGATTCCGAAAATCTGACAAAAAGACCAAAACATGACCAGCGAGCATCCTTAATTGTGTTTTAAATGCATTAAGTATAATTTTCGTATACAAGATACACTGGATAATCGTTGATTCTTTAAAAATAAACCACGAAGCTGCAGGCGGAGTGATTTATGTATAATTAATATATGGTATTTCTTAAATACTGAATGTTAATTCGTGCTTTTAAGCAAACACTTTGTAAAAAATACATTGTGAAAAGAGTGCCACCTTGAATTGCATACAACATGTGAACATAGAAGTGTATAGTAGATCATGTTACTTTTGGTTATGAGTACTTCTTGTTTAAAATAAGTTTGGTTTTTGGTCTTCCAAATGTTTCGGTTTTAATACTGCTGATGAGAGGTAACTCCTTGAAATGCGTCGTATACAGCATAGTATAAATTTACTATATCTAATATTAGTATCTTTGGATTGTTATGTTTTTCCTATAGACATTAGACTTTTTTATTTACACATCATGGGCCCTTGTCAGCAAAGATACATGATCATAATACAATAAATCTACCTAATATTTCAGCATCTTTTCCTTCAAAACCACCTGTTATCACTTCAGATATTATTTTTTTCAGAAATATAAAACTTTAGATTTTCATTTTACTTTCTTTATCTTTTAACCTGACAGTTTAAATCAATTTCATTTAAAAATCAACACAATATTTATTACTTCTAGGCTTTTTGTTTTCTTTCTTTCTTTCCTTTGTGATTTCGTATTATATTTTGTATAATATTAATTTTTAAATTAAAATGTAGAATGAAAGATAATACGATGATTACTATAAATTTTTATTGTGATTGTTGAGTTCAAAATTCTCTAAAATGTTTATATGGCCTATACTATAGGTACCAATCCGCCGACACAGGTCCAGACAACACAAGGTATTCCGCAGCTAGTTCTCTGTATAGCTAGTAAACATTAGTACTTATAAAAATATGGTTTTGTATTTGATATTTAAGAGTGTATGGGGGACTTTTTTTTAGATTTAGTAACAAAAATTGGGATATGATGTCTTTATTTCTTCTGGATATAGTTCTTGCGTCTACTGGTGACGGAAGTTATAGTAGTCCCCCTTTCTTTCAGTCAAGAATAAATTATAGCAATCTTCGGAGATAAACTTAAAATATCTTTAATATAATAAATTTGAAAAAAAAATACTTGCATGAATTATAGAAGAATGTAAAAATCACCTTCATATTTAGATTAAAGTTAAGGTGTATCGTAATAATTTTTGTGTTAATTCAAAAAAAATATTTTACTTGACTTTGACTGATAATATTTAATAAATTTTAGCTTCTCTCATATATTACATTATGAAATGTCACTTAGATATATCTGTTAGTAATTTCTGGCATACTAATGTATTGAAAAAGTTAAGCAACACATTTATCTAGCTATACAGTTGGAAAATGAAGAGTTATTATTTTTTTTTTTTTTGTTGTTGTTTTCATCTAAAACTATTTTACTTTTTTCTTTTAAACCTGCAAAAATTGGGTCCTGAAAATTGTCATATTTTCTAGATATTTATTATTGTTACCAATTGGACTAAAGTAACCCTTTTGTTTGCATTAGATTTCTAATTATTAAGAGCGTTTCGAAGACAAAACGGATAGAACAAATACATTTTAATTAAACCCAGGTGTTCGCAGTTTCAGAAACACCTCACTACGTCCATTAATTCGCTTAGCAAACATTAGAATAAACTAAGTTATTAACCAATAGAAAACGTTTCACACATTAACTCTTTATGTTGCTCAACTTTTAATGTATATATATGACATTAAACTTGAAACCACGATTTTTATCAGCAGCGACAAATCCACCGAAAGAGACACCACCACCAACACAAGGTGAGAAAATCCCCTGATACCCAATTTTCGTTGAAAAATATTAAATAACTTCATCACCTCAGAAACAAATTGGAAAAATTGACGTATGTGGGATAATAAAAAGGACTCAATCACAATAGCTTTTTTTGCATTACCACATTTCGAATTATAGAATTTTGCTTAATATTGTTTACATTTGTAGAACGTTTTATCCAGAGAAAGTAGTGTAACAGAGTAGCAGCGTTAGACAAAAATGAGAGGATTACAAATTAGTTGTACAGACGTAGTTCTAATATTGTATTTTCTTTTCTTTTCAGCAGCAACAAAACCACCAACACAAGGCCAGTCAGGTAATTGATCACATGTTGGCTTTTAATATTGCTATCAGTGTGGTTGGACAGATTTTCTAATTTGGAATTTTCTTTGGTGATCAAAAACAATTGGAAAATCAGAATTAAATTTAAATTGTCTAACGCTATGATTTGCACTAATCGTTGTTTTGCATCTATTCATAAGACGAATTTGTTTTACAACGTCACACCGTTAAACACGATATTTCTTTGCGAATTAGAAATAAACTTGAATAGTGATACAATTGTATTACATGAAAAATGCTGAAATGTCGATGATTTTGTTCCAGTAGAAAATGACCAATATTATAAAACAGAAGATAATGCCACTCCATTAAAGCATATTTTTGATGTTTGCATTTGAATTATGACGTAACTATAGTCAACGTATGTATGTGGGTCTTCCTTAATAGTTACTTGACATTGCTCATCTCCTTCCTTTTTTTAATTAAAACCACAAAAAAGCAGATTCAAGATTACTTTACTTGATTAGTATACAATGTACTAAATAACAAAATGACATGCAGTGATGGCATTAAGTCAAAGAATTGGAAAGACGATTTAAGACTCATAATATTCATTGATATATAATCGTTATTTTTTTTTAATTTAGGCACAACGGCAGGAAGTGGTGTAACAGGTGGAACTGATACCAATAAAACTGGTAGGTTTTTTAATAATCAATAAACCTAGACGAGTACACATTTCAGTTCAGCATCATTTCAGGAAAAGTTTTGTTTGTATGAGACACAGAAGCTATGTGAAAAACTTCCAAGCTAAAAATTAAAAATTTAAGGGGAAATGATTAAACAATGGTGAAAACATCACCCACGACATGAACAAGAGACAAATATGGAACATTCTAAAGCTATTATTGTCCTCAAAGATTAATTGAATGGATTGAGTTTTGGGAGCAGGGATATATTTTATATCTTACAATTATCATTCATTGTCCATTTATCTTTTATCTTTTTTTTTAAATTGTCACAAGCTGAGTTTTATGCTGATATATGACAATAAAGTTATATGTTTTATCAGATGCTGGTACTGGAAGTCAACCGGGTGGTGGGTCAACGGCTAGCCCAAGTGGTACAACATCTGGAAGTGGTATGGGTGGTTCGACAGCTGGAACTGGAACCGGTACCGGAAACGGAAGTGGAACAACATCTGGCACAGGCACTGGGAACGGAAGTGGATCAACGACCGGTGCGTCACAGTAACATCTGTTTGCTAACTGTTACCTTTTTATTTCAATATTAGACTAAGTGTGATTTTACGGTGTCATTTTCTCTATTTCAAACTTTATTGTCGTTTGGTGATATTTGTGATATGAAGTTTTGGTTGCATACAATATAATAGTTTATGAAAATTCATGAATTAGAGAAGGGTTAAAATTCAGTGCAAGCTGTCATATGGTAATGAGTCTTCGTGTTAAAGATGTATATAATCAATTAATTAATAAATGTACAGTCTTAGTTTTTGTTAAATAATATTTCATACTTTTATGTATTATTATATATCAGGTACTGGCGGAAACACTGGTGGTAATACAGCGACCAAGAATGGCACGTATAAGTTTCCTTGTTGGTTTTGAAAATGCCTATCTTACTACAGTTGAAATAAGCTTAATAATATTGCAAGAAATAGACGGATGTCGTATACGGGGCAGGAACTGCTGACCCTTCCGGAGCACCTGAGTTGACTCCTGGTTTTTATAGGAGTTCGTGTTTTTCACTGTTTTTAGTCTTAGTTTTTATTTGTTGTGCTTTGGTTGTTCATTTGTCTTCCCGGGTTTGTCTGTCTAATGGATTGCGTTTTTTTTTTGGTTTCATTGATGCATGTCTTATTTTTTTTTATCAAGATAGATAATAGCAGTTTAGTTAAAAATAACAAACAAAACAATTCTCCGTTAAAACTGTATTTGGATGCATATGGTTAACAACTCTTACATAAAAATATTTCATCAATAACAAAACCACCAGATTTCATCATATCACCGTGTATTTAAATAGCAAATCTGAGCATTTCAGTTAAAATTTAAATGGTCTCTATTTTTTGCAGCTGCTGTAACGGGATCTGGGCCGAATTCAGGTAAATTTACTCTTTCGCTCTTCTTTCGTCTTGTTGAAGATTAAACAGTAAATACTGAAATCATATAAAAAGTCTAAACGAAAATGAAAAAAACCTTTTTTCAGGTTTACAAAAGAGTTGATTTGAGAACCACCAAATCGGCTCCATCGCTTCAGAAAAGATTCATGCTATATGATATGTTTATATCTGGAAGGTTACATTTTTTATACTAGATCACATAAGTTTCGATATAAAATATTATGGGCACAATAATCTTGAAAAACAACGGAAACCTAAAAGATGAAAAAATCGGAAATTTTCCCCGAAAAAAGGGCCATTTAAAGTTTTAAACAAAGCAAAGGCGTTAATAAATGTTTTGCTACATTTGAAAAGTTTGTATATAGATAGAATATTAAATCCTACTTTTCTATCTATTTGGCCGAATTTGTAGGTTATCAAATATACTCTCTTTCAGATTTGTTTTCGGGATATCTAAAACTTCTTTGAAATATTATAGTTAGGTTCAAATCAAATACAATTTTAATTAATTTCTGATGAATTGATTAAATGATTTTATTTAATTTTACAGGATCAAGTAAGTCAATAAAATTCTTTTGCTTTTAGCAGTAAAAACAGGCTCTGAAATTCGTTGCAAGATGAAAATCATCTGAAAAGTTACATTTTTGCTTTTGTCGCTTGACTTTGATATTTTAAATGCTTCATGCTTTTATTGTATGGTATAAGGAACTACCATAAAAGTACCACCTAGCCCAATGCCGTCTACAACGATGAGAGGGCCAACAAAAGCCCCAACAACAGTACAAGTACAATCTGTCAAGACAAACCCTACATCTACTCAAACACCAAATCCAACCAGTCGTGAGTATTAGAAAAACCGAAGTTCGGAAATTCTTAAACGAAGCCTCTATTTACTAGGGTTACTACTAGATAATATTTCTACAGATAATATCTTTAATCACAATGTCTCTCTCCTAACTGCTTTAAAGCTTGGAGAATAAGATCTTTGAGAACATGCACATCACTGTTAAAAATGTATACCACTTTATTTTAAATATGCTTATATTGAAAGGTGTTATATGCTGAACAAACATTGTAATATGCTTTTTATGTTTTTGCTTTCAAAAAATACTTATCTTTCTAATGTAAAAGATTGATACGAAAATGGCCGACCACTGAATCCGTTCTAACATTGTTTAACATCAAACATATTGATGATAAGTATTCACACTTTCCTTTAACAATAAAGAAATTGCCAAAAATGTCAAATTTTCTGATTTTGAACTGATTCAGTCAGGCTTGTCCTGGTTTTTTCACTTCATATTTTAATTTATGAAAGTCTTCTTCTCAAAAGTAAATTACTATGACAAAAATATATCTACTGAAATGATATATGACATGAAAGGGGTGTTAACTCAATAGCTTTTGCTTCTTTTGCTTAATTTTGCTTGAATTGCTTTTGATGTTTTTCTTTTAAGCACCGGCAAGCACTCAACGCCCACCAGCATCGCTGACACCGCCAACAAACTCAGGTTTACATATATTTGAGTCTTTTATTGTGTAACTTTTCTTTCAGTTTGTACTCAGTTTTCATGCATGTATTTTTCATTCCTCTTTTAATGGAATCATAATTCTAACTTATAACAGCAAGCATTTTGGGATCTTATTGACATAAGATATGTATTTTGTTAAATAAAAGACCGTCTCTGAATATCCTTACAGGCGAATTTCAACTTTCAATTTATGAATGAATTGGCCAATTTTGCTATGATGCTTTTTCAAAATTAAGCGGGAATTGTTTACTAATTGGAAAGTTTTCTGTTGTTTTTTACAGTAACATTACCTGACATAAACACAAAAGACAACTTCACAGATTACAACTCAACTGATACAGGTATAATAATTTACTTTCATTCTTTGATTCTATATTTCTACTACCTTTGGTATTTTGCTGTATTATTGTTCTCACGAATTCGATTATTTGGATTTTGGTCTTATAAAATTTGCCCACTATTTTCAGTATTCTTTTCAGGATGTTTAATCTGAAAAATTTTGGGCAGTGTCTAAGTTACCTACACGGTCAGGTTGAACACGGTTAAATAGAATCACTATTTTGATCTTTTTATAGTTGATGCTGCTGTGTCACTCTAATTTATACACTTTTATCATTAGACCTAACCGAAATGTAACCGCGATGAGTCATTTATGAAAAGGTAGGAATTGTTTTCATCTTCTTCCCAGAATACAAGGAAAACATCAAACAGATGATTCTCAAGGATTTTGAAAAGATTACGTCATAGTCAGTAGATTCTAAGAGTTGGAATGATAATATTTCTAATTAATATTTCTATAAAGTGTGCAATGTCTGCCGCTCCAGTATGTGTATCTGATACTAAAAAGTCAAACAATTTTTTTTCAAACGTAAATATTCAGAATGCCGAGACTTGGTAAACTGCAGAGTATATCCACCAGAAAAAGTGTGCACCAATGGCAGTATATATCATCCATGGGCTAGTGTGAGATGTAGAGCATATTGTGGATTCTGTATATGTGAGTATGGAGATGCGTGTACAATCTTAAAATCTAGAATCGTGTAGAAACAACGAAATTAACCTCTGTATATAAACAGATAAAGACCAAATTTGAACTGGGAAGCTATCTATATATTAAAAGAATCAATTTTTATGTACTGTGTGTAGAGAAATTGAGGACAAATACCACTTTTTCCTTTACGGCAATATAGATAAACAACTTAGACAAGTTTTGTTCCAAAAACTTCAATTAAGTCAAAATATTGACATTGACAATAAATTGGAATATATCAAACAAATATTAAACCCTAAATTAGAACTTTTACCACATATTTGTGACTTTATAAAGCAGTCATTTGCACTACGAAAATAGGGTCCACATCGGTCAAAGTTCATCGACTTTATTGTATGTTGAATTATAATTGCTTACATGTTCATTTTGTTTGTATTGCTGTCAATTTTGTATGTCACGTTTGTATTGCATTGACTCCTATGGGTGTTTTTCTTGCAAAGAAAGTTCAAAGCTATATCCTTACTATGACGTGACTCTATTATTTTCTTGAAGTGACACTCGTTGAAGTCATAATAAGAAATTACTAGGTAACATTATAATAAACCTAGTGCATTAAACTCTGAATCTTCTCCGTCATGAGTGTTATCACTGTTTCAGTTTTTATTCTTAATAATTCTGAATATTTTTTTTAAATAAAAGCACAAGAGAAATAAAACGCAAAAGTTATGTTAACTGAAAGTAGTTCTGCGTATTTCCAAGCTGATAATATATACATTTAAAAAGTGCCTTCTTTGTAGCATTTATCTGTCTAAATGAAAAACCAAATTCAAAAAAGTCAAAATTAGTGTTAAATTGAACATGTTAAACATTTATTATTGCACTCAAATTTTTCATTTTATTGATATAAATTTTATTAGGAGTTCACCCAATTTATTCGAAGTAATACGAGAGTACTACGCCGAAGAAAATCTTTATTCTAATGATCAAGATTGGACATGTTAAATCATTGTCCTCAAAATTTTCATTTTATTGGTATACAATTTATAAGTTCATCAAACCATGCGAAATTGTAAGAGAGTACAAAGATAATAATTTTGAGAAAAATATTATACTATGAGATGACTTTAAAATCTACAAAAGCTGCATTCTTTTTTATTTGATTATCATGGACATGTTATTCGTGTTACACAAAATGGATATAGCATGCATTACTTGCTTGATATGGTTTCTTTGGCAGTTTCGGTGGATTTTTTTTTTTATCATACTAAATCTTTACGAAATATATCTGGAATGAGATTAAGTACATGTTGCCATTTCTGGTGCACCATATGTGCATATGTCAACAACTAATGTACCATCAGCAGTGCACTGAAGGCCAAAATATGGCCAAACAAACAATTTGTAGAGCAGATTCATAAAGAAATGATAGTAATAATTTTTTTAAATCTTTTTTACAGTAAATACATCACCAAAACCATGTGTAGATAAAATACCAAACTGCAACGAGTATGATTCTGATCTTTGCACAAATCCATTATATAGACTGTTCCGAGAAGACAATTGTATGAAATTTTGTAACCTATGTTCAGGTAATTTTTTTTTTATCTGTACAATCAAAGGAAATCATGAATTTGCGTCACGTCAATCTGATTTTGAAAATCTATACGGAAAGTTTGAATGATAATCTAACGTGGCTGCGAAAACTCTTTAAAAATGTAGTTTCAAGTAAACAAAAGCAAGAAGCGTTTTGTCATCACTGTTGGTATGGAAAGGAAGGGACGTAGATTATTGGTATGGAAAGGGAGGGACGTAGATTAATAAAGTAAAATCGTCAGCCAATATGGGAGCAACCAGTTGATTTTAAAAAAGACAAAGGATGTGATTTTGAACCCTAGGATATTTTCATCTTTTTTTTTTCAGGCACATGCTTGAAATTTTTTCCATGCGTGTTGTCTTTCTACACAAAAGTTTCAGCCTGTGGCTTTTTTATTTTCTTTCTTTTTCCCAATCAAATGAATTTTGATGCTCATTGCAATAATTCGGTCTTATCGGTGTTTAAGGACGTAAATCCGAAAATGTGACACAATAAACCAACCTTTTAAGAGCAAATTCAAATGTCTAAATTACTAAAAATGTTTGTTTAACTCCACTTGTCGAACTTGATCAGTGTTTCGTCGTAATAAGCATTGTGTATAAGTTTCATAAAATTTGGTTGAGGCAAAGTAAAGTTAGAGTGCGGAAACAGAAAATTTGGCAATTTTTCAATTTATAAAGGGACATAACTGAAGAACGGTATAAGTGACGCCACCCAAATTCGAAATTGGTCTGTGTTTGGTGATAATAAGCGTTGTATATGTTTCATAAAATTTGGTTGAGGGGAAGTAAAGTGACAGATCGGAAACGAGGGACATAACTCCAAGACGGTGAATGTGATGCCATCCAAATTCAAACTTCATCTGTGTTTGGTAGTAATAAGCATTGTGTATAAGTTTCGTTACATTTGATTGAGGCACACTAAAGTTAGAGAACGGAAACCAATTTCGGGACGTACGTACGTATGTACGGACGGACGGACGGACAAGGGTAAACCTTAATGCCCCTTTGTCATGCGGCGGGGCCATCAAAATAAGTAAATGAGGACAGAGTTAAGGTTTCCTGATTCTGAGTATCAGTTTCAAGGCCAGTCAAAAAAGGCCACTCTGCTCATTTAGTTAATAAATTCTTCCATATTTCAAGAATAATAGAATTTTTGACAAATCATTTGATCGGTTCAGTTATTTGTCAAAAATTATATTAGTCTTGAAAGATTCAAGAACGTATTCACTTACTGAGCATAGTGCAAAGAAAGTTTTGTTTAAAACATGTAAATGAAAGGAACTGGAATATGCGCCAATGACAATACTTCATTATTTTTTTACTTGATGAATGAATATATTACAGTATAATTTTGGTATGTTTTTGTATATTTTCGGGCCAAGTGACAAGAAAGAAACTGATCCATTTTTTTCAAATAAAGCGAATTAATTAACATCATTTAAATATGAAAACAAAACTGTAAATTATATCCTTTAATTTCCCCTGAATTTTTTACCTCTCGGGTCATTTCAAAAACGTTATCTAAAGCCTTATGGATCTTAAGATTTGCTAAAAATAAGTACCAAGTAAGTTAATAAAGACTACGCTCCATAGCTGAAGATAATTTTAATACAAAGGAGACACAGAACGAAAGCCAAATTTTCGGTGTAAGCGAGTCAAGTATACGCTGCTATTTGAAAATAAAATGGTTTTGGTCCCGAGTGGCGATAATCCAATAAAATAAAACAAATACTTGAAAAATGTCTGAAATAAGGCTGTTATCGGGACCTCTATGATAGCAAATTATGTTGGTAGTAGACAGTAAAGTACATTACATATATACTTATATATATATGTAGCTTGGGAAAGTAATTGGTGAATATTTTCAGTCTTAACATGAATGAAATAAATTCAGAGAAAATAGGACCTACTTCTTTAAACGCAATTATTGATTTATTACAGGAAGCACAGCAGGAAGACGAGATTCTGAAGAAGTCGACGAAGTCCAATTCTATTAAAAATATATTTATAGGTAACAACGTGTATGAAGAATCATTTTGTTTATTAAATTATTCATAGGTCATCCTTCTGTTGTCTGAAAGAACTTAGTTTCTGTATAACAAGTGTGCCTTTATGAAAAATTGCATTTACATACCTGGACAAAAATGTGCAAAAAAAGAATAATAAAAGAAAAGGAAGTTCTTAAAGTGTGTTTTACATGAGTGCCTTAAGTATATCCTAGAGTACGGACTTTTAATAGCGACATGAATGGAAAAATTGGGTTTAGTAATGTCGAGAGAGATCGCGGTGTATTGCTTAGCGCATCGGACTACCAAGCCAAAGGTGCCTGGTTCGCCAATTCCTGTTTGGGATGAAAATTTCTGGGATCATTCAGGTAACATATTAAGCGCAATGTGTAACCATACTCTACATTCGAAATAGGCTTCCGAATCCGGGATTCGTCAACGCTGGCGGGATATAACGTCGGGGTACCCAATTTGCCCAGTTTGGAGGGAGGTTTCCGACCATTGCGGAGAAACTGTTACAAAAACATTGTTGATCTTTATTTTTGAAAAATTAGACTACACAAGTGTTTTCCTCACATACATTTGGCGTGTATACACTTATTGATTTTCTGCCTGCAGCGGCTGAAAGGTCGCGTAGTTCCGTGATTTTGGAGGGAAACCCAAATCGCCCAGGTAGTGAATAGATCCAACGAGACTTCAGTGCATAAAATTCCTTCCTGTCTGTTAAAGCTAAAAAACTTTTCTCTCATCTGCACAAGAAAATCAGTGTTTACAGTGACAAGATAAAAGGGGGTGGGCGATCTGGGTATACTGGGCGATTTGGGTACCCTGGCGTTACATTTTCAACATAAAGAACGTCAGTCATGTCAGTACAACTTGTAAATTGTACATTGAAGAAACCCAAATCAAAGTAAGACGAATCCAGAAATAAAAAATTCAGTTTACTTAGTTTTTTACATGTGATTTTATAGTTACAGATGTTCAAACAGTATTGTTTTACTGTTTGAACATCTGTAACTATAAAATCACATGTAAATGAAAAGGTTATTGTCCGGTTCCACTGCTGTCCAAGTCACCAAAATGTTGTAATAGACCATAATACATGTACAATCTAATCTTACCCTACCATTTTCACCTAATATTTACCGACGTTTTTCCCAATAATATCACAAAAAGAACTTTCTAGAAAGAAAATTGTGCATAGTTCTTGTGTGAGTTTCAAAAACAAATAAGCAAGTTTCTTCAAAAAATCGATATGAGATTGAATAGAAAGAAGAATATTCATCACTTGTGTCATCTCAGACAAAACTGACACATGGAATATGTTAATTGTAAAGATAGTGAATGTAATTGCATGAAGTGTGTACATGCATTTCGTCGATTTATGACTCAAGGCGTAAAATGTTGAAAACCAAAACTTGAAGAGCAAATTCATAATGCCAAATGACCGAAAAACAATAATAAAAAATGCCAATATGATCAAAAGCGGTAAAGCCAAAACTATCCAAGGACAGAGCTTTGCACGAGGGAGATACTTCTTAGTTTTCACAAATTTTACAATTTTGTAACAGTAAATATTAAGTTTGATTTCGGGATAGTATCGAAATACTAGCAACTGACTTGGGGATACTTTCGGAGATCTGGATTCCACCAGCTGCGGCATCGACTTTCCAATTTTGATGCACAAGTTGTTGACATTTCGTCGATTTACGACTCATCGGTTGTGAACAAGGCCTAAAACAATAATCCAAAATGTTGTACGAACTCCAAAAATGCCAAAATGACCAAAACCGGTAAAGCCAAATCCATCTAAGGATGGAGCTATGCACGAGGGCCATACTCCTTAGTTTTCACCAAAACTAATTACATTTTTGTAAATAATTTTAAAATATCGATTTAGGACTGTCTTCAGACCATCTACAGATTTTAATTATATATGTATAGTAGCCCTTTCAAGCTATAGTTAAATTGTAATCTCTGCAGTTGTGACCTTTTGTTTTAATGGGACCAGCGGCTACCAAACGTTGATTAAATGTTTGATAAACAAAAGTTCCAGAAAGGGTTAAATTTACAAGAATTAGAGAAATAACCATATTTGTCTTGTGAAAATTTCGTCAGATTGGAGTTAGTGCATGCATGTATATAGTGTTTTTTTTTAGATATGTATTAAGTACACAGTTCTATTTAATCTAGACCAAGAGTACATTATTTACATAAAATGATCACATGATGTAACGTATACAGTTGTGTAGAAATAGAGTTACTAATTCGGTCTTGCGATATAATTAGGAGTATGATTGATGTAAAACTTTAGTTTACGAAAATGTCTACGAAAGACAAATGAAAGACGCTAAGGTGGAAGGTTCCTAAATGGAAAATATGTCATTTTTATCACATTTTGCATGTAACTAAAGCACGTTAACTGAACTTCATCTTAATGTCCAAAACAAATTGTGTATATCTGGAATATGGTGTATCAAGCTTTGGGAAATAAATGTGTAAATATGCAGAATGAAAATCGATATTGTTTCTATAAAAATAAAATATTTATAACTAATAATTTCCCAAAATTCTGTCCGTAGAATAAAAAAAGGAATATATATTATGTACCTCAAAATTTTGATTTTATTGATAAAAATGGTATAAGGGAGTCGTCAAATATAATCAAGTGATTAACAAGCGTCAAAACTGAAAATTAGCTAAACGTTGTGATGGCATAGTGGTGTAAAATTTTTTTTTTTCAGTCTTCATACGCGATTTTTCACTGCAAAAACAAAACTGCTTCCCTTTTTACTGTTAATCAAAGAGAAATGTTGGCAGCAATAATATATCATTTTTTAAAGAAAATTCGAGGTATAGGTTCTGTATACTTTCGATTTTTGCCGTTTGACCTTAAAGACGTTTATCTATGGTAACAGCATGAGTGTTGCCTGTGACTGACGAATTTTTATTTTATTTTTGATTTTCGATAACACTTCTTAAGGCAATATGTTAATACTAGGCAACTACTCGTGAAAGCACGTGTATCATAAAAAATGAATTAATAATATCATCTGCAATATAATTGTTGTGCATATTGGTACTATGTTAGGTTATCCTCTGGTCAACATAAAAGAAGACCGGAAATGGAGGCGAATACAAAACGTGGAAACAGTTAAATTGAGTTGTTAATTTAAATAATACCAACATAAAGAACCGCACCGACCCAGACGTGTGAAATTTTCAGACAACACATTCACCATCAATCATTCAAATTCTGATTGGTTTGTGTCTATTGCAGTTGTTACGTGATTTGAGAAATCGAGCCCTTAATTTTAGTATAGATGTTCTGTAGGTGAAAATTCACTGAATATTTACACATAACTAAAACGTATAGATTAAAACAGAGATTTTGATAAATAGCTATTTTCTACAAGTAAAATATTTACTGCATGTGGACAGTATATTTTTTAACAAAAACCAGGGGGTACAATCAAGATCACGTGATGGATATACCCACATCGGAAGAAACAGTCTAGCAATTCGCTTGAAAGGTAATTCGTCGAATTTACCTGTTTATATCAATTATTATGTCCTAATTCGTCCCACTCAAACGGACATAAATTATTTATAAAATAAGACAAAACACATTGTTATATAGGATACGCTTGCTGACTATGTGTAGCAGACTTTTTACTAAAAAAACATTACACAATATACAACATAACATTCTTTAAAACACTCCCAGTCCACACATTTAAGAAAAATACTGTAATACGGAACAACCTATCTACAAAAGAAAAAGTATTCCTATTACTTTACTAATATGATCAAATATAAATATTCAAAGCACAAAACATGTTACATTGAAAAAATGGGGATGGGGGGGGGGGGGGGGTCGTAGACTGCTACAGGGTGTCTAGTCAAGCTTCGAATAACGTTAACTTAATTTTGAACTCACATAAATAGTAATTGGTCACGTAGTTCACTATTCATTCCAAAGAAAGTCGCAATGCGACCTTACAAGAACCAATCATATATGCCCAAACATATCAGGCCATATTCCTTAACATAACAAACTTGCGTGTGCCAAAATATAAACAATTCCACGTATATTCCATAGTAAACATAACAAAAACGTAAACACTACCACGTCTAAACACCATGTGCTCATGCCAACTTTAATAAATATATAGACTAATTACTGAGGTAGCGCACCCAATATCAGATAACCTCTAGTTTTAAAATACACATTTTTTATTGCTAGAAAGCGCTTGTTTGACTATCGGAAAAGCAGATTTTTAAAAACGATATCACACACCCAAAAACCCAAACGGAAAAACACAGGCAGTACACAAGCTAACAGCATATGAAAGTAAAATTAAACAATCTGAATAGCATGAACTGCGTACTATGTTGCTGTCCTAATATGTTTGTAGTCTAAACCACGACATGTTAAAGTTCATCCCGTATAAATATTCAAAATTTAAGGAAATGATGTATTTGTTATAATTTCAAATCATATAAAAAGCTTGTTTATCCGATGGTAGCCGTTCCTTTCAATAGAAAATATAAAAAAGAAATTTATATTTATATTAAACCTTTAATGACCTAAAACATACAAACTTCATAAATCAAAATGCTAGTTGACACACAATGACCCAATACTAAAATTAGAAAATTTCAGAAAATAATGTGCTAGGTGCATCAATACTTAAAAGAAATTATGTCTGTTTTCTCATTTCTAACATCAGATAATCGGGTAATATATAAATAAGGTGAGCAATGGAGGCTTCATTTCCTGTATCGTTTGTCTCACAATACTGGACTTATTTATTTTTGTAAATTTTACAATATTGCAAAAACAATAGTAGGTTTTATAACGAACTAGTTCTAGTATTGTCTTGTATTTCTAGTTAATGTAATACTACAATAAAATGATAGTACACAGTAGTCTGTAACCAGTATTTCTTTTGTCTAATATGAAATATATGAAATATATACTACCCTTTCTGTCTTCATGATTTGACTCTATATCCGTTTTGATGCATTGTATGGCCTTTTCATTGACTTACAACTCATCAGCAGTGCTCGAGATCAAAATGTTAGAAAACCGGTTAAAGTTATAATGTTGAATTAATAAGCACAACCATCAAAAATCAAAACCATTAAAACAAACAGGTATCCAAACTCAGCTAAGGGTTACCTCTGCATCAAAAGGAAGAGCCTTAGATATTTCTGGTATAATTTTTGTCTAATTTTGAACGGAAAATTTAAAGGCATTTGAGTAATAAATCATCCCAGGACAAAAGTTCTGGCTACTGGGCTGATAATGCCCGGGGGGGACTAACAGTCCACCAGCAGTGACATAGACCCAGTGGTAGTAATAAAAAGTATCATAAAATATCGAAATAAATTTGATGCACTGTATGGCCATTTCGTTGACTGACAACTCATCAGCAGTGCTCGAGAACTTTCCCGAAATTTTGTTGTAAAAACAGAAAATATATGGAGTGTGTTTGTTTACCGTTGAAATTTTGGAACTGTTTGGAAGTGTTTCCAATAACTCCACGTTTTCTAGCAATAAACAATGTGTATTTTAAAACTAGAGGTTATCCAATATTGGGTGCGCTACCTCAGTAATCAATTTTAATTTATATAAACAGGTAAATACCACAAATTACTTTTATTGTTACTTCCATCACGTGATCTTGATTGTATCCCTTGAAAACTATCATGTGTCACTGATATATTTACATGAATGCAATGGTTAATCCACGTGGGACTTTCGCGCGCTAGACGTACACTGAAAAATGTATCAGACATATTTTTTTAAGACAGTACTTGTTTTAAATATGGCTTTTTTAAGTGAATTATTCAAGTTTTTTCTCATTGAAATGAAAAAAAAACTTCCACCTACAAAATATATGTTAAATCAACTCTATTAATGAAATATGAAAGTCAAATTATGATCTTTGCGATACACGTTTTAAGATGTAGTTTAGTATATTTCAGTTTTACGCAAAATTTCATAGAAATCTGCCATTAAATGTAGCACAATTACGTACCTCCTGTCTTACAGCTCTGTTCTTGATGCCTTTGTTTAGCTTCACATTTTTTATTGTCACTTTGAATTTGGCATTTGAAACTATATCTTTAGAGTTTATGATGATTGTCACAATTTGGTTTGCATATTTTGGGTCTTGAGAGTTTCTAGTGATATACAATGTTTTACAATATGTATATTCATGCAGTCAGGTATCAGATTTTGTTTCATAAATGTTTTATTGCAGAAAGCAATGCAAAATTACCACATACCAAACAAAAATATATATGAGGAAGAAATTATATAGAGTAAAGTGTCAGGTTAACATCACCCCATCTATGAATTAAACAGAACAATGGCTATATACTATAGTTGGTACAGTTATAAAAGCACAAAGTCATCCTTGCTTTCATTTCTTCTTATTCAAGAGTGACTACACAAAATTTTATTGTAACGCATCAACGCCTTCGACTTCACGGTAAATAGTGGATAGAGAATAACGTTTTTCATATTGATGACAACAGTGACTGCAAACTAGTGAATTTCTTAGGAGAGGACTGCTGAAAAAAGGGGGTAAATATGTATTTTAAAGTCAGTAGATTGAAAAATTATCATTTCTATTCCACCGCACGGAGTAATAAAAATGATATCTTTTAAATATTTTTAGAGATGTTTAGTTTTAGATGATATAATAAATATGCCATATTTTCTTTGTTTTAACAGTTGTATCTGTAAAGTTCTGTAAAATTCGGCGATCGTGTTTTCCAATTTTCCGATAATCAATCGACGTCTTCCCTTCGACTTGTTCTACTCGGGAGGCGACTAGCATTATCAGTTACCCTGGTTTATATATGACCGCTTTGTCAGACATATAAATACTTACATTTAAGGGCTTTTTTTGTCTTATCAACATTGACCAGATACATGTATTTCCTTTTATTTCTGTAGACTCGTGTGTTTTTCTTTTTTTTTTTTTTTTTTTTTTTTTTTTTTCATCTCCGTAACAAATAAGATGAAGCAAAATCGGATTCATTTCTCAAAAATTACAATGCGGCACATTTGAAGTAAAAAATTTACAATGTGATGACTTCACTTAAGGCCAAACCAAAATGATCTTTAGTTCTTTGGATTTTGCCGCTCCGATTTTTGGACTATGTAAATTTTAAGAAAAAAAATTTTGCCGCCTCATTTTGCAAAAATCCTAAAAATTCGCCCCAATTTCTTCTTTTTCAAGAAATTAAAAATAAAAATTGTTCGTCCGCTCATAAAATTTGTAAAGATTTGGATTTTTTGAAATATTTTATTTAAAAATATTTTGCCGCATGTAAATTTGATCTTTGCCCGAAAAAAAAAGTTTTCAAGAAAATAAATTTATATTAAAATTTAGCCCGCTCGCTCCTAATTTTGCCATCCAAAAATCCAAAGAACGAAAAATTAATTTGGTGTGGCCATATATTTAGAGCAATTTAAAACCATAATATGCATCATAGAATTTAAAAGGTTAGCTTGCGTGTGACATGTTAATGGTAAACAATTACTTAAATTAGACGAACAATTAGCCATTTATCCTCACACGGAAGGGGAATTGGGTTACTCCTCTTAATCATCTGTACATAGGCTCGCCGCGGGACGAATTTAACACCCAAAAAATAGTAGTTTTCAAAACACCCCAAAAATTATTGTCTAATAAATGACCAAAAAAAATATTTAGAAAAAAATTTACCCCCCCCCCCCCCCACCCCACCGAAAAAAAACTTAATGAAATAATAGAAAACCATAGATTTATCAGACTAACATCAATTTATAAACTCTAAATGTGGATGCTGTACATTACTTCAAACAGCTCATATGTATTCCAGTAATAGTAATAAATATAGCAATGGTTACTTCTGAAGCTATATATCCATAAAACGAGTGTACTTTTGACCAAAACTTATACACAAGGATATGTTTTTCAAGTAACTGTGGAAGAATAATGTATATTTGAAAATGAACACATTTAGAAATGTACTCTGAGAAACTGGGAATAATTCGTCCAAAAGTTTTGGCCCCCCCCCCCAATAACATCTCCCAAAAATAGCTCAGAAATATTTAATCCCCCAAAAATACATTCCCCGTTTCCATTCTCTATTCTATTTGAAATTCTCAGAATCCCAAAAAATAGCTAAAATAAGAAAATTGAACCTAAAAAAAAAAACATCACCAGTCTACGTATTTTTTACAGTATCCCCCACTGCGTTCATGCTCCCCGTTAATTTTGAGAAAGTGTCCAAAGAATGTTGAGGAAAACAAACTTCAATTAGCATCTACATGTATAACAAAATAGCACATAGAAACACTAACCAGCATCCATATACAAGTAAAAGAGTAATTACAATATGAATTATACGCAAACGTATTAAGGACATATTATAAAAAAATATTTAGGCGGCATATGTATAAAAGAATAATTAAAATGGAAGTAGAAGTTTTGAATGATATATTCCGATTGTATCTTTGAAGCAGCAATATACATTTTATAGATGTATTTCTGAAATATTTAAGTACTTGTATGCAATGTACACATTTATATAAATTAAAAAAACCGAACGCGCATGCACAAAAGTTGTTTAAACGCTACCGATACCTAACATTTCCAGTAAATGTTTATCCAATGATTTTGTTTATTTTAAAAGAATTCACCGGAATCACTGTTTGAATTGATTTGGAACTAAAGCAATTTAAAAAGCTCTGATTTGGAAGGTGGTTCAAATATTCCCAATGTTTAGTACATGTGAGTTGTCTCCCATTAGCAGAGTTATCTGCTCTTCGGAGTAAGTGTCTTCCATAGAAGAAATTGTCATTTTCTGCAAAATATATTTCTTCCTAGCAATATTCTCCACACACATTAATGATATTTCAGATATATTTTCCCACATTTTCTGAATCTAATAAAGGCTTTCTCCAATTCATTATTTTCAGAAAAAATATAGCAATAAAAATCATATTCCAATAAAGTTAAAAGGCTATAGATGTAAGCAGATTATTTTTAAGAAACATCAATTCTCAAAGTAGCATGTGAAATCCATTTTTAGACTGTATAATATTCTGTTTGGTTGTCTATTTGTTTTTTAATCTTTTGGTTGTGTTTTTGTAGTATGTGCTTGCTATATTAGTGTTCTCTTCGCCATGATTTAGGGTATTATCGTTCAGATTTCTTTTGCTAATATTTCTTTATTCTTTACAAGTTGTACTTTGAGAAAAAAATTTCACTTGTTCGTTTGTTTATTTATTTTTTTTGTTCAGTTATTCACTCATACATGCGCTTATATAGGTCATATATTAATTTACACTTGTATTTATTTTATCCACACGTTCATTCACTGAAAATTCGTTTAAATAGCATTTAAACACTTTACCCTACAAATTTAAAAATTTACAAGTCTAAAATTTGCAGAATTGTTAAAAACATGAAAATCGTGGCTATATGCAGGTATTGTGTGAAGTCTTGTGTAACGTAATGTACGACTACATATTTCATTTTGTCACATTTAAGACAACGGAGTAATTTATTACCACTGACATAGATATACAATAATATCCCAGCATGCATTGTTAGCCTGGGGCGTATTCAATGAAAATTACCGGCCTTTGTATTACTGATTGCAAGACAGGTAGGAGTTATGTTTTATTATAAAAATTGTATTTTATTTATAGTTATATTTGATTATATTATAATAATAATATTACTATTTTTGTGTCATAGTGAAAATTGTTTTAACTTCAAAATTTTCTATTACGAAAACATTAAACTGGAATTAATCTGCTTTACACGTATATCATCCGTTCCTAGAATTAGGATATAAACAAATACTCTGTACCAAAATTAATAAGTTGAATATGTTTAACTCCTTACGTATCATATCGTAAATATATAGTTATTGCATAATCTTCAAAAATGTTACTTTGAAGGTTTAATTATAAATCAACGATGCTTCAAATGATAAACTTGTATGACTATTGTTGATCATTAAAAATTATCATAGAGACACACTTAATCCAAAAAATATATACATCTTTAGTTTCTTGAATTTCGATATGACGAGGAAAAATATATACATGTCATCATTAATACCAAAACTATTTATTAAACCAAATTGTAAAAATTTTCAGTCTTCAATTTTGTAATGAATCATCAATACATACGCTGATATAAATGAAATTTTAAATGTATTCATGGAGACGTATGGATGCAAAACATGCAGAAAAAGACAAGCAGACAACAAGTCAGCCATTTTTTTTTCTATCGATAGAAACAACTATTTGTGTCATGATCATCAAATATGACAGCATGTCATTCATACCTTTATGTTATAACTAGTATCAAAAGTCAGTACGTCAAAAAAAAAACATGTTATAAGTAATAGATGTTACTTATTTCATTTCGAGTAACAAACATTCGGTGCATAGTTAATTAAAATTTCTTCAGGTCTTTGGTGTACGTAACGATTATACGTTCGTTAAAAACGTACTATGAGTGGTATGCAGCAAGGATACCCACTATGAACCCAATACTACAGAAATGTTTTTTTCTCTAGTTCACATTTTTAATATAATAAACAGAAAGTAGAAATATTAAGTCAATAGTACTAATAATTTACGGTAAGCTTGATTTTACAATTGAGAACAATCCACGCAGTAGTATCAAGAAATTTGTAATAAGATAAGCAGTTCTTGTTTAAATTTCCATTTAAACACCAATCATAATTTTTGCGATTGTCCCAATATTGGCGTGTCGTTGGTCTTGTCTGTTCACTCCACGTCCAGACACCTTCTTCAGCAGAATCAGTACCACCTATCCAAAATACATTGGAATCTAAGAACACATTTCAAAATAAGCGAAAATATACAGTTTATTTACAATATGATAATGAAAACTTTATACATTTTTACAATTTTTTATATTCAAAATTCGGACGGAAACTGTCAGATGCTGTGGAGGGGTATATTTAAGTCGTTGTTTTTAACAGGGCATATCCTATACTAAATACATGTACAGAAATGTGACAAACTTCAAGCCCCAAATCAAAAGATTTTAAAATTTTAGATTAGGCTTTGTATATGCAGATTTTAGTAAATTTTGATTTATCTGGAGAAACTGCAATGAATTTTTCAAGTTTTGATCTTGCGATTTGAAATGTTCGTCATGAGGAGCCTCTGAATATCAAGAGATACCATCAGGATAGAGGTTCACACGAATGGCAATATATTTTTATTTGTGTACCATGCTACTTGTAATGTTATTCCTTAGACCATGTACTTTTTCTCTAAATATTTAGATAACGTACGTAAGGGTTACTGAATGTACAATCCAGTTTGGTTTATCTAAGGCTAGAATATAAGTTAATTTCAAGTTTTATTTACATGAAAAAGATTAAATTGCTATTGTAATATCTGAATGTACTATTACAAATATGGTGTCAAAATTATCCGTAATTAGCATGTTTCAACCTTGTAAGATAGACCATATGGCATAAATTTAGTATAAAACAACCAAAAAGCAATGGTTAGGAGATCTTTAATTTATGTGATTTAACCATTTATATTAATGATAAATGACATTATGCGGTGTAAGGAAGGAAGACAAAAATTACAACATTTTATCATGCTTCTGAATGACACCTTTGTTTTTTGTCATGTTAGATCACCTAACATATCTATTTTCAGGTGATTAACCATAGGATTCTTCCAATTTTTCTATGCAAATGGTATTATGATGGTTTAACTTTTTTGCATTACCACAATTAGAAAAGTTTCATGTGTGCATGTAATATATTAAAAAATTGGAAATTTATTTTTGTTTTTCATTATACAGGATGGATTGGAAAGGTGTCGTAGTATGTACACTTTTGTTAGTGTTATGTGTTTCGTGTGCCATGTCACGTAAGTTAAAATATTAACAGTATAAAGTTTAAGTTTTTCTTACATTTTTGGGAGGCCCTTCCTTATAACGAGGTTTCCTCCTCGGATGAAAATGAAGCCTTAACTGGTGTGTCTGAAAGATTACCATAAAAGAGTTTAAAAAATCCATACTTATAAAAATGTTATGAAATTATATTAAAAATATTGAAATCATATCAGGTATGATTTAAAGACAAATACGGTCTTATAACTTAGTAGTATAGTAGAATTATATTTATCGTCATAATTATCAATCATATGCAAGAGACGTATTTCTAGAACAAACATGCTTGTCTTTACCGCAATGTATATGGGTGACATGTATGAAAAAAACGTTTTCCAAATGAAAATGGACCTGTTCCATTAAATGTTGTCCCTCTACCCTATACCGGATTTGACATGGGCAGCATGGCGGGCGTCCTGCTCGAAGCAGAGACTGCTTACTCTACCCCCGGTTTTTTTGGGATTTTTTTGTTTTTTTAGGGGGGTCCTTATTCATAATGTTTTTAGTTTTTATGTGTAGTGTTTGTATTGTTTTGGTCTTGTCTTGGTTGTTCTCCAGAGATTGTCAATTGTTTTCGATTTTCCCCTCCTTCGAATATCCCTTTGGTATTTCTTGACTTTACTTAAATAGCAATTAGGTATTGCCCAAAAGACAACATGTTTTATAGTTTTATAAACAAAACCTGAACTTGTACAACAGCGTCACATTTTTGGTGCTGCTCTGTTTGTTCAAATATTTAATTCTTTGAAAATTTAAGATATCCTAACAATGAAAAATCAAACATGTATAACAAAAGAATAGGGTACTACAATATTTTTTATTTATATTTTAAAGAAAATTTAGATAATCATTAGTTTCAAAATAGTAGATGTTCTTACTCTAATATATCATATTTTGTATTTAAGATTACATGTATACAATGAGGATATTATATATAATTGTATATATACATGAATTTTTGCCACATCAGCGGTAATGAGTAGTAATAAAAATAGCTCTGTAAAGTAATTTTTATTTATTTATTTTATTTATTATTTATTTACAGTGTGTTTTAATTTCATTGACAAATAAAGAAAAAAACTTAATATTTAACACATTGTATAACTTATTCGACTTTTTATATGAAAAATAAAATATATTGTTCATATTATGTATTATGAATATTTATGTTAGTAATGCGCTTTAGACTGAAGCCATGTCTGCTTTTACCCATTGATATTAAATTAATTCAGGCGAAATAAATATCGGAAACTCACACCGAAGCGACAAAACAGTTATATAAGTTTTTAAAATCGGAATCTAATGGCAATCTTGCTCTGCCGAGAAAGTTGTCGTATATATCACATGCACGGCAGCCAGGCCATGGCAGTAACGAACAACTGTGAAATGTACACATCATAGACTGAAGGTTGTGGTAAGCTAATGCTAAATTGTTTTTTTTTTTTTTAAATAAATATGAGTTCAGATGAGGCAAAATATATATTATTAAACCTGAAGACAACACAAGAGTACTTTTTTAGAGAAAGCGCACTAAAACTCTTGTTTCCGTTTCTGATCTGGTTCTATGATAGCACGTCTAAATTTGTATATTTTTGTTGCAATTATCAAAAATTTAATCTTGGCGTTTTGTAATCTACTCATTTTGAAAAAAAATTGAAATTTTAGACTGAACTTTCCGTTAATCACCAGGTGTTTTGTCATTAATCTTTGTTACTTGCAATTTTTAAGAATTACAAACTCAAACGATTTATCATCTAATTTTATTGCTTGTCATATGATCAAAGCCTGGGGCAATGTTAAATTCGTTTTAGTTTTTATGAACTTTCTAAGATTGGTATATTTGTTTACGTGTTTAAGCTGTGGACAGTGTATAAGAATTGTTTGTTTCATTAAAGATTATTGGTTTTCAACATTTGGGACTTGAGCACAAGTGATGAGTTGAACGAAAAAAAGAATTAGCATGCTTTTTCAAGAAAACGGTACAGCAGATCATGGGTTTAGAAATAAAAGCCAACTTTGTGAAAAATGACAAATGTACTATGATGCATTATAACATATTCTTTTAACTTAAGGATAATCGCTGGTCTAATAGGAAATAAATAGGATTTGAAATATGTGTTTTAGTTTGAGAGAACATATGAATAGTAAACAAATAAGCAAGAAAAAAATATAGATTCATGTGCTCATTTTAGAGCTGTAAAGCCTTGAAAATTTGCAGGAAATAGGTTTTCTCTGGATTTTTCATTGTCTTTGCATTGGCAACTTCAGTCTCTCAAAAATGTATGAAAAAATAAAAAGGATTTCATAAAATTTTGTCAAATACCATTTTAAGGTATATATGATTGAATTATAAAAGAAAAAGTGGGGGTTCATGGGCAAAACATTTAATTTTTAAGAAATGGATAAAACTTGAGGATTCCGAAAATCTGACAAAAAGAGAAAAAAACATGACCAGAGAGCATCCTTAATAGCCGAGTTTCCAACAGACAACTTGCAGTTCAACGAAAACCAGTTGCGTTGTTCTTCTTGTAGATCTTTTTGTTTGTTAATTTGCCTGAAAACAAATATAAACAAGTCACACCCTTTACTTTCACTCGCCGATATATATAAATATGTAGGATATGTTGTTGTTAAATAACTCCATATTCCAAAATTGCTTTACATCTCAAGGGGTATATTTTATTGGAATAGACATCTGATTATAATTTCCTTTTCTAGAATGGAAATAAACCAGCATTGCTTGTTGTACTTAACACGGCTAAAATCTGATATTCGAAGGCATGTGAAAGTGACTATGAATTCCTAAAGAGAGGGTTACATGTATTGCTGTCAAAAAAAAAGCAACAGGGTTTTCTCACAACGAAAATGTACCTGTGACAATGAATTGGTTTATTGTTACAAAACACCAATATCATAAATGACATTGGACTGTTACCATTAGCCCACCGGAGTGCTTTACCACCACTCCCGGATAAACTCAGACGGATGGCGTTTTCAGAGCGCCTTACTCTCCCTGACTACCTAGGCTCCCTATTTTATTTCTTGTAAAATAATGGTTTCTGGTTTTGAGAGTGACACTTCACTTTTGAATTGCTCACGTTTACTTTATTGGCGTACCCCGTTTTGTGTTCTTTTAGATTTATAAGTCTTGTCATTCACATTTCATATCCGATTAAAACTTTGGGATTATCTGCCGTAAAATTTTCTTTTATTCGTTCAAATAGTCTATTGTTTAGTGATAAATTATACGGCTATGAATTTTACCCAAAAAAAAAGAATTGACAAATAAACAAACAGACAACAAAAGAAAACAAAATTAAAAAAAAATGAATATACTGATCTCTAGATGCACGTACTTACTCTTGTTTGACATATCTTACTTAATATATGTTTTGTTATTTATTTCCAAAAATGGCTTTGAAGTCCGTTCCATAAACTAATTTATGGTAGTTAAAAAAGAGTTTTTCTTGAACAAATATCATTAAACTAGAATTGTGGTTGAGTTTATTTATATTTTTGTAAACATAACAATTGCAAAATCTACATTTACTTTCATGTACCAAATTACCTAACAATCACTCATAAATATACAAGTGCAAAAAGCATAAAATTATATGTTTTTGTCTGTTGGAACAAAGAAAAGCAAAACAAGGTCCAAGGAAACGAAAATCTCAGATTCCGAAAATAAATCTACATCTAGACCCGTGTCCTCCGGATATGCTTTTAAGTATTTTAATTTTTCATACAATCTAAGATTTCAGAATATGGTTATAAAAGAATTTCTGAGTTGATCAAAGTATTCGATAAATATATATATATATATATTATTGTCATTTGCAGAGGACTGTGTGCAATATTTTGAAGAAGCCGACAGTATGTTCAAGCAACCGGAAGTCATCATGCAGAAATTTGAAAATTCTCAAATTGTAAATTTGACTTTAGTTGAACGCCGATCCTATTATCGTTGTGAGCCTGCTGAGGAAAAATATGGAATCGGTGTGGATGCAAAAGAATGGTGGGTTTTTCATGGATGTGGCGGAATATTTGAAATCACTGAATGCTCTCCCGATGGAACAGCTCTTGCAATGAATCCACAAGCGAAAGTAAATTTGAAACCAGAGGAAGCTGACAAAAAGGCTAAAACAAAAATTGCAAAAGACGGATCAGTGAGTATTGTTTTTTTTCTGGTAAAACGGGTTGAGGGTAAGTGTACATGAGAAATTAAAACAAGCTACAATGAAAAAAATGAACAAAAAGCATATAAGCACAAATGCGAATATATTCGAAAAGGTGTGTTGTCCTCACCAATTGGTCAAATGCTTTCTTTTCATACACTAGCATCGACTTAAATATTTATTTCTGATAAATAAATGACATTAAACATGCATGTGATGGATTTCGAGTGAGGTGTCACTACTACTGGTGTCATTTGTCCCGTCCGTGAAATCAAGGAAATCTTACAGTTATATTTTTTTAATGAATGCCAAGTACACCTTACCTGTTAATAATTGTTTTAGGGTCATAAGATGTTGATAATGTTTGGGTTTTCACATTTTTCACACTGCTGAAATATTTGTGAATTAAACTCAATAATCTTGTTTGGATTCAATATAATATAAAGTATCATTGAGAATAACTTTTTTCAAACAACAAAACTGAGACTTTTGCTGCAGGAAAATTTATATATAGTTTGAAATAAGTTTCGAAAATCATTTATTTTGTACGTAGTCGGAAGTATAAATTTGTGCAGCACTAAAATTCTATATTTTAATTTTACCTCAAATATGAATTTCTAGAGAAAGGGTTAAAAAGTAACCTGAACCTAGTAAAATATACAAGGTCATCGAAAATAACCCAAACCAGCTTCATTTCCGCCATAATGATGCCAAAAGGTTCCTTTATTTCCTAACATATTGGAAATTGGTGATTTTTAGCAGTTTTTCAAATTTTTATTAAGAAAGCATTGTCCGCATTCTAGTCCAGTCAATCTAGCATAAATTAGACCCTAACCTTAAAGTAATTGCAAAAGGAAGATTTTTAAGTTTTAATCTTTAGCAATATACCCCAAATATACACAGAAAAAAGTCCAACAAAATCTAACTTGAGGAAAACTAAAAAATCACGATTTTAAAATTCCTATAGAGATTTGCATTGAAAATGGGAGATAACTCTGCAAAAAAGGCAGAAATATCAATAAAAATTGATACAAAATTATAACTTTACTGCTTCTATTCAGCTGAATGTATTGCTTCTTGATATTTTAGCGGTCTTTAGAGTATAACAAACAACTCTAAAGGTGTTTTCATATCTTTTATAAAGCTACAACCTAGATTTCGTAATTCATTAGTTGACCATTTATTAAATTTTTCAACATGTCAAGGTAAAGAATCTCAAATTTAATAAAAATGATTAAGCATATATTCTTCTTTTTGTGGTTTAAAGTTTCTTTAAACAAGGTAGATGCTGAACAAATATAATTTACAGATCTGAACAATACCAACTTTTCAAATTATTTTTTCAAAATAGTCACAAAGCCACAAATTTGCAATTTCTTTAATGAAAAATGTGCAAAAAAATAAAAATACCCATAACACTTCGGTTTTGTACATTTCATGAGCAGAAGATTATATAATATAGTGAAATACGAACTTATAACCCCATCAAAGTATCATACTTTACATGAATTTTAAGAAAATCAACCAAAAACTGACAAAAAAGACTAATTTTTGCAGGGTTATCTCCCCTTTCCAATGTTAATTTCCATAGGAAATTAAAAATGCTGATTTTGAGTTTTCCTCAAGTTAGATTTTATGAGACTTTTTTCTGTTCTATTTGGGGCTTAATGCTATAGATTAGAACTAAAACATTTTCTGTTGCAATTAGTTTGAGGTTAAAACTTAGTTTGACTGGACTATTCGAGAAACAATAAAATATTTTGAGACGTGATATATACTATAACAATGCATTCTTATGCCATATATATGTAGTTGTTTCTTGCGTGCGGAGGAAATTGAAAACAGGCCAAAATCTTCAAAATTTAGGGATTTCCACAAAGTTATGGGATTTTGGGAATGGTTTATTGCCATAGTAATATAAGAAATATAGAACTTTTCTTCCTTTTGACTAAGTAGGTATATCAAGATTGTTGTTACAACTAAATCATTCTTCTTACTTGCATTTTAATTTTTGTCATCTTATAGGCCAAATAAGACCTAAACGCCCCGTGTTCTTTGTCCCGTTAACCCTCCGTATTAATTTCAAGGCATCGGCGAACTTTGCCTCAAGTAGAGCGATGTAGGTTTTCAGTATTAACTCTATATCAAATAATTTTATTTTTTTTTAAATTTTTTAATTTTTGAACACGCAAACTCCAGTCCTATTGTAAATTTTTAAAATTTAACTTTACATCCTAAGGGGAAAATCTTGTCATTACTGGTAAATTTTGGTACGGCAAAAACCGGGTATAATATGATGAACTGTCATGACTGTGACTATAAATCTTGCTGCTAGGTATAATTTATTATTTTGCGTTAAAATATTTGAAGTATCTGTCTCCTTTTTTAAAATATTAAGATTTGTGTTAAATGTATCTTCGTTAATTAGTTACACATGAATAATTATAGGACAAAAATTGTTTCATTTGTTATAATAAAATTCAAGCTTAAATGTTTCATTTTCGCTAAATTTACACAATAGAATATTTTGAAATCTGGTTTTCTACAAATAAAAATGCTAATCTATTAAGAATTCTTCAATTTTACTGAAAGTTTTCCGGAATTTCAGGACATTTTTTCCTTCTAAAAAAAATTAAAAACGGTCACTGCCTCCCCCCTAATTTAATGGACTGGTGCAAATATTAAGTACATTTTGTATTCTGTAAATTCAGAAATTTTTGTCTGCATTTATTATTGGGAATCTTCATTAACCATAATACAACGAGTTTATAATGGAATATAATTATCCTGTTAGCACACTCCTTATGCAACGTGTAATGTAAGATCAAAAGGCGATTCAGAAATTAAAAATACGTCCCTGGGCTGACTTTCACACGGCAAAAAATTAATATTGCAAGACAAAAAATTTCAAACATTTTTATTCTAAGGTCTGAACATTCATTTTTACTAAATTTGCAATGAATATGCCAGTGTTGTTGTCGGCAGTGCTCAGGGCAAAAATGCAGACAATGTCAGGTGTAAAATGAGACCAAAAATTGTATATTTAACATTTAACAACCTGTATTGATGGAGTATGGTCGTTTTATCATAATACCCATAAAGTGGTGATTTATTTAAAAAAACAGTCGTAAACAAAATATGCTATAGGATGTATTTTTTATTGTTCTAAAGAACAGGAAAAACCTAAAACTTTATGATATTACAACCAGATGTGCGTAGACCTAATTTCTTAGAAATCAGATTTCAACACTTTATAGTGCGTTGTTTGAATGCAAGGGTACCACAATGATTTTTTTTAATTGTATAGGTATTGCCAGCTAATAAATTTAAATTTGAATATTTTTAAAAGTCTATATATCTAAATATCCCTTGCGCATAATTCGGACGTTATATTGTTTTATATTCTACCCATTTTGTTATTTAAAACATAATTTAGTTTTGCTGTTTGGAATATTTGGCATTGAGCACGGAGAAAGAGCCATCTGTTAATTCATAGTGCATCAGAGTTGCTATAAAGTAGTTCGATAATAACCCGAAATCGATACTTTAAATGTATTTTTTTTTTTTTTTTTTCGAAAACAATAAGCAGTGTCTCCGTTGTGCATAGTCCTGTCCTTAGATGCATTTGTTCTCCCTTTCATTTTTGAATTTGCTCAACTTTTTGGAATATTGTTTTTGTTTTCAACATTTTATGCCCTGATTCTGATGAGTCGAAGATTGACGAAATGTGCACATTATATGCATCAAAATTGGTATCAATGCATTTATTTTCAACAAACTATGTCTCATTAGCAGTGTCCTAGCTCCAACATGTGAATAGATGGATTCAAATCGAAATTCAAAAAAAAAAAAAACGGAGTGACAGCAAAGCAGATTTTTCTTCGTGACGGTTTGAAGCTACCCGTCCTCCCGCCGTTCTTCCCTAAACCTAATAAACCGATATTTTTCCATTGGAAAATTCTAATAACAACAACCTTTTTAAAGTCAAAACCATCTATTTGTATAGTTGCAATCTAGTGAGATATGCTTTAGATTTCAAAGAAATAACTTTTCATTACAGTAAATCTTAATCAATTGTGATACTAGCAACTGAAAATATCCCCAGAGACCTAAATCCACCAGCACTGGCGATAGCATTACAGTTAGCAATTTTGATGAACTTTACATGCATTTCTGGTGCCTAGTTTTATGTTGTAATTTTTTTTATTCTCTAAGGTTGTTTTGCTCCCTTTTTGCATGTATGTTTAAGGTAATTGTCCTCGGTATTACTGTTTCAACTAGACTTGCTACAAGTCCCTTCCTTATAAATAAAGTTTTTTTTTCATTTTTGTTAAATGAGACTTGCTAATAGAGACAACATGTGTTAGTGAAAACTGCGGGAGTTATCATAGAAAAGGAAATAATAATAGAAAAATTCAAACAAAATGATAAAGGAATGGTCTTGTATCAAGTCTGTTTCCCCAAATTCGTCGTCTTTGAAGTTGGTATTATAGTGTTTTTCCTGTGTTATCCCTTTTCCACAATTGCACTTTCTGCACTTGATATATTTAATACCTGTGTGATAAATTTTATTTATTTATTTTTTATTATACCAACCCAAGTACGAGGACGTGAAATGAGCTCATAGTTTATGGAGGATTTAAAACAAAACTTCTATAGAATGTTATAGAGAACATCCGTAGATGTACAAGTCGTGACTGGATAATTTTAGGCGTGATGAACAATAAGGATCATGGAATTATTGTTGAAATATATATAGAAAATTCTTTTGATTTTATTTTTCAGAATAAACAGAAGGACTTGACGTCATTTTGATCCACAGATGAATGCAGAATGGGAAATACAAGGCCACATGTGTCTCTGTCTTCAATTGGTAAAAGTAATAAAAATGTGGAAAAAATTATTGGCGTATTTTTTCTACCAAAGTTATATATTTCCATTTTTATACATTAGGAGCGCTTTAAAAAATTTCTACAAATCACCAGTTCAGAGAACTGCATAGTCAGGCAATGTCCTGGTGCCAAACACACGACGTCTATAAACTTCTTACAGCAGACATTAAAATAAATTTCACTTCGGATATAGTGGGCATGATATGTTTACCCTTCTGGACCACATAAGTGGTCTTTCAATGATGGATTTATTTTGGTACATGTCTATAACATTTCCACTTTAATGTTTCTATAAAACTTACGTGTAAGTCAATATTCAAATATTACTTTGTAGCTTTTTGAAAAATATAGAATAAATACAATAACAATATTTGAAACCGGTGACAAAGAGGATTTTCACTGTGCACAGTATATTATCTGTCACGAATATTGCTTCTGTTCCAGCTTCGATACTATTCTTATTTATCAAATATTGATTCACAAAGTTACAGATAGTAACCTGACTTGGTAAAACAGAAAATATGGATAAAATAAGTTCTAGAGTTACCTATACTTCTTCATACCCACCTTGATCATATCACATAAAAGCTAAATCACACGACATAAAAATACCCGAGGAGTTCAGACACAAACATAAAGAATAATAATGAAAATGTAGCATCATTTAGCTACGGATTAAGTAGTCTACGGCTGTCATGGTAGTGCTAACACTTGTTCGTTCCTGTCCACTTTAATAATAGATGTTATATTCCAGTAGAAACAAATTCAACAAGCATAATGCAACCTTGTCTAAGATTCCTCGATGTCAAACGGACATACTTAGAATTGAGTTCGGGCAAACTCCAAATAGTACCCTAACCTTGACTGAAATAGTATTACAGGTATGAGATTTTTTGGTGCATTGTTGAACACATTACAGGGATTTTCAAGATGAAGAACTCCAATAAAACTTCAAGATGAAGAACTCCAATAAAACTTCAGCAGATTTGCATATTTGGTTTATTGGGGTTTTATCATCACAATTGGCTATGTCCTTGTGGCCAGATTTTATTGATGAAAAAAGTTGGAAAGAACTTAGAGAAGCACTCCAGTATTAACAGGCTAGTTATCTTAGTACACATGTAGTTACGACCTATTTCAAAGACCACTCTGCTCTCAGGGCTCTGTATTGTTTTTATAAATGTGTCTTACTCTCATACCTTTTCCGTCTTAAATATTATTCAGTGTTTGTATGTTAATTAATAAGAACAACATCAGGCAAGGAGGTTACGTATAAACTTTCACATCAATGTATGAGACATTGTTTACATATGTAAGTGACAAGAGACATCCTTGTAAAACATGAAACACACAATGAGACTGTAAAAAATGTTAGACTACCTTGACTTCGTGTTGTTTTGGGGTTTTTTTCTGTGTCTATTGTTTTCTTGAAAGACATGTTGTAGTTTGTGGATTGGTATGTCATTGCCGGCCTTGTCGTTCTTAAATATCACCGTGTACAAAAAGGGGGTGGGATATTAGTCCTTTATTATGGTACAAATGTGCGGCCAGCATTTTCGAATCCTACCCTATTCATGTATTTTAGATAACAAGAAAGCCCAACCTAAAGATACAAGCCACTCTTTTCCTGACCCTTTCATACATTTTGTAACCTTGTATTTTCACAAATAGTCAACTAAGGATTTTCGCATAAGAGCATGAAAATATAACCTAGTCATATATATTTTTCTTAAATAGTATACTGCTCTTAAGTTGGGTTGTTGTCGTCTCTTTGACACATTCCCCGTTTCCATTCTCCATTCTACTTTTCCCATATTTTGAATTAGAAAAATAGACCCTTTTGCCGGGCAACGTAGTTACCATCATATAGGCAGTTATTCCCCCAAGCCCCACCCCGGGGTGTACAACCAGTAAAAACGGCATAATTATAATTATTAATTTCTCAGTGAAATCTACATTTCATTCGCCAACCCAGTCGTCAGACTTGTCTGACATGATTATTCATTGATTTTTACAGAAATTACCAGTATTTAGCAAAATTCAAAAATAATAGAAATACTAAGGGTTCATTCCTTGTATTGCACATGGTAGATCTCCTTAGGTGAAATTTGGCTTCCTATCTCGGTATTTTTGGTTATGAGTACTTCTTGTTTAAAATAAGTTTGATTTTTGGTCTTCCAAATGTTTCGGTTTTAATGCTGCCGATGAGAGGTAACTCCTTGAAACGCGTCATATACAGCATAGTGTAAATTTACTATATCTAATATCTCCGTTGTTTAGGCGAAAACAGTCATTAGTGAAGTATGATGAAACGGTCCATTATCTATTACACATTAAACGTGCCATTTGTTAAGTTACTGCACATTTGTGGTGTTTTTGTTGCTCAACAACAGCTAAATGTTATCGATCAATAACCATTTAATTTTATGGTATGTTGTTAAGGCGTACACTCCTACATGCACTGAATGTACATGTAGCTTCAATTTTACACAGATCTACACTGACTAGTGCAAAAATGTTACAAAGAAAATTATATACGTGAAGTGTTAATTTCAAATATCCTCAGTGGTGCAAAATTCAAAATAGCTGAGATTTCGGGAAATTAATTTGGAAAGCAGGATACACATATGACAGACACTACCGCGCAACCTTTTCAGTGGTCGTCTGTTGTCGTTTCCTAAAATCGATATTTAACACAGGTCAATTAATTTAGGAAAGTCAATAAAAATAATGTTTATTAACATCAAAAGTTAACATTCATAGGTACATACGTACGATACACATTTTGCAAGGTTAACCGATTGCAAAGACCGCACTTCCGGTACATATACGAACAGGTTTCAGGAAATGTCAGAAGTTTGATGGCTCGAACTGCCGATGGATCAAACTGTTTTTCTTGGACTTTGGAGTTCGACTCATCGAGGTTTAACTGTATTATTCCACTTTGTATTTAATTTTGGTAGATTATGTTCTTCTTGGTAATTTTGACAAAACTTCACCGAGTTTGAGACAAGTCTGCAGACTGACGAATAGTATGTGCTATTATTCAGTTCAAAATAAAATGAAAAAAAAATAGTTCAGTAAAACATAAATGAGTGATCGTTTGTGTTTTTCTTGCATTGTCTCCTTCTATTTTTGGATAATGTATTAAACTATTAAATAATTCCAGGAAAATATAATACTTCTGATCATGATTGATAGAGGAATACAGACATAACGAACATGGTGACAGTCGGAAGTTTTTGAGTAAAATATATTTTTACCGAAAAAATTTGTTTTGTTTATTCACTGAAAATATTAACATATATTTAATCTAAACTGTTTTACCCTGAGAAAGAATTCAGGAATATCGGTCAGTAACTCAACGATGCAAAGACAAATCTCCGTATGAATAACAACACAGACAAGGGTACACAGAATAAAACAGATATAGCAAACCAAAAGAGAATAAATTTCCATTGACGTACCAGTAATCGCATCCAAAAATCCTGTAGTGACATCAGGGACTAATATAAACACTTTCCGCTCGTTGATTTCCAAATATACCCCAGAAAAGATAAATGCAACACTTCTGTATACACACATGTACTTCTTTGAGTAAAAAAATCAATTATGGACAAATTTATTCTAAAATTTAATAATTGTATGTAACGGACACGAGTGGCATTTAGGTTCTCCGTCTTACTAAAGGTGACCAATAAAATGCAATAATAACATCAGGTAAAGATTTCCGAATGACATTTTTTTATTAAAATGGCAATGAAAACAATATCTCTGTAGGTCTATCCTCTGATCGTAACAGTATGTACCTCTTTTCAACTTACAAAGGGAAGGTCTACCTGCAATTGTCATCATTGTATGGTCATCTACATACATTTATAAGACTTTATTAAGTGCAAGCATACTATGAAACATGTAAATTTGATATCTCACCGTAGACCCAACAGTACATGTGTGTTTTACATTCAAAATTAGGTAAAGTCAAAAATCATCCGAAGATACATTTGTACATGTACAATGTAAAACCCCATAGTTTATAAAAGAAAATTTTAAAATTTACGCAACTAGGAACATTCAGGAAGAAATTTCGTATAAGTAGTGCTCCGTGTCAAAAATGTGAAAGTTTAAAATAAATTAAAAATGATTTGAATTCCAAAATGCCTTTAAAAGTATAATTAAGGACCGAGCAATTGATTCATTTATATAAACACAGCTATTGATTTACTTTTGTAGATTGAATACTGATAATATCAACCCTTTATTAAAGGAAACTTATAATCTTAATAAAATTTTGAGCGATGCAGGTATGCATACATGGTACACTGTTGCCTCTCACATTTTTTAGAGAATTTTATTTAGATATATTTGATTATTCCAACTTGGATAAGCCATTTTTTAGTATTAAAAAGAGTTTGAAAGATAAATTCAAAAATATTATTAATCAGAAATATGAAAAATTAACATTGTCTAAACTCTCAAAAATAAACGATAGTTCCAAGTTATATTTATACAGTAAACTTAAAAACACTTTAAAATAAAAAGAGTACTTGAAAAACGAAAAAAAAATTTACATTGAGACAGCTCCTTACAAAATTTCGAATCAGTGATCACTCTCTCAATATCGAAGTTGGCAGATATAAAAATATTCCCAGAGAAAATAGACTTTGCTCTGGATACAATGAATATCATCTTTTAAAAGATAGTTGAAATAAATCAAAATTTTCTATCGAGAGACGAAGTTTCACAATTTTTTGATATTCTTAATCCAAAAAACGAACTTTTACCAATTGTTTGTGACTTTATAAAGCGGTCATTGGAACTGCCAAAATAGGGTCCACATTGGTCAAAGTTAGTTAATTATGTCTCCCCTTCTCGAAAGGAGACATATTGTTTTAGTGATTATTATGTCCCCGACCACGAAGTGTCGTCGGGGACATATTGTTTTTACTCCGTTTCTTATTTTTCTTATTATTATACTTTTTTCTTTTTCTTCCGTCAACCTGATGCACGAACTTGTCCGGCTATCTCCTCGGAAATGGATGGACCGATCAATATGAAACTTGGAGGGGTGATAGGTCCCAAGGTCCTACAGTGTTTTTTGCGGTTTATAATTTCAAAATGGCCGCCATTTCCAAGATGGCCGCCAAAAATGGCGAAAAATGTAAACATTGTCCAATTTCAACGAAACTTGGTATACAGGGTATAACGGTGATGGCGACTGATGGCGCATTGTCGGAATTTCTGTAATGGCCGCCATTTTCAAGATGGCCGCCGAAAATCGCGAAAAATGTAAACATTGTCCAATTTCAATGAAACTTGGTATACAGGGTATAAGGGTGATGGCAACTGACGGCGCATTGTCGGAAGTTTTGTAATGGCCGCCATTTTCAAGATGGCGGCCGAAAATGGCGAAAAATGTAAACATTGTCCGATTTCAACGAATCTTGGTATACAGGGTATATAGGTGATGGGGACTGACGGCGCATTGTCGGAATTTTTGTAATGGCCGCCATTTTCAAGATGGCCCCCGAAAATGGTGAAAAATGTAAACATTGTCCGATTTCAATGAAACTTGGTATACAGGGTATAAGGGTGATGGCGACTGACGGCGCATTGTCGGAATTTTTGTAATGTCCGCCATTTTCAAGATGGCCGCCAAATGGTGAAAAATGTAAACATTGTCTGATTTCAACGAAACTTGGTATACAGGGTATATGGGTGATGGCGACTCACGGCGCATTTTCGGAATTTCCGTAATGGCCTCCATTTTTAAGATGGCTGCTGAAAATGGCAAAAAATATAAAGTCTGATTTTAACGAAACTTGGTATACAGTGTATATCGGTGATGGCGACTCTTCAACTTGTTGAAGAGAACAGGCATAAAATGGGCACGGGAGGGGACATCTCACGTTTCGCGAAACGTAAATTTTAATTATTCTTCTTCCTCTTCTAATCAAATTTTTTGTCCGGAACATAACTTTTTTGTTTTTTGAGCTAGCCTCATGATATTTGGAAGGTATATGCATCAGGTCAAGGTGGAGTGCAGAGTACCACATTTGGGTCCCTGGGGGTCAGTCCCCACCCCCTAGCCTGTAAAATGTAGGCTAAAATAACAAAATACTTAATATTTTGAAAACCATTGTGATCCCCACCCTATAACCATATATATTATTACTCCTTATGATAAGACAAATCATTTGGTACCATAGGGGGGTCTGAGGGGGGTCATGCCCCACCCCCTCAAATGATAAAATACTAAATATTCTGAAAACCATTGAGATCCCCACCCTATAACCATATATATTATTACTCCTTATGATAAGACGAATCATTTGGTACCATAGGGGGGTCTGAGGGGGGTCATGCCCCACCCCCTCAAATGATAAAATACTAAATATTCTGAAAACCATTGAGATCCCCACCCTATAACCATATATATTATTACTCCTTATGATAAGACGAATCATTTGGTACCATAGGGGGGTCTGAGGGGGGTCATGCCCCACCCCTTCAAATGATAAAATACTAAATATTCTGAAAACCATTGAGATCCCCAACCAATAACCATATATATTATTACTCTTTATGATAAGACGAATCATTTGGTACCATAGGGGGTCTGAGGGGGGGTCATGCCCCACCCCCTCAAATGACAAAATACTTATTATTCTGAAAACCATTGAGATCCCCACCCTATAACCATATATATTATTACTCCTTATGATAAGACGAATCATTTGGTACTATAGGGGGTCTGAGGGGGGGGCGGAGGGGTCATGCCCCACCCCCTTAAATGACAAAATACTTATTATTCTGAAAACCATTGAGATCCCCACCCTATAACCATATATATTATTACTCCTTATGATAAGACGAATCATTTGGTACCATAGGGGGTCTGAGGGGGGGGTCATGCCCCACCCCCTTAAATGATAAAATACTTAATATTTTGAAAACCATTGTGATCCCCACCCTATAACCATATATATTATTACTCCTTATGATAAGACAAATCATTTGGTACCATAGGGGGGTCTGAGGGGGGTCATGCCCCACCCCCTCAAATGATAAAATATTAAATATTCTGAAAACCATTGAGATCCCAACCCAATAGTGTTCTTCTTCCTCTTCTAATCAAATTTTTTGTCCGGAACATAACTTTTTTGTTTCTTGAGCTAGCCTCATGATATTTGGAAGGTATATGCATCAGGTCAAGGCGGAGTGCAGAGTACCACATTTGGGTCCCTGGGGGTCAGTCCCCACCCCCTAGCCTACATTATCTTGGAAAGGGTTGAAATCCCCACCCTTAAACCATATATTTTATTATTCATGATAACAAGACAAGTTGAATGCAGTATACATCTGAGCCCCGGGGGTCATCCCCTACCCCTCAAGACCAGAAACCTTAATTTATCTTAAAAATGGTTGAAATCCCCACCCCTAAACCATATATTGTACTACTCATGGTTACAAGACGAGTTGAATGCAATATGCATCTTAGCCCTGGGGGTCATCCCCACCCCCTCAAAATCAGAAACCTTATTTTATCTTAAAAATGGTTGGAATCCCCACCCCTAAACCATATATTGTACTACTCATGGTTACAAGACCAGTTGTATGCAATATACATCTTAGCCTTGGGGGTCATCCCCACCCCCACAAAATCAGAAACCTTATTTTATATTAAAAATGGTTGGAATCCCCACCCCTAAACCATATATTGTACTACTCATGGTTACAAGACCAGTTGTATGCAATATACATCTTAGCCCTGGGGGTCATCCCCACCCCCCTCAAAATCAGAAACCTTATTTTATCTTAAAAATGGTTGGAATCCCCACCCCTAAACCATATATTGTACTACTCATGGTTACAAGACAAGTTGAATGTACTATACATCTTAGCCCTGGGGATCATCCCCACCCCCTCAAAATCAGAAACCTTATTTTATCTTAAAAATGGTTGGAATCCCCACCCCTAAACCATATATTGTACTACTCATGGTTACAAGACCAGTTGTATGCAATATACATCTTAGCCTTTGGGGTCATCCCCACCCCCACAAAATCAGAAACCTTATTTTATCTTAAAAATGGTTGGAATCCCCACCCCTGAACCATATATTGTACTACTCATGGTTACAAGACGAGTTGAATGCAATATACATCTTAGCCTGGGGGTCATCCCCACCCCCCTCAAAATCAGAAACTTTAATTTATCTTCAGATACTGTAAAAGTTACCGTGAAAAATAATACCCACGAATACACACCAAAACTGAGAGTCTACGCTGGTTAAATGGACCAATGCCTGAAAAGACAAGTTGAATGCAATATGTCTTGGCCCCAGGGGGTCATCCCACCCCCTCAAGACCAGAAACCTTAATTTATCTTAAAAATGGTTCAGATCCCTTCCCCAAAACTATATATTACCTTATTCATTCCTTGTTGAAGCACATATCTGTAGGTAACTACAGTGGAACCTCTGTAAACCGAACAGCTGTGGGACCGGAGAAATCGGCCGGTTTTCAGAGGGTCCGGTTTTAGGAGGTTCCGGAAAAGACGTATCTGATCCGGAGAGTGAAACCGGAAAGGTATTACAATGTTGTAAAATTGTGCCATGTGCTTACATATTTACTTTTACCACGCGCACATTATTTTAATACATGTATTATGTACCATAGCTCTTAATTTGCCACCTTGATGATCCCTAAAAAATGTTTAAAAAACTATGGGTATGGAAGGGGAGACATCAGTTTTAGCGTGCTAAAACAGTCCAGCATGCTGGACTCCTGTGACAACAGTACCTCTAGTTAGTTACTTTTTCAAGACTATATCTTATCTGTATGTATTTGTTTGTTGTTGTTCATTCTATGTTATATTGTTTAACCCTCATGGGTATATTTTACAATAAAGTTCACAATATAAGGAGATATTTCCTAGTTTCAAATATCGGCAAAAAAGCGACGTGTAATACAGTTTCAAAAGTCCAAGTCGAGAGAATGGAAACACCACAAGATGTTTCAAAAGAAATTTTCATAATAAACTGCAATCGGTTTCATGCCATTACCCATATACTAACGTCTGAGCTTGTGATACCATCGGGGACCCAATTCCATTTACAGGTATACTCTCAATAGTTTTATCACACCTATCTTGACGACCCAATGTGCATGTTTTGTCAAATCGTGTCCTATCGGAAAATATGGAAAGCCCAAAAAAAAAAATCAAACTTTATGTAGCAGATTCATTCAAAATATAACAAATAAGTCCCAAGATATCACCATATGACTTGCGGTGAGAATTTTTTTTTAAAAACAAGACCTAAACAAAATATGACATAAAATGAGGTTTTGTATAGTCATTGCTCAAACTGATCTCAATATTATATGATTGTACATCCATTATATTTTATTGGATTTTAAATAATATTTTACAAAAACAAATGATCTGTGGTCACGGTGAAAATTTTTTATATCGTTGAAACCACTTAGTTGACAAGTAATGTCATGGTACCATTTTACTATGTCATTACCAAGATTATAAATTATCTATCAAACAGATTACTTGAAATCTACAACGAGTGCTCAAAACACATATAAATGCATGACTGTACGTGCATAGTATATCGTATTATTGACTAACAATAGAATATAAGCCTAAATATGATAAAACCTGTCAATACAATACAAAATGTCAATACGACACATACCCGTCCAATATGCCGTATTGACTAGTCAATATGACATATTGGACTGGTTAGTCAATAAAGGTATAACTGCGCAAGGTTTTCCATATTGGCTTAGTTATTGGTCCTTGGCTAGATATATTAAACTTTGGCTTCGCCTCAGTCCAATATGGCTTGCCTCGGACCAATAACTAAGCCAATATGGAGAACCTTAACGCAATAATACTATAATATTATCAATGATTATATAAATATCGTTCGGGTACAGCATAACAACCAATAAGATATGAAAGAGAGAGAAAAACAAGACATATACAAGAGGTTCGTAAAACAATAACATAAAACAAATATGAAGATACAATCAAAGAATAAAAATGAATATAACCAAAGAAAATTAGAACAAGACATCACAAACCTATAAAGCGCTGGCAATATGAACCACCAAAAAAATTAAATTAAAACAAAACAAAACAAAACAAAAACAGGGGGTTACTTCAGGTTCTCCTGACATGTTTATGGCAAGCCGTTTTACTATTTATTCTAACTTCAAGATATCTAATAAACTTTATAAGATATCTCATATAGTTTATAAGATATCCTATATAGTTTATAAGATATCTCATATAGTTTATAAGATACCTCATATAATTTATAAGAAATCTCATATAATTTTCTTTATAAGATATCTTATATATTATACGAGATATCTTTATAAGATATATTATATATCATATGAGATATCTTGAAGTTAGAATAAATAGTAAAACGGCTTGCCATACTCGTTCCCTTAACATTTGTTAAATTGTAAGTGCCAGGAAAATGCCACGTAAGAGGGTGTGGTTGGAGGTGTACAGAATTCTGTATTCAGTTTCTGTCTTTTTTTTTTTTTTTTTGGGGGGGGGGGGGGGGGGGGTTGGCCCATTTTTTTGTAGTCAGTTAGAAAAATACTTAATTTGTAAAATATTTCGTGGCTGAAATTTATTGCGTCAGAAATTAATTTAAAACTACAATGATAAACTGCATTAATTAAAATATAAGTTTTTTAAGGTTATAATGTACAAATGTCATGCATGTCTTTCGAAAAGGTTTTTCAAGGTAATTTAATGTGATCAGTAATGGACAAATTAAATTTAAGAGCAATTTTCTTTCTTTATTCTGTACAGTTGTTCTTTTCATAATCAGTATTTTCTCCTTAAATTCTTTATACACTTTAAAAAAATATTCTTTATATTTTGAACATTGTTATTCTCTGTTTTTTTTTAAGTCAATATACTTTATTTACTATTTTTAGGCCATATAAACCTCATCCACAGCCTCTTGTATCTATGGGAAGGTCCCTTCATACCCAGTCATTAAGCTATGGTATGGTATTGGTTGCAAAAATTTCATATTTTTCATTTAAATGCAATATTTTTTTATTCAAATGGTATAATTTAAATGCAATATTTTTTATTTAATTGGTATAATTTGTCATTTAAATGCAATATTTTTTTATTTAATTGGTATATTTCTTCATTTAATGGCAGTATGTTTTTTATTCAATTATTTTTTTTTCCATTTAAATGCAATATGTTTTTATTCAATTATTTTTTTTCCATTTAAATGCAATATGTTTTTATTCAATTGGTGCATTTTTTTCATTTTTAAAAATGCAATATTTTTTATTCAAATGGTATAATTTGTCATTTAAATGCAATATTTTTTTTATTTAATTGGTATATTTCTTCATTTAAATGCAATATGAGGTCGGAGATGGAAAAAAAGCGTGAGAGATTTTCTCTCCCTCAACCCGTCAGTAGTCGGGTCTCCGGACATTTTCGGCCGGCAAAGCCGGCTCCATGCACCAGAACATTGGGAGGAAGACGCGCCGACAAAACAGGCAATCGACGACAGGCATGCGTCGCTCCGGCACGGAACGGGGTCGGAAAGGAGACACCTGTCTGTATTTGAGGCGACGGAGCGAAATCGAGTACGATCGCTTCGACGGCCCAAGGCGCAAAGACACAGACAACTTTGCGATTGATGTTCAACCAACCCTCAGACAGGCGTGGCTTCGGGAGTGACCCAAAGCCGCAATGTGCGTTCACTGAATCCTGCAATTCACATTAATTCACGCAGCTGGCTGTGCTCTTCATCGACACAAGTCGAGTGATCCACCGCCGAGGCCAGTTTCTTTCTAATGTTTGGGGCCGGGTCTCGTCGCTGGCAACAGAGACGGTGGACTGGCCTGGGAGATAAAGAGGGATCGGAGACCCCGCTCCACCCTCGAGTGATTTTCTTCGTGTGTTCGAAAAGAAAAGAAAACAAAAACTCAAGTTTTTCGTCACTCCGACACGCAGGCGAGAAGGGCGTTTTTAAAGCTCGAGGGCTACCCTTCTGCCAGAATGCTTGCCGCAGCGATAAAGAGGAAAAACGAAAGAAAAGATAATAAGAATGCAGAGACGCCGCGTCCGGGGCGCGAGGCCACTTTAAAACCGTCCTGGTTATCCCAGACGTTAAGGCATGTTTGACCTTGTGACGTCAAACAATTTCCCATAATGCAATTATTGCATATAAATAAAAAACTACATAAAACGACAAATATACCAATTGAATAGAAAATATTGCATTAAAATAACAAATTATACCATTTGAATAAAAAAAAAATATTGCAATTAAATGAAAAATATTGCATTTAAATGAAAAATATCAAATTTTTGCAACCAATACCATGCCATAGATTTGAATGAACTTTGATCACATGTGAAGATTTCCTCTGACAATTTACCACGTGAAGATCATAAATTTAGACTGCTCAATCATTTTTTCTTTTATCTCTTACTGTATAAAATTTCTTATAATTCTGCGTGCATTTTAATAAATCACATCACTCTCGTGTATATTTTGAACAAATGTAAAAAAAATAATAAATTTATATGTAGATACACACTCACATCACACATATATATATATATGGTTAGCGCCAGCCAAAGGTCCCTGGTTCGATTCCCGTTCGGGATGAAAATTTCAGGGATCGAATTTGCGATGCCCTACCGACACCAATTGCGAGGATGGTCTCGATAAATGATGCTAGTCTGTCGGATGGGGACGAAAAATGGCTGTCGCGTGTTAAGAGAGAAAAGCAACACCCTTAGCACGTTAAAGATTCCTCTGTAGATGTCGAAAAAGAGTAGGCTAAAATGCCGCTCTCGCACTTGAAAAGTGTAGAGGGATTAGTATAAGTATGTATAACTTGTTTCCCAATCCACTATAAGTAAATAAGTTTAAACTATAGGAAAAACAAATTCTACTACTTGACCACACAGATAACGATATTGATGGTAAAGAGCATTTTTTATTTTGGAAATCTATCCATCTTGAACGGATCGATCTTTAAATTCGAATTATAATTTTTGATTTCTCATTTTATTAGTACACGTTCGTTTAGTTGGATTGTAGGTTAAGAACTATATCATATCTGTCTTTTTGTTTTTTTTTTTTGTTTTTTTGTTTTGTTTTTTTTTTGTTTTTTAAACATCCTGGGTTTTGTCATTGATTAACGTCCTTACAAGTCAGTGAAATCGTGAATGCAGCGGACTTATCTAACATTTCTTGTTTTGAGCTGTAACACTTAAATAATGCCTATTTTAAGGAAATATTATCAGCTAGACTAAACACCCTCAATGATAACTTTGTACCCAATTTTTGATGTAAAATATAGACATGAAGACAGCAACCCAAAACACATATAAACAATTACACCACATAACACATAAAAAACTTGAAAACATAAATCTATAAGACAACATGAATGAAGACTTTACTTTCTGTGCTGAAGACAACAATTAAAAGCCCTAGAAGTGACTCTTGTGACAGCATCAATTCTTCCGATATTCGTGGTTAAGTCCTATATGTCCTAGAGTAGGATGAGAAATGTAGACTTTATGCGCAGGTATATCGTTAAATTTGTATTCACAGTGCAACATAGGATGATTTTGATAAATATATGAAAATTGTAATTTATTATTTAAGTTAATCTGTATAATGAATTTGAACATTTTACTTTTTTTCACGAAATCATAAGGTCAAGAGTCCCGGAGAAATCAACAGGTTAGAAAAGCACCGCATGGAATATTCGTATAAAAATATTACTCTAAAAATAAAAACGCTTATATTAAACTAAAAATATAAAATGGAGCTAACTGAAGTAAAAGATTAACAAGATAATGCAATACTATCACTTTCAATGTCAACACCCTCAAAAACTGAGAGTGCCATTTAGTCCTCAGGAAGAGTGAACATATCCTTTTTCAGTAACATTAACCACCATATTTTTTGTAGCAATATAGACCTACCAATGTACGTCAGCACATGGACGAAAACGACACAGTACAGTGTATCTATAGAATGGCTAATCATCGTTTGGATATTGTATATGCTGAGATTACTTATAGACAAATATGAAAATTTCAAAATGAATTGCCGTAAGCGGGGTCCAAAGGCAAAAATCAAATTAATTTGACGTTGAATTTCAAAAACTGCAAAATCTGCCTCGATCGGAAAATCATTCTTAAACAAACAGAAAAAGCAAATATCTACTTAATCCATACATTTATAATTTGTATTAGACTTTCTAGTGAAAACAATCTTTGAGTATATCAGAAATCGAATATTAAGTACGTTACTTTTTTTAGAACAGATATGGTTAAATCTGAAACGAAGAAAAAATCTGATTCTGAATTATGGCAAACATTATGTAACGGTACTCTTAAACAAATTAATACCGTGAGAAAAATTCTCTAATTGATCTGGCATTTGGTATTTGAGGCAATGAAGAAATCAGAAAACTACATAGAAGTATGCCCCGCACTTGATAATTATGGACAAAATTGTTTTGTTAGGAGAGATTTTTTTTTAAATTTAGAGTGTCAGTAAGACACAAATGATGCCCCCGCCTGACCATAAGATATTATAAACAAGTCAAGAGTTCTTAACAGTATGCATGATGTTCTATCAAACTCAACTTGTATATAGATACAGGGCTGAAATACACTGAACCGCAAAAGAAACGTCGCACAAAATGACATGTTCACATACATTTATTTCAAAGTGACATTTATATATTTTAAATTAATTTTTAAAAAATTTAATGAATGATTTACAGTCTTTTGGTTACAATGTTTACAAAAACGTCACAATTGTCGCAACGTCACATGTTTTCAATGCTGTGCTCCCACGTCCGTTAATAACGTGTATGTCCTCCACCGGCACCAATTACTGCGGCACATCTTCGGTACATGGAGTTGATGAGCCGATTAATAAACGCCATCGGAATACGTGCCCATACTCTCTGAAACGCTTGTGAAAGTTCAGCTGCAGTTGTCGGACTTGGCTGCTCATTATTCAACCGTCTTTGAACTTCGTCCCATAAATGTTCAATAGGGTTTAAATCTGGACTCAAAGCCGGCCAATCCATAACATTAGTGTTATTCTGCTGTAGGAAGTCTCTTGTGGCTCTTGCGGTATGCGCACGTGCATTGTCCTGTTGGAAAGTCTTGTTTTGATGACGTGCGAAATGGGGCTGAACATGGGGTGTCAAGACTTGGTCGATGTAACGGGCAGCTGTTACGCCATTTCCTCTGCCTGGGCCAAGGTTCTGAAAGATGACTGGACCAAGTTTAACGTTAAGGCCGATTCCACCCCATACCATGATGCTAGGTCCTCCCCACGCGTCTGTTTCCAGAATGCAGCTGTCTTCGTAACGTTCCCCGCGTCTTCTCCACACTCTGGTTCTGCCATCGGCTGTTGAAATGCAGTAACGGCTTTCGTCAGAGAAGATGATGTTACGCCATTGTCGATTTCGCCAATTCTGTCGCTGAGTGGCCCACTGAAGACGAGCTTGACGGTGTCGAGGAGTAAGAATAGGTCCTCTTGCTGGACGGCGACATCTCATGTTTCTAGCAGCTAATCGCCGACGAACCGTATCATCACTTATGGGTCGTCCATGTGTTCCAACAGTGTTTCTGGCAGTTTCGGCAGCTGGGGTGAACCGATTCATCAAATGGTGACGAACAATGCCTCTATTCTGTCTAGGGGTAGTGACTTGGGGTCTACCACTCCGTGGACGGTCATTTGTGCTGTTTGTTGCATTGTACCGTGTCCGTAAACGTTCAATTGTTCGAACAGCACAGTTGAAGTCGTTGGCAATAACTCTGGCAGATTGCCCAGCATCCAATCGACCAATGGCCTGTTCTCTCTGTTGTGGAGTCAGACGTTGCATAGCTTCTGTGTCAACACTGATACTAACACTCTTTAATTTTCTCCGGCCTTTTATACCCATAAAGGAGCATGAATTTCACGAACATTTAAGATTTAAGAAAAATTACCGCCAAGTGTGTCCCACGAGCGGTTTTAGGTACGGTCGCTCTACGATATCAACTGAAAATTATTCAACCGAAAATTTAATTCACAGGTAATTTAATCTTACCTGGTGATGTAATCGTAATACTGATTATATAAAAATCATTAATTAATATTTATTTTGAATTTTGCTAACATTTTGAAAAAGCGACGTTTCTTTTGCGGTTCAGTATATTACCTTTAATTTTTCATTCCTGATATGTAAATATAAAGGTATTACATGTGATGGAATGGGTATAATTCTTTATTATGTGTATAAACATCCTGCAAAATATTAAAACTGTAGCTCTAAAACTGTAGGAGAAGTTAGTCGGACAAACCACGTTCCCTTTATGCAGCTAATAGGGGAAAAAATCCTGTCCAACTACCTGCCATTTTTAGAATATTTGAAAAAAATCAAAATCCTATAGACATGCTTACCTCTATTATGTGTATAAAGCTCCTATAAAATATCAAAGATGTAGCTCCAAAACTGTAGGAGAAGATAGCCGGACAAACCATGTATCTATATCCCGACGGAACAGGGGTAAATTAATATGCCCCCCCCCCCCCCCCCCCGACTCTTCGTCGCGGGGCATAACAACACAAGCCCAAAAATTTGTGGGAAAAGAAAACAGGCTCGAAATTTTGGTGATGGAAAATACAGGATTGAATATGAACTGGAACAAATAGTATTATATTTTGAGGAAAATTAGCATTCGTAAATACAATCTAGGCTCACAAATCAATTCTTTACCCTCCACAATCTATAATACTAAATTTACGAATTAGCCGAATAGGCGGCAAAACGCGTGATTCAAAATAAACGATGTATAGTTCAGATTATAAAGGTTATTATCGGATTTGACAATCTGCATTTATAAATTTAAACTACAGTTTTGTTTATGTGCAAATGGAATTTGTATGCACTTTTCCGATATGAATTCTCCCAACGTATCCCTTAGAAGGTTCTCGAAGGCATCATTTAAGCACATTGATTTAAATAAACAAGTATGCACATATTTTTAATGTAGTTCTGTTTGAAATTACGGAAGAAGAATAAAAAAAAATTAAAAACATTCTCCTTCGAGTGGGATGTTTCCGCTTTATGTATTCAGGATTGTTTTTCTACAATAACGCAATTTCTCCTAACTGTAAAGGTTATGAACTTTGAAGATAATGAAGAAGTAAAGTAAATTTCAGAGGAATTCCTAACTTAGTTGTTTTTTGGATTGCTCGGATGTTTACCTTGCACAAAGTGATAAAACCAACCATTATCTATTTTTAAATTATTTGTCATGTGACCTGTCTAAATATATCTCTACTGTAAGCCCTAGATAAAAATATTTTTAACAAATGGTCATCTTTATCATTAATGACGAAATTTATCTCGGACATCTTTGATAAATATAAACGTGGACAACACAAGCAGCCACACACTAAATATGCTTTCACCTTCTGATTATTGGATATATTTGTGAAATTAAGCCTCGCTTGCCCTGCCCATGATGACAATGGAACAATTGGACCAACTATTTTCCAAAAATATGCTCTAACTAACTCACGGCATCTTTTGAAAAATTCATCCGTCACTAAGGAAATGTTTACATCTACAATTTCATTTTCATATTTATTCTGAAGGAAAAAGGTAATGCATTATGAAATGTGTATTTAATGAAAGCTTTTCATCAAGTTCCAGTTCAGAATTAATTATAACAATAAAAATATTGACAATTTATGTGGTTGTGTTTTCGTCATAGATTTTGACTTTGATGGCACCTTAAGGTCCATTTTGGTAATTCTACGTGGCATACAGTCTACTGCATCAGTGGATACATCTTCGGTAGTAACGAACAGCCATGACAATTGGGTCACGATGACCTACATTTCACGCTTCATTGACTTTGGTTAAAGTCTGCATTAAAATTCATTTCTAAGAATACTACATGCAGCACATATAGACATGAAACTATCAGTTGATACCACCTACTTGACAGGAAAGTTTATGGAAGCCTGCCACATCATCCATATTGAGTTCCTGTTCCATGAATGGCATGGCCGCAACAAATTTTTATAGTCAATATGGCCACCACAAAAAAAAGCTTATTTTCCCGCGCTCGCGCGGGTTCAATGTCTAGTAAAAACCTAATGGTTCCACTCTTAAGAAGAAAAAGATGTATGCTTTGTATGCTATTTTATAAGATACATTATAAAAACAACGATGCATTATAAAACGAAAGGGTAAAAACCGAAAATATAATTCCTATAATCTTTAATATAACACTTGTATGCGAGTAGTCTTTCATGACGGCCAATAGTGTCGGTTTGAGCAAAATTCTTGTTTTGATTTAAAGTGTTTATATGATTATAAGAAAACATTTTTGCTTTTTGGAATAAAAGAAATTAAACAGAAAAAAATCGGCCAGTAATAGAAGAAACAGAAGAAAGTCAATAGTTCCTTTGACCCGTACGTCTACACAAATTAAAGTGCATAAAACAATTGAAATATGGAATGATTCATTCAAAATTATGTAATTTCATTTAACATGTTTTCGTGTACCAAATACCAATTACAAATAAACGTGCATACATTACAAAAATTTATAATACACTTTTTTTTCTAATTGCTTCCGTGGATTGTTGTCATTTATCTTAAAATATTTTTAAAGACTTTTCAATAAAACAACAAAATGGATAACAGGGAAGATCAACAATGACATACCAATCAATCAACGACAGCCAATCAAATGCTTTATTTAAAAAAATCAAAATAATTCATTTTTTTTAGTGCGAGGAATAGTACTCAATGACCACAATCCGTTGCGCAATTTTGGAATCTCTTTTATAAATTTACTGTATTTCTCCAGTATATTTCCCCTCTATAAAAGTTTTTTAAGAATAGTTTTGTTCTAGATTTAAGTAGAAAGTTTTAAAAACGAACTATAGTCCTTTTTTTTTAAATTTGAATGAGCTGTCGTGAGTGAAGGGGAGATTTGGTCAGATGCATATATTTCAAAATATTGGTTGGAAGTTGTGTCTGCATGAATTTTGCAAGCCTAGGGAGTATATTTGCAAATATTTTGAGTTAGCCCTGATGATTTTTTTTAAAAAAATGTCATGTTAATACCCTTTAAACACGAGAGAGATTACGTGCGATTTTTCAAACTCAATTTTATTTCAATATAAAATGCGCACTAATTAACTATAATAATTAAATATGGTCTCGGACAGATTGTGTGATTACTAACACAGCAGGGGTGGAGCTAACATTAAATAGATTTTAAAGGGTTAAAGCTTTGGAGAAACTTTTCCAATTCATTAAGTTGATACTTTTCGACGATATATACATTTTACCACACATTAAGCAGATACTTTTGTATTGGTCTGAATATTTTCAGACCACTACAAAAGTATCTGCTTAATGTGCTACTCTTACGTTTTTTTACAAAACTTTTACGGGTGTCATCACGAATTGATTGACCGTTACAGTGTTCCAATATCTAAGATGATGTTGGACATGTTCCAACGTCGTAACATTTCATGTGTCTCGATCCACCGATTTGTGAATTTCATCGGATTGACTTTGTTGAATTTCACGACGGGTGCCGTATACGGAGTAGGAACTGCTTATCCTTCCGGAGCACCTGGGTTCACTCCTGGTTTTTATAGGAGTTCGTGTTGTTCATTGTTTTTTAGTTTTCAGTGTTTATTTGTTGTGCTTGTGGCTGTTCATTTGTTTTCCCGGGTTTGTCTGTCCAATGGATTACGTTTTTTTTTATTTGCTCCTTAGGTATGTTTGTCCTCCCTAATAAGGATCAACAACAAACTTCATCGTGCATATTTTTCAATAATACCAACGGATGTTTGTACGATAGTTTTACACGAAACAACACGGTTTTTCAAATTATATTGATGTAATTACATATGTAATCACAACATAAGCTTGTGAAATGTCCTTGTAGGTTAAATTTGACTGCATTAAAGTGTTCATCTTCATACATCCAGGTACATGTAAGTGATTAATATGACAGAAAATCTTGTTTCTTGAATCTAAAAAAAATATAAAGATTAATAACAGAGACTCTATAGCATGCATGCATGTATGTATCAAATTAGTTGTTGAGCATTAAAGTATACCCTTCCGGGCAACTCCAAGGCCACCCTAACTGCTATAAGAGCTAGTACTGATTGTTATGCACAGCATAACAGATGTCCCCTGTCATTCCATTGCCACTGTAGCCCCAAATATAAATTGTTACGCAAGTAGAATTTTTTTTTTTTTTATGGGGGGGGGGGGATTGTTATGATCTTTTTCCGATATTTTCAACTTACACGTCAGCCATCTTTGATTTTTTTTTAATTGCTCGTGTATACCATTTTCGATGGTGCTGAACATTTCTACGCTAAAATTGGATGGATGGGTGGATGAATTATTGTTTAACGTCCAGTGGCAACCAGGTGCATATCAGGACGAGATCATGTTGATATGGTAATGAATATGATCCATGCTTTGTACTAGACCGACACGCTATGTCGGATTTTTAATGTGCTAGCTCACGAGGTAACTGTCCGCAGGAAGACATATCACCTCACTCGGACACATTATGACTCCGAGCCGACCAGTCTTTGCTCTTACTCCTAGATGCCGCGTGCTTGGCGGGGAAGCAGCAAATACCAATTTTAATGTCTTTTGTTTGACCCGGCCAGTGATCGAACCTGCAACCTTCCGCACTCGGGACGAGCACGCTACCGCGAGACCACCGAGGTATTTACTGGCGGCCATTTTCAGAAACTTTCTTAAGTTAAATATAGATTCTCCTTCAGGTACGAGTGGGTTAATGAATTTCTCCACCCGAGATAGTTAAATTTTCGATTTTCAACACGCGAGCTTTTGCGAGCGTGTTAAAATCTAAAATTTAACTATTGAGGGTGGAGAAATTCCATAACTCACGAGTAAATTGAAGGAGAATCTGTTTCTCCTTTGATTTTCGACAAAAACCTCAAGAAAATGTCGTTGCTATGTAGTTTGTTTACGTAAACGTCATTTCGGGACTTCTCTAGTTTATCGTTCCAATAACTGCAGAAAAAACCGCGGTCATTCCCACGTAGAAATTTAATCACCGGGAAGTGGTTAAAAATATTATGTATTTTTATCCCACCGATTAAATACGTCAAGAATAGGAGAAAAAGTATTATCTCTTAATATCAATCTATTTATAGAAATCATGTAAAATGACTGTAAATTTCTGATTTCAGTGAATATTATTGGCTGTAATTTGTTATTTCAGTATTTTCATTTCAGCCGTTTTGATCATCAAATAAAACATTTACCTATAGAATGCTACAAGCTCCATGTTCTGTCAATGGATTATCCTTTGACGGATGAACGAAATGATCTGTAGCTTCGTTCTCTTGTATGTGACTTCTCAATCTACGAAGTTAAATTATCAATTCTGTAAGTTTCTGAGCAAATTTTCAACGTTGTGCGCTTCAAGGAACTTTTATCTCTACTTATCAGAAAGACCCCTAGATGTTCCCAATATATTTCCGTGTACGGTCCAGGATAAGTACTGAGTTACAGGTCCCCTCACTTCAAAGCCAAGTACCGGTATGTTATGATATTGTAATTATTATATTATTTATCTTGGCCTAATTTGTTTTGTGTGGCCTTATAACATGTATAATATGCTTACATAATACTTATAGTTGTTTACCAAATAATGTTATAACTGCGCAGTTTAGAAATCACTGGAACAATAATAGATACTGATGGAATGACTAGAACTTTCTATTTGACTTACGTAATAATTCTGGTGTAATTTAAACTTCTACCGTATTCTAGAAGGATTCTATGGATTTCCGTGGTGGTTATATATACGGACGAAGGTTGGACTTTCAGGGCAGAACATATCGGACCAGACATTAACATTCTTGCGTTCTCAGCTTTGGATTGACACACTTTTATTAACGTTACACACATCATACTTGACACACTTTTATTTACGTTACATCATAGGCCTACTAGATTGTGACTGATTGGATATAATATTCCGTTTGGATTCCCGCAACAGTGACGAGAAGAATTCCGGAGAAAAGAAAAGACAAAGGATTTTGAACAGTTAAGTTGACATTTTATTTTGTATAATATTTTTTTTTATCAACTTGTATATAATAAATCTTGTTAAATTTTATTATTGATTTGTGTCTTTTGTTGGCTACAATTTAAAGGTGATTTCGGTCGTAACAGTTTAAAAAGAGTGGAAAACCCAACGAATAAAAATAGATAATCTGATAAATTATTTTTATTGGTTATGAGACTTCAATCATCAACAACAAGCAAAATATTTTATTCTCAAAAGGCAAATGTCACTTGATAAATTTACAATACTTACACTGGGGGTGGGAGGGTATGGATTCACCAAGGTGAAATTAAAGATTTGTTAATTTTTCTAATGAATTTGCAAAATTTTCTTCAAAGAACAGATTGTTTTTGCACTGATGTGGCGCAGCTAAGATCAATATAATAATATTTTATGGATAGAATGTATACATACGGTCCAGTAAATCTAGCATAAATTTGACCCTAACCTTAAAGTAATTGCAGCAGAAGATTTTTCAGTTTTAATCTTTATCATTATACCCCAAATATACACAGAAAAAAGTCCAACAAAATCTAACTTGAGGAAGACTAAAAAATCACGATTTTAAAATTCCTATGGAGATTTGCAATGAAAATGGGAGATAACTCTGCAAAAAGCCAGAAATATCAATAAAAATTGACACACAATTATAACTTTACCGCTTCTATTCAGCAGAATGTATTGATTCTTGATATTTTAGTCGTCTTTAGAGTATAAAAAACAGCTCTAAAGGTGTTTTCATATCTTTTATCAAGCTACAACCTAGACTTCGTAATTCATTAGTTGACCATTTATTAAATTATTCAGTCAACATGTCAAGGTAACGAATCTCAAATTTAATAAAAATAATTAAGCATACATTCTTCTTTTTGTGGTTTAAAGTTTCTTTAAACAAGGTAGATGCTCAACAAATATAATTTACAGATCTGAACAATACCAAATTTTCACATTATTTTTTCAAAATGGTCACAAAGCCACAAATTTGCAATTTCTTTAATGAAAAATGCGCAAAAAAAAAAATAAAAATACCGATAACACTTCGGTTTTGTACATTTCATGAGTAGAAGATTATACAATATAATCAAATACGAATTTATAACCCCATCAAAGTATCATACTTTACATGGATTTTAAGAAAATCAACCAAAACCTGACAAAAAAGACTCATTTTTGCGGAGTTATCTTCCCCTTCCAATGTTAATTTCCATAGGAAATTAAAAATGCTGATTTTGAATTTTCCTCAAGTTAGATTTTATGGGACTTTTTTCTGTGTATATTTGGGGCTTAATGCTATAAATAAGAACTAAAACATTTTCTTTTGCAATTAGTTTGAGGTTAAAACTTAATTTGACTGGACTATTAATCTTAGCCAAATTTTAAAACAATGTAAAATTGTGACACTATACGTTTCTACAACACCATACTACATCTCAAATAGTAATGAGGTTAAAGATTTCGTTAACCTAGTTAGAAGTCAGTAGATTTACATCATGGATACAGGAGGACAGATTTATGACATTGTGTGACTATATGTAGATGTTTTAACTATGATGCTCTGTCCTAATATTGACCTACTTGGGTGATGTCAACAGTGTGAGAGCTATGTTGGCTAAATATTGTGATTCCACTGGTACAAATGCACATGGAAATGGACGATCGTATAAAAAGGAAGTGAGCGATTAAGAAGGACACTTTAACTTTTTCTTTCTTATCAAAGAAATTCTTTTCTAGAACCCAAGTAATTACAATTTCACTATTGTTTCACGGGTATGATTTATTGTACAACGCATTTTCTTTCTTAGTTGATGTCATCACTTTGGAAATTTTACGGTCGTTATCACAAATTGATTGACTATTACAGTGTTCCAATATCTAAGATGATGTTGGACCTGTTCCCACTCTCGTAACCTTTCGGCATGTGCCTCCACCGATTTGTGACTTCCCCCGGATTGACTTTGTTGAACTTCACGACAGGTGCCGTATACGGAGCAGGACTTGAACTGCTTACCCTTCCGGAACACATGGGTTCACTCCTGGTTTTTATAGGAGTTCGTGTTGTTCATTGTTTTTTTAGTTTTCTGTTTTTAATTGTTGTACTTGTGGTTGTTCATTTGTCTTCCCGGATTTGTCTGTAAAATGGATTACGTTTTTTTTTATTGCTCCTTATGCTAAAACCATATTTTGAGCGTACTAATGAAGGTGAGAGTAAACCAGTTGCCACTTTAGCCATGGTTAAATTGGAGAACGATCATGACAAACCAGACATAATTGAACCATCTTTTGATTCCAAGACTATGGAACAAACTGTTAGATTGAAAAAATCTGAAATTTTGTCAAAAATTTTAAAAAATAATGTGAAAATTTGTCCTTTTTAATATTATTATCAAAAGTCTTTCATTGAAGTGCCACAAAATATAATACCCATACACAAATGTATCAGTATCGTAAATGGAGAACTGTCTTGTAAAGAATTTACGAAGAGCTGCCCAAAAAAGTGTTCAGAAGATAATAATAATAAATATATATTTCTCCTGACACCTTTGGATTTGAGAGGATAGAACTGGTTTTCCTTTCAATTCATAGAATGGCTTGTGGAAATATGTTTCTTATATAAGTGTTCCCTGAATTGGTGCATGTTTAAAGAATAAACTGATATTTCTAAAAATCAAGAAAATAAATCTTACTCCTCGACACACTCCGAAACATTCTTTCTGGGTCTGTTTACTTCTTGCTTTAACTGAATAACTTCATTTTTCATTATTTCAATCTGTGTTTCCAATGCGGTTGACATTTTTATATTCTGATATATACGATCCAATAGAGTAAAACTTCAGTTCCTGGAAAATTCAACCTTCTGTTTTTTAATGTTCTTCTTATAAAGCGGGTAGAACTGCAGAACTTTCAACAACCTTCTGTCGTTCAATCTGTCTCTCAAATACCTGGTAAAACTTGGGTCTCGAAATTATCTTCCGTTTTTTAGATATGTCCTATAATGCCGATCGTAACGTAAAGTCCTGGAACTACCTGCTTTTTTCTGCTGTAAAAAAATACCCGAAACAACTTCCGGTCCTTGATAGCAAAAGTTTTCCTTTTCAGTCTTTTCCTAAATAGGGAGTTCTATCTCAGAGCCTGGTACAATTTTCTGTCGTATTACGTGCTCCTTAAGAACTACGAATAACTATCGTATGTTTTTATTCAACCGATTTCGTTTTTCTTCGCTGGCTATCTAATTTATATTAACCTATGTTTGAACACTATTTCATGAAGACTTTCTTTTTTACTTTCTCATAGAAAATATTTGTTTGCTTTTCCCATACATTTTTATAAGAAATCAATTACGATCTGATATCTTTGGAACTTTTTTTTTAAATTTCAACAAGCATGAAAATATTAAACAATTCCAACGATCAATAAAACGAACGTACAATGCAGAGAAAATGTATTTTTAACAATTTTCTTGTACAATAGCAAGAGAGCAAATTCAATACTGACAGTGAAATACGGGGTAACAAAGTTTGTCCCTTCAATATGGCAGGTTATCGTGTTTGATAATTCTTTTCAGGCAGTTAACGACACTAATTTTATTGCACAAGATATACGGAAGCCCATTTAGGACCTCTCAAAAATATAATGTGCTTTAGAATTCAAATTTATATTTTTGGTAGGTCCTAAATGGGCTTCCGTACGTACAAGATATGCCTGCATAATGCGTCCAATTATTTTTTTTTGTCTAATATGACAAAGAACGAAAATATTACAATAAATAAATTTTAAAAAATATGTAAATGCACCTAAAATGGTGATAATAAAATGCAAAAGAACTGAGCTATGTCACGTGTACTCGTGGTAGCAATAAAATTCTATTTTGATGAACAAGGTTATATTATTCGTATTTAGGTGTATAAAAATAATAGTTCAATGTCCGAAAAGATATGACCATATCGGGAAAGTGTCCATTTGAGAGTGACGAAGTTCAACTAACCATGGGGTTGATGTTTAAGAGATTGACCTTACATTGTTTTTATTCTTCAGTTATACAAAACATATATACTTATTTACATTTGTTTCTCTCGCTAATAAGGGACGAGATCAAAAGTTCATTGTAGGATAAAAAACTTAATTCACATAGTTTTTTCACTGACCCCCCCCCCCCCCCCTCCCCCCCCCCCCCCCCCCCCCACCTTCCACCCCCACCCCTCTTAACTTAATTTGGGAAAAATTGATTGACCAATATGGGCATATGCTTTGAGAGTATACTTTTTGTATCATGGGTCCTGTTTTTCCTCAACAAAGTATGTTTGTTCTGTATATTGAATTGGACATCACTTGAATCCGTATTTTACAATCCGAAAATCGATGTCGGATAACAAAATTTGCAGCTATTTTTACCCCTCCCCCACCTCCAAACTATTTGAATTAAGTTTTTTATCCTACATTGAACTTTTGGTCTCCTCCCTAAGCTACTGACTTTTAGCGAAATAAATTAAAAATCGCAAAAAAATATCAATGTGTTCATAAATCTAGGGTCTCTGTATAATCTATAATACTAAATTTACGAATTAGCCGAATAGGCGGCACAACGCGTGGTTCAAAATAAACAATGTATGGTTCAGATTATAAAGGTTATTATCGGATTTGACAATCTGCATTTATAAATTTAAACTGCAGTTTTGTTTATGTGCAAATGGAATTTGTATGCACTTATCCGATATGAATTCTCCCAACATATCCCTTAGAAGCTTCTCGAATGCATTATTTTAACACATTGATTTAAATAAACAAGTATTTACATATTTTAAATGTATTTTTGTTTGAAATTACGGGAGAAGAATAAAACAAATTAAAAACATTCTCCTTCGAATGGGATGTTTCCGCTTCATGTATTCAGGATTGTTTTTCTACAATAACGCAATTTCTCCTAACTGTAAAGGTTATGAACTTTGAAGATTATGAAGAAGTAAGGTAAAGTTCAGAGAAATTCCTAACTTAGTTGTTTTTGGATTGCTCGGATGTTTACCTTGCACAAAGTGATAATACCAACCATTATCTATTTTAACATTATTTGTCATGTGACCTGTCTAAATATATCTCTACCATACAATTCCCTAGATAAAAATATTTTTAACAAATGTTCATCTTTAGAATTAATGACGAAATTTATCTCGGATATCTTTATAAACGTGGACAGCACACGCAGCCACACACTAAAAATGCTTTTATCGTCTGATTATTGGATATATTTGTGAAATTAATCATCGCTTGCCCTGTCCATGACGACAATGAAACAATTGGAACAATTATTTTCCAAAAATATGCTCTACCTTACTCACGGCATCTTTTGAAAAATCCATCCGTCTCTAAGGAAATGTTTACATCTACAATTTCATTTTCATATTTATTCTGAAGGAAAAAGGTAATGCATTATGAAATGTGTATTTAATGAAAGCTTTTCATCAAGTTCCAGTTCAGAATTAATTGTAACAATAAAAATATTGACAATTTATGTGGTTGTGTTTTCGTCATAGATTTTGACTTTGAGGGAACCTTAAGGTTCATTTTGGTAATTCTACGTGGCACACAGTCTACTTCATCAGTGGATTCGGTAGTAACGAACAGCCATATGACAATTGGGTCACGTTGACCTAAATTTCACGCTTCATTGACTTTGGTTAAAGTTTGCATTAACATCCATTGCTGGAATACTACAGTATATATAGACATGAAACTATCAGTTGATACCACCTACTTGACAGGAAAGTTTATAGGAAGCCTGCCACAACATCCATATTGAGTTCCTGTTCCATGAATGACATGGCCGTAATAACTTTTTAAAGTCAATATGGCCAACAACAAAAAAATGCTTATTTTCCCGCGCTCGCGCGGGTTCAATGTCTAGTATAAAGTATATATACACATCATAACACATGTATACATTTGTTTGTCATTTAGAATTTTTTTATTGGTACTTTTTAAGATTTCGAACATCTATCAGAAGGTTAAAATAAAACTTATTTTCATGTTGCCACCAGCAATTATTTTTTACGTTTCATGACAGCAATAACCAGATACTGTTTCTAATTTTAATTTCCATACTATTCTTACTTGAGGCCATCAGTTTATATATTGGTCCTTTGTTTTGGACTTGAATAACATTTTTTGTTGAAGCCTTTAAAGTTCCTTAAAATTGTAAGAAATTTTGAGCCATAGAAGTTTTTCAACCATATCTGCATAATTGTATTATTGGGTGGTTATTAGTTCGAAAAGTGAACACAGGTCTAGTTTATATCGGAATTGAAAAATCACGTTGTACAGCAAGGGACATGACTTCAACCGCCAATAACATGAGCATAACTATTGAGCTCTACGTAGCAACAGGTGTAATTCTTAGTCTTCACACAGCAAGGAACTAGGACTCTGAATCTCGTTAGACCCCAACGTAAATCACAGCAGTAAAAGACAGACCTTGTAAATTCTGGATAACGAAGGACATATCTATCTCCAGTCTCCACACGGCACTTAGTTAACTCGAAACCTCTACTTTGCAATCGACGTTACTATAAAACATTTCAAAGAAATGGTTGTAACCATCAGAAAATCCTGACAGGAAGGAGCAAATCATAAACTTCAGCGTGCCCAAAAGCACTATCCATAACTATGCACATAGAGTATGCATGTCCAAACACTTGCCTAGTATGGGCATAACTTCAAACTTTTTTTTACAGCAAGAGGACAAACTCTATGAACTTTTACATAGAAAGGTACATGATTCAAAATATCCGTATTAGTCCTTGATCTCTGGAAATATAGAGGCATAGCTTCAAATACTGCACAGCTGGGGACAGAAATATACCTCTGTAGCAATTAATACATTTCAAAACCTATTTAAAACAATAGGTACTATATCAAACATTTGCACATGAGCGGACATTACTCTTTTAGCATTTGCACAGGTAACGAAGGGGTACAAGTGTCTGTTGAACAGCAAACTGATCTTTTATGACTTCTATATTAAAATGGACAATGTTATAGATAGATGTGCAATAAGGTTTCAAAATTTTCATTTTGGTCAAATTTTCAAACAAGGGCTGCAAATTGGGATAATTCTTGTTCAAATATTTGAAGAAGTACAATGTATATACTGAGAGAGAGAAGTGTAGATATAACACCAATGTCTGACAGCAGCATCTAATATTTATCACTCATCTGTATCCTTTCAATGCATAGACTGAACATTATCAACTTGCATAGGCAATAAGTATTTTCCAATGATTGCTTTCATCTGTCTTCAACTTGCAGTAAGGTGAAGATTAATAGACTCTTACACAAGTTCAAAGTCACGACTCGGAAATATTCAACGGGTTTTTAAAATTCACGTCTTTCACTGGCTGAGTGCAGCAGAACGCAGGAAAAATGCTGAATTTTAAAAACTCACTGAAGATTTTCCAGTTCTTCACTTTTGAACGAGTATAAGTACCTATTTCTTCTGTAAATACTTGATTTTTAGGTTTCCTGTACCTAGGTGACTTTGTTGAGCACAGTCGACGAAGTTAAATAACTTTATGCCTGATTGGTCAAAAGGTATGACAAAAGAATTCTGACTGGACGTCATAAAAGTCGGCGATCGATGCACGTGCAATGATCTTCCATGGGTCATCTCCCCCTGAAAACGACCATTTATGGAAGATGTTCAGTCCATTTTGTTTTGGACAGATAACAGCACTAATATCTTGTTTTCTTTATTCATATTAATTATCAGATATCAGAATATACCAACACCACGTCTATTCTTTCTGTTAGACAAGACATTTGTATGCATGAGAAAGTTAATTCACTGATAAGTAATTATTTATTTGTAAAAAAAATATTCAAAAATTACTTTATACATTCATCACACATACATTAACGCAAAAGCCATTTTCCCCATAATTTAAGTAAATAATCAACACAATGTACAAAATCATGTTTGTTTTTTTTTTAAATCAAACTTAAAAAAAAAATTCCTGATAAATATAGATAAAAAGTAGTTAAATTATATATGAAAGACCGTTTTTCCACTTTTGCCTAAAATACTGCTGATACACATAATTTGATAAAAAAAATCAATTAAAAAAAATGATGCTGAGACTCATTCGGGGCCATTTAATGTTATATATATTTGAGGTTTTTGCGCAAAGCAAAAGACTTTCAGATCGGAGGTAAACAGGAGATTCATTTTGGATTGAAGGCTATAAATGGACAAAATTACAAAACATTTTCTGACAAAATTTTCATCGTTCCCTGTACTGACCTAAAGTAATTATAAATTTTTATTTCATTTTTCATGTTTCTTAATTTAATATAAAATGCTGGTCCCCATTTCAAAAACATTTATCTGACTAAAATTGAGATTGCTTCCATCAATTCAATATAAAAAAAACATTGAATCACAGAAATCTAATCAAAGTGGTATGAATAGTTAAGAAATAGGAGCCCAGCAGCACTTTTCACAAAAAATCTTAAGAGTCAAATTACTTAACATACAGATATAGTATAACTTAACTTACACATATAGTATAACTTAACTTACACATATAGTATAACTTAACTTACACATATAGTATAACTTAACTTACACATATAGTATAACTTATGAGTGATTTTACTCTTAAGGTATTTTGTGAATGTTTAAATCACCATATGTTGTTAATGAGTTACAAATTTGCCATTTAGTAATTACATTTTTTAAATTTACTCTATAAGAATCAACAGTTTTCATACTCTGACATTTCCTGTGAAATAATGACACATTTTATCATAAAATATTCATTTTTCATATTTTATTTTTTATGTTTTTACATCATCATTGTATGTCTGATTATTGTAAATTTCAGCCATGTCTGATTTTCCTTCATTTACGAGATATTCTCCTTTTTCTTTAGGTGACCTCTTTGATCTGAAAAATACACAATAGATCAGTGATATTTCATTTAAAAAAATTGTTAGTTACCACTTCAGCAGCAATTTGATTGTATTATTAAAAGCCTGAATATCTGGAGAAAACACAGCAAAACTGAAAACTCTTTATCAATTAAGGGTCAAATAGATCTTGCATGAAGCCAGGACTGGTTTAAACTCAAAGCCTTAGTTTTGAAGCTCCAGTGACTATAAGTGTAACAAACACCAATCCATACAATTTGACAATAGATACCACAAAACAAAATTTACTAATTTCAGCTTTGTTCAGTGAAAGTCATGTTTGTCACTGAGCAGAATGATTTTATTTTGTAAACAATGAATTGAAACCTATACTCTGACAAAATGTAAAAGAAACATCTTCACTTAGACTTGACTGAATCTGATAAATGGTTATTTTCATGAATTTAACATTTTTTGGAGAGGGTAGAGAAGGAGAAATATATTTCATTTACTGATGTTCTATTTGAGTCATCTTACCTCAGAAGTTTGAACTATAAGGCAAGTGATTGAGTTTTGAAAACAAAACAAACTTAGTTCGTAAACTTGTTGCATTAATAAATATCTTCATTATCGACGTTTGTTGAAGATTCGCTATAATATGTGGACGTAATAATTTCTAAATTAACAATACTGCTCTTTCAGGATTTAAGATACAAATATACCTTGTATATCTGAAATTTTGCAAGAGTTCTATAAGTATAGTATAATTCTGTACTTTAAGAGATCTACTGGACTTTTGTTTTTGTGATAAAATTCACATATGTTTATTTTTTCAAATTTTCAATTTTTGAAAATCATAATCAATTATTTAAAAAAAAAATGTAAAAATCATGTTTTGGTCTTTTTGTCAGATTTTCGGAATCCTCTGGTTTTATCCATTTCTTAAACATGAAATTTTTTGCCCATGAACCCCCACTTTTTCTTTTCTAATTCAATCATATATACCTTAAAATGGTATTTGACAAAATTTTATCCTTTTTATTTTTTCATACATCTTTGAGAGACTGAAGTTGTCAATGCAAAGACAATGAAAAATCCAGAGAAAACCCATTTCCTGCAAATTTTCAAGGCCTTATAGCTCTAAAATGAGCACATGAACCTATATATTTTTCTTCCTTATTTGTTTACTATTCATATGTTCTCTCAAATTAAAACACCTATTTCAAATCCTATTTATTTCCTATTAGACCAGCGATCATCCTTAAATTGATAAATTTTTTTAAGTAAATTCAATAAAACATACAACTACTAAGAATTACCTCATTTTACAGTTATACATCAGTGACACTAAGGTTATAAATGATAATATTCCTATCACGACAGCCAATATGGTGACTGTTTTATCACTGTCCTCTTTATCTCCTGATCCAACTTTCTCGAACTCCGTTTCACTGCTGCATTTGCATGAAGTATCTGAAAATACGGAAAAAATTGAAGTACGCTCTAATTATATTATAAAGATATTTTGTTCTTAGGAAACAAAACGTTTGGAAAGAAAAAATATTTAAAATGAGTCTGCAGTTTTCACCTCAGACTTTATTTTTTACCTCAAAATGTGCTTAATGATATATAATATCATTATGGGTGATCTTAAAAGCAAACACTGCTATATTTTGTGAATATATTGATGTTTTTGTAAAAAAAAAATAAGCGATAATGTCCAAGTGATATTAACACAACAGAAGTTTGCTCCACTCTGCAGGAACAAAGTTTTACAGAATAAAAATTTTGATGAAAAGATTTAAAAACTGTTCAAAATATTGATGCTGGTGAAAAAAATTAAACTTAAATTGAACTGAATCATAAAGCCAGAAAAATCTATATCATATAGCCAATATCTACATGTATAGGCTTTTCCCAAAATTCCACTAACCTGCACTCATTGTCCATTTGTTTACATTGTTAGATGGATCACATACTCTACATTTGTCATCAGACTTCTTCTCATCCAATCCATAACATATTCCATTAATCAAACATGTGTTCTTCTGTAAGAAAAAAACAATAGATCTATGAGACCAAATAAACAAGATTGCTATAGAATAGCCAATTTCCCCACCAATAATAGTAAAATAACATAAATAACAAATAAAATGTTAATGAAGTAAACTCATACTAAGACTATGCTGATCTAAAACTTAGTTTTGTTCCAATTGCCACAGTGGTTTCAGAGGAGAAGAACTTTAAAGGAAAGTTTACGACGAGGACGGACGGAAGTGATGGCAATAGTGACAGAATGCTGATCTTAACCTTTGACATAAATTTTGTTAAAATATGTTGAGAAATGCAGACATGAGAGCATTTACAAAGTCAATGTTCCATATTCTTATGTCCAAAGGGGAATAACTTAAAGGAAATTAATTTGTCAGTGCTGATTTTTGAACTTGTCTGAGAGAATGCTGATCTTAATCTTTGACATACAATTTGTTAACATTTGCCAAGAAATGTAGACTTGAGAGTGCTTAAAAACAAAGTCATTTTCAATATTTTTACTGCTGTCTATATGTACATGTAGCCATAGAAGAGATTCACCTTGTATTATATACTAATCCAGGTCTAAAATAATATGCCTTTGGGAGTGGAGATTTTGTTCAATTTTAGACAACAACAAGGATTTAACGATGTTTCACACTGACTAAGCAGATTGATTTTTAAACTAGAAATACTGTGAGCAAAGCTCACTACTTGATACCCCTGCCTTACATAAGATAAATGAAAGGAAATGTCAATATTGTGGATAGGAAAACTCCAACAGCAGTGAGATGAAATTTTTAAAAAGCTGTGAGTAATGCTCACTTAATGATACCCCTACTTGTAAGATAAAAGACAGCCTCTTTATATTGCTATGGAAAACCCAAAAAGTTGGTCAGATCAAAATCTAAAATAAGAGGTGCACTATGGCATCATGTGATAAAGATTCTCTGAAAGTCTCATGGAATTCCCTTTAGTGGTCTAGGAGGAGTTGCGGATGGCATACTGGTACCCCCTATCACAAGGAATGGCAAGGTCCATGTTTTGGTATGGAAAACCCCAAATGTTGGTCAGATCAAAATCTAAAACAGGAGGTGCACTATAGCATTATGTAAAGAAGATTCTCTTAAAGTTTCATCAAATTCCATTCAAAGGTTTAGGAGGAGTTGCGGATGGCATACTGGAACCCCCTATCACAATGAATGGAAAAGTCCATGTGTTGGTATGCAGGGAAACCCCAAATGTTGGTCGGATCAAAATCTAAAATAGGAGGTGCACTACAGCATCATGTAATAAAGATCCTCTGAAAGTTTCATCAAGTTCCATTCAGTGGTTTAAGAGGGGCTGCGGATGGCATCATGGTACCCCTATCACAACAAATGTCAAAGTCTATGTTTTGGTATGGGTAATCCCAAATATTCATCAGATCAAAATCTAAAATAGGAGGTGCACTTTGGCATCATGTAATAAAGATCCTCTGAAAGTTTCAGCAAATTCCATACAGTGGTTTAGGAGGAGTTGCGGATGGCATCATGGTACCCCCTATCACACTGAAAGTCAAAGTCCATGTTTTTCTATGGAAAACCCCAAAAATTGGTCCAATCAAATTCTAAAATAGGAGGTGCATAATGCCATCATGGGATGAAGATTCTCTGTATGTTTCATCAAATTCCATTCAGTAGTTTAGGAGGAGTTGCGGATACAAAGGTCGGACAAATGGACAGACGGACAAACGGACGGTACAACGGAAGGACGGACTCAACGAATACTATATACCCCACTTTTTTCAAAAGCAGGGTATAATAAAAATTTGCATCCACAAAGTGTTCTTGTAGTGTCACATGCACAAAAAAATTAAAGTCCCATAACTCCTGTAAAATTTGACAAATCAAAATTGCATTGTGATAGGATCAAGTGCATGTGGTAACTAACAATCTTACAAAAATTGAACGAAATCCGATCAGCGGTCTCAGAGTAGTTGCGTCTACAAAGTGTTCCTATAGTGACGAATGCAGAAAAAAAAGTTATCAAGTCCCATTACTTCCGTAAAATTTGTTGAATCAAAATGGCAGTGCAATAGGATCAAGTACAAAAGGTTACTAACAATCCGACAAAATTTGAATGAAATCTAATCAGCGGTCTCAGAGGAGTTGCAAAGACAAATAACCGTGAGGGATGGACAGACGCACGGACACAGACCATTACTAGGTCCCTCCATCGTGTTGCGGCGGGGGACAATTTGGACTTGCATTTTAATCTTTCATTAGTAATACACTATTAAGACATGTACTGAAATTGGCAGACAAATTGGCAATCATCTCAAATAACAAATTGTCATAACAAATAAAATAAAATATTATCAAACCTTACCTTCTTTTTATACTCAACAGCTGGTAAAGTTTTCCCTGTCTCTACACAGTCATAACACAAAGAATCATATACTGTATGTAGGTACCAGTCTGTACTGTATTTCTGCCCATTATTACTGACTGCTACAAAAACTCCATCTTTTACCTCTGGTAAAGTGCAGGTTACCTGATTTATACTGACATATTCTGCTGACACCTGTCTTCTTAATTCTGATGGCTTTTGCAAAGACATCCCCTGAGAAAATTTTAATAAACCACCAAATCAAATAATTGCGTTTACACAGGCGTTTCCCCATAAATCATTTGGAAAACAAAGTCTGCCACTTCACCACATTAAGTACAGTTCTTATCTTATTGTTACATTTTCATGAAATTTGAAATATAAATCTCATTTTAAGTTTTAATAACTTGACTTTCGGAGATATTATAATCAAGATTAATTAAAGCAGACTTTAAGTAGACTCTCAACGTACAGAAAAATGCTTATTTAATTGGATAAAATCTAATTTCCTGCACAAATGGGAGATAACTCTATTCTTCCAGTAGTTTATTGACTGGGTATGTGGAGAATACCAAGATTGTTATCAGCAAGGAACCAAAAAATGGTTACTATATACTTCAGCTGGAAATACAAATAGCACATGATGAGTTCATCCATCAAGAATTTATATCATGATCAAGTTGTAGTGTGTCATAAAAACTTTGTCGGAGCCTCGGTGGCCGAGTGGTCTAGGTAGTTCGTCATGACTACTAATGATCACTAGCCTGTCAACGCTGAGGTTGTGAGTTCGAATCTCACCTGTGGCGGGGTGTGTTCGACTCGCTCTTAATTGACAAGGATTGCCAATTTTCCTACCGAAGGTCGGTGGTTCTCTCCGGGTACTCCGGCTTCCTCCACCAATAAAAACTGGCCGCCGCGAAATAGCCAAATGTGCTGAAAACGGCGTAAAACCCCAACTAAACAAACAAAACTTTGTCTGAGAGAGTTGCGATGCATCATCTGATGATTTGTGTATATTAACACAGACTGGATGAGAATGAACAATGATATTTGAAAGACCTAAATGTATAAATAAACATTTTATCTTATAAAGAAACAGCAGGAAAAATTCTGAAAAGCTCAACTGAGTGACTCTGCCCGTAAAACAGGGATATTTTGGAAGCATCCTCACCCACATGAGCTATGAAAGTAAACAATCAAAAGCCACAGTGTAATGTTTAATCAACCTTAACTGAGGTGCACATAGATTAAATCCTCAGGGTTTTCCATGGGAACTACCGGTATTTAAAGTCAAATTCAAAAAATCATTCAACCCGAGTGATAAAATTTCTTCCTGACAAAACCTATTCAAAAAAAAATTTGAATTCTATATATAAATTTCATGTAGGTTTTGATTTTAAAAGTCGACAATATAACTTTTAAGTTTCATTATGGATGTCAAAGATAAAATCTGCATTGTAGTGGCATAATATCTCCTATAGTACTGCAGAGGTAAATAGTTGTAGAAACTATTGCATGCTCACTAGTTTATGATTTTAAAACAACAACATATTTACATATTTTTCTACAGGTAATAAGTCACTGAAGTATAATAATACAATATTATTACCACTGCAAATTCATAGTGACATGTCAATGTGCTGGACTCTACAAAATTATCACCAAATATAGCTATAGTGTTACAATCATCTGTTATCCTTCTGTCACAACCACAGTTATCTCCCCCTGATGACTGTGTCGCTACTGTAGGTCTGGTATCCTCAGCAGACACATCACAGGAAAGGCCTGAGAAACCTGGTGCACACCTACATACACCTATAAAATATACATGTATAGATGTAAACCTGCTGAATCTTAACAGTATTTCTTCTTACGGCATTTGAATTATGTGCGTATCTTGGGCTAGAATAGAAAAGACATTAAATACAGCCAACTCTTCGTGCTGCCAAAAATTTGAGATAAAGTTCGACTAAAAAGGATACTAAGTTACTAAGGGGAGGTAATTTACTACTTTCATTAAAGCTAAAACCTCAATACAGAGCTTCCAAGAGTAAACAGAGACTGACAAAAACATTTTTTTCCCATTCTAAAAAAAACCTGAAATGAAATACTGTGAAACAGAAAATGTAATTGGCATTACATAAAACATATCAAATTTCATTCACAGTGTCCTATTTATCTAAGTAAATTCAAGAAATACCAAAGGGATATTCGAAGGAGAGAAAAATCGTAACAACTGACAAACTCCAGAGAAAAACGAAGACAAGACCAAAACAATACATGAACTACAATTAACATGACTCAGAATACCAAGATTGTGCTCCAGAAGAGTAAGCAGTCTCTGCTTCCTGCATCTACTTATTCCAAAGTTTTCAGATTGTTTTACAAAAAAATTGTTTCTTTTCATACATACCCAAGAGCTTCCATAATTTGAACACAATTACTTGATTACTGTATTGGTTCTCAAATTCTCCAATACAGTTGTATTGCTCATACAAGCACTGTACGTAAATTACACGTATATATGGAGTTATGTGGCGGAAGAAAACATATTGTTGATATGCAGAGCTTTGACTTATTTAATTTGTTTGTTTAGTTGGGGTTTTATGCCATTTTCAGCACATTTGGCTATTTTGCGGCGGTCAATTTTTATTGGTAGAGGAAGCCAGGGTACAAAGAGAGAACCACCAACCTTCATTAGGAAAATTGGCAATCCTTGTCAATTTAGATCGGAGTCGAACACACCCTGGCACAGGTGATATTCCAACTCACAATCCCAGTGTTGACAGGCTAGTGATAATTAGTAGTCATGACGAACTACCTAGACCACTCAGCCACCGAGGCCCCTTGACTTATTTAGACAAAGAAAAACATTTCTAAATATTTTTAGTACTGTTGATCCGCCAGTATTACCTTCATCACACTCTCCATGATCTCCACAATCCTGTTGACATAGATCTGTTATATTTACTGGTTCCTGGTCGGTAGATGTCACTGTTCCATTTTCCACAATCTGTTGACCAGCCAAGGTGTTCAGACATTCCTCTACTACATCGGTTATATAACCACGAGCCCATTCTTCATCACCAGTGTCCTGTTAATCATTTAAATAATATTAAATACCAGAATAATAAGGGCCCTTGGAAAATTTCATTGTGGTTTCGGTGGAGGGTGGGGTTAAATAACTTGGGTAGTGGGAAGTGTTGAAGATTGCTTGTTATAATTACTTTCTTAATGGATTACATTTCAAATTTTTCATGGCAAGCTGATAGCCATTCAACAATTTTGGTTCAATACTAATGGCATATTCATTTTTTCAGATTCCAATTTTCACAAATAATCTGAACATGCATGCATTTTATTATTTTTATTATTATTTGGAAAAAATTTGTTTAATGAAAAACTAGCAAAAATTTTGAAATGCTAAATCATGCAGATGAAGCAGATCCAAGAAAGAATTTACAAATTTTATAACCTTATTATATGTATAACGACTGAGCAACTGCATGTAAATTTTAATCTTTTAACTTCGGTAAAATCTAAAATAACTCACATGTAAATCATATGCACAGCTGTCCATTCTATCATTAAAATCTGTCATATTAATGGTACTCCAACAAGTCTTTACAGATTTATCTGACTCCACCATTTCTTTACACCGTTGTAATGCTTGATCTATTGTAAAATTTGTTGTTCCAGCACCCTGTAATGTATTTAGTACAGATAAAACACTTATTATAATTACTGCAATCTTTCTGAAACTTCATAAATCTCCAAATGAAAAAAATGCAATATTTGTAGTATAATTAATCGCTAAATTCAAATATCAGAAATAAACAACATGTGACCGAACTATGCACTAAGTCACGAGTTCGCGCAGCGCACGAGTTATTTACAGCTGTAGTTCACAAGTTGTTTATTTCTGGTATTTTAATTCAGCAATTAGTTATACTTTTTATTACGTTATACAGAATATAGCATTTTAGCAGAAATAAATTGAAATAAAACGAACTATGTCTTTTGATATCTCTCTGTGGCGATTGTGACGTCACTTCCTAGAGTGAAATACCTGCAGTCCTTTTCACATGGTATTACCGGATTTTCTTACACTCTGATGCTACAGTAAATCACTGGTTACAATGTAATAAAAATATTATCCTCTTATCTCTGAAAACATAAGGTACCTTACGATTTTCAATTGTTAAGTGTTTATAAAAACTATTTAATTTATCATTAAGTTTTAAAGAAACTTTATAACAAGGAAGGTTTTTTCTAAAATAGGCATGTACAAATACGTGTGACGCCTATTCTGAAAGTCTAAGATATAAAGACTTACCGCAGTTGGGGTAACCGTTGTTACAATAATGTCATCCTCTGTGACATCCCGTCTACGTCTGTGATTAATATGAGGTATCTTTGCCTGTTTTAAAATCGTGGCTGTTATATCATATCCTGAAAAATAAGTTAATCCTAAGCTTTATGTTTTGCTACAAACTAAATTCCATCCTATCAAGATAACATCAGATTGACTGAACGAAAAAGAAACCTTGAAATCAAAGATTATAATTGAAATAACAAAAATTTTAATTTCTTTTGTTGAGGAAAGAAAGGAGACAAAAGGCAACAACCTTAAAATGGTTTATTTTTTTAATTGATTATTGGGGTTTTAACATCCATTTTCAGGGCATTCTTCTGTATTGTGCTGGCCAGCTTTTATTGATGGAAGATGAAGTGATTGTAGAAGATATTCAACTTTCATGGGGAAAATCGGCAATTGTGAGTTGTGATTTAGTTGAACACTCCTTGCCAACAGTACCATGAAATCTTAAAATTCTGAAATTTATTCCTACTGTGGAATTTTTCTTTGATGATTTCACAATTCCATAAAATTTAAAAAATTAAAGCATGAAGTTAGATAGTTAATGATATTTAAGTGACTTGCTTAATGTATACAAAACCTACGTGATTTAGTACATGTCATTATACCATGTCCTTGACTACAGAAAACTTCCTTTCCATTGATACAACTGCAGAATGTATTCATGTAATTAAACACCTCTCGTGGTACTCCATAAAATATGGATTTATGTGCCCTAAAATAAGAAATTTACATGAATATATAATTGTAAATTAGAATAAAATTTTCTGAATTTACAGTAAGTGTTTGTAAACTTTGATTGTATGAAAGCTATTCCATATGGGATGAAACTTTTATTAATTTCAAATGGAATAGCCATTTGTACTAATCCACTAAAAATTGTGTAAAATGTGAATCTAAAGTAACAAGGGTACATGAATTTTTCTCTAAATATGCTCCAATTTGGACAGAGACGTATGATCATTTTGTTACCAATGCCAAAAAAAATCTGAATTTTGATTTACAACTTTATGGCTTCATAGAAGTATTGTAATACTTACTTCCATTTCATACAGAATGGCTGTGGATTTTTATTGTTATCAGGTCGACCGTTGCTAGGGAAATATACATCATTGTTCCTGTTTCCATCATATGAACCACATAGACCTTTAAAGGTATGAATGTGAAACAATAAGGGGTGTGCGTCAATGAGACAACATCAATTTACATAAAATATGGGAAAAAGTAGAACACATCTACATTTTTTTTTATCTATAAAAATGCTTTTTAAACATTTTTAATATTTTAATTCAATTGGTTTCGATTCTGTCAGGTGACTTTCTCAAAATTAATTCTCTAATTAACAAAATGTCTTATCAAGATCACAGTTATTTCATTATACTTTCACTGAACCTATTATCATTTAACATTACCAACAGTTTTCCATGTTTATTTAAAATATATCATCTTCTATTTGAATTTTTATCACAAATTGAAAATCTCAAATAGAATAATAGGTTCTCACACAAGTTCAAAATGAAGACTAGGAAATCTTCAACGAGTTTTTAAAATTCATGGTCTTTCCCAAGTGGAGCACAGTGCAACAAGGGCAAAGACGCTGAATTTTAAAAACGAGTTGAAGATTTTCCAGTTCTTCATTTTTGAACGAGTGTAAGTACCTATTCCTCCTATAAAAACAGGGGTTTTAGGCCTGGCACACCTATATATTTTAACAATAAAAGGTATAGTGACATTATGTTTGATTGGTCAAGAGTCACAATAAATGAATGTATTAAGGAATCTCATTGCATGTGAACTCGTCTTCACTCGGTCGTCTATATTCCAAAACAACCATTTACGGAAGAAGTTATAATGTTGACATTAATGGACATGTTGATCCTGCTTAAGATGTCCTGACACTGGCTGCAATGGTGAGGAACAATAGGAATTAGGGTATAGCATTAATATTGAAGAATATTGTACTAAGAAAAAATATATATCACGAGCTTGCAAATGTAATTATATATAATATTTTGCAAGGAAAAATATTCCCCAATATTCATGCAATATTTATTTATTTAGTTGGGGTTTTATGCCGTTTTCAGCACATTTGGCTATTTTGCGGCAGCCAGTTTTTATTGATTGAGGAAGCCGGAGTACCCAAAGAGAACCACGACCTTCGGTAGGAAAATTGGCAATCCTTTTCAAATGAGATCAGAGTCTAACACGCCCTGTCACAGGTAAGATTCGAACTCACAACATCAGCGTTGACAGGCTAGTGATCATTAGTAGTCATGACGAACTACCCAGACCACTCGGCCACCGAGGCCCCTATTCATGCAATAACCCTTTTAATGTATAGCAAGATCTTTGAAATGTCAAATAAGTTTATTTTCTACAATTTTGCATGGAGTGCAATATCTTAGAATATTGGATGCTAAATTTTGGTTATGTTCTGTAGGGAATATTACATTGCTATTTAATATTTTATACTGTCTATGCTATATCTAATTTACATAAAATAAATTTTCTCTTTCCTGAACTGAACTCTTTCATCATAATATTCTTTCATTAATCAAGTTAATAGCAAAATTAATCTGTACAAACCCATATACAGATCAACATAAGAAATATACTGTATATTTAAAGGATAAAGACTGACACAGTTAAAACTTAAAATTTGAATTTTTCTGTTTACATAAAGAATGTGGTTAATGAATTTAGTAATATTGTTCATTAACAAAGATGTAAAATAATAAATTTATGTAATTATTTCTGAATTCTGCAAAGTAACATATTCTACCTTCAGTATGACTCCTATCCACACTAGATGGATTTATCCAGATATTTATAAACTGACTTCCACTAGACTGTATCGTGACTACTGTTCCTGTTGGTAGTATAACCTACATAGTAATATATTTATATTTTAATATAGAATTTTTTAAATGTTCATGTGACACACAAGTTACATATAAACACAGAACATTACCAATAAATGAAAAAAAATTTAAAAGCCTTTTTGAAATGATAAAATAAATTCATAACTTGAATATTACATATGGGGTTAATTTACCAAATATGGAATAATGCTGAAAAATTTGATACTCACCTGCCAAAAAAACATAAAAAGATTCTATGAAGGAGTTCTAGAATGACAAACTGAAGAGTGACATACAGATTGACAATAGGACTTACAGAAAAACTGATGCATGTAAAATATATTTTCTTCCTTTACTGAAGCAGATGTTTGAAAAACAAACCTGATATTTTTGACCACATCCGATTCGCAGTATTTTTGTACCGGGTGTCAATTCTCCATTTTTATACAAGTCAACAGACATCCGAGCAGGAGATCTGTGTCTGCTATGGTGTCCATGGTGACCATGAAACAAAAATGCCAGAATTCCTCCACCATGACCATTTCCACTATTACCCGCTTGGCAAGTTTTGAATGTGATGACATCATCACCAGATTTAACAGCTGCTCCACAATTACAGTAAGCCCTGCCTCTTGTTGAACACTTTACATAATATGCCCTGACCTGAAATAAATAAAGAAATATATAAATAAATTGAAATAAATTTTGAGAAAAAAATAAAGCGGTCTATCATAATTTTTATTACTGTTGCAATTATAATGTGAAACCTAGCTATAAAAATTAACCATAAGTCCGTTTTTTTTTTAACATAGTTTGGGTATTCCATCTAAAACTTGTGCAGCCTGCTCTAATCAATCAGGAGTGGAGGAGTTAGATGGGGATGTCTATCCCTAGCTAGGATATACATGTATTAAATTAAAGACCTAACAATGGACTTACTACTATTATGATACATTGTAAAACAGGCTGAGGACGAAAAAGCAATTTAAAACTGATTAACAGTATATTAAATAAAACAAGAGGCTCAAGAGAATTGAGCCTGTATAGCTCACCTGACAGTCCAACAATCCATTTTATTTAAAGTGAAAATTGTAATGGACCTTCCATAGATATTTCATACCAAGTATCAGTTAATTTGGCTATATGGTTTCGGAGGAGACTTTTGAAATTATGACCAATCAAAAATAAGAATTCATCATAACTGCCATATAAGCTGTCCGACTGGGACGAAATATGCAAACTTTATAAAGGTCCTACCAAGTTACAGCTCATTTGGTTTTGCGGTTTCAGAAAATTTTATTTTTGAAATTTTGACCAATCAGAAATAAGAAATCATCATGGCAGCCATATAAGTTCTTTGACCAGAAAAAAATATGCAAAATTTATAAAGGTCCTTCCATGGAAGCTTCATACCAAGTTTAAGCTCATTTGGCTTAGGGGTTTCAAAGAAGAAGATTCTAAACATTTGTTCAATCAGAAATAAGAATTCATCATGGTGGCCATATTAGTTGTCTGAAAGGAACGAAATATGCAATTTTATAAAGGTCCTTCCATAGATGCTTCACACCAAGTTTCAGTTCATTTGGCATAGGGGTTTCAGAGGAGAAGATCAAAATGTAAAAGTTTACAGACGGATGGACGTCAGACGCCAAGTGATGAAAATAGCTCACATGGCTCTTTGGGCCAGGTGAGCTAAAAAGTCTTATTTCAACTGTGGCAATTGGCAAACCTTGGCAAATTCCCCTACCCTTCATAGCAATATAATATGCCAACTGTGGAATACAAGAGTTATTCCCCATAAAGAAATGTTCATCTAATATTATTGGACTTGTCTCCCCTATAACAGGTAAAGAACTATAACAGAAAAAAATTACTATGTCCTTGTTTAAAACATGGAAACCATTATAATGATTCTGATAAAAATTTAAATGAGAGGTGCACAATGTCTTCCCTCAAAGTTTCAAGGAAATCCATTCATTGATTCAGGTGGGTTGCAGTTTTTGAAAAAGTAATGCCAGCAAAATGGAAGTCAGACAGATATTCCTTTGTGCTCCCACTATCAAAAGTCAACACAACAACAAAATTTCAGATATTCAAAATTGTTTAGAGATCGTGTTTTGCTCGTTTACATCACAGATAAGAAGAAAAAGGAGATATATAAAAATGTATATTAATATTACTTTAAAAAAAAATTTAGGCTCTGGGAGTACAATGTATTTACATATAGATTGTTATATAAAAGAAATACAATGGCACCAAAAATATTCACTCTCCACTTTTTCTAGCATGATTATTCTTGAAATGTAGCAAAAGAAACTAAAGGTAAGTCAAAAATAGCTTATTTACATTTAACAACATTTTTTATTTACCTCATATGGTAAAGATGTGTGTCTGTACAAGGTAAACTCTCCACCATTATGGTTATCATAATGCCTGTCAAAAAGTTAAATAAATCATTAATTGAAGGTCATTTAATGTCTCGCTGATGTTTTAATTCTCTGCATACAAGTGTTTTGGTTAAATGTTTTCTCATAGGTGGATAATCCATATCCTTTTATATTCATGCGCATTAATTTAATAAGTTTTATTGTATGCTATTAAATTCCTTCAAGGTCTTATTTATTTAAATGTATAAAACTTAACAAATTTATTTTCATTTTTTCACAAGAAATTGAATCTATAGTTACTTTGGTCATCATTTTTTTCTTTGACAGTCCAGTTTTTGTACAAATTACTATTGTTTCCTTTACTATTGACCGGTCAATAGTTACCACGACTATTGACTGGTCAATAGTACTGGAAACTATTCACCGGTACAGAATTCTTGGTATAATAAAACACTTTCCAACTGCATATTCGGGGAATAGTAAGTTTATTATCCCCTCAATACCAACTATTGCCCTCGGCTATGCCTCAGAGCAATTGTTGGTACCTTGGGGACAATAAACTTACTTTTCCCCTCATACCCAGTCAATAAGTATATTTATTATACCTCAGTATGTTTTTTCTATATAAAAATCAAGACAATAGTTTTACTATTTTATTACTGGTGACGCTATGCGTTGAGAAAATAGTCAGTGTCTCCGGACAAATAAAATGGCTATATCCCTCAATACTGTTAAATAACTGTATAATAATGTTGCACGGTAAAATATTTTTAGAAAAAACTGATTTCCAATTTATGCTCTCTAAAGTGAAATGTAATAAACATTTATAGCACTTCACTGACCTGCAATATATATTTTATGAACCACTTCAAGCAGTTGGACTTGGGCAATGTTGCTGTTATGTGTCCATAAAAAATTATACTGTACTCAGTAAAGTACCATAATTGTATATTATTTCATAACAGTTATATTTCTCTATTTTCTATTGGTTTAAGCCCAATCACATGGTATTTACTATTATTGAGTAAAAAAGCTACCAGTCCAAATAAGATATTGATATTGGACCAGTTCATATCAATACCTCTGGGCAGTTCATATATCCAAAAAAGACCCTGTAAACAAGCAACATTTGTATAAATATGACCCTCAAAAATATAGCCTTAGAGTTAATCATTTTTTTTGATGATTTCAAGTAACAAACTCAACATCAATGCAGAACAAGAAAGCATCAAACTTACCTGCCATCAAATGTGGTCATGTGTGGATCATTTAGAGATTTACACTGAGCATTGTGGTCACCATTGTTGGCTGTTATCTATAAAATATAATACATTAAAGTTATAATACATTTTAAAAGAGAATACAACCAGCTTCAGGCTGAAGATCCACATCAAGCTTGAAAAATTAAACTTATAAACTATAGCTTTGTATATAAAATAGCTCTAATATAATGCACAACCTCACTGTATATAGATTATAACATGGCATTTTTCATATCACACCTATTATCAGCCCTAGGTCAAAATATCAGCCTGAGAGCCACCAGGCTCGAGAGATGATTTTGACCATGGGCTAATAATGGGTCTGATATGAATTATGACATGTTATGATATTTTTATCATATACTTCAACATTAGTGTTTTATAGCTATAGGTCTCCATGGAAAATTTTTATCTCAATGATTTCAGTTTCATTGCCATATTGCCAAATATCCTCAAGGTACAGCAAATCGTCATTATTAATATAATCCACAGTTTCATTAAGCTATCATCTGTCATGTTTCTATGTGCAAGAAAGTTGAGAGTCAATTACGGAAATGACTGATTTATAACATGATTATGGATTAGGGGGTGAGATATAAAATTGAAGCAGTTGATAACAAAGTCATATCAGCTCGCTAAGCCAAATCTTATAAGATCTAGGGAAAAATATTTACAATTTCTAATTTTATAATAGGGTAAAATTTTACCTTTATTTTCTACAACTATATGATAAAAAGTTTTATTCAAATTTTTTATTTTTTTTATTTGATATAATCATATGATTCTCTACCTTTGTGTGACATTTCATTTAATTCCATCAGACCAATACTTGCAAGATCAACAGCATATGAATACCATACCATGAATGGTATACTGTACACTGAGATTCTTTAACTGTTTATATGTTTAAAACAACACCATATATGTATCAAATATCTCCCCTTAAAGACATCAGACATGATTTATGTTGACTTGTGCACATTTTCATATGTATGTAAAGTTTCAATAAAGGGCAAGATACGATAATGTGCAATGAATGGCCCCCTATTTAAGCAAAAATTAAAGGATTTAATTTGCAGCATTAACCTATTCGTTTAATAAAATACCTCTTTCGTTGTCTCTTTCTGTTGATTAAAGGCATATTATCAGCAATATTTTGTGCAAAGGTCTATGCTATCACTGATCAAAATATTATTTCATTTGATGAAGGAGCCAAAAAAAGCCCTTATCCTACCTTGTCCTTTCATTGAGTTTCATTTAAAAGATCAATATCAAATGATGAATTAAATAAATTGTCAAATTATCTCCCATTCAAGATGTTGGACCATAACTATAGAAATATATACAAACTGGGCCAGTATAACTATACACTTACTTGAAGAGATCCAACAGTATGTGTGTGAGGAATGGCTACAAAAGGTGGTTTTGGTTGGTTGGCAACATGAGCCTGCACACTGAAATGATTATGAGTATTCCTGTCAATACGACCATCCACTGTTGCTTTCACTGGTATCTGGATTGTCTGTTGCCACGAGGATATATGTATGGTCTGCTGTACCGAAGTTCCACACATTTCAGGTTTTGGTGACTGAGAGGTACCCGACCATCCAACCAATACTTCAGCAATATATCTTTTCGATGTGCATCGCTGATAGAATCTCTCATAATTTGAATGTGTTGTTATGGTAACCTTACAGTTTCCTTGGCAACCTTTACAACAGAACATCTGAGGAGGAGCTGTGACATTTACAACAATGTGCTGTGGTGGATGACCCTCTGTTAAGATCAAGTTGCCTTTGTTAACAAGCTGAAAAAGGTAATTCAAACAGGTATTAAAGGAATGAAGCTGCAAAATTGATCCAAGCTAGATCAAAATATTATAATTTTCTAAATAACTACTTGTATACATGTGTATAATGATGCTAATAAAACATAACTTTATTCAAAGCCATGCTGTAATGATATATGATCTATGCCTATGATCACAAAAAAAAACAAAGATGCTGATTAAAAAGATGCTTTATTTGACTTTAATTTGTTGTGTCTTATAAATAAATGAATAAGTTTCATATTCAACAGTTTTCTTTAAGAAAGAATAATGTCATTTTACAAACCATAAGCAATAAAACTAACTTTCACATTAAATTCCATGGCAATGATATAAAACTGTAAAAGTTCACTGTACTGAGTTTTTATTGAAATATTTTCCTTTCAAAGATGGTATGTTGTCTCCGTGATATTTATCATTTTTCTTTTTCATACGTACAATTATTTCTTTGGTAAACCTACTTTTATGTCAGGTTTGATAGTGTTACTGGTCTTTATAATTGTAACAACGTTCTGTCCTTTCCATCTAGCCTGTACTGTACAAGTTACCTACAATAGATATTGGCATAATATTCTTTTAGGGTGTTTAAGATTGTCATTTTATCATATAATCCAATTTTTATAAAAATCCAAAAAAATTGAACAATAATTTTTCATATGTGAAGAAACTTATTTGTCTTCAAGAAAAAGTTGATTGTATTCAATATCTGTGTTAGTTTCTTGCTAACAGAATTCTATGAATTTCTTTTTCCTAAACTGGATGCCATTTTCCTTTTTTCCTCTCATAAGAGATTACCTTATATGAAATACTACTACAAGCAAATCTAGTACATGGATTTAGCACTTTTAATTACCTCTTTCCTAAATAAATTTTCATTAATCTCTGTAATAGTAAATGTAACTTCCTGATTTTTTCCACCAATTACCACTTGTTTAACACACTGTCCATTGATTCTTAGACAAACAATCAGCTCCACATTCTGCTCCTTGGATTTCTCAAACTGACATTTAAAGTAAGCAATCCCCGTGCCAGTTACACCTGGTGTCAGATGTGGGATCCCAATATAGCTAGGCCTGGATGGTCTTGGTGTAGTTGGCTTTGGTGTGGTTGGCTTTTTAGTTGGTTTTGGTGTAGTAGGCTTTTTAGTTGGTTTTGATGTAGTTGGCTTTTTAGTTGGTTTTGGTGTCGTTGGCTTAGGTGTAGTTGGCTTTTTAGTTGGTTTTGGTGTCGTTGGCTTAGGTGTAGTTGGCGTTTTAGTAGGTTTTGGTGTCGTTGGTTTTGTCTCTTTTGGGGTTGTTGGTGAATATGTTGGTTTAGGCTTTGTTGTCTTCACATAAGTTGGTTTTTTACTTGGACTTGTGTCTGGTTTAGTTGGCTTCCAAGTTGGATGGGTTGTCAAATCATCTACAATAAAAAGCATAAATGTATACATGTAAAAATGGGTCAAAGACACAAATGGCCAGGTTGCTTTACTGGGTGTTTACTGTAGTTGTGACAAAGGTGACTACAAGATCATATTGCACATTGGCAGTCATGAATATTTATATAGACAAAATCAGACACATTGTATGTTGGTGTACGAGCACAGAGGCAGTCATCAATTTAATTAGAAATAGGTGAAGTAAGCAATATTTGATTTGATTACATGTTGATAAACACTTGTTTGGAAAAATGGGAAATAATTCCTGAAATAATTCCATAAAGTGAGGTGCACATCTTCAATATATATAGAAACATTCTATGAAGTTTCAAGGATATGGGTGAAAAACTGTAGGAGGAGTTGATTTCGCAAAATAGGTACCCTCTATTGAAGATGTCAATAAAAAAAAACGACTAAGTTCCAAAGTTTGGAAAAATGGGAAATAATTCCTGACATAATTCCATAAAGTGAGGTGCACATCTTCAATATGTATTAAAAGATTCTGCAAAGTTTCAATGATGCGGGTGAAAAACTGTAGGAGGAGTTGATTTTGCAAAATAGGTACCCTCTATTGAAGATGTCAATAAAAAACAACTAAGTTCCAAAGTTTGGTAAAATGGGAAATAATTCCTGAAATAATTCCATAAAGTGAGGTGCACATCTTCAATATATATAAAAACATTCTATGAAGTTTCAAGGATATGGGTGAAAAACTATAGGAGGAGTTGATTTCGCAAAATAGGTACCCTCTATTGAAGATGTCAAGAAAAAAAACATCTAAGTTCCAAAGTTTGGAAAAATGGGAAATAATTCCATAAAGTAAGGTGCACATCTTCAATATATATAGAAACATTCTATGAAGTTTCAAGGATGTGGGTGAAAAACTGTAGGAGGAGTTGATTTCGCAAAATAGGTACCCATTTTCCCCGACCGCCCACCGCCCACCCGACATTAACCATACTATAACCTGGATTTGCACTCTGTGCATCCCGGCCAAAAATGACAATATACAGAGATTGGTCATAGCTCTTTTCTCATGCATACGTCTTAAAGTTTTTTCTTCATATAACACATATGAACAAAACATTTTTTTCTGAGCTAGATGGTGTGGTGGAATAAGGAACCCCCCAAACACCTAGATCAGCTATTGAAACAAGTTCGAAAGAAAGGTTAATGTTGAAGGTATATCTTCAGACTTTTTAAGCTGGTACAACCAGAGCCTCCGACAAATTTTAAGAGCAGGAGATCTTCACTGTACAAATAAAGAAGGTACAAGGTAAAAGTTGGTGGGAAAACCTTGAAAGGAAATCCCAAGAGTACAAAAAGGAACACTTTACAGCCTTCAACACAGCAGAAAGATCCTTAAATGGCCCCAAAACAAAAGCACTGTGAAGAACTCATCAATGGAAGATAGTTATAGTAGTGATAAACCTGCTGTGAGCATTACAGAAACCAAAACTGAAAATGACCATCGATTTACAATGTCAAGTATTTGTTCTATGCTTCAAGCCAATCTAAATTTGACAATCATATATTATTTTTAAACTTTAGTGTGGATTTGTTTTATTGAAATAAAATACCATACACCATATCTTGATTTTATAACATCATATAATATAGCAATTTATATTTCTAAAATTTACTTTTGTTCAAATGAAATCAATACCTTTACACACATAGCCATTTTTGCAGTATTGTGTTGTCAGTACGGGATTAGGTGAGGTCTTTGGTGGTGCTGTTGTGGTTACTGAAAAATAAATGTGAATCATTTTTTGAATGCTTGAATTCATAGTCCCAATACAACCAAGAAAACCATGACAAAAATCTGTCTGATAGAAAGCAAACCCTTCATAACTGTTTGGAACTGCGCAAACAAAATCCTGTCGTACATCACCAAACAAATAGATTTTTTTCACTGGAAAATCCAGTTAAAAACTTGTATCAAATGAAATAAATCTGTCATGGCTACTAATACTTATCATACTGAAAAAATATTATAAAAAGAAACGAAATACATGTACAAGAGAATCTAGTCCATCTTACCTGGAATAGGTGTGGTTATCTCCCCTTCTCCAACAATATTATCAATCCAACAATGCCAGATGATAATAGACGACATGAAATAATTACAGGAAGTGGTAGAAGTGACACCTGGTGGAGTTCCAATATACATGTGTTCAGTTGATGATGTTATTGCCTGATGTTTGACTGATGTTGTCGATGAACTTATTACATGACTATTCACTATGACCTTCAACCCATGTTTTGGTGACCAAGATATGATGATCTGATGAAAATGGTGGAAAACAAGTTTTTCTCTTTGAATTGTAGCAAACCATGTATCTGTTGCTGTAGAAACCATACACTGCACTTGACCATAACGATAAACCATTGCAATACCGGTGCCGTCTGCTTTCTCAGCTCCGCTCGATATGATAACTGTGTTTTCCTCTAATCTTGTAAACATTACAGTGATCTTGATTGTAAGCCCACAGCTACACTGATTCAAATTACCAAAACAAAGGTCTTTATGGATTCCAAGATCGACATACTGGTGATTGTTATTAAAGTTGATCCCTGTTGTACTGTTTGCAGTAATTTTACCATGTACAGTAGCATTAAACTTTGTTCCTATGATAGTCTGGCCATGAGGGATAGCAACAAAGTTCCATTCATATTTTGGGGTTTTTGGTTGTGTTGTTGTAGTTGCCAGAGTTGTAGCAGTTGTTGTGGGAGTTGTAGCAGTTTTTGTTGTGGGAGTTGTAGAAGTTGTTGTGGGAGCTGTAGTGGTAGTTGGTGCAGCTGGAAGGCAAAATGAACACTTTAATGTCAAAAAACCAAATTATACCCGAAATATTACCAATCAAAAAAAAAAAGGAAAAAAAGAATGAACTCAAATTACTAAATAGAAAACAAACATTTTTACTGAGTTTGTAAAAGTTGACTTGTAATAAAAACAAGAGGTCCCTCAGAACCAGTAACTTATATATCAATTATTGTCAACAAAATTCTGATCAAATCTTTTAATATTTATATTTTTCAATTGTTTCCTGATACTCTTCAATTTTTTTCCTGCTTTTAATTAGAAAAGTCATCTAGGCTAATGGTAACAACCGTCACCATGACTGCTATTTAAGATTCACTGGTATTTCCTGTTGACTTTTTAACCTTTATTTCCTACAAACCAAAGACAATTCCACCATTATTATGTGCAGATAGAAGTATTACATTGTATTTTCTAAAAAACTATTTAAGTTTTGAAAATTGATACAAATAATGAAACAACTCATTTCTCATTGTGTCAAAATGGGAGATAATTCATTTCACTATTTATGTCTTTTTTTTTAAGAAAGCATTATACTAATTTTACAAAGGTGTTGTAATAGAAAGCCCTGTTAATCACTATTTTGGGTGATATTTGATTCAAATCTTAAAAATAATATATGTATTATAGCAATAATTGTTTCTAATAAATTTGAAAAATTATAGTCAGAATACCTGTGGTAATTTTACATGAGATTATGTTCAGTCCAACTTTCTCTGAATAAAGAAATAATTATCCTTGAAAACTCAATACTCAAAATGAGCAAAATCAAAGATTCTACTCAAAAGTTTATTGCATTAAATGGTTAGTCTGTAACATCAGCAGTACAATGAACATTTTTACTTCACTATAATAAACCAACTTCCTAAATGAAAAACAACCAAGCCAACTGATCGATTTCCAAAACTTGTAAGCTCATAAGGAGAAAAAAGACTTATTAAATGAGTGTAACCAAAACAAATTCAATGTTTTGTATTGCATTAATACACAAATTTACATTTTTAACAGTGGCAAGTAATTTGGGAAAATATCTGGCATCTAAATAAGCAAATCTTCACTCAGTTTGTATACATTATTGTGGATTCATTACTTTTCATGGTTTTGTGAAAAATTAACCTTCTGATGATATCAAATGTGGTTTTGCTTTTTTCTCATATTGAAATATTATTGCATAATTGAATTCATGGTCTTGCTTAATACCCACAAAAACCATGATAAAAAATGAGCTGCCATTACCATTTGGAGATGCTTGCAAACTCAGCCATCCTACCAGTGTGGCCCTCCTGCCCAGAAGCCTACCTAACCAACCACCACATGGTGCCAAACTAAAATCTAGTTGAAAATTGGTATTCAATAAAATGTAATGAATCCACAATATCTCATCAAGCAAAAATATGCTGTAAAACTGTATGAAAATTTCAATATATACAGGATAAAGCAATCACACAATATATAGATAAAGGTGACACACAATATATAGATCAAGGTGACACACAATATATAGATCAAGGAGACACACAATATATATAGATCAAGGTGACACAAACTATATAGATCAAGGTGACACACTATATATAGATCAAGGTGACACACAATATATAGACCAAGGTGACACACTATATATATTAAAATAACATATTCATTTAATATAAAAAGTGAAAATAAACATCTTAGGACTTGGATACAAGCTATATGTAGTGTATGCTAATCCATCTCCTATTACAAAACTAATTCTAAATTTTTAATCAAGTATAAAAAGTTGCTCATTTTTTTTACAACTGACAATTTTTTACAATTTGTCTTACAAAATCAATAATTACAATCATTGAACAGAGTGAAAAAGAGAGATGGTGTCACCTCACAAGCATGTTGTGTTGATCAAAGATTAATTGTGATAATTCAAATGCTTTAACAGTAAAGAAAATTATAAAATAATGGCTAAACATTGCCACAATTTCATACTGTCTATTCAGTTCAGTGATACAGTCATTTTACAGAGCTGCCTATAGTGGCTGCTAAAAATGTTATGATATTCGGTGTTACTTTTTGTAGCTTAACGTGATGATTGCCAGTAAACTTCAGAATTATGAAATATGAACTCACATCTATAAATTGCTAAGCATTTATGTTCAAAAAGCTTCAAGGCTAAAATTTGATATGATGCAACAAGCTATCACACCTACTACCTGTTGTAAGTAAACCTTGCTGAATCAAAACATGATGTGTAGCCTGCCATATTGTCAACCCTGTAACTTTCATTGCTGTTGTATAGGAGGATCCATATAATTTGCCAATAGTCAAAACATGATGACTCGTTGTTGTGTAAGTATTTGTTACAGAATTTGTCACAGATGCTACCTGGTGGCCATCAACCAGAACTGTCAAACCATTCGAAGAACTCCATGACAGCTCAAAGGTGTACCATTTATTGACCTCCACTTTATACTGAACATCCACCTTCCAAGTTTTATTAGTACTGACATAACCGTACAAATGTCCTTTTTCATAATACAATGCAAGTCCACTTCCATTGATATACTGGTTGCAACTAGATACTATCACAGTTTTGTGTTGGGAGTTGACCTTGATCAGATTGACATCGACCTTGAAATTGAACCCAGTTTGACACCTGATCAGATCTTGGAAACATTGGAGTTCTGAGCTGTTTGTAAATTCTACATACTGGTTACTTCCATTCAATACTAGTGTTGGTTTGTTTGTCAGGGGATGTTTCTCTAACGTAATGCTTCCATGGACAGATAAATTAAATGCTGATGTGGTCAATACTTTGTGACTTACAGCGATGAATTTAAAGTCATAAGTTTTTACACCTGCTGAACTTGTACTGGGTACTACTGTACAGAAAAAATAACAGATTTAAAATAAACTCTGATGGACAATCTTTAATACTCAGGCAAAGACTATTAATAATATATTATATATGTTGCACATGGAATAAGAACAATTTATATATATATATATATCCACTGAAACTATCATGTAACAGAAAGTACTTTGGCTTACCTAAAGAACAAGAGACTAAATTTTAAAACTTTCATATCAACTTTTATTTTGATGCTGTGCATATGGTGAAGTAATTGTGCAAAGACTCGTTCATTTGAATAAAAGTTGATTTTCAAGTTTTTTGGTGATTTTTTTTTTAAGTATTATCATAGTTGACAGAAAATTGCAAAAAAAATCTGCAATTTTCCATCTGGAGTCAGTGTTATTACGAAGTACCTTATCATGTGCAAATACTAAAGGTACATATGTACATATACAATGTTAGTTGGCATATTTTTTTATCTGAAACATGTATATATTACACCAGCTCCAAACAAACACTTTAAGATTTTTTATTGTTATTGAAGGCCATATTTTACATATAAAAAAATTAACAGATGTATAATTGTAATACAGAAAATATTGTGCTATATTTATAAAATTGTGTAAAGTCAAATCTTTTCTGAATTTTCTATTTTCAGAAACACTAAGCATAACTGAGCAAGGTTCAGATCCCTGGGCTGAATTATTAAAGATGATCACCTATCGAACATTCACCAAATTCTAATCTCATTTGTTGCAGTTGTTTCAGATGGGGAAATTTTTAGAATTGTTTTGGCCAATAACAGAAAAAGTATTATTTAGAGATTTAAACCCCCAGACATAATTTTAAAGGACAATTTCACCAAAGTTTAGTCCTGATTGTCACAGGGGTATTTAAAAGAAAGTTCATACCACATGCCAGACTTCAAGCAAAGGCAATGTTCATAGATCCTCTTGCTTAAAAATTATCATAGCTAAATTTTAAGATACAACAACTACCTGTAACAGTTGTTAGTAAACCCTGCTGAATCAAAACATGATGTGAAGCCTGCCATATTGTCAACCCTGTAACTTTCATTGCTGTTGTATAGGAGGATCCATATAATTTGCCAATAGTCAACACATGATGACTCGTTGTTGTATAAGTATTTGTTACAGAATGTGTTGTGGATACCACTTGGTGGCCATCAACCAGAACTGTCAAACCATTTGAAAAACTCCACGACAGCTCAAAGGTGTACCATTTATTGACCTCCACTTTATACTGAACATCCACCTTCCAAGTTTTATTAGTACTGACATAGCCATACAAATGTCCTTTTTCATAATACAATGCAAGTCCACTTCCATTGATATACTGGTTGCAACTAGATACTATCACAGTTTTGTGTTGGGAGTTGACCTTGATCAGATTGACATCGACCTTGAAATTGAACCCAGTTTGACACCTGATCAGATCTTGGAAACACTTGAGTTCTGAGCTGTTTGTAAATTCTACATACTGGTTACTTCCATTCAATACTAGTGTTGGTTTATTTGTCAGGGAATGTTTCTCTAACGTAATGCTTCCATGGACAGACAAATTAAATGCTGATGTAGTCAATACATTGTGACTTACAGCGATGAATTTAAAGTCGTAAGTTTTTACACCTGCTGAACTTGTACTGGGTACTACTGTATAGAAGAAATAACAGATTTAAAATAAACTCTGTTGGACAATCTTTAATAATAGCAAAGACAATTAATAATATATTATATATGTTGCATATGGAATAAGAACAATTTTTATATATATATATATATATATATACACTGAAAATATCATATAACAGAAAGTACTGTGGCTTACCTAAAGACAAGAGACTAAATTTTAAAACTTTCATATCAACTTTTATTTTGATGCTGTGCATATGGTGAAGTAATTGTGCAAAGTCTCGTTAATTTGCATAAAAGTTGATTTTCAAGTTTTTTGGTGAATTTTTTTTTAAGAATTATCATAGTTGACAGAAAATTGCCAAAAAAATCTGCAATTTTCCACCTGGAGACAGTGTTATTATGAAATACCTTATCATGTGCAAATACTGAAGGTACATATACAATGTTAGTTGGCATAATTTTTTTATCTAAAACTTGTAAATATTACACCAGCTCCAAACAAACACTTTTAGATTTTTTACTGTTATTGAAGGCCATATTTTACATATAAAAAAATTAACAGATGTATGATTGTAATACAGAAAATATTGGGCTATATTTATAGAATTGTGTAAAGTCAAATCTTTTCTGAATTTTCTATTTTCGGAAACACTAAGCATAACTGAGCAAGGTTCAGATCCCTGGACACAATTATTAAAGAGGATCACCTATCGAACATTCACCAAATTCTAATCTCATTTGTTGCAGTTGTTTCAGATGGGGAAAGTTTTAGATTTGTTTTGGCCAATAACAGAAACAGTATTATTTAGAGATTTAAACCCCCAGACATAATTTTAAAGAACTATTTCACCAAAGTTTAGACCTGATTGTCACAGTGGTATTTAAAAGAAAGTTTATACCACATTGCCTTCAAGCAAAGGCAATGTTCACAGATCCTCTTGCTTAAAAATTATCATAGCTAAAATTCATGATACAAAAACTACCTGTAACAGTTGTTAGTAAACCTTGCTGAATCAAAACATGATGTGAAGCCTGCCATATTGTCAACCCTGTAACTTTCATTGCTGTTGTATAGGAGGATCCATATAATTTGCCAATAGTCAAAACATGATGACTCGTTGTTGTATAAGTATTTGTTACAGAATGTGTTGTGGATGCTACCTGGTGGCCATCGACCAGAACTGTCAAACCATTTGAAAAACTCCACGACAGCTCAAAGGTGTACCATTTATTGACCTCCACTTTATACTGAACATCCACCTTCCAAGTTTTATTAGTACTGACATAGCCGTACAAATGTCCTTTTTCATAATATAATGCAAGTCCACTTCCATTGATATACTGGTTGCAACTAGATACTATCACAGTTTTGTGTTGGGAATTGAACTTGATCAGATTGACATCGACCTTGACATTCAAACCAGTTTGACAGCTTGTCAGATCTTGAAAACATCCGAGTTCCGAGTTGTTTCTGAATTCTACATACTGGTCCATTCCATTTAAAACAAGTATAGGATTCTTTGTAAAGGAATGTTTTTCCAACTTAGCATTTCCATGGACAGACAAATTAAATGCGGATGTGGTCAATATGTTATGACTTATAGTGATGAATTTAAAGTCATAAGTTTTTATTCCTGTTGAACTTGTAGTGGGTATAACTGTATAGAAAAATTAACAGTTATTGAAATAAGACTCAGTGTATAGAAATATATTTGTACTTCCACATACCTATTCATAAAATATTATCATGTCACATACAAATATACTATTATAAAAAAAAATAAATGCCTTTACATTACTCAGTATCCATTCCTGTCTTAATTTTTTACACGTTTTATTATGAGTGAGTTTATACTAAAAGCATTCTGAAATTATAGGCACAACATAAAATTACCATAGATTATTTCTGAAACTGCAACAACCTAAAAAAATCTGAGATATATGTATTCTTAGTAAAGTGCACATGTGATTTGGTGTTAACAAAAAAACATGCAATTAGATATACTTAATAGTGCATTGTGTGCTGTATGTACAAATAGACTGTGTGCATAGTGTACATTATTGTCAATAATTATAAAAATGTGCTGGTTCATTGCATTTTATGTTCCGGTATTTCTATAAATATAAGCTTCATTAGGGTCCTTTCTACATTCTTTACAAACCATTATTTTCTGTTTTCACTAATCTAACTATGAACTATTATTTCAAGGAATTGTTTCCCTTGATGGGTAGGAGTACTCTTTGCAGGTTATAAAGAATCAAATGTATACTGTAAATTTGGAAATTATTGCGATGTTTTTATTATTGTGAAAAATGCGACAGGGTTGTCCTCGCATTTTCTAATATTTTATATGAATGAACCGGGATTTTTCTCAATATCGCAAAAATTAAAATCGTATTTTCATCTAAAATGACAAAATCGCAATAATAAATGCCTGGAATAATTTCTGAATTTACAGTACCAACATTTCATCCTTTGTGATTCCAATGAATTTTTTTGGTCCACAAAATTTGGAAAATAATTCAGATTTTTTTCCTTGGAACAATGAAAAATATATGTATACTGAATACACAAATAATTTTCTTTTTACTTCTTAACTCTTTAAGGCATCACCATGAACAATTAGTCATGTTTGTAAAGTTAAATGACTCCCTTGAAATAATATTACTAGAAAATGATTCCTAACAGAGGTTTGTTGAAAGTTCCATATCATATATGACCTTTGTTAATATAAAAGCTTGATTTTGTTTAATTAAAATAGTGAATTAAAACAATTCCCTTGTTTCAATCTCTTTGACAAACAATTTTACATTATCTATTTTAAAATACCACTTATTAATTTAGATACAAATGGGAGATAATCCCAAATTTTTGGTAGACACAAAGAATTCAGATAGTAAATAAAGATGGTCTTTAATTAAAAATGAAATAAATCAATTCAGCTAAAATATCTGCCTAAACATTTTCCTATAAGGAATATTACCTGTAGTTGGTGCCTCTGTTGGAAATTCTGAAATGAAGAAAAACTGAATCTGAAATAATTACTATCACATTGACAATTCTATAGTTTTATTCTTTTAGACTACTATTTTCAGTTCAAATTACACATAATTTTGTTGCATTACCTTATAGGTTCAATCTGTTTGAATTGTAAGTGTGGCACCCCATTGATATGTTTGTATTTTACTACTTGGTTATCTATTAAAATTGACAACTTGTAATTATTTTTTCTCATGTGAGGCCTCCTTCAGGATAATTACAAATCATATTTTTTTAAATTATAAAAAATAACCATTTTGATGTCGTTACTGCAGGGTAAAACTATAAAAGAATACAGAAATTTGTATTTGGCTCAAAGTGAGGGAAAATGCAAGACTCTGCCGAGATCCTTAATTAGCCTCATACAAATATTTTATATATTCTTCTATCCTACACTAATATTGCATATGTCTGGTAAATTTAGACCATTAATAAATACAGTGGAACCCCTGAAAACCGGCCCCTCTGAAAACCGGATTCCTCTGAAAACCGAACATTTACTTTCGGTCCGGAATTTTGGCCTATATATTCAAGTAAAAAAATCCTCTGAAAACCGGACCCTCTGAATTCCGAACACTGGCCGTACTTTCCGGTACAAAACATATATATTCTTGTCAAATTCACCTCCAGAAACCGGCCGAAACAATGTATTACCTGGAAAATCAGTGAACCGTAATACATCACGTGTCATCCTTAATCGATCGATAATTGACATCATTAAACTAAATAACAATTTTAAATAAAGGTGTGAAAATCGTTAATCAAACAATAATCAGGCATCAATAAAAACGTCGGATTGAAATTAAAAACAATTAATTGTATTAAAATAATATGCGCGTGGTACATGCACATATGTAAGCACTTGGCACAATTTTACAACATCGTTATAATACATTCATGACATTGTAATACACTTCCGGTTTCACTCTCCGGATCAGATACGTTTTTTGCGGAACCTCCCAAAACCGGACCCTCTGAAAACCGGCCGATTTCTCCGGTCCCACAGCTGTTCGGTTTACAGAGGTTCCACTGTACAATCAAAGGGAGATAAACAAGCATATTCATTACAACTGAATGCAATTACAACTTTGGACTTTTAATTAACACTATTCAGTAATTCATAAAGATATTGATTTCATGTTTTAACATAACAATTAGATTAAAATATGAAGGGAAAAAAATAAGAATACGGAATAAAAACATAAAATTATTAAATTTGATTTTGGACATCCTGAAATCAAAATTTTACCTGTAAAAAGTAAAAATAGAATATTTAATGTATGGTTTTACCTAAGATTTTATTTCAAATTATATAGCAGATATATACAGATACCTAATTATATTCTAATAATAACCAGTAATTTCTTAACTAAAAAAATAGAAAATTGCCTTAAGTTTAGAAAAAAATATTGTAGAGGTATTTTTATGACTATTAAAAACTTTCATCAGTTATAAAATATTGGTGCCATAAGAGTTATTCCATATCACATTTGCTTGTTGCTACTAGTTACTGTTAGGAAGGGTGTGGGACAGAAGAGAAATAGAATTTATTTTTTTGCTACATGTACGTCTGATGAATTATCAAACAGAAATGTATACATATTGTTGAGCTTCATTGTACCATATTATTTTATCATTAGAAACTGTTACAAATGGGATAACTTCATTGAATAAAAGGATTACTGAAAATTGTCAGTCTCAAACCTTCTCTTCCCAAAGTAAATGTTAATACATATTAATTGTTTCTCATACATGTATTACATTAGTTATATGTTGATTACTATATCACAATATCAGGCCCTCTAACTGGATTGTCAAACAGATATAGCATTTCTTATCTGTCGTCTGCTAATTTATATCAGTTTCCGGGGTAAAAAAAGGTTAAAGTACAGTTTTTTTAACAAACTCAGGCTGAACAGAAATTCTTTATAGTCAATTCCATAAAACAAAATACTACGATCAGCAGAATCAACAACCAAAAATTCCATATAATAAAATCCTCAGAAATGTGTAGACATCTTGAATTTTCTGATTTCATAATGGGCCTTTTTTTCATAATCGGCCCTGTAATAATGCCCAGTTTTGTTGTAATCGGTAATGGCCCTGTTAGGAAATTTGTAATACCCATGCATTTTAGCTATAAATATACCTAGTTGGTTATGGTTCAGGTTTTATGGAGATTACTGTTTATGTAAGTGTTTAACTTAATAGGAATAAAACTACACACTCACCTGTTATACATGTATGGTTGATTAAGACATCTCTTGAAGCAGTCCAGGTGTACAGATTACGGACCTCCATCAGGGATGTTTCATTATATCCTGGAGATGACGCAATCAGTAATGGGTGGCTTCCAGGCTGTGCTGGGTTAGGGAGTAATATTTTCTGTGTCATAAATAAATGACCGTCTAAGTACACAATAAAGCCGTCATTTTTATTCCATGACACTTGATAGGAGTGCCATTCATCAGCCTTCACATTCAACTTTTTCTTTGCTGTCCATATAAGTTTACCTTTCTTTGCGGAACAGTATAATTCTCCATGCCAAACATACAGAGCCAAGCCAGAGTTTCCAACCTGATCTCCACCGCTAGAAAATATGTAGCGCTTATTGGTTGAATTTACATCAAGCCATTTTATGTCAACGCTCAGTGTAAAGCCGTTGTCACATTTGGTCATGTCCTGAATACATTCTAAACCCTTGTTGGGAAGTTCTACATATTGACCTGTCTGTTTGAGAACTAAAACTGCTTTTCCATTTGTTTCTGGTCGTATTGATGGACTTTTGTAGACAGTGAAGTTATACTCAGGTGTTACCAAAACATTGCCCTTTATTTCCTTGAATTCAAAATTGACTTGTTTATCTCCACAAACAAAAGCTTAAAAAAAGATGAAAATTATTAATAAGAAAAGCTTAACTTCCGAAAAGGTAAAATTCAATTTCAATTATACTACAATTCTGTCATTTGATTTAGCCATTTATATAAACTAATAAATTTGCTTTCTAAAAAACACTTATATATACAATATATGTACATTGTCAGAAAATATAAAGTTTATTTGTGTGAACCTTAGAAACGGGTCGAGTACAAATAAACTTTATATTTTCTGACAATGTACGTATAATGTTTTTATCCTGCAACACTAAATTGTTATCTGTTTGAGCAATAAGGCATGAAAATGGAACATTTATAGCTGCAGGGCTCGACAATAACGCTTGTCCGATTGTCCAGTACCAGCTGAAAATTCAGTCGGACAATCATCTTTGACTTGGTACTTGTCCGATGGGACAAGTAAAAAAATTCTGAAAGAAGGACTTAGAAATAAAAATATTCATCTGAAACGTTCCAATTTTTAATTTGAAATTCAGGTTATGGTAGCGAGAATTATCGGTAAACCTTACATGCATATGGATGACAAAATTATTTTATTTTCGATTTAACTTTCGAGGGAGAAATATATACCGGGGAATGAATTTCACTGTTCTTCTATTTAATCTGAATCGCGTAAACGTTTTATCAGGCGGAATAAATATTAATGTAATTGCGTGTTACAATTAACAGTGAGCGGAGTTAATGTAAATAAATTACGATAAATGGATCTGTCAAAATTCGGGTTTACATGTTCAAATACGGCCAAAAAGAAAAAGAAAAATGATTTAGAAACAAAAGAGAGAAACAAAGAGTATGAAAGAAAAAGAGAGAGAACTTTTCAATCCAACTGGATTGAAGAATTTCCAGGCGTTGTATATGAAGTCATTAAAGGCCCCCCCTCCTCCTGACACATTTCTCATTTTCTTTCTAGTCAAAGGGACATTGACCATGGTATGTTTAAATTTACTCAATAAAACAACTCCTTAAATATTGTTTTATTATTTTAGACACCTTTCTTAAAGCGACTTTACATATCAAACTCAATTTTCGGACAAGTGTCAAATCCTTCCGGACAAGTTGATTTAAGAAAGCACTTGTCCAAAGGGACAAGTTAAATAAATTGTTATTGTAGAGGCCTGAGCTGATTTGAAGAAGGGCCGTTTTTGGTGTGTAATCTAGGGAAACATGATGTCATAATCCCTGTGAACCAGAACGGAATGCAAAATATCATTGAATGTAAGGACAAAGGTACCAGGAGACTATATTGGGCTACTGACCCAATATTGAAAAACAATATTGGTCAGGCTATATTGGTCAGCTAAAAGCATGGTGGCAGGATAAAAACCTGTTTTGTTTTTTTTCATTCCAAAAGTCAGTGTTTTGGATAATGTTTTGCTGTTTCCTGTATGTACCTATATCTGTATGTAATGTACAAATCACAAATCTCAAAAATAACAGAATTTTAACACTACAAATGCAGACTTTCCCAAAGATTTCATATTTTGGATATTTGACCTGTGACAGAATATAATTTCCCCGATAATATTTGTTCCAAAGAACTTTTAGCATATAACAAAAGTTTCATTGTGAACTTTCCTTATATAATATTTTATCCATACACAGGTGAGGTGAGCAGTAATTAAGATGCACTCAGGTGTAAAAAATCAGATGACACTCTTTCTTTAAAGGAACTAATATTAAGAAATTTTATGATGTTTCAGGAAAATATCTTATGAAGGTGGAAATAATATTATGTTATGTTAGTTTCCAAGAACTTTTATGATACATAGTTTGGTTCCAGGGGGAACAAGTATTATGTGGAACAAATATATGTTCACTGACTTAAGGGCAAAATTATGGACGAAAAACTACCAAGCTTAGAAACCTAAAACTTAAATCACAACTAACTTTTTATAAGCCAATGTCACTGGGAAACTTTCACAGTCGAAAATAAACATGATAAACGTTGATACTGCCCATTTATAATTTTATTTCTGCAAATACGGAAATGGTGCAAACGATCCATTAATGCTAACGCTGTAATAAGGAATGAAAAACAAAGGTTAAAAAAAAACAGGTAAATTCTCATGCAACATGCAAATTAAGGGCGCATTCGATAGGTTAGTATAAGTTTAACTCTTAAAGTCACAGGTCGTCTCAGGTCAATGAATACAATGAATGAAGATGAATATGAATATGGAATGAATAAAATATTTGATGAAATACATATATACAAATATTTTGGCTGCGACCATATGGCTGACACACCAACTTTACCAGTGGCATCAATATTTTCATGTGACCCCTGGGTGCATATTCCTTAGAAAAGGAATGCAAACTTCAACAAATATAATTTAAAATGTTGATGGCCACTCTTTTTATATAAGACTTAAATTGAAATGAAGGTTAAGGTTTCAAAGAAAGATTACAATAAATCAATACGTACAATCTAGCCTGTCAAGAATAATATGAGTGTGATAAATTTAATTATGAGTTATGGACAAACAAAATAGATATTTTATATACCAAAGTTAATTTCTCTCTATATCTATCCATCAATCTATCGATCTATCTACATGATCTACATCTACATACATGTATCTATCTATGTGTATCTATCTACATGAAGTTACACAACCAAATTCATCCTCTAATTCAATTTAAATAGCATTTATAAGCAAAAAATTGTAATTCAATTTAAAATTCAGACAGCTTAGGGGTCATTCATAATTGTCAACATTTTTCACAAGTTTAGAAAGAACCCCCCCACCCTCCTTCAAAAAGTGTACATCAACATCTTTTAACAGTGTTGCTGTGAAAAGGTACCACTCCTTACTCGGAAAGATGATCTATGTACAGAAATCATCAAATTCCTTGAAACTGCATGTACCGAGTCCAGCGCATGAGTGACATGCTCAAGTGATTTGCCTTTTGTTGGCTTTTTGTCACCTTTATATACTGTCCAGAACTTTTTCAGCATCATGAATTCTATCAATATCACCAGCATGTTTTCTCTATTTTCCTAATTATCGGAAATGACATACTGGTACTGATTTTAAAACAAAATTTTGTAAAAATGTTGAATTTGAAACCCCCTCCCCCCAAGCATGCATTTATAAACTCATGAAAAATGTTGACAATTATGGATGACCCTTTATTGTTTTTATCACTATAAGGAAATTTAATTTTCAATATTTTATTAAAATCTTCATATTTTATTTGTGGTAAAATCAGTTAGCTTAAATTTGTTTGTTTAAGATTTTGCCTACAAGTCAAATTTCAAACTGAATTACAATTTTTTGCTTATAAATGCTATTTAAATTGAATTAGAGGATGCATTTTATGACATACCAGATATATGTATTTATTGTATTGATAGATTACATTATATATTGTGACTCCTACATTTATGCATCCATTTTTTTAGGCAACCAATAATGAACTGATTTTGACAAAAATGGTCAAATTAATTAATGTGTAAATGACATTTTCTACAATCAAAATATATGTTATAAAGCAAAGAGATTGGTGAAAAAATCATGAAAAAAAAACATCTTGTCAAATTTTTTAAATTTATAATAACATCACATAAATTTACATTATCATATAAATGTACCTGTAACTGGTTTTTCTGTGGTGACTAATGGTAAAGTTGTTGGTGTTGTCGTTGTTGCTGTTGTTGTCACAGCTGTACGTGCTGTAATTGTTATTAAGAATTAATTGCATTGTAAATTTCAATATAGATTTTTATGCATAACAAACAAATGGCACAAATGTAACTTGATGTTGATAGGCATAATTTCAAGCTTTGTACTAAACTATCACACTAAAGTAGATTTTAGGCATGCTATCTCACAATTAAGGTATGGTAACAGTCCCCGGGTAACAGTACTCACTGGGACATATTACTTAAGACTACCAGCTTTTTACCAATTTTTTTCTCTTACTCCTAAATGCCATATACTTAGCTGAGAAAAAACAAATACCAATTTTAAGTAGGGTGGATATCAATCCAATTGTATATTAAAATGATATAAAATGCACAAGTATATACATGTATAATGGACAAAACCCCAAAGAAAATTCTAGGAGAGTTGTATATGCAGTTCATTGTCAGATATCTGTTTGGGGGGCCTCGGTGGCCGAGTTGTCTAGGTAGTTTGTCATGACTACTAATGATCACTGGCTGGTCAATACTGAGGTTGTGAGTTCGAATCTCACCTGTGGCGGGGTGTGTTTGACTCCGATCTTGTTTGCCAATTTTCCTACTGAAGGTCCATGGTTCTCTACGGGTACTCTGGCTTCCTCCCCAATAAAAACTGGCTGCCATGAAATAGCCAAATGGGCTGAAAACGATGTAAAACCCCAACAAAACAAAAAAAAAAAACAAACAGATATCTCTTTGAGAAAATATGCAAAGTTCTGCATACAGTGTATTTCTAACTTGATCTAAATCTTCTCATAACATATAACAAATTACCAAAAATCAAAGTTCTTTTGAAAAAAGTAGGGAAAAGTGTGACAGAGCTTTGGACAAAGTGCAAACCTAAAGTTCCCTTTGGTCTTGGAGGGATATGGGGGTGGTGAAATGTTCAAAAATCACTCAAAGAAATAAGAAAACAAACCGTTTTCACTACAATTCTCAACCTTACCGGTACTTGTTATCAAACCAGCAACAACCAAACTAGCCCTGTTAGTATCTTTTGTCTTCAATCCTTCCACTTTCATAGATACGTGAGTAGTGGACGAAGTATATCCATGTCCTATAGCTATCTGTTTCACTAGTGTTGCATGGTTAGGTATTGGCTGTGTAACAGAACCGACCAATTTTCCATTGTCAATAAGTTCACATCCAAGATTTTTCTGCCAGGAGAGTTCAAGATGGTGCCAGACATTTAATGTTAGTTTGTGTGTTGTTGTCAGATGCCATGTTTGTGTAGATGTGCTAACAACAAAATGAAGCTGTCCATTTTTGTAATATAATGCTATACCCTTTGTGTTTGGAAGGTTTCCACCACTTGACATGATATAAGTGTTGTCGGTAAGATTGGCAAAATTTACATTTGTAGATATTGTGAATCCACTGGTACAAGTATCAATGTCTTTTAAACAGGAATTAAAGCTGTCTTTGTCAATAATTAAGTATTGATTGTTACTTGTGATGTGAACTGCTTGTCCTGTAGGACCTCTTACCAGTTGTGGATTTCCATGAACAGTGAATTTTACTGTTGTTGTTGTCTGCAGAATAGAGTTAACAATTTTCTGGAATCCAAGATTCAGTGTTACCAATTGTGTTGCTGTAAAACAATGCATTATAAATTTACGGAAGTCTAAATAAATGTTTTCAAGTGTTTTCTATTTAAATGAAAAACTTAAGATATATTTAATTTTGAAAATAACAAATTAAAAAAGTTTATATTGAATTTATTAATATTCCCACAGAAAAAAAAACATATAAATTTTATTTAAAAATATAAATAATTATATATATTTATACTTCATTCTATGTATACCTGAATGTTCACACTGGATACCATAATAACCACTTGTACACATACACATATTCTGACCCATGCAAGATCCACCATTTTTACAATAACCAGACGGGCATTGTCCTGGCGAAAAAAAAATCATAAGTACATGTTTTAAAATAATCAACAATGTTTTTTTCATAGAAAGAAACTCAAAATATCTCGATTATTTGGGTAAAGGGACGACATAATTAAATAATTCAAAAGTTTATGTGCTATGTTCCTTTATTGAATTTGTTAGAATGACACTTCCAATATCTTAAGTGACTTTGAAGTAATATACATAGACAATATTTTAATTTCCAACCATATTCATCAGGTTTTGATTAATGTGAATAATTTATTTGGCTGTTGTATTAGCTTGTACAATATCATATTTTGTTAAAGATGCTTAAATTTATAAAATCTGATGAAATTGATCATTTACGTCAAAATAAATCCATTGGATTAGAAAATGTTCTTTTAATTACAATAATTTTTCATTAATTTTTTTTGTAATTTGATTTTAAATTTTTTACCTTAATTCGAAATCCAAAAGAAAATGCCCTTTTTTCTGATGATGTAGATATATATATACAGTAGAATCTCGGTGGCTAGAACACCATGGATTTCCCTACCCTTTTCAAAGGTCCGGTAATTTTTTCCATAAAGTCTATGTAAATACACCCTCGGTTTTTTGAAGACCAATTACTCGGATTCTCGAACTAATTTTCTAGTCTGTACGATAGTATTATAATGTAATTTACTCTCAGTAACTCAAACACCATTTCTTATTGGCGTACGTGACAAATATCAATAAATGTGACAAATCAGAGGTAAGATAAATGATTGATGGGTTGATTACTTGTCATTTACAGGTTATAATCAACTTGATGTTTATCCTTATTATTTCCACATTAAGATTTGATAAGTGGATGTTGTTTTAATGATGGGATAGATAAAAGGATCTAAATTCAAATTTAAAATTGCTGGTTTAGAACCGGAATTTTTCTGGACTTCGATGGCTCGAACTACCAGTGCCCCAAACTAATTATACAGACCCCTGCGAGTTCGATAAATTGATATTCTACTACATATTTTTTATACTGCAACCATATATTGTCATTCATTACTCAGAAAAGGTATGAAAAAGTTGGACATTTCTAGCCAATTTAAAGAATAAAGTTTTTGGCATGTAATCTTGGGGAAAATGACATCTTTAATTGTACTGTGAGCCAGAACAAACTATCTTTGAATGTGAGGACAATGGTACATGTATACCAGAAGAGAAGACATTATTAGGCTACAGACCTTATAAAGATAGTTCAACTTATTTGACCCTTTATTTTGTTTAGTTTTATGCCATTTTCAGCGCATTTGGCTATTTCTCTGAGGTCAGTTTTTATTGGTGGAGGAGTACCCGGAGAGAACCACCGACCTTTGGTAGGAAAATTGGCAATCCTTGTCAACTAAGATCGGAGTCGAACACACCTCATGACAGGTGAAATTCGAACTCACAACCTCAGTGTTGACAGGCTAGTGATCATTTGTAGTCATGACAAACTACCTAGACCACATGGCCATTGTGGCCCCGACCCTTTATTTAGCCATTAAATCAGCTAAATATATGATAATTTTTTGTACTCTACAGTTATTAACAAACCTTTTGGATCACACCCTAGGACATCAAATCTAATGCATGGTGCTGTTTTGTATGTCTTTGGTAGAATACGAATGGCTTTGGCCACTACTGGAGGTTGTAGCTGTATTGTCTGGTATGTTGTATCATTTAATATGGCTGGAATATTCTATGAAAAAAATATTTTAATTTCAAAGATTTATGGATACCATACAAACAACTTATCTTTTACCAATCACAGCCAAACCTAATTTAAAGGGCACCTCTATATAGCATATAGAGATATGAAGTATAAAGTTTTCTGGAAAAAGCTGATGTTACCAAATTTATCAATGTTACTTAATTTTGTCATTTACAAAACAGTAAAGCCACAGTTAGTCTTAATCCATAACAATGTCACTTCATGCTAAATATTTCAGTGTGCATTTTAATAGTGTGACATATAAGCCATGATTTTGGGGTTTAAGGCATGATGGATATTGGCTAATTTTGATGAAAGTTCGAGGATATCATGATTGTCTCCATCTGTCTGTCCAACAGTCCATCCATCATGTGTCAACAATCAACTCCTCCTTCACTTTTGGGTTTAAGGGTTTATTTTCTTTATTGAAAGGATGTATACAACCTGTAGATGTGAAATTAGGTTTTAAGGCTTGAGACGTAAACTACTTTCATTTTTTAATTTATGCCTTTTATCTTTTTTTATCATATGTAAATGTGCAATAAGGTTTTAGAATTTTTAATTTGAAAAACTTGTGGCCAACAGTAGTAAAAGTTTAAAAACTGCAAATTTAAGCCTATTACCTGAACTCCCGTTACATTTAGGAGATAACTGTATTGTATTATATTATTTGACGGCATCAATTGAATGATTTGATGGTCGGAAATTGAGTTTACTGGCGATGCATTAGCGGTCAAATAATAAAATACAATACTGTTATCTCTATGGTAATGCAGAGGTCAAAATATCGCTTTAAAATGGAAATTTTCAAAACGTCGGAAGTAATGTCTGCGCTTGCAAAATAATTTCATGGCATCAATTGTGCATTTGATGACATGGCTAATATTTCAACATTTTCCAATCAGAATCAACGTTACATCAGTATTGCATTACAATTTTCAATTTATGCATTTTCTTTCTTTACAGTATTGTCATGCCTTGTATCTAGACTTGCAATAAGATTTTAGAATTTTAATTTTCAAAACCTAAATTCATCTTTCATTGGGTTTAATGATTTTGAATTTCTTAATAGTATGATTGTATACTAATGTATCTGTAGGTTTTCTATTTTTGACTCTGGTTAAGTCTGCAATTACTACAGTTGCTGGGGTGCAGGATCACTGTCAATAATTCTAACAGTAGCTTTCTAGACTAAGTATTAATATGCTGTTGGTTTGGCCAATGATGCGAGCACAGCAATAGCCCTTTCCAGAAACTCATTTCCGGTATCACGATTCTGACTCTTAAAATTATAATTTGAAGCAAGTAATTTCCCTTACTTTACTTACCTCCGTTTCCAGCTAACAAAACTTTTCTGGCCTTAGTATGTAGCACAATATGGCTGCCCCCATTAAACAAAGACTTTTCTAAATGACACATATGTAGAAAATGCATATGGTCCTATATCACTCGCTGCGTTCGCTATTATATTTTTTTGGTTTTGTAAAAATGGTATAATTTAAATTATATATTTTTAAGGATATGGAAAACTTAAAATCATCTTTAAGGAAATTGAATATTGACTTGAATGTGACCAATTTACCAATATGTGAACTGGTTACCTGGCCTTAAACAAGACTTACTTACATTATGAAACATTCTCCAAGACTTATGAGTATCAAAAGCTGACCAATATTGTAATTCAAAATTCTTCATATATTCAGATCGCTCAACTCCAACTGGATAGTGTGGGTACAAAAAATCTAAACCACCAACAGTCTGTGGTTTGTCAAATTTGACTTCAAACCAAGGGTGGGCATCATTCTGTGCAGGGCACCAGGCTCCACCAGTCTGACTTGTACAACAACCGTACCTAACCTTCTCCTTTTCATGCCCTGGCCTACTAGAGGAAACAGATAATGCACTGTCTGGTATTGAACCATCAGCAGCCAATCCAAGACGAGAAAGGCATGCAGCTGTAATATAATATATTAATCTTTATTCTAAGTACATGTTTTATTGTATAATCTGTGCCATGGTTAAATGTCACACAATGATCCCTATGAAATATTTTACTCATATTACAAAGTATAATCTGGTGGAAGTTTTGTTTTGTTGATGTATACTCAATATCCTTTCATATGTATGTCATTAATACATTTGAAAACATTCAGAGCTGTTTCCAAAATCAAGGGGTTAAGGAAAAAATTCACTATTTTATATAGGAATATGTAAGGAACAGAAATTGTCAATAATAATACAAAAATCCTGCAAATTTGGGAAAACTTTCACAAAATGTTTCAGGAATAATAATATTGAAAATATGAACATTAAATTGAGATGATAATCCAAAGAAAATCTATTACTAGTATTAGTAATAAAACTGTAACTTAAAGAAACTAAGTCTTTCTCTTGGATTTCACTTCACTAAATTAAATGAAGCCTTAAAACACAAATAATTTCATATTTATAAAAGCTGATTTTCTCGAATTTGAATTTTTTATGCTTTACAGTATATTTTTCCAAGTTATTTTTCTGAGTGTGTTTAAAAAATGTCAATTCATTAAGGTAACAATTTTATTTATGTTTGAATCTATAATCAAAAGTCATACATACTTCCGGTTACATGAAGTTGAACTGAAATTAACAAAAGTGTATATTATATACTTTTTAATTAAAATATTTTTAACATTCGCTACATATATCTTTATACTGCTTTTGATGATTGAGGGTTCCTGTGCCTCACTGACAATTCAGATAAAAAGGTGTAAATCAAAATATTGTCCTCCTGGACGAAATATCATGATTATCAATCATTAAATTTTGTCCTGTCTATGAAATTGTGTCCCGACTTTATTTCACATGTAATTTTGCAATTTTGAGACAATATCTCACATTGTGTCTGCCATGAAATATTGTCTGGTCAAAGGGCAGTAATTCAGATTGATTTTTAGGACAATATTTCATAACTGAATATTATGAAACTTTGTACCATCAATGGAAATAACAGCAGGAAGTAAACATAAGTAATAAAATGATACAGCTTTCAACAGAAAACAAGTAAAATGTTTTTTTTTTTGTGGTTATGGACAAGGATGTTATTACATTGGTGTTTACACCTGAAGTTCACCACTTTAATTCTATTAACCTGTGCATATATTTAATACAATGTCTTCATGAAAAACACTTATTTACTCTGGTATCTCTCTATATCTTGAAAATGGCATCTAATTTACATTGATCAAGAATCTTAATAGTACAGTTCAGTGGGAACTGGGTATACACATGCATGAATCTATAGAAATAATGTCTTTGACTATTTATTTACTGAAATGAAGTTTAGCTATCCTGACTGAAGGGATTATGACACAGGAATGTGGTGTTGGATATATAACTGTACGTCAGTTTTAAAAATTATTAAACTCTTTTGTCTTCTTGATTACAAATGATAACAAGAACTGTTATACATGTATGTGTGTTTGATTTATATAAGATTTGCAACTCACTATAGAATAGAATTAATAAATGCTTCCATTTTGGGGACACGTTTTTCACAATTGAATACTGTCCACAGACTATGGTCCAAATTAATAGCAAAGGACATTATTTCATAATGACATTTTGTATTATACAGTATTTTACTACAAAAAACTATCCACGGACAATATTTCACAGTGAAATATTATCCAGACTGAGTGGACAAAATTTCATGACGAAGGACAATATTTCATATTTCATACTGTCTGTGGTCATTATTTCATATGAAATTTTGTCCAGGATACAATATTTCATGGAGGATATTATTTTATTTTACAAAGGTAGTGCATATATCATGTTTATCATTATCTGCTCATTGATTGTCTTCAACATGATAACCACTATGAAAGTTACACAGAACTGTAGTCAAACTTTGTGTTACATTCTTCATTTCACTGAATTTAATTAATCAAATGTATTATTATGCATGCTGGTGCTAACAAAAGATAGACATATATGGCACGCCGTTGTTATATTTATTCAATTTTGAGATATCTTATTTAGTTAAATAAGATATCTTATAAACTAATTGAGATATCTTAATAATAAAATGAGATATCTTATATATTAAATAAGATATCTTATTAAAATGTTTATAAAGATATCTTATTTAATATATAAGATATCTTATCTAAAATATAAGATATCTCTATTAATTTATAAGATATCTTATTAACTATATAAGATATCTTTTATATAGTTAATAATAGAGATATCTTATTTACTTAATAAGATATCTTATAAACTAATAGAGATATCTTATAAACTTATAGAGATATCTTATTTAATTGGTTATAAAGATATCTTATTAAATATATAAGATATCTCTATAAGTTAATAAGATATCTCTACTAGTTTATAAGATATCTTATAAACTTTATAAGATATCTAATAAAGTATGTGTTTAAGAGATATCTTTATAAAGAAGTAAGATATCTTATATACTTTATAAGATATCTTATTAACTAATAGAGATATCTTATTAACTTATAGAGATATCTTATTAACTTATAGAGATATCTTATTTACTTTCAAATTAAATAAGATATCTTATAAAAATTAAAGATATCTTAATACTTAATAAGATATCTTGTTAAATAAATAAGATATCTTGGAATCTGAATAAATATAAAAATGGCTTGCCATAGACATATAGATATTTTCAGAAAATTACCTAGAGATTCACAATGCTTTCCTATCCATCCTAAAGGACATGAACAAATCTCCTCATACATACACTGACCTCCATGCTGACATTTGGAAGGACATAATTCTGAAAGTCAACAACATAAACATTTGTAAGTTCAAATGTCTTTCTATCAATAGTCTATACAGTATGATAAATAAAGGGGATCAACACCAATAATTTCATCTGTAATTAGAATATATGTACAAAAAAATATAATATAAAAACAAATCCACATTTTTGTCACCATAAAGATCTTTTCCCATTATTTTTAATTCCAAAAATTTAACAACTAGTTTTTGAGACAATAATTTGGCATTTAGGTGACTAAACTAAAAGGGAGCAACCATTTGATTTTTATTGGGGCTAGGATCAAATTTAAAATAAAAAGGCAGGACCAGGATTTTGCCAAAATAAAATGACAGGATCACTTTAGGTGTGAAAAAAAGTTCATGATTGTGTCAATCAGGAATTATTTGTGTTTAAATGAAAATAAAAATTTAGGCTGCAATAGCGCCCGAAAAATAAAATCCAGGACCAAAATTTTGACGAAGAAAATAGGCATAGCCACCCCATAAAAATCATATGGTTGCTCAATAATTCATACCTCACTGTGCCTGAAATGAATGACCCAAATAAGATATTAATCATCATCAGCTCAGCTGTTATTGAACCTGAACTTATCATTTAGATGAAAACAAACAAAACATATAAAATATGTTTTCCTTTTACATGATTTTAAATTTTTGAAGTCGTTCTACCAGCTTTCTTCCAGTTAAATTACGAAATATACGGAAAACCAGATTTTCTACTGATAATCTTTCAGAATTTTTTGCTTAAACAAGGTTTTTTTATCAGAATTTCATAGCCCAGTTAAAAAAACCCTGAAAACCAACTACTTTTTTTTAAACTGATATAATAGGAAAAACCATCTTTTTATTATTGTTTCTTCACATTTTTTGAATACCACTGATGAGGCATGATCTGTCAAAATATGATTATTTAGTGCATCAATAATCTGTATTATGGAATGTTTATCCCATTGTCATGTGGCCCCAATGGCCTTGATGGCCAAATTGTCTACTGTGTATCTTTTGTTAAACTTCAATTTGTTTTTTCATGAATATCTAAAATATTTCTTTAAAATGAGATTAAAAAGTATTACTCGGCCTTTTGCTTCCAAAAAAGTCGTAATTAATTATTGCATTTTTCCCTGCTAAAATGCCTTAAAAATATTTTCAATAGGAAATTTTACATTATTTGTATGCAGTTTGTTGATTTCATGTCACCACAAACACATTTGACATTTCTGAATATCTGCAAGTTTTGCTTTCAAAGCTTTAACCCATGTTGATTTTTTTCCAATATACAGAATTTTTATTTGAAATGTACATAACTGTCATAATCTTACAATTAAAACCAGAAATCTGTGAACGAAGTATGTAAGACAAACAGTAGGTTAGTATGTTGTAACTTAACTAAATGATAACTAGATTGTCAACATCAGAGTCATGAGTGTGAATAAAATTTGAAGCAAGGTGTTTTTGACTTAAACTTAAATTGAAAACAGCTTCTAGTTTTGCTACCAAAGGTCTTTGATTCTCTTCAGGTACTCAGGTTTAAATAATAAACAGCAATGAACAATGAAATAAGCTATATTCATGTATGATGTTGTCTCATTGACCCCTATCCTTAAATTTTCTTATAAAAAAAGATGTAAACAATTATTCTTGATCTTTTGTCTTATTACGTACAAATATACAGGTATATATTTATCAGTGTTGAATAAACCCTGAGATGAGGAATTATTTCTTTTATTTTTTATAAATTCTTATTTGAAATTAAAGAGGGAGCATCTGCATAGATTGCTTCAGAAACAACACTATAGGTTTCGTAATACTGAAAACAAAATAATAAATAAAACAAAAAAATTGGTGTCTTCCTTATTTTAGATAAATTGTTTTTTTTGGAAAAATTTGAAGAATTTTACATTAATTTTTTGCCCTTTTAAATAAAAAAGTCAAAATTTTAAAAATTCTTTTTAATACTTGAAATTTAACCCTAGTTTAGGATATCCCCTCAGGTTTAAACCCTCATAGGGTTTGCTCCTAAACTGTTTATAGTATACTTACCATTAGGATTAGTACATCCTTTGAAATCTATTTTCAGGCATGGATTTGTATTGTAGCTAACAATGTTAATCCTAATCTTTTTAACCACTAGACCAGTTAGTGATAAATTTAGGACAGAAATTTTGGATGATGTGCCATTAAGAACCTGTTGATTAAAGAATGTAAAAAATATCCTTTTTTATAAGAATATACAATCTAATATATTAAGAAATTATGTACAACATCATAATATTTTTTTTTAAAAAATTCCCACTGCAACTGCAACTTGATAGTGTTGTATTTCTATGATATTACTCTTGGTAAAGCCCTGTCTGCAGAATTGATTTTTCATAATGTCTGTATCTTAAACTACAGTTTGAATTGTCTTTTCACTAGATGGATAGATTGAGTTAGGCCAAATAAAAAAATACATGTGTTTAGGGTAACACACTGAAAAAAGTTAGGTAGGGTAGGTAGGGAAATTTTTTTTTTACATTAATTTTTTTAGTTAGGTTGTATACTGGAGTCACCTTGACTTTAACAGTGCTTGTCGAAGAAAGGTTATAAAAAATTTAGGGTAGGCACTAAAAATTAGGTAGGGTCGGGTTACCCTAAACACAACTATATTTTTTTTAGGCCTTAGTATGATTGTAACTAAATCGCTTCAGACATATTTATTACCCAATTGGTTCTCATATTCACCAGAACTGTTGGATTTCTCAAGAAAATATTTATTTTTGTTTATTATACCAAAGAGTAAATGGAAAAGCTGCAAATTAATTGGTGTATCCTTTAAATATCTATTCCAACTGCTTGTGCCTTTGTCCCCGCCCGCTTCCCGTTTTAATTTTTAATTTTTTTTTATTTCAGTTAATTTATTTTTTAATCCCAGTGTATTTAGAGTAAATTTATATCAATCAAAAGATGACCACTTGTCAGACATGTGATCACAGAGTTGGAACTCAGAGCATTTCTTTATAATAATAATAATAATAATCATCATTTATTTCAGACATAAATAGTCCATAGTTATATACAAATATGATGAAAGTTTTAAATAAACAAGATGAAAAATGAAGAATTAAAATACCAATAAATATAATTAGAAATGCTAATTTGATAACATGTCAGTCAAAGTTCACATAAATCTCGGTATACCATTTTCTGAGTAAAGACGAACTATACCATAAATCACTATCAAGAAAAGTAAGAACAAGCTGATTACCAGACTGTTGCAAACTATAGATAGTTTTACGTCTCATTTCCTGAAAACATCTTATATCATTTCTGACAAACATACCACTAGCACTACATCGTGAATTGAAACCCATCAATATTCTGAAAGCATTATTATACATTATTTTCATTTTGGTAAGAGACGATATTCCACAGTTGGACCATAATGACACACAATAAATATTAATAAATTCTAATAAAGATTTTGGGGGTATGTCAATAATATATTGTTTTGTATTTTTTTGGCAATTGTTTCAAACAAAAATCAGAAATTATTTGGCAAGAACTAAAATGAACAATACTTTTTCAGGTTCTAATTAAGCTATTGAAGTCAATTCATAATCACAATGATCACAATGCAAAAGAGAAATAGCTCAACATTAATTTTTCTCAATTTTAAATTATTTGTTGATAAATTACTGTTAAACAGTCATAAAAATATAATTTAGGCTGAAGTTTTCAATAAATGGTGGAATTATCCTAAAACCTCAGAGTATATTTCACTTATCAAATAACAATGTCACGATGACCCATTTTTAATTAACCTTTATTACCTCCCCTGGTTTCAAACTACGATATACCTGGATCATATTGTTTACAAAACACCTACGCCATGCCATGCCCTGCCCCCCCCCCTACACACACGCCCTTTTGGGGCATTTTTTAAAAAATTGACAAGTGGGTTCTTCCAGCACATTTGAACCCCAATCCCTTTCCAGACAAAATTTGACCATGTTATATACCCCATTACAGACAATCCGTGTCTAAAATATTATCTTATTTCCCCATGCCTATATCAACCTGCTGAGGCCTTCACAATTTCCCGTATTTCGGCACTGTGACGTCGTAAAGAGAATTCCCTAATAAGAGCTGACTCGAATATATCAGCGACGTCATAATGTTTGACCCAACTTTGACCCGAATATATCAGGAAAACATCCGGTTATAGACAGATGGCCATTGAAAGTAAGAAATTCCATTAAGTTTGCTTGTTAACAATACGATAAATTTATCATCAAGCTTTCTTCAAACAAATATTGTAAAATATAAGCCGCTCCACACAATATGAAGCTTTTTAGCTCGTTCGCTACGCTCACTCGCCGAAAAAGCTTCACATTGTGTCTCGCGGCTGATATTTTACGATATACGTTTGCAGAAAACCTGATAATATGTACATATCCCTTTATAACTAGCATCAAGACTTGGCTTCAACAACTTGTCTTATGTTTGTTTTTCCCATGTAAGTTTCTTTTTTAAAGGTGATTGTGACTAAAATTCTATGTTTTCTTCAAATAATAACCCCCTTCCAGATGTTCTTGACATATAACCCCATTCCAGGTAGTCAGATATTACCCCTTTGCTGAAAAGAGAAAAACCGTATACCCCTTTACAGTCATTTTGCAGGGGGAAAAAACACCCTCTTTTGTCAGAACATATACCTAGCACCTCATATAGTAAGTGCCCCCGCCCCCCCCACCAATTCTAAACTTCAGAACTGTAATGACAATAAATGATTTAAACTGTTAAACACGAATCGGATATACTCTACACAGTATGATATTAAAAACGTTTGAAAAAGTTTTGGTTGAGAAATGACTTCACAATAATTTTTTTTTTTTTAAATTTGCGAATTTGTATAGAAACCTATGGGAAAAATCGGAGGAGACGAATAATTATGTCCACCAGGAACTGTATATGAAGTTAGTATTATATGATCCCTGTGTCAAATGACTGTAGATTAAATCTGTTTTTTTTTTTTTTTTTTTTTTTTTTTGTCTTGTTGTTTGTTTGGTATAATATAACATATATCTCATCGTGAGACTCATGTGTAAGCTGTAAGGGAAATACTGTGTAAGGGAAAGAAGCTAGAAATATTGTCTCTAATCTACAGCAAGTTCTTCCTTTTGAATATGGAGCACTTTCGAAGGGTAAGTTTCAAATGAGATTCTTTGATGCCACTTTTGAACATGTTTCGTTGCTTTATTCTATTAATCAAATTTAATCAAAAATTTTATCAGCGGCGTAAACTTATAATTTTGGATGGATAAAAATAACAGAGTACCACAAGTTGTTTAAAGAAATATGGGGTATGTCTTTGTCCAATTTTTTTTTTGACGATTTTATGTAGTACTATGCTTTCCACCTATGCCTCGGTCTACTGCTCTATGTGAAAGTTAACACGAAACAGTCGAAAAGATTTTACATTTAAACACATGTTATAGGTATAACTAGAAACCCACTTCATATAATTGCGTTTCTCATCGGAACCTCATTATGGAAGACTGTGTACAATGTTGATAGAAATTTTGACCACAATATATAGTTTTTTTTACCCCATTTACCATGATTTTTCTGTCGGGATCGTTGTAATAAAAATGTTTTTTAATTGATATATACAGTTTCGTGCCAAAAGTACTTAATATTCACGCCTTGAATATATTTTACTATAATTCTCACCATTGCACTGTTTGGGTCATTTCCATAGTTCTGAAGTACATTCTGTATCCCAACATACTGAATAGAAAACTGTGTTACATAGCCTTGTGTCCCTCCTTCAATTACAAAACCCCTTACTCCAACAGGTGAACCGAAACTGTATTCTATCCAGTTAGATTTTGCTCCCCCGGTTCCGCACCACTCTCCTTTATTGAGTCCTGTACCTTAGGAAATATGTTTATGAGAGTTTGTGTGAGATTTATAGAACAGATAATAATGACCTAAACAAAACTGAATATAGAGAAAAAAACCCTAAATAATAGAGAATATTGATGTTCTAAATATGAAGAATAATTTTAAAATGGATGAAGAAATACTGATGACAGAAAATTATAACTACTATACAGAATAAATTTCATATATTAAAAATTCTTTAAACAACCTTGTCAAAGTACAAACATGCTACTAACAAATAATATATTGTGCATCTACATACAGTATGTGACAATACTATATAGAAATAAAATTCATAAAATGAAAAATGAAAGAGGAGTTCATATAGACCACAAGCTTAAATTCCCAATTTTCGAAATTCGACCCCTGTAGGCCTCAATTTTTTAAAATCAAAATTATAAAACCTTATTGCACATCTACATATAGTATGTAACAATACTGTGTAGAAAGTGTGCCGGACGGACAGATGGATTGGGGCGATAACAATATGCCCGAATACTGAAAATAGGACATTTAGTCAAAGTCAATTAAAAGAACTACAACGAACAAAACTTTTTACAGATGGCGAACAAAATCCAAACATAATCAATACCTTGTGAGTTGGAGGTTGTTACTGTTGATGCTTGCAGTTTTCCGTTTTGTGAAAAAGATGACATACAAACTGTAAACAATAAAGATGATAATTAAATAAATATCATAAACATTTCACATTTGTCTTAAACCGAACAAAATGTTTAAGTTTTGTTTTACATTATTCCGTTCTTCCGTGGGAGATTGCCGTTTCGTGGCTTTTACTACATTAAAACTAAAAGCAAACCACATATCAAAGTGCTACATCGTAAATATCACGAATGTCGTCAAATATGAAAACTCTGAATTTTTCGTATTTCAAATTAATTTTCTGTCGAGAAAATATAACATTTCTGGCATCTATAGCCAATTGAATACTTTTTTTAAGATATCCTGTTTGATAAATTTGGATTGCTTGTTTTAGTCAGGCAAAATGAATTTAAAGGAGACAACTAGGAGGCACCTATTTTTGGAGAGACACTGGTTATAGAGGTGAGGGATATTGTGAGGTTTTCTTGGACGTGTCATATAAATGTATTTAGTGTTAAACCACTAATAAGTATCAATTAAAAACTGACAGAATCGTCAAATGTTCAAGATTGATATTTAAGACTGGTGACGAAGTTGTAATGTTCCGTGCCATGGTTACATCCGTCATCATCCCAGGTCAGCGATACTAAGTCGAAAATGCTGCGACATAACCTTCGACTTCGGGGTGCAACCAAAATAACTCTAACAACGAAAGTTTCTTCAAAATTGTACCAATTGCAAAGGTGATCACATTTCCATTATTAAATTTGACAAATAAAAGATATGATAAAATTTGAATTTGTTACTAGCTAAATAAATATCTACTAATCTCTGTTGATTCGTAGCAGCACTTTTATAGACTTTTCCCTCATTCTTTCTAAATTTACAAAGATAACATGACGACGATTTTAAATTTAGATAGATTAAAATATATTGAAATTTGGTCGCGAAGGCTAGCTTTGAGATTTAATTTTCATTTAAAGGGGCGTTGTCGAGTTACGGCATTTAATAAATAAAATGTAGAAATAAATTTTCACTGTTTAATGTAAAATACATAGAAAAAGACCTTTAGACAAATATGCTGATGTTCCAGTTGACTGTTGATTTAACCCTGTACGCAAAAAACGAGACGTAAAATTGACATCGAACCAGCTTTTCCGTCGTCACTGCCTGGCGCCGCCCTCCATCCTGCTGTGCATCGACAAACTAATAACCGGACTTATCATGCACATATCTATTGCTGTTTTGTATATATGTGATAAGTGAAAAAGTTCGAGGCTCTCCAGTGTAAAGGGCAACGTAAATGACGTCACGATATGTGATAACAGATTATGACATGCCTGCATTCCATATCTTTCCCGGATATCTTCACTCGACCCACATCTGCCCTCGGATGACACCTTGGGACACATATAGGAGTCTCAGGAAGATATCCGGACAGATATGGAAATAAACATGAAAGAATCTCTAATTATCAGTTGAAAAACCATTTCCACTCTGTAGAAAATAACGTACATGTAATTTGGACTATAATTAAGAGACAAATAGAGTTAGTCTGGTCCTTTCATAACCGTCCATGTATTTTAAAGCGAAAAGTCGAAATATTTTGGAGTTATTATCGGCCATCGTAACGGGCAGCATAAATAACGATACAACTGTATATCATGAAGAAAGCTGTTCATTGAGGAGACACAAAAATTTCACATATCAAGACCTGAAAAATGCACAAGTCTTGTCCTTCCAAAAAAATTATGTTTTCTATTTCTAGGCACCCTCTCGTTGGGGGGTTCTCAGATTATAATACGGAAAGCCTGACCATGGACCATAGTGGACGGTAATGTGTTTGGAGAATGCCACACTCCTTGCACGCTAATGACCCCTTCTGTAGTTTTTGAAAGAGAGTAGGCTCATGCCGCTACATAAGGTTAAATTATCCGTCCCTATCCTACCATTCTCCTTTTACAGTTGCAATTGGTTCCCCTTTGTGTCCTGTCCCACCCTATTTGAATTGTTTGATAAATTGAACTGGTTCTCGTCCTGAAGAAACATGAAATAATTTGCCATTGGACGTTTATTAAGGATCAATCAATCAATCAGGTTCTATTTCTTGGCAACATTCATTTATATGGCGGAGGAAATTGATGCCATATATGTCATGCAAGATGGTAAATCTCCCCAACAGTTGCATCGTTTAGTACCTTTTGAATTCATTTCGATTTAACATTTTTACATAAAACAACGATATTTTTTAATTAATATGTCGATGAAATTTATTCTGATTGATACGATTTTACCACCGTGTACAGACAAATTTTAGGGGGGGGGGGGTGGCACCAGAATCTAAAAATATTGTTTTACAGCAAAATTAAGTATCGGAGAAAGCAAATAATTAGACCATGCATGGAACTCAGCAAAAAATACTCTTTCTTTTGGTAACACACGCGTTATGCAGGGCTTTCTATTTTTCGATTCTGGTGTCCTCTCCCCCCCTCTAAGATTTGCATGTACACGGTGATTACACTGCCCTTTCTTAAATTTAAATTTCTCAAGGTTGTGATATAACTTTGCTTTCCTTAAACTTAATTTTCCTTTTCTGGACAGTAATATACCTCTTGCGCCATGTTATAAACTCTATATTTCGCGCCTTCTAAACTTTGCAAGTGTATGCAGTGACGGAAGATTTTATTTTGGGGACTGTTTTTATTACTATGTATGTAATTAGCTTTTGAAGTAATGCTATAATTATCAGAGGATATGGTTCACGTCAAACTGTTTTATAAAGGTTGTCTTAGGTGTAGTTTTTTTTAATTTTTCGAACAAATCCCTATAAAGCAAATTTGATTCCGAATCACTGTACATAAATTTGTGCTTCTGGTTTGGAAACCAACTCTCGGGTAAATTTTTTTACCAGAACGAAAAGCTACCCAACTGACATTTCGAAACCGGCTTATTCTTATTTTCCCATTGCACATTTTAAAAATAATTATATGGACGCAAAGAAACAGGCAAATTTTAATTAGATCAAGTATCTAAATGAATTAAGATTTATTTAGATCTTATTATTTAATTCGATATTATTAAATTATTTATTTAATTAGATATTATTTAATTATTATTTAATTAGATATTATTTAATTATTTATTTAATTAGATCTTGAGTATCTAAATGAGTTAAAATTTATTTCTTCACGTTAAAGTTTCAAGGTTTAATGATCCGCACTTTCTGAAAATTTGATCTCCTTACGGACGAACAAGATATTATCGGGGATAGGGATTAATATAAGTTTGTAACTTGTTTCCCAATCCCTTTAATTGATGTATATTATGTCTAAATGTTCACTGTATATTATGTTAACATATCTGTGATCTAATTAATAAAATATGTTTAACTAAGATATTATAGTTAAATTTTTCATTTTTTTAAATTTACTGCTTTGAAGCGAAATTTTGAAGAAAAAAAACTGTAGTAGTCAGTTTTGCATCTTTTACTGTTTTTTTAAGTATTCTGATTTTCAGGATTTTCATTTTGTAAGAAAAGTCAAGAAATACCAAAAGGATATTCGAAGGAGGGGGGGGGGGGGTGGAAACAACTGACAAAATCCGCAGAACAACGAAGACAAGACCAAAACAATACATGCAATACAATTAAAAACTAAAAACATATGAACAACATGGACACCACCAAAAACCGGAGGTAGACTCAGGTGCTCCGGAAGAGTAAGCTGTCTCTGCTTCCCGCAGGACACCCGCCATGCTGCCCATGTCAAATCCTGTATGAGGAAAGGATAACATCAATGGAACGGGTCCATTTTGGGAAACGGTTTTTTCATACCCGCGTCAACCAAGTCATGATGACGTCCATAAAACTTTTATAAGGATGACTCAAACTTAGGAGCAGCATACCCTTGTCTGAGCAACTTTTCTGTCAGGAACCGGGCTCTGTCCAGGAAGTCAAGGTATATGTCACAAGCTCTGGAATAACGTATGCGTTGTGAAACATATATTCCATACGCCGGCGCTTCTGGAATATTGCCGCTCGACAATGGGAAGGTGGCGATTGGAAAGTAAAAGTCATCCGTTTGTGGTAAAATTTTGTATTCAACCTTCCTCTGGTGTCAATTTCGAGGTGAAGGTCAAGGTAAGATGCAGACTTGGCAGTGTCTTTGGTATCCTTAATTTCGAGCTCATTTTGGATAGATGAGATGTAAGAAATTCCCAAAACGTGAATTATTGAGTGATAAAACATCATCTATGTAGCGGAAGCTGAAATTAAAGGTACGGGCTAACTTCTTCTGTTTTTCATTAAGAAGCCCGTATTATTAAATTATACCATGATCCAGTTCCGTAAATCTTATATACAAATTGTTAACAAAAAGTAATAGCTAAATAAGTATTATCAATCTAGGATAGGAAAAGTATTTTGCATTAAAAATGAATGACGTTTGTCAATTATCCAATGACATCTCCTGGAAAGAATAAATGTGTTTCAGATCTCTATCTGATTTAAAGGATTTGTGTCAGATTTTTGGGCCAATTTTAGTACCGAGATATATCTTTAGTGCAAATCGGCAAGTTTTTGTTTAAAAAACTCACAGTTTCAGCTGCCATGCTCTAGTCGACGGTAAAGATTCTAAAAATGGTTATGCGATTAGATCAACATGTAGAATGTCCATATAATAATGCTGCATGATGTCGTTAAGATAAGCATTGTTTAAGGCTCATTTTCACTGTCAGCTCTGATGACCATTTTAAAAGGAGGCCAATAATTCTTACATGTAAGGTTCAAGTTCGATTATTTAAGAGATATTTGAAAGACTATCCAATTTAGCAAAGAGGCTCTTCCGCAAATTTTGGTTTATTTTGCAATTCAATAGGAAATAGTTCTTCTCGTGGGTTCTGTTCTGTTTTGTTTTGTTTTTGTTTTGTTTTTGTTTTTGTTTTTGTTTTTTGTTTTTGTTTTTTGTTTTTTCTTGTTATATCGACCTCTTTTAACTTGGAAATTATCTAACGTCCATGACACATTCTGTATTTACTTCTAAACATATTTTCTTAATTATGAACATTATATAATATTTATTTTCTGCAGATATATAGCCTAATGGTAAAATATTTTACAAAGCACCTCAAATCAATCATATATCGAGATTAACACATATTTTGGTACAAGGACAATTATATTACTTAGAAAGAGACTAGTTCAATCCAAATATATAGGAAATTAATTTTCTAATTGCTACAAATCCAAAGTTTGCAATCCTTTATTACATGCTAACTTGATAAGAATGTTAAGACGACCAAACATTAAGTATATGTTAGGGACGAGATTAAAAGTTCAATGTAGGATAAAAAACTTAATTCACATAGTTTTTTCACTGACCCCCCCCCCTAACTTAATTTGGGAAAAATTGATTGACCAATATGGGCATATCCGAAAATCGATGTCGGAAAACAAAACTTGCAGCTATTCCCCCCCCCCCCCCTCCCCCACACTCCCAAACTATTTGAATTAAGTTTTTTATCCTACATTAAACTTTTGATCTCATCCCTTAACCAAATACATGTCTTAATTTTTTACTATGTAAGAAAATCGGTGAAAGACATATTTGGTGAATCTACGACCATAAACAATGAAAAACATGGTCGTAAATCCTAAATCAATGGCGAATTTTTACCATTTGAAGGAAATTTCTGAAATTGTGGAAAAAAAGGTTCAATATTTTATGCTTTTCGTTTGAACATGTAGAGGTGGAACCTGTTTCTCTGTTCTCACAATTGGAAAGGTGGAACACAAGATTTTAGCTATAATAGATAAAACAGCACATTATGCAGGCAATGATCCAGGATTTTATTAAACGGATTAGGGCTTAAGAATATATTGCATTTTTTAAAGGCAAAAAAAAACCAAAAACAAAATAATTTTTGCGTTTTGTACGGGGTCTTAGGAGCTCGTGAATCCGTACCTATATTAAATATAGATTCTCCTTCAGGCACGAGTGGGTTATGGAATTTCTCCACCCGAGATAGTTAAATTTTCGATTTTCAACACGCGAGCATTTGCGAGCGTGTTAAAATCTAAAATTTAACTATTGAGGGTGAAGAAATTCCATAACTCACGAGTAAATTGAAGGAGAATCTGTTTCTCCTATGATTTTCAACAAAAAAATAAGAAAATGTCGTTGCTATGTAGTTTGTTTACATAGACGTCATTTCGGCACTTCTCTAGTGTATCGTTCCAATAACTGTAGGAAAAAGGGCGGTAATTCCCACGTAGAAATTTAATCACCGGGAAGTGGTTAAAAATATTATGTATTTTTATCCCACCGATTAAACACGTCAAGAATAGGAGAAAGACAATTATTTGTTTTATTTTGAAAAAATAATATAACTCACCATTATCGCCGAGTTTTGCTGACGTTATTCCAACATAAAAACATAAAACTAACACATGAAAAATGGAATGAACCATGCCTATAATGGAACAATTTGTGATTTCAGTTATGAGGATATCTTGTAAGGTATCTGCTTTTATTTTTTATCTAATTATTTTGGGTTTTTTTTCAAAACATTGTTGCCAGTCTCTATAAAAATCCCAATATTTAATTTTATTACATTTTTAAATTCTAATTTGAAACAAAAACTCGAAACAAAGAAGTATAGACAAAAAAAAAGAAAATGAAAATAAAAATAGTTTTGTTACACATTTTTAAGTGAAAGAAATGAACGAACTTTCAGTGTTTCTTATTAACTTTTCCTGATGAAAATATATTTATCAATATTTTGATATGGACATACCTGAGATGTTGTCAAAATCGAAGTGGAAGGGTAGATATTAATCGTCTGATACTTATTATTGAAAACTTGTCAGACACGCCTACGCTTCACCTAAGAGTTCCTTAGTTTGACCTTGCATTGCCTGTTCTCCAGGACAAATAATGAAAGGGCTTTGGTTTGATATTATAAATCATAAAGATAGTAGATATTGCAAATATGTGGGTAGATGTGGTATGAACCTATAGGGTGAGATGACGTACGTTTCAATTTAATGCAAATAATACATGTAATACATTTTGCAGGTGACGCAGTTTAGGCATAAAGATACTGATAACAGTGTTTCAAACTTACTAACACAAAAAGGAAAAGAAATATGTGGGGTAATGTAAAAAAAAAAATAACGAATAATAACAAATCAGCGAGCGAAACCTAAGGAAAATAACGAAATTAAAAAAAGTATATGTGTCATGTTACAAACTTTAGCTTATTAAGTACATGTAGGTCTACCGCCATAATTATCGGAAGCTAACTGTTGGCATCTTGCTTTCTGCATTATGATCTATTATATAAGTCTTACGTCATGCTTTTATATTTACCGTGCTTTTGGACAGTTTTGGGGACAAAGATTTTAGACTCTGGGTGATTGGTGTTCTGAATAAGCCCTCATTTGGCAGATAAAGTTCATGTTGGGCACTATACTTCGACAAATTGTCTTATGATACTGAACTCGTGCCCCACTAAAATCCCTAAAAATATTAATTTGGTGTTATTAAAATCATACAAAAAATATTTCACAATTTTTCTAAGACCGTGGTATTTTTTCAAATACTAGTATGGACACATATAGAATTTTTTAAATTTTTTGTTGTGCTGTCTGTCTGTCTGTGGTTTTTTTTCCTTTGACCTTTTCTAAATTTTGCCTCTTTACGTTCTTATTTTTTTTTCTTGTGATAAATTATGATGTCGATATCTATGTTTGTGTTTTTCTTTCTTGCTGATAGATAGGTTTTCACGATTTTTCTGAATTTGACTAAAAAAGTGAAGTCGATCGTTTACCGATGGAAATAGTGTACACAATCCTCTTCCATGAGTTCTACATACACAGTTTCGGTTTATTTTGCCATTATACTTGTTCCAGTCGTCAACAGTTTCATAATTAAGAGTTGAAACAAAATGATCCCATTAATTTATAGAAAAATCTTACTTTTACTCTACCTAATATTGTACATGTAAAATCAGTTACGTTTCAGTTAGTCACTAAATAAAATATTTTTAGCCTAGTTTATGACCATTCTATGACATAAATGTAAAAATTGATTATATTTATTATGATTTCACTGTGTACATGGATACTATCGGGATTAGTGTTAAAATCTTTCATTATACATCTGATACTAACGTTACATGTTTTAAACTGGTATATTTCATTCATCGTTGACAGTTGACAAATAATTGTATGGGTGGTGCAAGAAACATTTTAATATATAACCAGCATATTTTATTAATGTCGACACTGGAAACTTACATCAAAAGGTTTATGCAAGAGGTCAAAGTACAATCTGATGGAACAATTTATTGATAGAAGTGACAGAGGCATGCAGTGCTTTTGGGGACTATGTTGAAGCTAGCCAACAATAAGAGTCGACAATAACCGCTAGCCGACAATAAGCCAGCCGACAATAATAAAGGTGCGTTCGTCAAATGTACATAGCTAATCTACGAAAAAAAAAGATTTAATATTTTCCAATGCGCCACCTTCATTCGTGTAATTCTGCCTATATTTGATGTTTACAGAACAAGGCTTTAATATCTAAGGGATGAAAAGGAGAAAAAAAAAGAGGGCGGGGTAAAAAAATTGAAGGGAAAAATTTTATAGTTAGCTATAGAGTGTCGAATTTCATGTAACCTTGATTCAAAAAATGTTAAAAGGCACGCCCCCGCCAAAAAAAAGGAATTGAATAAATTTTAAGATATTGTAAAGTTTTTAGTTTTTTTTATATTACTTTTTAATTTTTAACAAGTGCTGGCTGGGCTTACAATGAGACTTCCGGTCAACTATTTGGTATAGATAAGGTTCAAGATCACTATTCCAAAAATAGATTTTCGTTGGGGACGAAACAAGTTCTAAAAAAATAATACCGTCTGTCAGCACACTTCATGTGGAAAAAATGTTGAAATTTAATGGAATATTAGCTTCTATTTAAGAAAAAAAGGTAGCAGGATACTAGACCTTTCCAATGGTCTAGCTCTTATGGACCCTAGTCCCTACGACAACTTGGCGAGCCACTTTGGCGAGAGGGCACCCCCCCCCCTCTTTTCGTCTTTTTTTAAATTTTAGATTTTGACACGTGTGGGCTGGACCCAGAGTAGGGCTTTCGGTTCACTTCCGCGTATAGAACAGGTAGCAGGACAACATTTCCAATGGACTAGTCCTTATGAACCCTAGACCCGTACGACAACTTGGCGAGACAACCCCTTTTTCGTTTTTTTTTACTTTTCAAAACTACCCACAGTAGGGCTTCCGGTTAACTTCCTTGTGTAGACTAGGTAGCAGGACCTTTCCAATGAACTAGACCTTATGAACCCTAAACACGTACAACTTGGCAAGCCACTTTGGGGAGACAGCCCCCCTTTTCGTTTTCTTTTACTTTTTAAATTTTGACAAGTGTGGGCTGGACCCACAGTAGGGCTTCCAGTTAACTTGTTGGTATAGACCAGGTAGCAGGACACTAGACCTTTCCAATGGATTAGCCCTTATGGACCCTAGACCCGAACGACAACTTGGCGAGCCACTTTGACGAGACGACCCCCCTTTTCCGTCTTTTTTTCATTTAAAATTTTGGCAAGTATAGACTGGACCCACAGTAGGGCTTCCGGTTAACGTTTTGGTATAGACCAGGTAGCAGGATACTAGACCTTTCCAATGGACTAGCGCTTATGGACCCTAGACCCGTCCGACAACTTGGCAAGCCACCTTGAGGAGACAACCCCCCTTTTCCGTTTTTTTTTTCATTTAAAATTTTGACAAGTGTAGGCTGGACCCACAGTAGGGCTTCCGGTTAACTTTTTGGTATAGACCAGGTAGCAGGACAATAGACCTTTGCAATGGACTAGGCCTTATGGACCGTAGACCCGTACGACAACTTGGCGAGCCACTTTGGCGGGACAACCCCTTTTTAGCTCACCTGGACCAAAGGTCCATGTGAGCTTTTACCATCACTTGGCGTCCGTCGTCGTCGTCGTCTGTCGTCGTCGTCTGTTAACAATTTTTCAAACGTTAACTTGTCCGACACCATAAGTCCAATTGCAACCAAACTTGGTACATTTGTTTAGTGGCATTATGTGTACAAAAATATCGTTCGGATTTTTGATTCGTAAAAAAACATGGCCGCCATGGCTAAAAATAGAACATAGGGGTAAATTGCAGTTTTTTGCAAATAACTCAAAAACCATAACAGATATCAAAATTCTGGCATAGGGTAAAAGTGTTCAGCACCTCAAGATCTACCTGCCCTGAAATTTTGAAGAAGATCCAACGACCCATGTAGGAGTTATTGCCCTTTTTCTGCATTTTTTCCAAATTTTGCACTTATTAAGCTCAATATCTTGGATACTATAAAGGAAATTTGAAAAATTTAAATTTCATATTGTTAGGCACACAAAGATCTACAAAATTTGTAACAGGATCGAAGTTGTAGGTTCATTCCTTTTAGGAGTTATTCCCCTTAGATCAACAAAATTGACCATTTTTGCAGTCTTTATTCATTGTAATAAAATCGTTAACTCCTCTTACACCATAAGTTTAATTGCAACCAAACTTAGTGTAGTTGTTCCTTGGCATGAGTGCTACTAAACTATCGTTTGGATTTTTGATTTGTAAAAAAACATGGCTGCCATGGCTAAAAATAGAACATAGGGGTAAATTGCAGTTTTTTGCAAATAACTCAAAAATGGTGACAGATATCAAAATTCTGATGGGAAGCTAAAGTGTTCAACACCTCAAGATCTACCTGCTTTGAAATTTTGAAGAAGATGTAACCACCCATGTAGGAGTTATTGCCCTTTTTCTTGATTTTTTTTGAAATTTGTACTTATTAAGTTGTTGTCAATAGAGAAAAGCTGTTGTTTGCTTAAACAATCAGCTCATTGAGCTCTACAAAAGTCTGAATTGGGTCGAAGTTGTCAGATGATCCATTATAGGGGTAATAGCTCATGAAAGACTCCCTTAAAGCTTAAGGACCAGGTGAGCGATTCAGGCTCCTGGGAGCCTCTTGTTCGTTTTTAGCTCACCTGGCCATAGGCCATGTGAGCTATTGCCATCACTTGGCGTCCGTCGTCGTCGTCGTCTGTCGTCGTCGTCGTCGTCGTCGTCGTCTGTAAACCTTTTCAAACGTTAACTCGTCCTAAACTACTGGACCGACTTCAACCTAACTTTGCAGAATTGTTCTTTAGGGCATCTGGAAAATTTCTATCGTTTAAAATTTTTGAAATGTCGAAAAACATGGCTGTCGTTACTATAAATAGAACATAGGGGGTAAATTGCTGTTTTTTGCTAATAACTCAAAAACCGTTACAGATATCGAAAATCTGACGGGGTAAAATTGATCAGCATGACAAGATCTACCTACCCTGAAATTTTGAAGGAAATTCCAAAACCCATTTAGGAGTTATTGCCCTTTTTTCACATTTTTGGCTTTTTTTTATGTTATTATTTCAAAAATCTTCTTCTCTGAAACTACTATTCAAAATCATATGAAACTTGGTAAGATTGTTGCTTAGGGTACCCTGCATAGAACTGTTGTGGGGATTTTTGATTCGTTGAAAAACATGGCCGCTGTTACTAAAAATAGAACATAGGGGTAAATTGCTGTTTTTTGCTAATAACTCAAAAACCGTTACAGATATCGAAAATCTGACATGGGATAAATTTGATCAGCATGACAAGATCTACCTACCCTGAAATTTTGAAGGAAATTCCAAAACCCATTTAGGAGTTATTGTCCTTTTTTCGTCAAATTTTCATAATTTAACATTTTTCGTCATTTATCTCCAAAACTATTTGAGATAGAAGTGAAATGTAAATTTGAAAAATGTTTGCCATGTTGAGATCTACTTACCCTAAAATTTTAAAGGAAATCCCAAAACCCATTTAGGAGTTATTGCCCTTTTTTGTCAAATTTTTAAAATTTTAACATTTTTGCATTTATCTCCAAAACTATTTGAGATAGAAGTGAAATGTAAATTGAAAAATGTTTGCCATGTTGAGATCTACCTACCCTGAAATTTTGAAGGGAATCCCAAATTCTATTTAGGAGTTATTGGTTTGTGTAATTTGAGGTCGGGTTCTGTTACATTTATTTAAGGTTCACCCTTATTCCTGGTCAATTTTGTCAACTTCCTGCCAGGACTACCACCATCAGGGAACATATTTTAACATTAAACCTTATGAAAAATAAATCTTCAACAAATTTTCCCTGAACAATTGAACCAATTGCAACAAACTTGGTCAAATAGTTGATTAATTGTCCAATGAAAACCAGACTCCAGGTGAGCGATACAGGCTCTGGTGAGCCTCTTGTTTTTTTACTTTTCAATTTTTGACAAGTGTGGGCTTGACCCCCAGTAGGGCTTCCATTTAACTTGTTGGTATAGGCTAGGTAGCAGGACACTAGTCCTTCCCAATGGACTAGTCCTTATGAACCCTAGACCCGTATGAGAACTTGGCGAGCCCCTTTGACGTTTTTTTTTTTTACTTTTCAAATTTTGACAAGTGTGGGCTGAAACCACAGTAGGGCTTCCGGTTAACTTCTTGGTATAGACTAGGTAGCAGGACACTAGACTTTTCCAATAGACTAGTCCTTGTGGGCCCTAGACCCGAATGACAACTTTGCGAGACGACCCCCCTTTTTCGTTTCTTTTTTAATTTTAGATTTTGACAAATGTGGGTTGGACCCACGGTAGGGCTTCCGGTTAACTTTTTGGCATGAATATACTTATGCAAAAAGACAACCTTCGCACCAATGTAGCATGTATGGTTCAAATTGGCTATAAAGTTGCTTGAGACAAGAAGATTTGTAAGTGTTTTTCCCATATTATCCTATATCAAACCATGTTTGGCTATGGCGGCCACCCTGGATAGCCGATCGGGTCATTGGATACGATTCTGAAAGTGGACCACCTAAGGAACATTGCTGGCAGGTTGGGTTCAAATAGGCTTAGTGGTTTCAGACAAGAAGATTTTTAAGTGATTTTCCAAAAGGATCCTATGTTAACTATGTTCGTCTATGTCGGCCATCTTTGATAGCCGATACGATTTTGAAAGTGGACTACCTAAGGACCATTGCTGCCAGTTTGTGTGTATATATTTAATTTAAATCACAATCGGTGAAACATTTTGCAGGATTTCATACTTTTAAAACATTGTGAAATTATATGTCCGGACCCTCCCCCACTCAACTTTGAAAATCTAGTGTGGGCCTTAGAGGCGTTAACCCACTTAACCCCTGGGAGAAATAAAAGCTATGGTGTATATATTTAATTTGAACCACAAGCGGTTAAAAACTTTGCCCGACTTCATACTTTTAAAACATTGTCAAATTATATGTCCGGATCCTCCCACCACTCAACTTTGAAAATCTAGTGTGGGCCTTAGGGGCGTTAACCCACATAACCCTTGGGTGATATAAAAGCTAGTTTGTATAGCTTTAATTTAAACCACAAGCGGTTAAAAACTTTGCCGTACTTCATACTTTTAAAACATTGTCAAATTATATGTCCAGATCCTCCCACCACTCAACTTTGAAAATCTAGTGTGGGACTTATGGGCGTTAACTCACCTAACCCTGGGTGAAATAAAAGCTGTGGTGAATATCTTTAATTTAAACTACAAGGGTTAAAACTTTGCCGGACTTCATACTTTTAAAACATTGTGAAATTATATGTCCGGACCTCCCCCTAATTAACATTGAAAGTTTTTAATCCCTTGGGGTTTAAATTAAAGATATACACCGTAGCCTTTATTTCACCCAGGGGTTAGGTGGGTTAACGCCCGTAAGGCCTACACTATGCTTTCAAAGTTGAGTGTGGGGGGGGGGGGAGGTCCGGACATATAATTTCAAATGTTTTTAAAGTATGAAGTTCTCTGTAAATATATATTGTGTACATTTTGTTAAGAAATATGCATATTATATATAGTTTGAAGTATGAATGGTAATGGTGATCATAAAGTGTGAAACAATACTTGTACTTTTATCATAGGGTTATTTGTACGGGTCTAGGGTCCACAAGGGCTAGGCTATTGGAAAGGTCTAGAGTCCAGCCCACACTTGTCAGAATTTGAAAAGTAAAAAAAAACGAAAAAATGGGTTTTCTCGCCAAAAGTGGCTAGCCGAGTTGTCGTACGGGTCTAGGGTACATAAAGACTAGTTCATTGGAAAGGTCTAGTGTCCTGCTACCTGGTCTATACCAGGACATTAAACGGAAGCCCTACTGTGGGTCCAGTTCACACTTGTCAAAATCGAAAATTTAAAAAAAAACAAAAAAGGTTTTGTCTCGCCAAAGTGGCTCGCCAAGTTGTCGTACGGGTCTAGAGTCCATACGGGCTACTGTATTGGAAAGGTCTAGTGTCCTGCTACATAGTCTTTACCAAGAAGTTAACCGGAAACCCTACTGTGGGTCCAGCCCACACCTTCAAAATTAGAAAAGTAAAAAAAAACTAAAAAAGGGGTCGTCTCGCCAAAGTGGCTCCCCAATTTGTCGTACGGGTCTAGGGTTCATAAGGACTAGTCCATTTCAAAGGTCTAGATTTCTTCTACCTGGTCTTTACCAGGAAGGTAACCGGAAGCCCTACTGTGGGTCCAGCGACACTTGTCAAAATCTAAAATTTATAAAAAAAAAAAAACCAAAAAGGGGGTCGTCTCGCCAAAGTGGCTCGCCAAGTTGTGGTATGGGACTAGTGTTCATAAGGACTAGTCCATTGGAAAGGTTTAGTGTCCTGTTACCTGGTCTATACCAGGAAATTAACCGGATCCCCTACTGTGGGTCCATCCCACACTTTTCAAAATTTGTAAAGTAAAAAAAAAAAAACTAAAAAAGGGGTTGTCTCACCAAAGCAGCTCCCCAAGTTGTCCTACGGGTCTAGGGTACATAAGGACTAGTTCATTGGAGAGGTCTAGAGTTCTGCTACCTGGTCTATATCAAGACGTTAACCGCAAGCCCTACTGTGGGTCTAACCCACACTTGTCAAAATCTAAAATTTAAGAAAAAACGAAAAAGGGGGGTCGTCTCGCCAAAGTGGCTCGCTTAGTTGTCGTACGGATCTAGGGTTCATAAGAGCTAGTCTATTGGAAAGGTCTAGAGTCCTGCTACCTAATCTATACCAAGAAGTTAACCGGAAGCCCTACTGTGGGTCCAGCCAACACTTGTCAAAATTTAAAATAAAAAAGGGGTTGTCTCGCTAAAGTGGCTCGCCAAGTTGTCGTACGGGTCTAGGGTTCATAAGGCTAGTCCATTGGAAAGGTTTAGTGTCCTGCTACCTGGTCTATACCAGGACGTTAACCGGAAGCCCTACTGTGGGTCCACCCCACACTTGTCAAAATCTAAAATTTAAAAAAAAACGAAAAAGGGGGGCGTCTCGCCAAAGTGGCTCGCCAAGTTGTCGTACGGGTCTAGACTTCACAAGGACTTGTCCATTTGAAAGGTCTAGTGTCCTGCTACCTGGTCTATACCAACAAGTTAACCGGAAGCCCTACTGTGGGTCCAGCCAACACTTGTCAAAATTTAAAATTAAAAAAATTGAAAAAAAGGGTTGTCTCGCCAAAGTGGCTCTCCAAGTTGTCGTATAGGTAAAAAGTTCACAGGCACTAGTCCATTGGAAAGGTCTAGAGTCCTGCTACGTGGTCTTTACCAAGAAGTTAACCGGAAGTCCTACTGTGGGTCCAGCCCATACTTGTCGAAATTTAAAATAAAAAAAAACGAAAAAAAGGGGTTGTCTCGCCAAAGTGGCTCGCCAAGTTGTCGTACGGGTCTAGGGTCCATAAGGGCTAGTATATTGGAAATGTCATGCCCTGCTACCTAATCTTTACCAAGAAGTTAACCGGAAGTCCTACTGTGGGTCCAGCCCATACTTGTCAAAATTTAAAATAAAAAAAAACGAAAAAAGGGGTTGTCTCGCCAAAGTGGCTCGCCAAGCTGTCGTACGGGTCTAGGGTTCATCAGGACTATTCCATTGGAAAGATCTAATGTCCTGCTACCTGGTCTATACCTTGAAATGAACCGGAAGCCCTACTGTGGGTCTAGCCCACACTTGTCAAAATCTAAAATTTAAAAAAAAACGAAAAAGGGGGGTGTCGTCTCGCCAAAGTTGTCGTAGGGACTAGGGTCCATAAAAGCTAGTCCACTGGAAAGGTCTAGAGTCCTGCTACCTTTTTCCTTAAATAGAAGCTAATATTCCATTAGATTTCAACATTTTTTCCACATGAAGTGTGCTAACAGACGGCACTATTTTTTTAGAACTTGTTTCGTCCCCCACGAAAATTTATTTTTGGAATAGTGATCTTGAACCTTGTCTATACCAAATAGTTGACTGGAATCTCATTGTAAGCCCAGCCAGCACTTGTTAAAATTTAAAACGTAAGATAAAAAAAAAACGAAAAACTTAAAATTTATGCAATTCCTTTTTGGGGGCGGGGGGGTGCGTGCCTTTTAACATTTTTTAAATCAAGGTTACATGAAAATCGACATCCTGTAGCTCACTAACAATTTGATATTTTTCCCTTCAATTTTTTTTACCCCCCCCCCCCCTTTTTTTCTCCTTTTCACCCCTTAGATATTAAAGTCTTGTTCTCTAAACATCAAATATAGGCAGAATTACAAGAACGAAGGGTCACGCATTCGAACATATTATTTTTTTTTCGTAGATTAGCTATATACAGTTGACGAAGGCACCTTTATTATTGTCGGCTGGCTTATTGTCGGCTAGCGGTTATTGTCGGCTCTTATTGTCGGCTAGCTTCAACATAATCTTTTGGGGTTGTGCTAAAATAAGAAACGAAAACAAAACGAAATGAAATGAACGAAACGAAACGAAACGAAAAACGCAACTAAAAAAAGAACGAAACGAAACGGAACAAAAAACGCAACGAAATGAACGAAACGAAATACAAAGAAACCGAAAATAAAACTAAATTTCACAAAAATTGCTAGCTGTTAATGTTTTATTTACTGTTTATAAAAGGAAAACGCAACCAAATGACTGCATGTTTCGTCATTTTAGTTTATACCGGCATTAAGAATTTATATAAAATAAGAATAGACGAAAATGATATTCATTGGGTAGTGGTAAGAATCACACTTTGTAGAAAGACACTGTTGGTTAGAGCCACTATAACCATCCCCTATGGACATTTAATATTTTAGATACTGCTACGACAAAACTGTTCTGTTTACCCTTGTCCGTTCGTTCGTCTCGAACTTGTGATTATGATGTGTTATTTAGCATGCACAAATAGGAAATCGTGTTCGAAATTTGTGATTAATTTGGCATTTTTCGTTTCTGTATTTGAATGCTCAATTGTATTTACGAGGCAGGACAACTGTTTCCTATTCCTTTACCTAAATATTCTTATGCGCGGACCACAAAAACGGTATCTCTTTCAACCGTAAACACAAAAAGTTAGTCTCGTCTATTTTCCAAAAAAATTAGTAAAATGGAGTTAAAAATCTAAACAATTACGCAAACGCACAATTTCAATGTATTTCCAATTTATCTGTAGAAAGACAAGAAAGGTATAAACCGTAAAAGAATTTGATATGACACCCTTTTACAAATGTTTCTCCTATTCTTGAAGTGTTTAATCGGTGTTATAAAAATACATAATATTTTTAACCCGTTCCCGGTGATTAAATTTCTGCACGTTTTTTCTACAGTCATTGGAACGATAAACTAGAGAAGTCCCAAAATGACGTCCACACAGTGTGGGAGCGGAAATGAACATGTTTTCTGTCAGTTGTTAAGTTGCGATTTTGTATAGCAGCAAATCGGTCGCTTGCAAGGACGATCGCTCATACTTAATAATAGATTTTTGAATTTTACACAGATTTTATGGAAAGTTTAGGTATGTTTGCCTCCTTTGACACTTTGCTATTTACATGCCTATAAAATTACATGAACATTTTTTCACAAATATGATTAATAACACTTTTATCAAGCTTTGTTCACGATGCTTCTCACATTTAGTGTTTGAAATTTTGACTTTAAAACTGAATAAGTAAAAAATGGTAAGAAATAAGAAGGTATTCTTTAGGTTATCCAGAAGTCAATTCATTTTTATACTGTTATGATATTGTATTATTATATTTATTTTGATATGGTATTGTAATTATTATATTATTTATCTTGGCCTGATTTGTTTTGCGTAGCCTTATAACATGTATAATATGTTTACATAATATTTATAGTTGTTTACCAAATAATGTTATAACTGCGCAGTTTAGAAATCACTGGAACAATAATGGATACTGATGGAATAACTAGAACTTTCTATTTGACTTACGTAATAATTATGGTGTGATTCGAACTTCTACCGTATTCCAGAAGTTTCCGTTCTACAGTATATATATGGACACGAAAGTTAAACTTGCAGAGCATAGCATATTGGACCGCACATAGACATTCTTGTGTTCTCAGCTGTTGGATTTATTTACGTTTCATACATCGTACTTGACAGACTGTTATTTTCATTACATCATACTAGATTGTGACTGATTGGATATAATATTCCGTTTGGATTCAGGCAACAGTGACCAGAATTCCGGATCAAGAAAAAACAGGATTTTGAACAGTTAAGTTGACATTTTAGTTTTTTTTGTAATATTTTTGTAAACTTTGTATATATAATAAATCTTGTTAAATTTTATTATTGATTTGTGTCTTTTGTTGGCTACATTTTAAAGGTGATTTCGGCCGTAACAATACCCTAAAACCAAATTTTATCGAATTATTTTGCCTGTAAAATGAAGTAAATTACTTTCAAACAAACAACACATCATTTCTCTGACTGTATAGGTGCTTGTATGTGTACTGTATGGGCGCTTGCAATTTTTTTGTATGGTCACTTGTTGCAATATAATGTACTTAGGCTATAATACGGGGTTATTTCATGAATATTAGGAAACACAGTCCGTAGTAGAATGTATTATCGCACGAGCGTGCGGGTGTGACACAATATTCTACGAAGGGACATTATTTCTTAATTTTGTGTAATAGCGCCTTCACTGTATATCAAAGCAAATAAGATCTTCCAACCAACCAAGAAAACTACCGATGAGCACTCAGTGCAATATCAGCGCTAATTTTTGGTTGTGTTTAACAAGGAATATTACATTGCTATACAACAACAATTCATATAGCGATAGAGTATTATGCAAATGATAGCATAAAATAGACATTTCGGTGAAATAGAATAATTATTTAAGGAATGTTACCAATTTTTGAACACTTTATACGATATAACCTGGTTTGGGTCAATTTACGCATAATAAACCAGCGGTTTATGAATGCCATAAACTGACCCAAACCAGGTTATTGAAGTATAACCTCTTCAAAAATTGGAAACATTCCTTATAATTTTTAATTTCCAAACAGAAGTACAATGATCCCTTGATTCCAGAATCAATAATGACATTGGACTTAATTTACAAGTGGGGGGTTAATTAAAGACCAAACCAGGTTATACAGTATAACCAGTGTTGGTCTATACTGTTCATCCAATTAAATTAAATTAATAGACAATACTGGCTTTATCACGTTGAATATCGGTCGAGACGAAGGCGAGACATATATTAAAATTGATGAAGTCAATATTTAGTACATCAGTGTCTATTATTATTCATCGGCGAAGCATCCGCTTTTGACGTCATAAGGTATTGATGATATTTTCGAGTGTCATGTCATGAATACCGAAAAATGTCTGACTATTACATCAAAATGAAAAAGTATGAATTGCCGATAAACTAAATTTCTCGACCTTTAGACATCAAAAGAAGGTTACTCAAATTACTGATAACTTTATTTGCTACGCCCATGTGGGCCACGAAAATACAAACACTGAACAAAGAAACAAACACAAAGTCAATTGTACAAAGTATTTATGAATGTAAAACTCAAATTACTCGATTAGAATCCAATTAACACGCTTGCAAATTAATATAAGAGGTTTTCTGGAAATAAAAGACTAGAAAGTGAGAAGGAGTGAGCCATCTTCACCAAATTTTTAAGACCCGGGTCTTTGATATTAATTATCATAAGCGTATTCAGAATGTTATAGTAAGGTAGATTTATAACTAAATACATGTAGTAACACAAATTAACACAATTATATTTGTTATTCATACGTTATAAATGTACTTTGAGCTGCCTACTGTAGCATCAAGATTCAACTGGTAAAACTGTTTAACCAGGGTTTATCAGGGATAAGTTGATGTCATCACTTAGGAAATTTTACATTGTCATCACGAATTGATTGACCGTTACAGTGTTCCAATGTCTAAGATGATGTTGGACCTGTTCCCACTGTCGTAACATTTTACCTCGACCGATTCGTGACTACCACCGGATTGACTTTGTTGGACTTCACCACGGATGTCGTATACGGATCGGGAACTGCTTACCCTTCCGGAGCACCTGAGTTCACTCTTGGTTTTTATAGGAGTTCGTGTTGTTCATTGTTTTTTAGTTTTCAGTGTTTATTTGTTGTTCTTGTGGTTGTTCATTTGTCTTCCCAGGTTTTGTCTGTCTAATGGATTACGTTTTTGGATTGCTCCTTAGGCATATTTGTCCTCTTTTAATATCAGAGCTGGACTTAGTTTAACATTGGAGCCTATGGGGAATTTTGTACAAGGGACTTGTCAGAAACTACCAAGCCAATTGAAATGTTTTTGATGTGTGAATGATCATCATAGTATTACACTCCCAATTACACGATGAGTGTTGCGAGCAACCTGAAACCTTGAGTGTGTGTCATCTTATGACGAAATATGCATTAAACTTTTCACACAAGATATCAAGCAACTATACAGCATTTTTTTTTGTCTCAGCAAGCACCTAAGTATACAAAGCAAGTTTGTATTGTTTCACATTCATTTCAATATAGGGAATTAACGAGGCAACATAGAAAATTCGTATTTAACCCGAAGATTAACTGATCATTAATTTTTAGTATTCAAAATAAATATTATTGATAGGAAGAGGTAAAGAAATCACGTTTACAAAGCATTTGAAGAAGCCGTGTTGCACCAACAATAGATGATTTCGAAGCATTTTTTACTTGATATGTCTGTTATAATGAATAAATGTAGGTTTTAACAAGCATGAATGAATAACATCTTATTGTTTTAAATTCTTATCGATTTATTTCATTGAAAAACATTTTTGTAAACATGGAAAATAGTCAAAAGCTTACCTTCTCCAAAGCGTTTATCCTTATCTAGCGCTTGACAGAATCGCAACTCAAATGTTGAAGAAAATACTGTACACTTCCGCTCCCACACTGTGGTCCATGTAAACAAACTACATAATGCTCAAAGACATTTTCTTGCGGTTTTTGTCGAAAATCATAGAAGAAACAGATTCTACTTCAATTTACTCGCTACTTAGATTGTATAATAAACAGGACTCCTTACAATAATGCTTTAATAATGAACGATTGCCACCGCTGCTTCGGTCCGTGTAACACTTAACAATTCAATATTTTAAAAAGTTTTCAAATTTTATTTTTTCAATTTTTAATCTAAGTTTTAATAAAATATCAACAATTCAAAATTTTTAAAATTTCAAATTTTCACCAAATAATTAAAATTCAAAACTCATGTTAAAATTTAATATTTTTTCTCTTATGGTGGTGCGTTGTTATCTATTTCTCGCGCGATGAATTATTTGTCATAACTAATTCCCCATCATATGATATGAACAAGTGTTACGAGAAATTTTTTTATTTGATTGGCCTTGATCTAAACGTCACTGTTTTCTGATGGGTTGAAATTTGCGCGGTCATCGTTGAAAGCCACCATTGCATTGTAACATTTGACGTCACAGAAAAATGAATGTCAAGATTTCACGCGGGTCGGACGCCGCCGAATCACAAACAAACAAATATTCCTGAAGAATCATAACAGAAATAGGTTGAACAACTCGTAAAAATTAGATACCGCTTGATATCAACTCTCGTTGTTTAATTTGGACTTAATAATAAACTCACCAAAGGCTCGTTTATTATTATATCCAAATTAAACAACTCGATTTGATACCAAGCGATATCTAATTCTCACTCATTGTGAAACCTATAAATATTTTTAATCAAACTTTGAAAATCGAATGTACAGTTTTGATAATTTCGCTTTTTGAAAATTTGAATTTTTTATTTTTTTTATTAAAAATTAAAAATCGAAAATTAAATGGACCAAAAAAGTCAACTGCATCATTAGGCACCGACCATTTTATTCCTGAGGGGGGCCCAAAAAAAATAAATAAAATAAGCCTGAATATTGAACAAAAAAAAATATGCTCCCTGTCATAATTTCCAAAAAGAAAGTTTGTGGTTGAACCTTCAAGATGTTTGTACAGAGTAGATCTAGAACATGTTAAAGAACTATTGAAGATTTTCTACATATTTTAAACACCTGCTGTATTTCCCTTCCGGCTTAACTGCGTGGTATTGGTCAAGAGCTTGCGTAGCAGGCGCCCGAGGAAGACAAAATGACGACGTCACAATTTTACATAAAAGTGTGTGTTTATCTCACACCTGAAATTAACCTGAATTTCATGCCTGAGTGACTTAATATACATTTTCATGATTTAGTGTATTTTTCAGCAACTGTACCAACTAGACCCACAGTATTTGGTTGACAGAAGTTCTTAGTGGGTATATGCCACTTTAACATCTGAAACCTTACCTTTGACCTCTATCTTATGCTTGAATGAATTTGGTTTATGTTTAGGATCATTTCCATTTCTCAGCACCTGCAATAGTTGGTTTATAGATAGTCCTTGGTGGGTACATGGCTGTCCGAGACCTTTACCTGAATTTCATACCTGAGTCAAGGTTAGAAAAAAAGTTTGATTCAAGGTAGTTGGTCATTTAAATAATGATTAATACATTGTATTGAAAAATATATAAGTATTTTTTTGCTTCGCGTATGGGAAACAATATTGTTTGACCAAGAACGCCCCCCCCCCCCGATTTTCAAACGATCGCTCCCTTATCTTCATATGATTATAAACTATAACAACTGTAGTTCATTCAGATAGGTGGAATTTGTGTTCGCAAAACGCATTCTTCAAATCTTTTTCAATTTTTTCTTCACTGTTATTGAACTATACTGAACCGCAAAAGAAACGTCGCACAAAATGACATGTTCACATACATTTATTTCAAAGTGACATTTATATATTTTAAATTAATTTTTACAAAATTTAATGAATGATTTACAGTCTTTTGGTTACAATGTTCACAAAAACGTCACAATTGTCGCAACGTCACATGTTTTCAATGCTGTGCTCCCACGTCCGTTAATAAGTTGTATGTCCTCCACCGGCACCAATTACTGCGGCACATCTTCGGTACATGGAGTTGATGAGCCGATTAATAAACGCCATCGAAATACGTGCCCATACTCTCTGAAACGCTTGTGAAAGTTCAGCTGCAGTTGTCGGACTTGGCTGCTCATTATTCAACCGTCTTTGAACTTCGTCCCATAAATGTTCAATAGGGTTTAAATCTGGACTCAAAGCCGGCCAATCCATAACATTAATGTTATTCTGCTGTAGGAAGTCTCTTGTGGCTCTTGCGGTATGCGCACGTGCATTGTCCTGTTGGAAAGTCTTGTTTTGATGACGTGCGAAATGGGGCTGAACATGGGGTGTCAAGACTTGGTCGATGTAACGGGCAGCTGTTACGCCATTTCCTCTGCCTGGGCCAAGGTTCTGAAAGATGACTGGACCAAGTTTAACGTTAAGGCCGATTCCACCCCATACCATGATGCTAGGTCCTCCCCACGCGTCTGTTTCCAGAATGCAGCTGTCTTCGTAACGTTCCCCGCGTCTTCTCCACACTCTTGTTCTCCCATCGGCTGTTGAAATGCAGTAACGGCTTTCGTCAGAGAAGATGATGTTACGTCATTGTCGATTTCGCCAATTCTGTCGCTGAGTGGCCCACTGAAGACGAGCTTGGCGGTGTCGAGGAGTAAGAATAGGTCCTCTTGCTGGACGGCGACATCTCATGTTTCTAGCAGCTAATATATTTATGCCGAAAAGTATACTTTTTAGCTCACCTGACCCGAAGGGTCATGTGAGCTATTGCTATCACTTGGCGTCCGTCGTCCGTCCGTCGTCCGTCCGTCCGTCCGTTAACTTTTTCAAACGTTAACTCCTCCAACACCATAAGTCCAACTGCAACCAAACTTGGTACAGTTATTAATTGGTATGGGTGCTACAAATCTATCGTTTGGATTTTTGATTCGTATAAAAACATGGGCGTCATGGCTAAAAATAGAACATAGGGGTAAATCGCAGTTTTTTGCAAATAAGTCAGAAACGGTCACAGATATCAAAATTCTGGCATAGGGTAAAAGTGATCAGCACCGCAAGATCTACCTGCCCTGAAATTTTGAAGAAGATCCAACGACCCATGTAGGAGTTATTGCCCTTTTTCTGCATTTTTTCCAAATTTTGCACTTATTAAGCTCAATATCTTGGATACTATAAAGGAAATTTGAAAAATTTAAATTTCATATTGTTAGGCACACAAAGATCTACAAAATTTGTAACAGGATCGAAGTTGTAGGTTCGTTCCTTTTAGGAGTTATTCCCCTTAGATCGTCAAAATTGACCATTTTTGCAGTCTTTATTCATTGTAATAAAATCGTTAACTCCTCTTACACCATAAGTTTAATTGCAACCAAACTTAGTGTAGTTGTTCCTTGGCATGAGTGCTACTAAACTATCGTTTGGATTTTTGATTTGTAAAAAAACATGGCTGCCATGGCTAAAAATAGAACATAGGGGTAAATTGCAGTTTTTTGCAAATAACTCAAAAATGGTGACAGATATCAAAATTCTGATGGGAAGCTAAAGTGTTCAACACCTCAAGATCTACCTGCTTTGAAATTTTGAAGAAGATGTAACCACCCATGTAGGAGTTATTGCCCTTTTTCTTGATTTTTTTTTGACATTTTTGGCTTTTTTTTATGTTATTTCAAAAATCTTCTCCTCTGAAACTACTGAATGGATTTGGATAAAACTTAGCATGATTGTTCCTTAGGGTATCCTGCACAAAGTTTATGCTTCGATTTTTGATCCGTCGAAAAACATGGCCACTGTTACTAAAAATAGAACATAGGAGTCAAACAACAGTTTTTCGCAAATATCTCAAAAATCATTAGGTTACGGCAAATTCTGGCAGGTTGAAAGTGTTCAGCATGATGAGAGCTACCTGTGTGCTTATTTTCGTGAAAATATGTCAACTGATGTTAGAGTTATTGCCCTTTTTGACATTTTTGGCTTTTTTTTATGTTATTATTTCAAAAATCTTCTTCTCTGAAACTACTATTCAAAATCAAATGAAACTTGGTAAGATTGTTCCTTAGGGTATCCTGCAAAAAGTGAATGCTTGGATTTTTGATTGGTCGAAAAACATGTCCACCGTTACTAAAAATAGAACATAGGGGTCAAAATGCTGTTTTTTGCTATTTTTTCCTGAATTATAGAAATAAAATGAAGATGAAAGCTACTTTCAAGGCAAACATGGTATCCCGAGTTGAATGGTGATGATGAAAGTTTGTTTTGGACGGCCATTTTCCCGCCATTTTTTACACTTGCTCGGATTTCAACAATATTTGGTTTTTAAAGTAAACATGGTATCCTTAGTGAATGGTGATGATGAGAATGTTGTATAACAATGATTAAACTTCATAATATGTGAGCTTTTAATATGCTATCACTTGGTGTCCGTCATCATCATTGTTAACAAATTTTCAAACATCTTCTCCTCTGAAACTACTGGGGGGGATTTGGATGAAACTTAGCATGATTTTTCCTGCAATATTTCCTTTTCAAGCACAATAAAAAGCCTTAACCCACAATTTTTATATAACTTCTTTCAAACATTTTAAAAACGAAGACAACATATAGACCAAAAGATTTATACTTGTATTTGAAGATGAATTAAAGCTTGTATTTTGTATTGTGAGTCATCAGATTGACCATGACTGTATCTTAATCAAGCGTAGGGAGAACTCATGCCCATTTCTTTCCAGAGGTTCTTGAAAGGCTTTTAAAGGTATTTTCAGAATTTTACGTGACCTTTAATACTCAGTTTAATTTACAACAAACATTAATATATTAATTTAGTTTATAGTGCATTGTTTGTCAGGTGAGCGATTCAGGCTCTTGAGAGCCTCTTGTTCATATATTTGGATCAAACGATTATAATGAACAGAAATTCTTTATTTTCAAGAAAAACAATGTTTGATTTATACTGCAATGATAGATTATAAACTGTCAGACTGAATGATATATTTTATTTAGATGCAACATATTGACCTTATCACATAATCCCATCAGTAATTCCTATCCTTATCGCATATTTTCATCTCAATTGCACACCCTTATCATATATTACGAAGCGTGAAAAATGTACCTATTCCAGCGGCTCATCCCTACCTCATCATATATTGGAAGTGACCCCCCCCCCCCCCCCCCCCCCGAGACTACGTCGCCTAACGTTATCTTTTTTTAAGGATAATACAATTTGTTTATAAACATATTTCAATTCCAAGTGTACACCGGCATTTCTCAGTCTGCCTTTTCAACCCCCTCCCACTGTTTCCCAAAAATCAGATGGTTGTGCAACAGCAACTATGATTTTGAACTACGTGTTAGTCCATTACTTATTTTATGTTCATGCTCGTATTTGGCGCCAAAATGTCAATGGGGGTGGTATTTGACGTGTCTGCGCATAGCCTGGATGTAGTTCCTAGAAACATCAGAACGGGGTCACCAACGTCTTTAAATTAATACACTCGTTTACAAACCCTTTTTAAATATATGTATTAATTTTATAGCATTACATTTATTCAATCTTAGCATATAAATAATATAATATTTATCATAAATTATCACGATTTAACATATGAGATAGCAAAACCAATAGCACTATTTCAACAATACGTCATATCCGGTATGACCAAGATCTAGAATTTCGACGATTCTAATGTTTTGGTGTTGCGTTTGATTTTTGGAGTCTTTCAGAATGTCTGAATGATTACCATTTTGTCAATGTTATAACAGTATAACTACGGATATTGGAATGGAACGCCCTAAGACATTTTAATAAGGATGACCCACGAGATGAAATAGGTACGATACGCACAACCACTGCCTGGTTGACATGAGTGACATTGAGGAAGAGATGCAGATAATACAGTGCATGTTGCTATCACCGGTGGCCTTGGCCTTAAGTTGACCTTAGTAATATGTCACCTGCTTTTAAAGTATAGTTTTGCAGATTGACAAATCAAAAGAAATACATAAGTGTAAAGGTTTTCCACATTTTTGATTTTTGGCAAATTATCAAGCAACACCACTTCCTATTTTAGTCTTTACTACTTTAGATCATTTTTGTTGCGGTTGTCAAGTGTGTTATTCTGGTCATTAATTTTTTATTAGCAAGGAAATTCAGACTTCTAGCCAATAGTTTTCTGATACATAACAAGTTAATTTTACACTTGCAAGAGTCAAGAGTCATGAACTTACAATTTACAGTAGTGAAAATCTGATTGCAGTCTGTGACTGATGCCCCAGACCAGTAAATTCCAGTTCCGACTTGTAATTTTCAAAAGTCACTAGTTAAAAATCTCCCTCTTCCACCATCTCCATAAATATTTTTGATGTATTATGAGGCATAACCTCGAGAAAAATAAAAAAGATTAACAGATTTAGTTATTTGTAAATATTGGAAACATTTTCTGGGAAACTCTTATCCTTTGTTGATTTTTAAACGTGAACTGGTCAGGCATAAGAAAGAGAATTGTTGGTTTTCCCTAACCTGACCGGGTCATCACTTTTTTTAGGAAGATAAAAAAAAAAAAATGCCGGGTGTCTTTTTACACAGCTTTTTGGAAATTTGTATGAACAATCTTGGGTCAAGTATCTTCATTTTGCGATGCAAATAATGCCATAACAGCTCAGCTTTTCAGGTCGTGTTTTTGTTTCAATGTTGAGGTCATTGATCTATATTGTGTATGTGCAATAAAGGGAAAATGATGTTGATTTCAAACACTTCTGTCACCCATAGACTAGTAATTAATTTAAATTAATTGTTATTGCTCTCTACAACAAACAGAAAATGTCGTGCCAGAACAAGCCTTTTATGGTGATGGCTATCACCTACATTTGTATACGTCACTAGTGTGGAGCTTTGCAGCATTTATTGGCATGATAATATTTTGTGTGCAGGTGCATGTTGAAGAGACTGACCATGTGACATAAGATGGTCACATGACCCATATTACATGGTTGACTTGGTTTTAAGTTTCAAGTCAAATTTACTATTATTACTGACCTACTTATCGTGCTTCGTTCTCATTATTGACTTAGTTTTAAGTTTTACATGTACGTCAGAGTTCAGTTCTCCGGTACTAAAGGATCTACAGTCATATTATTTGGAGTCAGGGTGCATCTCTGGGAGTAACACAGCAGGGAAATAAATCCGCAGGGGCCCAGTCGCCCATGGCACGGGCTACTAAACTTTTAGCTTAAATTTGGTTAAACGTATACTATATAGACATTATATGTCAAAAATTTTGTCTTGGCTACCAGCTTGTACTCCTGCACAGCCTACCACCAAAATTAGGTTACTTTGACTGATTTATTGCACTTCATTGACTTAGGTTAAGTTTTATGTCCGAGTTCAGTTCTCCCACTAAGGGACCTACAATCATATTACTTGGTGTCAGGGTGCATACCAGGGAGTAACACAGCCTCCCACTAAAATTAGGTCACTTTGAAGCTTCATTGACTTAGGATAAGTTTTACGTCTGAGTTTAGTTCTCAGATACCAAGCGAGCTACAATCTTATTACTTTGTGTCGGGGTGCATCTCGGGAGAGTAACACAGTCTTGCACCAAAATTAGGTCATTCTGAACATAGCATTTCACTGACATATATTTAGTTTTACATCCAAGTTTAGTTCTCCGGTACCAAGCGACCTACAATCTTTCTTCGATATGGATAACTCCCAGAATATCACACATTCACAGCATGAATATATCATACACATTATAAAAAAAATAAATCATAAGATGATTAAATATCGCAACCTTGATTTCACCTTGTAAAAGTTGCACAGGTGACAAAGAATGAACAATCAGAAGTTCCCAATTTTTACAGAACTGAATTTGCAACCAGTCTCGATTTGATGGTACGACCTAACAAAGTAGGAATCAGCATAAAATATTTTACAAGCACGTCAGACTTCTTGATTACAAGATTTTGCAAGTCCATGGCCAATTTTCCTGCCTGGACTGTCAGGCTTGTTGTTAATTTCTAAGACTAATCCATGAGGGCTACCTACCTTAAAAAGTTAGTGTAAATTCCTGAAACCACTATAATGTGAATATTTTGGACTATTAAAACCTAGTCCTTCTCTAGCCTTAGTGGTAAAAAAAGTATTTGGTGCAGCCTGCGATTACTTTGTAGAAAATATATCAGTTAATTTTTTTGGACAAAATACAGCACAACTCTGAAAATCTTTTCATGTTACCTGGAAACTTGTTCCGTTGAATTTGTGACTGTTAACACATGACCCTATGGGAAAATTCCCTCAAAAATATTATGTGGCCAATTTGAACCAAAGTTGGCAACAATGATCCTTAGATGCCCCTTTATTATAATTCTATCCAGTGATCTGGAGCAACATCCAAGGTGACCAAGGTGGCCATCACAGGAATGTAATCAGTAATTTAGTCAATTACATTGAAAGTAATTATGCTACCTTAAATGATTTTTTTTTATCTTCTTTCTTGGGCCTCGGTAGCCGAGTGGTCTAGGTACTTCGTCATGACTACTAATGATCATTAGCGGGTCAACGCTGGAGTTGTGAGTTCGAATCTCATCTCTGGCGGGATATGTTCGACTCCGATCTTAATTGACAAGGATTGCCAATTTTCCTACCGGAGGTCGGTGGTTCTTTGGGTACTCCGGCTTCCTCCACCAATAAAACTGGCCGCCGCGAAATAGCCAGATGTGCTGAAAACAGCGTTAAACCACAACTAAACAAACAAACAATTATCTCCTTTCTAATTACAATTACATGTAATTGTACTTTTTTCATTGGGCAAAATGTTATTGGGCTGCTGTGGCAAAGAGGTCTGAGTGTATTTAGAACATACATTCAGATCTCTGAATGTAAAGTGATAGTGTACTAGAGCCGTATTTAAATTAAAGAATTGTTTATTTTAACTTTCAGACATGGCAGGACTGCCAGTAATCCCAGTGGAATCTAGAAGTTTGCTGTTTTTAATTTCTGAGAGGGTTTAAATTCACTTCTGCAGCTGAAATGTCTGCAGAGTAAAAAGAATAACAAAGATGGAGCTTTTTTGGAATCTGTGTCATCAAATCCTGATAGATATTAATTTGAAAATAGACATGCCACTTGCTTGATAAGGAGGAAACAAAGTCAGGCTTTTTATCTCATGAAGTATCCAGAGCACAAGTTGTCAATGGAGGCGGCCTTGCCGTCATCAGTACAAAGTTGGCTCGGAAATGAACTGGAGATAAGAGGTATTGACTCTGTGATATACTCCCGCTACATAATTCACCTGCTTCTTGAGGAACATGATGAAGAAAAGAATGAATATTTGGAGCTTTTCTTCAATCCACGACTAGACTTTAAGACTAAAGCAAAAAGTCATAAGAGATCACATAGTCAAGAAGAAAAGAAGAAGCAAGCAGCTATTGAATGTCTTCATGCTGTTTCAGAGGAGGTAAATAATTTTATTCCAAATTATGCATAATTTTTAATACATTGTACATGTTGTAGCTGTGGTTAGTCTAATAACATGTACTTATAATGAATGCAATGTTGTATTTTGTGTGTTATTTACATTTGTAAATTTAAAGTAATGAGATGACAGGAGTCCACAATGGCATACGTACATGTACCTATGCAAAACAACATACATGTACAGTCAAAAATTTTACTAGTGGTTTAAAATAGAATAAAAAATACAAGATTGGAAATCAATTGTTGTCAACTTTAACAATGAAGCAACCTGAACCACTGAAGACTTCAATGTTGTTTTGGAAATCATAATGTCAGGGTTATTCCCTTGGGGAATTCATTATTGAAAAGATTAAGTTTAGAACAATTTCTGTACATCGGGGAAGTTACAGCTGAAGCAAGGAAAAATTTGGCATCCATTGTTCAAGTCTTGTGTCCAGTGGCAGTGTTGCATACTGCTAAGTAATATTAACTACTATACATCACTTGCCTGTCTGTCAGCAGTATAGGGGTGAATTAAAATAGCTTTTGTAATTAGTGAATAGGCATGTTTACTTTTATTCTCTTCAGTTTCCAATTCACAACTTCTTCCAATGGAAATTGGCTCTGACGATAACCTGGTTGTCACTGAAAGCCGGATAGAATTAATACTGTAAATTCGGAAATTTTTCGCGTGCACTTATTATTGCGATTCTTCTACTCCAGGCAAAATTGCGAGGTTTAATTATTGCGATCGCTGCCCGCGTGAAAACTAAAAAGTTTTATTATTGCGATTGGAGTAAACATTGAAGATGGAAGTTTTATTTATGAAATCGTTTTAATTAATGGTTTTAAAAATATACGAATTCAAAATGTCATTTATATATTATAGCTGTCCAAGCAATAAATATACAACTAAGTATCTACCAATTAACCTGTGTCCGGATGTCAGCAATCAATGACCAGAAACTTATCTGTGTAAATTTAAACAAAGGGTGATATATCTGGAATAGATCGGATTTTCGCAATAATTTTCATATTTACAGTAAACCTGTAGAAATCTGAACATTAACAAGAAAAACAATTCTTATAGATTTGGAATGAAAAAAATGCCATTTTTACAGATGGACGTTTACAATAATGATTTATATATAAAATGCTTTTTTTAATCAACTTGATTTTTTTCAGAACTGTGGCATTGAAAACTTAGTAGAAGAACTTTGTAGTAAACTGAAGGAATTAAATCAGTCATCAGGTATAGACAAATTTTTTAAATGAAGAGGATTTTTGTTTATCAAATCTTTCCAACATTTTAAGCTGAATTAATTCAAGGTTTTCAGTCAGCTTTAGTGCAGCATTCAGACTACTAGTTGCAGGATTCAAGCCTGTACTGGGTGCACAGATAATTGTGTTGTTGTTCACTGATAAATAAGTTAAAAAATTGTGAAATTCTAGCAGGATACTAAAAAATACAAGCTTTTTTGAAGTTGTGTAACACGAGAAACTTATCATGCCAACTTATCTCTCTGATTCATAACAAGTGGTCATGGTTAAATTTTTACAAAATGCTGAGTTATTTCAAAATTTGGGGAATGTGATTTGATAATTTCCGTGCAGTGTGTGTGTATTACCCATTTAGATACAATTGTTATTGAAAAATTTGTTGCAAACTAATGTTGGCTATGAAAGAGATTGGCAAATATATGTAGTTCAGAGTAGATTTTGAAAAATATTCACTCAATACATGTATTATTGGGGTTATTCTTATCAGAGAAAAGTAACTATTGTCAGAACCCCAGATAAACTGCAATTTTGTGTAATTATGCAATTGAAAGTTGATAAAATGCAATAAAAATTATGGTCAAGCGTTTGATGGCCCATATTTGAGCAATAACGCTAATAAACAGGAGGTTAATACCTTTTAATCCATTTCTTTTACTTTAATTGGCGTCAAATAATGCATTTTAAAAAAATCGATCGGAAGTAAACAAGACTTTCGGGATCTCTAGGGGCCGACTTTTTCTATCAAGGTTCAAACAATGTGCTCCTTTATACAGAGAAATTTAATTTAAAATATGATTAAATCTGGTTCCCCACTAACCGATTTTTTGTCTCATTATAAATGTCATATAATATGTATCAGTTTAAAAGTTTTGTACCAAAATTGCAAAATGCCTCAGATATTGGCTGTGACCTATGTTTTCCACTTCAACTGGAGGGTGGGAGGGGGTCTGATCTAATTCCTGGGGAAAAAAAGGTCTAATCATGAATTCACACTGAAATAAATACTAAATTCCTAATTCCCTAAACACTGCTAAAAGCATCCTGGGTTCTGGACCACTAACATATTAAATCCTGAATTCCCAGTTTGTAACCACTCAATCCCGATGTCCTGAAAATGGCATTGTTGCCCCCATTATTCTCAATTACTAAAAAGATGAGCTCTGTAAACCTTTTATGTTTAATGACAAAAAGGTAATTTGAATTTGTACATTACCTACAGGTATTTTTACTGACGCTGATTTTAAAAGGCATGTAAGAGGAAAGTAGAATATAAATTGATCAGACATCAGCATATTGAAAATCGAATATCAGTACTTTCAAGGGGTTTCGATCCTCTGGTCCAAAGACGTCTTGTTTATGTACATGCCCCACACAATTCCTGGATGTGCCCCTGTGAATTTCCTTTACTAGTAAATAGATTTTCACTCAAATGCAAGATTATATTCTTTTATTTAGTCTACAAAGAAAGTTACAAACATTTTTGGCATACACTTTAAAAGTCAGTTTCTGCCAGCAAATAGTCCAAATACATGTAACTTTTATGCAATGTCTCGGATGGTCTAAAAAAAGTCTAAATGATAAATGGTCAGACACCGTCTCAGGAATATCTGGACTAGCTAGCAGAATGTGTATTGTCTTGGTTGGTTGGTTGTTTGTAACTGCAACATCACCGGCATGTACACATACTAACCATGCAGCTCTGTCAGCTTGATGTAATCGTACTGACAAACTCGTTTTATCTTTTATTGGTTCTGTTCAAGAACAAAAACTACAAAAATGTCATTAAATAAACTCAAAATATTGTCTGCTGATTAAAAAATCCTGAATTTACAGTTATTGGTAAAGTAATATAATATATTATTAGTAATGCTGCTTTTTGTTAAAAGGTTCTGATGACACAGATCAAGGAGATAGTACCCCTTCCCTGAGTGAGAGTAGCTGTTCTGAATTAGAGGATCCTGCTGAACGGTAATGTGAAGTGTCTTCCCTATCCGAATAACTTTTTTGGATCAAATCAATATTTCGATCATTTGTAAGAAACATAATAAACAATCACACATAAAATTTATATTGAGCAGAATGCTCCAACAATTATATTCTGCAAAAAAGATACTTCCACTGGTTTCATATTTATGTACAAGAAAAAAGAATTGTAGAAAATGTACAAACAAGTTACATTATCGATAGCAAACAAATAATGCACTTTCCTAGAAAGGTCATTAACATAGACGTGACTACTGGTACAAAACTACTCACGGTAAAGGACGTTGCTTGTTGAAATTTTATTTTGAGTGTACGTAAAATATGTACTGTAGTGAATGGGAATGCTGATCATGGTCGTGGCATCTGGCCAAAAAAAAAAACGACATAATCTTTTTAAGCACTGTTACCTGAAACCAGGTTTTTTTTAGACCTACATGTACACATGTATTGGACTTGGTTCCAAACTCTGTTAAGAAATATATTTCATGTATCACTTATGGTAAGTTTTTATCATTCCTTTATTATGCATATTATTGAGAAAGGTACTCGTGTTTTTAGACAGATTTTTAAATTATCAGCTTGACAATATACAGCAGGTGGCTTCAAACAGTAAATATAATTCTGACATCCTGTTATCAGTTTTTATGGAACTTATTTTTTTTGTGTGAACATACCATTTTTAGCTCACCAAACGTAAGCCATGTGAGCTTATGTTCTCACTTTGCATCCATTCCGTAAACTTTTCACATTTAGGAATGACCCGTACAATCATTCCACCTTTGGTTATGGTTGCTTGAACAACATGGTTGCCAGAGGCCATTTTTGATTTTGATTGGCCAATTTCAAAAATTTTCTCCAGAAACTACATAATGAAATTTCTTTAACGAAGACCATACCCTCTACAAACGATCCACTTTTGGTTGAGATTCAGCCGCTGAAAGTTTAAATGGAAACCATATGACTTTTTAACCGGATTTTCATAGGAAAATATCGGCTATTAAATTGGTGATGTACGGCCGGGCGGGCGGACGGGCGGCTGCCAAACAGTGTCCGTGCAATAACTTATGAACTGTTCAACCAAAGCTTTTCAAATTTTAATATGTTGTTACTGATGACAAAATGGAGGTCAAGTTCGATATTGACGATTTTCACTTTCACCGTTCAGGAGTTATGGTTCTTGAAAGATTGAAAAACGGCTTTCCCAGTGGTGTCCGTGTGATAACTTATGAACTGTTCAACCAAAGCTTTTCAAATTTTAATATGTTGTTACTGATGACAAAATGGAGGTCAAGTTCGATATTGACGATTTTCACTTTCACCGTTCAAGAGTTATGGTTCTTGAAAGATTGAAAAATGGCTTTTCCAGTGGTGTCCGTGTGATAACTTATGAACTGTTCAACCAAAGCTTTTCAAATTTTAATATGTTGTTACTGATGACAAAATGGAGGTCAAGTTCGATATTGACAATTTTCACTTTCGCCGCTCAGGAGTTATGGTTCTTGAAAGATTGAAAAATGGCTTTCCCAGTGGTGTCCGTGTGATAACTTATGAACTGTTCAACCAAAGCTTTTCAGATTTTAATATGTTGTTACTGATGACAAAATGGAGGTCAAGTTCGATATTGACGATTTTCACTTTCACCGTTCAGGAGTTATGGTTCTTGAAAGATTGAAAAATGGCTTTTCCAGTGGTGTCCTTGTGATAACTTATGAACTGTTCAACCAAAGCGTTCAAATTTTAATATGTTGTTACTGATGACAAAATGGAGGTCAAGTTCGATATTGACGATTTTCACTTTCACCGTCCAGGAGTTATGGTTCTTGAAAGATTGAAAAATGGCTTTCCCAGTGGTGTCCGTGTGATAACTTATGAACTGTTCAACCAAAGCTTTTCAAATTTTAATATGTTGTTACTGATGACAGAATGGAGGTCAAGTTCGATATTGACGATTTCCACTTTCACCGTTCTGATATTGACGATTTTCACTTTCACCGTTCAGGAGTTATGGTTCTAAAAAATTGAAAAAAGGCAGTTCAAGTCGTCGTTTATAAAATAAGGTTATAATCTCATTGGCGTATTTCTTTCATTATTGACTTCATGATTTCTGCCTACCAATCCCTGCTTAACAAATGTGTGTGTACTTATATACTCTCAAAAATTCCAATATTTGTCACTTACTATAAATAGGAGGTCAAGATTGATTTTTGCCTTTCCATTTCTGAACCCTACAAAAATTCATTTATATTTCTTTACTTCATCCTGTTTGGGAATTCAGATTTGCAAACATCATTTCCATGCAGGAAAATCCGGTTTGCTGTCATTCGACAGCCTCTTGTTTGTCATTTGATCAAGAAATAATGGGCAGATTGTCACCAATGTTGGCAGAAATAAACTTCTGGTTGGATGAACCAGAGGCCATGTTTGATTTTGATTTGCCAGTTTTCAAAAAACCTCCTGAAAATAAATTATGAAATGTTTTGAAACTTTATAGGATTGATGACAGAAGTGCCCTCTATGAACGATCCACTGTCACTGAACAGCTACTTCTGCTCAAAGTTTCCATAGACACCAAATGGGAAATGACTTTTTAGCTCACCTTGACTAAAGGTCCATGTGATCTATTACAATCACTTTGCGTCTGTGGTCTTAAAATTTCCTTTAAAGATCTTCTCCTCTGAAACTGCTTGGCAAATTGGTATCAAACTTTGGTGGAATGGTCCTTGGGTGGCCTCCTTCCAAAATTGTGTCTGGCATCCCAGACTACAAACATCGCTGCTGTTACTAAAAATAGAAAAAAAGGAAGATGAATTTCAGAAATCTTCTATGAAACTACATGACCAGTTTGAACCAAATTTTCCAGCATTTGTTCTTAGATGGTATTCTTTCAGAATTTTGTCTGATGATCCTGACTGTCAACCAAGATAGCTGCCACAGCCGACTTTAGTTTAAAATAGGACCCTATAGGAAAATTCATTGAAAAATCTTCTTGTCTGAAACATTTGGCCAATTAGAACCAGATTTAGCAGCAATGGTCCTCTTTCAGAATTGTGTCTGATGATCGGGATTGTCTACCAAGATGGCTGCCACAGGCGAGCTTAGATTATTTGTTTAGTTTGTTTAGTTGGGGTTTAACACCGTTTTCAGCACATTTTGGCCATTTCGCAGAGGCCAGTTTTTACGAACTTAGTTTAAGATAGTACCCTATGGGAAAATTCATTTAAAAATCTGCTTGTCTGAAACGAATTGGACATTTGGGACCAAACTCTGATAGAGTGATCCTCTGGTGGTCCACTTCAAAAAGTATGTCCGGCATCCCCGACTTCCATCTGACGGATGCTGTAACTAAAAATATAGAAAAACGGGGGAATGAATTTCAAAAATCTTCTATGAAACTACATGGCCAGTTGGAATCAAACCCAGCAATTGTCGACTGTCAACCAAGATTACCACCACAACCAAACTTAGGTTAACAAAGGACCCTATGGTAAATTTATTTAAAAATCTTTTTGTCTGAAACTACTTTGCCAGGTGGAACCAGACTTTGCAGCAATACTCCTTGGATGGTCCTCTTTCAGAAATGTTTCCGATTATGTGGACTGTTGACCAAGTTGGCCACCACAGCCAAACTTATTTTAACGTAGGATCCTGTGGGAAAATTAGTTTGAAAATATTCTGGTCTGAAACCACTAAGCCATTTGGAACCAGACTTGGCAGCAATGGTCCCATGACCGTACAATTAACCAAGATAGCCACCACAACCAAAATTAGTTTAACATAGGAGTTTATGGGAAAATCAGCGAAGATCCCAAGGTGGAGAAGGTAAATCTAGGTGAGCGATTCAGGCTCTTAAGAGCATTTAGTTTGTCATAGTAATGGCAGAAATGACATATGCAAATGTTCCACCTTTATTTTTGGTCAAATGTCAAAGTCTCTCTGATATGTTGCGATTCAGCCTTATGGATTCAACAGTCCTTACATATTCAAATGGTCTAATAGAAGCCGGATATCTAATCTTGAATATTCTTAAAATAATTTCTTGTATACTATCCATATACATGTGTGTCAATTGTAAAAGATCTGCTTGTGTTGCATTTCTGTTTCTGGCTTTGTCAAGGTGCATTTTATTTTATAGAATTTATTTTCATTCCACACACTTTAAATCTAATCTTTTATCGTGTTAAAAATGTGATGTTCTTTTCTTTCTCTTTCAGATATTATGCAGCATTTCCTGCTTTAACGGGACAACATGAGAAATCACCTACATGTATTTCAGATGGTCAACCAAAAAACTCAGATGTTTGGAAAGATAACCCTTGGACAAAGTCATCATCACAAAAACAGCAATCTAGAATTCAGAAAAATCGTAACGAGATGAAGGGAAAAGATGATAAGAAGAAAGTGAAGAAAAAATGTTCGCTAAATTTTGGTAGAAAGAAGCAGACTCCAGAAAAACCAATTCCAAAGCCAAAATTGAAATCTAATGAAAATTTCCATGCAAGATTTATGAGCTGGCCTCAGTCAGATTTTGTTCCAACCAGCCTTGCAGAAAATCAAACATCAGAAGAGAAGAAACTTTGTTTACAAGTAGAAAATATCTTAAAGGAAATGCTTTTGTCTGGAAATGAAAGAAAAACAAAGGAAATAATTAATATTACAAGTGATGCTGTAAGTCCTGAACTGCAGGAAAATTCTTTTTGGTACACTAACCAGTTTGCAGAATTGATAAATCCTGTAGAAACAGGCCACCGTCTATATGAGAGGCATACATGTAGCTGTCCATTCTTTCACAATGATGAAGTTTTCTTGGATCACTCTGCAGAAGAGCAGGACAAGACATTGCTGGATGACGATCAGTTTGGGTTGCATGACTTGTTGAAAAACCAGGAGTTGCAGAGTGTTACAGAAAGTGTTCTGCTAAATGTTGATGAAGACTTCTCAAAAAAAGAATTGGATCTCTCAGACCAGAACAGCAATTTAGCAGTTTGTTCCTTTGAAACCTGTCATGAACCAGACAGTTTGCTTGGCTTTGATGGTAGAGTGGTTAAACCAAGTCCATCACCTTATGATAATGCTGAAGAGATTTTTACCAGTCCATTTATAAATGAACAAAATACAGTTGACCTGTGGTCTATTTTGATAAATGATGGCGACAAAGAAGAGAAGTCATGGGTAGATGAACAGGTACACCAGTTTGAAAAGGAGGGATTGTTTAATTGTCCAACAGTTACATCCTATCTGGAACCAGACCTCGTCAGCAACAGCGACCATGTACAGGTGAATACATTACCATCCTGGATATATTCAGAGGATGCTGATGATGAACATCTTGATGCCACTGAAAATTATTCTCAACTGTGGGATGTCAACTTTTGGAACAGGACTCATAACTGCATGAACAAAGACAACAGATCATTTCTTGATGGGTTTAATTCTGAATATGATGATTTCAAGTCGGGTTTGAACCCATTGTCTGAACAATGTAATAATGCAAGTACATGTACAAGAAACAGTGGTGTTTTTAACATAAACCTATTGAATGAAGACCTAGGATCTTTTGACTTGTTTGACGGGGAAAATACCAACACCTTAATTCCCAAGATTACTTTTGATGCTGTTGATTGTGATGCCACAAAAGAAATACAAGCAGAAAAAGTAAAAGATTTTGACAGGGTTTATGATCGCAGTATTTCTTTGACAGATGTACATTTGTTAAAATCAATGAGAGATAGTCATTTGTCTTCTAGTGATAAGTTGTCCAAGAGCTATGAGTTGGTTCCATCGAACAATTCAGCATTCAAAGATGTTGTTCCAAGAAGAATAACTCATGTGAAGAGTGACTCAAACATTTCTTGCTTAAACTACTCTACCTTGATTGATTTTGGCGATGAGTTACTAAAGCCAAAACCAGAAAAAGAAGGTGAAGAAATTAAGGAAAACTTGTATTTATCACCAAAAACTCACTTTCGTCCCATTTCTGCTGTGGCTGAAGATGATTTATCAGATTTACACCTGCAAGATCTGTTTGGTGGGTACTCCTCTTCAAGAATCCAATATCAAAAGTATCAAGATGCTGCTGACTCAGGGGATGAAGATTCTTTTGTTCCAATGTTTAAAATTTGCAAGCAACATGATAAATACATACAAACTGGTACAAGTACAGAAGAGCAACCAGTTAATGAAGAAAAATTGTCCTTTGATGACCAGGGAAGACCACCTGAGGTTATAGAGAAAAAAGAAAGTGATACAGAATTCAATCAAGACTTTGATGTATATGGCTATGTAGACAGTCTAACTGCATCTGCCCAGAACACACCCCAAAATGTTTTAGAGGTTGCTTGCAATACTTGTTGTGATTCTGGCTACGAGGAAGCAAATGATGAAGAGAAATTGGTAGATGAAAAAAGTAACTGGCTTACTGTTAAGGAAAACTACAAGAGAAACAAACTGGAGTTGGCAAGACAACAATGTGAGGAGCCTGACAAAACAGAAGTAAATGATTTTTGGGTGGTTAATGACTCGGAAGATGTTGGTGAAATTAGCATACCAGATAATATTTGGAGCTGTACTGACGACACCAGCTTTCCCGATATGTTTTCTTTCTTCACGGATGATTGTGATGATCTAAAGTCCCATGAGTTAAAGGAAAATGTTGATCATGCTGACCATGCTGAACTTCATCCAACTCTCCATGATACCATAACATTTGATGATACCAGTGAGATGTGTGCAGAAAATTCTTCAGTGGACCTAAATGCTGATGTTACAAAGGTTAAGTTGGTCATTGGCAAGGGAAAGAAAGTGTTACAAGACATTGAAAACTGTTCTAGAGATAATACTACTTCTCAGGTAAGTTGAACTAAATTTTGTTAAAGTTTTCCATATTTCTTGAATGTAATTGATAATATGAAGTGATTTTTTTGTGAATTGTCAAGTTTTCAACTAAAGTACATTATAAGCCATACATGTATACATATACAATGTATTATAGGTAAAATACCTGTAGATAAGATGGTAGGAAAATTGATTTTGAAACTATGCTGATAATTCTACATGTATATATCCTTACATGTAGATACAGTGATCAATATTTTTACTAGCTAGTAGTATTTTTGGTGATGAAATTGAGTGCATGCAGCATGTACAGTCTCCAGTTTTAGCCAAAAGTCTTAGATCCATCACTGAAACTAATTTTTTATTTAGAATATTTTTATCTAGACGACCCCAGATAGAAAATGCTTCTTTTTTTATTCCTTAAAAGTTAAACTGAAAAATTTGGGAATTTTTTTTTAAAATTTTCTGAATATGGACATGTGAATTTGTTTTTTTTTTTTTTCAATATACAAAGATATAATGATATGTATGTTTTTTTTATTGCAGCCAATATATGTGAAGGGTTATATGCCAATGCCAAGAGTTGCTGTCTACTCCTGTGAACTTGAGAAAGAATGGCTAGATACTGAGTCCCCACATTCTTGTGTCAAATCTGCAAAGTCTTTCAAGGGTTTGTATTTTTGTATTTTTTAATCCAGAATTCTAAAGCATTATTTGGTTATACTTGTGTAATATATCAGAAAGACTATTCCAGGGACTTCCTGTTGCAGAGTCGTTTACTATTTCAGAATTTCCATAATTGTACAGGATTTTAGATTCAAGATACAGATTACTGATTTACCTGCAGAAATAACGTTTTCCGGTTTTGTGTCAGATATTTTTTTTAATTCCCGATTTTGATTTTCCAGTTATGAAAAGCATTTTAACAAGATTGATGATAAAAATTTGGATTGTTGCTAGATTTAATACAATATAGGATGCTTTGATGGTGGGTGTCTATGATACTTTTCATGCTGAAATTTGAGATTATTGACAAAATTCATTAAAATTACTGAAAACACCAGAAAAGGGTAAACACCTCTGCTGATGTAATCTGAATGGCATGCTGAAACAAATGTTGTTATCAGAAACAAAATTCAAACTTTTATATAATGTTTAATAAAGTTTCTACAAAGCAATTCACTTGCCAGCAGATAAATAAACACTTAAAATCCAGTTTCCCATTACCACACTTTCCACAAATTCAGGATCTTAACTGTATTTATACAGAAGGATGTGCGACAAGATTTAATGTCATTTTCAAAAAGGAGCCTCTGTCAATAATACACATCATATATAGGTATATATATATATATTAAAGGTTTTAGAAGATGGTTGTTAGTTTTAATTAAAGTATTATTGTTTCAATCTGGATTTTTCTTTTTTCAGGCTTCAGTAGAAAACCCTGTACATTCTTCATGGAAGGTAGTTGTAAGCGTAGTGACTGTAAATTTTCTCATGATTTATCCAGCATCACTTGTAGATTCTGGGAGGAAGGTGAATGTTTTAAAGGTGACTTTTGCCCATTTCTTCATAGTTATTTTGTGTAAGTATTAGATCAGTATGTATTGATATGGGAGGTTTTGGTACTTATAATTGGGAAATGAATGTGTCAATTTACTAATTGGCATTATTAGCTTAGTTCAAAAATATGTGAAGAATAACATTTTATTATACGCTGGTCAGGGACTAATTTATAATGGCGAAAATGGAGGTTTAAGTCGTACAAAATTTTTAAAACGTCCTCAAGTTTTCGGCTTAGCATTTTCAGAGCGAAGAGGTCACCGAAAGATTTTGGCAAGGGGGAAAACCCTTGTTATATCCCCTGCTTAGCAATGGAGGATGGGAAATTCCATTCGTCCATCTGTTTGCACCTATTTACTGCAACTACTAGTACACCAGTAAATGGATTTCTGTGAAACTTTTAGGGAATCTTCAGGGAACATTGCCAGTGTGCACCAACTATTTTTTCACAGACAAACCTGGACTTCTTTATAATATGATAATGTAAGGGTGGGAAAAGGGGGGGGGGAGAGAAAAGCATGCCCTGTCCTCAACTCCGCCTAAACCAGTGAATGGATTTCTGTGATACTTTCAGAGAATCTACGTCGTACATTGCTATTGTGCACCAGCTACATGTATTTTGTTTTTTGATCAAAATTATTTTTGGGGTTTCACATAGACGAACAAGGACACATTTTGTTGCTTCAGTTTTGATAAATACTTCTAATTCAGATGAAGGCATGAGATAGATAATACTTGCATACAAAAGTAACTTTGATAATGTTTTCATGAGAATATTTTAATAGGATATTGACAACTCAATATGTTATTACTAGGTATGAACATAAACATATTGATAGTGATCAAACACGGTTCAATACTGTTACCCTATTGACCTAATAAAGATAAAAACTGTTATGAAATTATTTTTTTGCTTGCAGCTCAGAAATTCCAGTGGATATAAAAGAAAATATTGATGACCATTTTGAATTGCAAGAAGAAGAATTCCCTCAGCTTTCTAACCCTAATAAAGTTAGTATATTTAGTCCAGCACTGGTAGTTTTGATAAAAACTAGCCGTGCTATTGTTGACACGACGATCCACTGAGGCAAAGTACCCCCAAACTACAAATAGTTCCTATGAACTCAATACAATTTTAAATCAAGGTACAATGCATAGGGGTTGCATGCAGTTATTCACTGAATAATAACATATATCAAAAGATAACTCAATCGAATAACAAATGGGTGTTTTGAGAAAACTGTTTTGAGTCGAGAAAACTTTAGTGTATGATTATGAAAAGATACAGAAGTGCGAAAGCGAGGGAAATTCAATTTAATTTACAACTAAGATTGTCCGTAGTATTGTTATCGGCTGGTGACAGTCGGTAATTTTAATATTTTCAGTAATTTAATTACTTCAGTCCTCATCCAGTGTTCATTTCGTCATTCTTAACCATTTTAACCATTTCAACCATTTACTGTATTAAAAATAGTTGTAGTGAGAACGATTTTAAAATATACATGTATTTCATAATTTTTTTTTACGTGGAAGTTATCTTTCGAAAAGAAATACGAAATAAGTTTGGAATGGACTTGTGTATTCACGTTTCTCAGAGGAATAAATTTGAAATATGTAAATGAAATGAAATTTTTTTAAGAAAACGAATCCTCTTATTAGATATTAAAAAGTTATGGTTATATATATTCTAACAAGACGACTGTCAACAAACATTGAACACGTGTAGTAGAAATGATTTGTGAGATGCTCCAAAACTGGAGCAAGATCCGGGTCACGTGTTGGGAATTTGTCAACGGTATGGCGGGTCGATTAGAGTTTGCTGCCTTTTTCGACTTTGACATTAAAACAGCTATTTTGAAGGAACAAGAAAGATAATTTTTTGAAAGCAAAATCAAATAACGATGCAGAAAGTATGACATATTATTATGTTTTCCTATCCTTACCATGCATACGCTAGGTTGATCTTGTGCCAAAATTGTGGGGTCAAAAATGAGGATGGAACGAACAAATTATATTTTTTGGACGATTTTCCAATTGTACTAAACATTGTTGTGTAAGAAAAAATTAAGATGACTATGTGTATGTGTAAAAAGAAGTCATAATTCATGATTGTGCTTTTATTATTAAGTCTCCCAATTTAAAAGAAGTGCAAATTGATGGTCAGCTGTCATATTTAGAAGGGGGCTTTGTCCACCCTCTCAAACCCATTAACATTCAAATAGCTTTGAAATGGTTGAGATCTCAACTCTAAATGTATTTTGTTTCTCCTTATAACAAGACGCACATTCATTGGTGTATGAGGGGTACCTAGGATTGGTCTTTATATATTTGAAAACATTGAGATTATATCTACATTTTGAATATCCTTTAATTTGTGAATTTTAGTTTCATTACTTTTAGTATCTTCTTAAAGTTATGCAAAATGGTAGAGAATTTTTTTTTATAAAGCACCCAGTAAACAATCATACATCTGTTTGTAGTAATTCAAAAATTGCTAATAAGTATGTCTGACATAATTCATTTACATCCAATTTTTTTAATTTACAAAAAAAAAATTGATTCCTCCTTTTAAAAATCCTCTTTACAAATCAACTAAATATTAATACCTGTTACAGTGGGATGTTAGCATCAGTGCTGGACAAAAGCACTTCGTGCTATGTTTTTTATTACATTCAAACCTTTCAATGTTTTGGCATATAGCAGGGCCTAATCTAGGATTTTGAAGAGAGAGAAGTGACTTCTCCTTCCAGGATGGATTAGGGAGAAGTGGTGATTTTTCTGGCGAAGTGGACTTTAATTCACCGTATCGGTTGCGCTCTTTCTGTGTGTCTGTTTTCAATGGCATATATATAAATAAAAGTTCGATAAACTATAAAAAAAAAATAGGACAGTTATATACAGTTTGATTTTCTTTTGATCTACTAATTTTGAGTACTTGAGTAATTTAATTTTCACAGCTTACCAATATATATTATTATCAAATGATAAGTTGTCAAAACATTGTGTCATTGTAACTCGAGATTCTCATACTCAGTGTCACCCAAGCCAACTTTCATCCACATAACTAGCCTATTAACGGCTAATTATCTTTCATCATAGGTGTTTCCTTGTAATCCTAACTGTAGAACAAAACAACAATCAGCCGGTCGTATAAAAATATAAAATTAGTTGACTTGGTGATTTTGCAACATCGTCCTGACGCCATGCATCTTCAATTCATAACAAACGAATGAAACGATATTTCGATTTCCCTTAAATAGTTTTGAATATAAAATTCAAATAGGTTTAAAGTCGCCGTTGTATTTATTTCAATCAAACATTGACAATATTAGTCGTGGACCACTTCAAAATTCCGATTCTTGATGGTCGCCATTTTGTTTCAAAAATTTACCTGTGCTAAAAATTTCGCGAGTTATCTCCCATTTACTGATATTTCGATAGCGACTTCACTTCGCCAAGAAATGAATAGGCCGGCGAGATTTAGCGATTTTGAAAATTCTTTGGCGACTTAAATCGTCATTTCGCCGGCAAGATTAGGCCCTGCATATAGTATATTATTAGATCCTCCTTTATTTTTCTTAAAAACTTTACTAACAAAGTGCATTTTGTAATTATGAACTAAATCTCATGATGGGTTAAAATCCAGTTCTGTTTTCCAAAGATAGAAAATTGATTGAATTTTGAACTTGAACAGTTAATTTGCAGAATTTTTAACTTTCAAAGAAATAACCTAGCTTTGTTCATTTACATAAAGGCTATTCCATTAAAATGGATGTGGGAAGGGAAGTTTAATGGGTCCTGGGTCATTTTAAGTATGTGCCTCTCAGATGTACGTAAAGTTGTCTAAAAAAGTTTTTTGATTGTGGGTGTCTTTAGAAAGTCCCTCCTACCCTCCCACATTCATTTTAATGGAATAGCCCTAATGAGTTTGATTTTTGTTCTGAAATACTGGTTTATAAACAGTTACTATATATATATTATAGAAACCAAAACAAAAGTCATCAAAGACAGAAAAGACAAACGTTTATATAGAATCCAGGAAAATTTACAGAACAACTGGAATGAAACAGAAAACTTCTGGAAGACTAACAGAGAAAAGAGAAAATTAAAAAATGTTGTATATAGGATTCTGTTCTTATATTTGTACGTGAGAAATTATCCATAATACCTACATCTTCTAGCTATATAAGTTTACACAAGGTGGCAGTACATGTGTACAATTATGTAGCTGTTTTAAATAAGGTATCAGTTGCTTTATTCAAATATTTGTTACTGATTCGTGTTGGTCGATACTTTTGTCGGTTGATGTGGTTCCTATCCTTTGGCAGATCCAAAGGTATTTAACCTAAGAACCACTTCACTTCCTTTCTACATTTGAACTTTCTGAAGTCCTGTCACCCTGAGTTCATTGATATGGGCACATTTTAACATACATCTTTCATAAGGGAAAACATTTAATTTTTAAACTTCTGAAAACTCCCTTTGTAACAAAACATTATATAAAATATATTCAGTGTATGGGTTTACATTAAAATTATCACATCTGTAATATACTATTTTTAAAAATTTACTAGATTTAAAACTGAACTTGCAAGAGTGGATAAGAAATTTTCGTCTAATTCTTGAAGTACAAAACCAGATTTGTTTAAATTTTAGTCTTTGTAAGACAAATCAGATAAAAATGTGAATTTATATTTGATGAGTGTGTAAATTTACAAAAGTTTAATGTTTGTAAGTGTATTTTATTGAATATTTGCTTCAAAATCTAAAACTTTAAACCAGATTTGTTTTTGTATTATTAAGTACACTGAATACAACAAAATAGTTAGAACTAAACTTTGATGTTGCCAAAATAATTGCAAAAGGTTTAAAATAATGTGGTTTGTTAAGTTCTTGACAATTTTTTTTGTTGGAATGTAAACATGAAAGTCTAAAATGTCATGTATTTGTTTGGATGAAAAAGAAATTTTAATTTTAAATGGGAAAAAACAAATTATATTTAAATCTGAATTTAAAATAATTGTTTGTTACAAAATCTTTGTTCAAACTTTCAGTTTGTTTTGAATTCATTAGATTATTTGTCAGATTATACATGTAGATGTTCTTTAAAAGTTTTTAGAATAATTGTATGTAAATATGAATTTAAAAAATTGTTTTGATGAAAATCTTTGTTTATGTACAATGTACATCATGAAAGATGCAGGATATTACTATTGAAATTTAATAATATCCTCAATTTTATTACAACTGTTTTTAATACAGATTTTTATGAAATGGTAATATATAAATAGTTTAGGTATGGCTATATAAAAAATTTGTTTCTCAAGCTGAATTTTTATTGAAGCAAATATTTAAACAGAAATATTGTTAAATATTTGTCCCCTGACTATCAATTAAAATTGTCTTAGTGTACATTTATTTGTAATAATGTCATCTGAGCAACAAAAGCATCAACCTTCTGTAGAGTGAATACCATTCTATATGAAAAAATAAAATGCCAGGCTGCACCAGAGTGTTAAAAAAGGCTTGAGTAATAATTTTTCTATTTGAATAGCCTAACAGTCCATATTTTATGCCATGAAAACTATGCACAGAAATGTATAGATTGTGTAATATGTGTATGTTTATGATGTCAGAGTTTAGATTGTTATTATTAAGTATATATATTATGTCTAGTCTGATGTTGTTTTGCAGATTCACACTGGATAATCCAGTACAAGCCACTTTCTGAACTTTTCTCATTTAAACTGATATACTGGTACCAATTGAAAGAATTAAAACAAGGCACATTTTTAATATTAAACTGATAAATATCACAATATTTTAACTTGCTTGAAAAGAATGGAGAAACCATGTTCAAATTACAGTAGAGTAAAAAAAAAATTTTCTTATAAGTTTCTGAGGCATTTAGTTGTAAATCCACACCTCACTAGGTAAGTTAGATTTGCGAGACCTTGAAAAGTATTTTTCATAGAGTTATAGATTTGATATCATGAATGAAACTTGCAAAAAATAACTTTAAATGTCTTAAAGAAACTTCTCTTATCTTTATTTGAATTTTATTTTAAGTTATACTTTATAAATAGATATTTTTATTTTGTTAGTGCTGGTCTTGGTATAAATAACACAAAGGACGTCTTTTTCCTTACATACACTGACATTTCTGTTGTTATGTCTTGCAGAAAAATTCAGGGAAATTCGGAGTTGTTTTTTGTATCTTTATAAGACACACAGACAGATTAATAATGATTTGATTTCAGCTGATAATCCAACTTTTCAGCTCAGCTGTCCAAAAGGGCCATGTGAGCTATTGCCAACACCTTTAATATTCTAATCTCCATGTAGGTGTTTTTGAATATTGAAAGATATAACCAAATTGTTGTCCATTTTTATTTCAAACTGAAATTATTTCAAGTTCACAGAAATCTCAGTAGAACTAATGATTATATAGAAAAGTTTGTAAGGAAGGTGGAGATTGAGTTGCTTTATAAAACCATATCCTGATGTTTTAAAATACAATGAGGAAATTGACATACCTCAAGTCAAAAATTTATTTATAATGTGCCAAATTTCGTTAACCATAATTAAATCAAACGTATATTAAGAATGTTTATTTGTTTACATTTCAAGTATGAAGAATATTCATTATTCAAAGGGGGTTGGGTGTAAAACTCTTCCATATGACTTCAGAAGATGGTAATTTTCCGATAAATGAGTCGGTTCCAAATTTCCAATAAGAGTAAATGTGGAATAATATTCCAAGACAGTTAAAAATGAGTTTGAGTATGTGTGTGTGTGTGTGAATGTAACAGGTTGTGAGTAATTTATTTATCAATTGTTTTTCTGTTGTTGTTGTATGAGATTTGTTAAGTTTATGAGTTTTTAGTTTATTTCAAATAAGGGCTGTTTCTGCTGAACAGTATATTTTTACAAAAATTAAAGAAAATTTGTTCAATTTAGAAGAGAAATAATAACTTTATTACTTAAGAAAAAAGGGGAAAATCATTTAAATCTGCACATTTCATTCGTTAATACAAAAGAAAACCCAGTTGTGAACTTTATTAAAAATCTCTTCTTTTTAAAGAAACATAACTCTTGTATAAATATATGTATTTTTCTTGTCTTAAATTTTTTATGGCCATGTTGGGCTTTGATTCTGATGACATGATGTTAATCAAAATCAGTCAAAGGATTGAAAGAAATTTAAAATGAAAATTTATTTGGCATGTTTATTTGTACCATGAAAAAACTATTATTATTTAAAATTATGGTTCCTTTTTTTCAGATTGAATGGAAATATATCTGTTAAGTTTGTTTGCTACCTCAGTTAACCTAAAATGATAATTTCTTTGTTGAATGAGTGAGAAATGCAATTGCAGTGAAGAAATCCCTGCCACATATGTTTCTAAGGGAAACGAATTGCATTAAAACCGAACAAAATTGTGTGCTTGTGTTTGTGTCCAAAAATATTAATGGTGTTGAATAAGATATATGTCCTTCTTTATGGAGGATTTAGATGTGTTATTATTTTGTACTTTTATATACATAATAAAAGGTACAAGCAGATAATTTAGCTTTAGTAGACGTCACATGTATTTTGGATTTGTATTTAGGAAAGATTTCTAGTCAGACATAAGTGTTGGAAATAGACCTCAACAAGTAGAAGGCTGAAAAAAAATATCTCCTGTACAAACAGGTTATATTCCGTCACTTGTGTAAGTAAATGTAATCAGACTGCTCTGATATAGCCAGACATTCCTTAAAAAGTTAATCAGGTCATTGATGATAAGAGATTTATAAAAAAGAGATAAAGTTTAGATATAATAATAATTTTTTAGAAAGCTAGTAAAAATAGTTCCTATAATTGTAAAATATTTTTCGGTATTGATAGATTGAGCAGATATTTGGCTTACCCTATCAGATCAGTAGAAAAGTGGCTTGTGTGGATTAACTTAAGAAAAAAAAATTACAAGAGTTCTGAAATTTTTTTTAATACTTTGTTATAGTTATTAATGAATGTCCTCTTATGATCAGGTGTTTTTTCTACATCTTGGTTAAATATTTGGAGTATTGTTCATTGTGATACCATTCAAAGCTGTTAAGCAATTTGGTTGTTCTGGAACGTCCTTGCCATGCAGCAGTTGACGTCACAGGCAGACGAACATTAGAATACAGATGCTAACAAACATACAAATACTTTAAGGAGATCATAAGAGAAAACTCATGAAAATTGAATATTGCTCTGTATCATCTGTATCTATTGAATTTCAATATTACAAACTTGAGGTATTATTTTGAAAATAAATAACTTTGGTTGTAATTTTGCATTATTCAATTTTCACTTTTTTGGAAAATCTATAATTAAGTATTCATCATAAAGAAGTCGTATATTTTTTGATAATTATTTGAAAATGGAATTTAAAAACAAGTAGACAAAAGTAAATAGGCTCTTTTTAATAAGCTTAAGATTTTCAATGTTCAGATAACCTGTAATATATTGGGTTGCTAAATTTTATCTTATATATGTTACTAATCATATTTTGAAAACTTTAAAGTTGGATTTTATTTAGATATGCAAAAATCTTTGTAATAGACTATTGTCAAGCAGTATTCGGTAGGTTTAAGGTACATGTATGTCATACCAGAAATGCGAAAGTCATGCATATTTTGTATCATTATCATTGTATAGATTCATTCATTTGTTGGTTCAAACTATTCTTCATCAATATTTTTAATGCCTCATTGTTTTCCCTAAGTCCCAATGTCAACAAATGTTAGTATTTTACTTTTTTATTCCAGAAATTCATCAGTTTGATTTTTTAATGCATCATTTTGTTGATAATATAAAGTAAGAGATTATATTCATGTAGTTAATCATAACTCTAGTTAAGTGAAAAAGAGAAAAAAAAAATGAGTGTTTTCATGTACATTTATATTGCAATTGAACTTCAGTCTTGCTCAAGGATAAGACTGTTGGAGCTTACTGGATAAAGATTTTTATGGAGTGACTATAGAGCACAATGTTATTGAATTTGTCTGATTGAAGTTCCTCTGCAGTTTGGTAGCCTGAGCTCAATAAAAATCATTGCAATTTGACACGCTTTTCTAAAAAAAATGTTTTGATGCAACTTTGTTTAGTTTCACTAATTCATGGAGCAAGTATTCATTTGCAAGGTCATGAGAAGTTGCACTATATTTTGAAAGTGTTGGAGTTGTTTTTATTTAGCTAACGGGTACAACATACATTTCGACTTCACTATTCAAAGATTTTGGTACACCTACTCTTTACTGATTTATGGAAATGAAGGTATGGTAGTATGGATTTTTCATTACATTTTTGTCTGAAGGTAGGTAATTCTAAATACATTGTGCTATTGTGAATATAGTTTTAATTCTTTACCCAAATGTAGTATTTATAATACTACTACAGAAATTCAGGAAGTGGTATATTTATGGTACTTTATATTTAACTACAGTCTATAAAATATTATTTATATAGATTATATATGGAAAAATTTGTATATTAACAAAAATAGTGTGGAATGTAGAAATTAAAAATTAATTCCAAGAACATCTTTTATAAAATACTTTCTAAAAATAAAAAGGTTGTACCCACTTTTGCTGCTCAACAAAACTGGTATTTCTATAGTACCTTTTTTGTGTAAATTCTATAAAGCAGGGTTACTTCCCTCAACAAATAACTAATTTAGTTTAAAGAAATCACAAACTTTTATGGCCCCGTCACAAAGTGCTCAGGACCATATAGTTTTACCGTTGTCTGTCATTCCGCAAGCAACAGTTGTACAGACTTTTTTACTAAACGCCTTCAGATATTGAGCTGATTTTTGGTATGCGAGTCTACCATGATGTGTTACAGATATAGTTTACGTTTCATTTCGCTCTGCAGGCTTTGGACATTTTAAAATTTCGCGAAAATACCGCCTTTCCGGACTTTTTCTAGATACCTTCGGGCTGAGTCTACCATGACGAGTTACAGATCGAGTTAAAAAATTTTCCGCCCACTGATTTTTGCCGAAATTACAGGCCTTTCACGATTAAATTTTCAATTCTAAAAATAGGCTTTAAACTTCTTTTTGCGGGCGGGGCTATTTCGTGTCATTCCGACAATGATACAGAAATCTAAATATTAAATATCAAAAACTAATTTCTACACATTAAAATTTTTTCCTGTTATAAGAAAAAGTATTGCTCTCTGACATTTACGAACATTAAGGATATGCAGTGACAAAGGAATGATTTAACTGGATTTGTTTTTTAACTTCAGAAAAGTTCTATTTCATTAGGTTTCTCATGTGTAATAGTGTTAATGTGTATGTTCAAGATCATCATAAAATATTGTTAATAATCCTCATAAAATCCATACCAACATGTATAGATTGTATTTATTTATAAGATAAATCCGACTTCAGTTTGGGTGTTTGGTGGTGCTTACAAGGGAAATATTATATTCAAAAGTATAAAACTTACGGAACACATGTCAGTCTAAACCTAACGTTTGATTGCAAATTAGTTTGGTAAAACAGGTTATAAATACTAAATTTTGTGCTTGTAATGGTCTAATTTTGGTGTTGGGTTTAGACAGTAAGAAATATACTCCAGTTTTCTTTGAAGCGGCCATTTAAAAAAATAAATACTTTTGGCTGCTAACTTTATTGAAGTATTTTTCTTACATGACTTTTTGGTTTGTACTTTTGTTTGTTTGAAATCATGTTTGTGGTAGTGCACAAAGATTTCATTTACTTTTCGTTTGATGGTATTTAAACCATCTTTTTCGCACACAAAAAGGTTCATATATATATATTTATATACAGTTTGTATATTAACTGTAATTAAGGGTATAAGTAGCGTGCATGGTAACATTTAACTAGATTAGATTATTGTGTAAGAGAATATTTAAGTTGTATGAACCTAAAATATAAGGTGGGTTATTGCCACCTCATGGTAAGATCAGGTTATACTTTATTATGTAGTATATTCAACTTATCATTTGTAGCAAGATATGAAAGAAATACTAAATTAGAATGGCTAAGAAAATGAGATTTGTGAGAAGGATTGTAAAAATTTTACGGAGAAGACAAAGCAATTGCTCTTTGTTGCTGAATCGCTTGGTGTATACTCAGCCATGATGTAAAATTTATTGTCAGACATTTTGCTTGAAAATCAACAGTTGTTTCTTCAACTTTTTACATTATTGAAATTTAAACATTTTTTTCTTGCAAGCAGAAATGATTTAATAGCAAGAACATAATGCTAGAAGTATTTCCATTGCCCTGCTTCTGTTTATGTGTATGTTTCCTCTGCAGATATCTGGGTTTTTTTCTTTTGTAATTCTTAAGTTTGATGTCAAAAGTAGCTTTGATAGGTTTTAAAGTGTAAACATAAAATCAAAGGATTTTCATCTAGAGGTCCTTTTGTGGCCTTCATGTATGTGAAAATGTCACAAGATATATTCTGTAATGTCTTAAGGCCAATGGTAGGTAAGATTGAGAAACACAGGTCTGAATTCGGATTATCAATGGGGTCAAGGTCTAATACAGCTGGCTATATCATTGCTAATACAGAAAACAGTTAATATTGATTTCATTTAAAATCCAGGTGTTTAATCTACAGGAAAGATGCTGTATTTCCCTGTGCAAGAAAGAACATTCATTTCTGATTTAAAAAAAATTGCATTAATAGTATAAGGGCTATGGTATCGGTACCCTGCATACATATTCTGTATTTGGGCTGATCCATTCATAGTTTGGAGTAAAATAATTATAATACATATTTAAATATTTTTAATGTGACACCCACAAGTGCAGAATTACTGAACTGGGAATATTTATGGTAGTGACAATTTCAATTATTGTATTCTATAGACTGGTTCTCACTTAGACTGTCCATGTTGTACAATATATAAATGTATGTCAATTGTAAAACAGATGTCTGTGTTGCCTTTTTTGTTGCTGTTTTTAGGCAAATCTCCATGCAGGTTTGTGCCAAATTCTATAGTATTTACTAATTAGACAATTCTTTAAATGACTGGTTTAAGAATTAGTGTTCTGTAACAGTGCATTGAATTTAAGAGTACAGATTTTTTTTTTTTTTTTTGCCAATTAAAAAGGGAGGCAACTACATTCCATCAATATAAAAAATGGCAGTTGATACATTGGTTATTCAGCTTTTGATGTTGGCTTTTAATTTTAGTGTACAAATGATGTCTGTTAGATTGTTGAGAAATGTTCATCTTCAGTTAATTTTTTTCTTCTTAGCATAAATAGTTTTATTCTAAGATAATGTTTTGTTTTGTCAACATGTAATGTGTATTTTGTTAAAAAATGCTCATCTCTAGTTTGCTATAAACAAACATGCTTTTTAATATACCTTTATGAGGATTTTTTGACCAAGTCAAGATGATACCTCAAAAGGAGGCCAGATAAAAGGCTGATAAAAATAACAAGTGTTATAAACTAATCAAAATATTTCATGTGACATGATGTTGATATTCACCACAACTGTGAGCATTCAAAGAAAAGAACATGTCACTTGATTATTAATTGATATAAATTTTGAGTAAGTACACCACTCTGGTTAGTGTGTACAGATTGAAGGTAACTTGCACAGTTATCTTCATGATGGAGAGATAAAAAATGTGCAAACCATTTTTAGAATATTCAAGAAAATGGTATGTTAACAAAAATAATAAAAGTTTGAAGAGTGAATTTTGAGTTATCTTTTTTTAATTTTGCCATTTTTATCTCAACTGGCCTTAAGGCCATTTTGAGCTAATGTCATCACTTTGGTGTCGGTCATTGTCTGTTGTCCGTAGTTGTCGGTTGTCCATAAACTGTTCACATTTTAATCTTCTCCTCTGAAATTACTTGGTGGATTGTAACAAAACTTTTTAGGAACGGTGTATGGAAGGATCTCTATAAACATCCACTTTCGGGTCCAGTTGGATGAACAACGGCCACCAGAGGCCATCTTTGATTTTGATTGGTGAATTTTCAAAAATTTTCTCTGAAACTACAGTATGAAATGTTTTGAAACTTTGCAGGATTAATGACAGCAACTCCCTCTACAAATGATTCACTTTTGGTTTAGGTTCACAAAAAAAATAATCTCATTAAGTGTTATACTTGTAATTAATGTGATTAGAAATTCAGCTTCGCAAAATTTGTGTCAAGTGATGAATGGGCTATGGCCCATTGCCTAAATTTCATTTTCTGACTAGGGTGATATTTTACAGCAAATACAAGATTCCTAGTTCTAGTTTGGTTGGGCAAAGGGCAAAGGACAGTGCAGTCGACCTTGGGATACCGACTACTGCCTCTCTTAAAAGAAAGATTAGCTGTAAGCAAGAAATTTGCCGGAGATCGTTTCTTACAACTGAATCATCCCCTCAGCAGTAATTGCACCGCCAGGGCTCGATTTGTTTATGCAGGAATTGAAACTTGTCATTGATAGATTTTCCAATTCCGTTCCCTCAGGTAAAGATATCTGGTTTTTGGTTACCCGGCTTAGGTTCTTTTGAATATATAATTGCTCACAGTATTTTGATGATGGTTTGGTTTCCCAAAGTTAATCACGAGCGTAACCACTAAAGGTTTTCAGAAATGCGCATTTATAGTGTTTGAATTTCGTATAAATTAAAAGGAAAGAACTTTAACCATAAAAAGGAAGTTCGCTAGAATTGGCGTTTCTAATAATAAAACGTATCACAACATACCGAAATAAATTTGATGCACTGCATGGCTATTTCGTTGACTGACAACTCATCAACAGTGCTCAAGATCAAAATATTGGAAAACCGGTTAAAGATGTAATGATGAATTAATAAGCACAACCATCAAAAATCAAAACAATTAAAACAAGCAGGTATTCAAAATCAGCTAAGGGTTACCTCTGCATCAAAAGGAAGAGCCATAGAAATTTCTGGTAATTTTTTTTTAAAATTTTGAATGGAAAATTTAAAGGCATTTGAGTAATGAATAATGCCAGGACAAAAGTTCTGGCTATTGGGCTGATAATGCCCTCGGGGACTAAGTCTACCAGCACTACTACCTGAACTCATGATTAGAGACCACATGATGACCCGTAGATCTTTTATCAATGAATTTTGTTAGGACCTTACAGATTAAGATTTTCCTATTACGTAGCCTTTCTACTTAAAAAAATGAAACTTTATTAATAAGTATATGAAAACAATTTTTCTTATTGTTCCAGTGTAAATATTCATAATTATTCTAAAAAAACTTTAATCATCGTTACTTAAATGGTGAAAAATGGTTTCGAAATATTGCCAAGTTCTTTGTATCTGTGATCAGATTTTTAAAGTTGCTAAAAAGACTGGTACAAGACTCACTAGACTTATCTAGTGACATTTCCTTAGACTCATTTACTGTTACCTGATGAAAGTCAGATGTTGTTCTGGAGTTAAGTCGCCTTGTCCATAAAAAAATCAAATATGCACGAAAAATCACAAAATTAGCAATTTTCGGGTAAATTAAAAAACGTGTCGACTTAGATGGACTCAATATATCTTGTTAAAATTTGAAACATAGTTTGTTGAGATAAGTATCTTTCAATGGTCAACTGCTAATCAATGGTAAACATATAGCTTCAACTCCTATTTTGGGTTTTAATTTAACGAAGTTTACCCTTGGCTTAATGAAAAACGTCAAGTAAAAAGCCTATATTACGACTTTTGTATAAAAGTAAACAGAATTAATTTACAGTGTTTTATTTAAAGGGAAAATAAGAACATCCTTATAACAAGCTGTGGAATAGTCGGAATCTTCCAATCACTAAACTACATCATTGGCTGAGAACAGTCCCAAGGTTTTTCTCTCAAAAGTGTGTTAGCTATATACCAGCCAAATTATACTGTTTTTCCCATCAACCATAAACTACATTAAACGTTCACTTCTGAAACAAAAAAAATATATTCTGATTTTGACAAGTTACATTGCACTATTATAATAGAGAAAACGAACGTTTTTATTAATAAACGTGTTAACATACCGGCAGGTGGACACGTACAAACGTATCCTTTGGTGTGACGTAGTATCCCACTTGTGAAAATATACATCTAGTATCACCACGCGATATTTAGTAAATGTGGCGAGTCCGATAAAATAACCAAGTATATATAAATCAGTGATACCAAATTAAATCCGATTGTCAAATATGAAATAAGGTAGAGAACTAAAGAATTAAGATTAAATACACGATACATGCAAGTGACCGTATAAACGTGAGATAAAATCAACTTCCGTCCCTGGTTTATTAATCCATTCAAATGGTTTGAATCCGGTTTCACCTTTTACTGGTGAATGAAGTGCAGATTCATATATGTTACCTACATTAATAAAAAAAAACCATTGCTGCAATGAATATTACATTTTGTGACAAACATTTAACATACAAATGCGGTACAGCAAAATTACTTGAAAGCAAGTCAAATGCATGGTGATCATTTAATTTCACTTAAAGCGCAATGAACTAGCCAGTTTTCTGTTCATGGAGGATAAACTATGTGCCGACCTTTGACAGGAAAACTAGCCATTCTTGTTATAAAAAAAAAGAGCGACGTCTAACTGACCTTGCCACGAGATGGAATCAAAATTATAACTCTGCGTTGACAAATCAGTGATCATAAGTAAATAACGACGAACTACATGTACGAAGACAACTGTGCCATCCAGCCCATGTTACTTAAAACGGAAACAAAATTAACACCTGTACATCCCTCACGCGACAAAGGTAAAGTTTGTTTTAAAGAATTAGTATTATTAGACCAAACATATTTCAAAAGCCCTTTGTCTCGTGGTGGCGTTTAGATTGCAGTATAATTTTCCACCTTCAGTTGAATTGCGCTAATTTTTATACGACTGCAAATTTGTGCGAACGTATGATGGTATGAGCCTGTCGTCATCGTCAGCGGCGCCGGGGGGGGGAAGGGGGGGGGATAACTCCCTATACAAACCTATACGAGGATGTGCTGTTTATTTCGGTGCGTTTTTCATGATTTTTTGTATTAATTCGGGATATGCTTTGAAACTAATATTTATTCAGGGTTGTATAAATTTAGTGCTATTCAATTCCTCAGATTTTTGTATATGAACATAGGTATTAGTTCGGATGTGTTTTTTCAATATGGCTGTTTTTCGGGAAGGTATTTTCATCAATATTATTTTTCCGGTATATTATTGACATGTATCCACAGAGTCCCCCCCCCCCCCCCCCCCTTGGGTGTCGGCGTCCGTAGACAGTTAGGTTTCCGCTCATTTACTTTTGTTCTATTGAATGTATCCTTATAATATTTTACCACAATAGTCCCCCATAAGAAATACAGGTTGGGATTGTTTTTGGGGAATCTGGCCCCTCCCGTTTTTTTTCTGGGGTTCATTAAGTGTTTTTAGCTCACCAGGCATAAAGGCCATGTGAGCTATTGCTATCACTTGGCGTCCATCGTCGGTAAACTTTTCACATTTCAATCTTCTCCCAAAACCCCATGGCCAATCGAAACCAAACTTGGTGGGGATATTCATTGGATGGTCCTCTACATTTATATTTTGGTTCTGATCCAAAATTCAACATGACTGCCAGTGCCATTTATGCACTCTGATTGGCTCAGATTTAAAAAATCTTCTTCACTGAAATTACAAAAGTAATTGAATTGTTATATTGCAGGAATGATGTTTACATGGTCCTCTACAAAGTTTGTTTTTCGTGCCGATCTGAAATCCAAGATGGATACATTTAACATGGGATCCTATACAAACATTGTCAGAAACTGTTTGACAGATGGAAGTAATATTATGCCTGAATGATCAGATAATGATCCTTAACAAAATTTATGTTTTTTGGTGCCGATCCGAAATTCAACATGGCTGCCAGGGTCAATTATGTACTCTGATTGGCTGAAATTTCAAAAACCTTCCCTGAAACTACAAAAGCAATTGAATAGTTACATTGCAGGAATGGTCCTTACATGATCCTCTACCAAGTTTATGTTATTCATGCCAATATGAAATCCAAGATGGCTGACACTGTGGGACACATTTAACATGGGATCTATGGGAAACACATACAAACAGCTTCTTCTCACAAAACATTTCACACATTTAAACACACTCCTTTACAAATCATACTAATTATAGAAATGAAACACATGATGGCCATAGCATGACCATCTGATTAGAAATTTCAAATTTTTCTGTTTATTGCCTATATAAATCAGTTGAGCGATACAGGCTGTTGAGAGCCTCTTGTTTGATAATTTTGGTGTACCTTTTTAAATATTTGTCCGATTTTTATGATTTTTTGGTTTTTAGTGTTCCTTGATGAAAATGGACAAATTAATTTTCTTGATTCGTTTTTCACTATCTCTTATCGTTTTCAAGGTATAAGGGATTAGAAAATTTTGAAACTTTTTTATTTATTATCCGATTTTGATGATTTTTTTAAAATGGTTTGTCATAAGAAATACAATAAAGTTAATCCAGACATGGATCAAATGGGTCAATATTAGCCACTTTGAGCGATACATAAAATTTTATTTTTCATCCAATCTTAATGCAGATGTTTTTCTTTTAATTCTTCTTGATGAGTGTTTTCAGTAGTATGTCATCAGATTTTCCTATCCTTTACAGTTTTTGAGATATTTTTGGGTAAAGGAGCCAGAAAAGCAAGGTAGCTGGAATTCTAAATTTTGTTTGTTTTTCGTCTGGTTTTTGTGGAAGGTCCAATATTTCTTTAATTTATATCATATTATCAAACACTTTATTGACTTTATTGGGTAAAGCTTAATAATATGTCCACATTTACTTTGATTCTTTACCTGTCGAAATGTTGCTGTCATGTTTAGCGAGGCCCTTTATTAGCTCATCTGGCTAAAAGCGAGGTTGAGCTTTTGCAATCACTTTGCGTCCGTCGTCCGTTACAGAATTTATAGTTTTTGTTCCGATCGAATATTCAACGTGGCTACCTGGCTAAATAATGTGTCTGATAGGCTGAAATTTCAAAAATCTGCTTGTCAGAAACCACAAAACCAAATGAACTTTTACTTTGCAGGAATGTTCCTTAAATGGTCCTCTACCAAACTGGTAATTTTGATGTCGATTGAACTTGATCCAAGATGGCCGCCACCGTTGGATATATAAAACAAAGGACCTTATGGGAAATACATACAAACAACTTCTTTGAAACGGTTTGACAGATTGAATTTATAATATGCTTGAATGATTGTATGATGGTCCTGAACCAAATTTGTAATTTTGATGTTGATTGGAAATCCAAGATGGCTGCCACTGCAGGGCATAGTGTTCTGATTGGCTGAAATATAAAAAATCTTGTCAGAAGACACAAGACCAAATGAACCTCTACTTTGCAGGAATGTTCCTTAGATGATCCACTACCAAATTTGTAATTATGGTGCCGATTGGAAATCCAAGATGGAAATAAATACAAACAAAGTCTTCTTTGAAATGGTTTGACGGTTTGAATTTGTAATATGCCTGAATGATTGTATGATGGCCCTGTACCAAATTTGTAATTTTGATGCTAATCGGAAAACCAAGATGGCTGCCAGTGCCAATGCAAGACATAGTGTTCTGATTTGTTGAAATTTCAAAAATCGTCTTGTCAGAAACCACAAGACCAAATAAACTTCTACTTTGCAGGAATGTTCCTTAGATGGTCTTCTAGCAAATTGGTAATTTTTCTGCCTATTGGAAATCCAAGATGGCCGCCAACGTGGGACATAGTTAACATAGGACCTTATGGGAAATAGATGTACATACAAACAACTTCTACTTTGCAGGAATGTTCCTTAGCTGGTCCTCTACCCATAACGTCTACATATCACGGGCCTATTCATGATATGTAGAAACGCAGGAAACAAGATCGCGTCTTATTATATGTCATTTCGCCAAGCAAAAGCGTTTTAGGCTACACTAAATTGATTTTTAGTTGTTTAAAATTCGCCACTCCGATTTTCAGACTTTGTAAATTTTAGTTCACACTGGTCAAGTGGTTTCAGACAAGATTTTTAAATGAATGTTCCCATTGTGTCCTATGTTAAACTTAATTCGGTTATGGCAGCCTTGGCAGACAGTCGAAAATACCGGACATAAATCTGGAAGAACGCCACCTATGGAAAATTGCTACCATGTTTGGTTCCCATTGGCCCTGTGCTTTCGGACAGGAAGATTTTTAAATGAATTTTCCAATGGGGTCCTATATTCAAGTAAGTTCGGCTATGGCGGCCTTCTTGGGTAACAGTCTAGTCCGAGTTATCCGCCTTATGGGCCAGGTGAGCTAAAAAAAATCTGCTCGGAAATTCGTTAAACAAAAGACAGGCACAAAATTAAGACAGCACTGAATAACACACGGAATCAAATAATGAAAAAAAAGTTTGAGGAGCTTGTCAACAGCAGGCATTGTGACGGATACAACATAATATACTAAAAAGAGTATACAGGAACACGATTAAATTGAAATTACAGAACAACAAAAAGCTGTCTGACTGATAGCTAGCAGTCTTGATTTCCCATTATCTTTTTGGCTCGACCGCCCGTCAGCCTTGCGTGGCAAAACTAAGTTTTTCCGCTGAAAAATGAGGTTCAAAATATAAAATAAGAGCAGCAAAATATAGCATTAGTATGACCAACAGGCCATAATACTTATCAATGGGAATTTGTTTCATTAATTATTATGAGCTCTGCATGCGAATAGAAAAAATTATGTACAGTAACTTTATTATAATAAAAAATAAATGAATGAATTACACAAAATTCATTCTAATCACAAGAACTGCCTCACACTGCTGCAAAAAGTCCCCATGTTTTTCTCTCAATAGCATGTGTCCTATACCAGCCAAATCCTATTGTTTTATTCATCAACCATAAACTGCATTTAACTTCCACTTCTGAAATAAAAATATGAAATAGTGTGTGAACATTTAAGGGTGGAGATGCAAAATTTATTTTTGCGATACAATATATCTAAAAAAAAAATCTGCAATCAGAATATGGCGAAACTTCAAATATTTAAATCGTTATCGCAAAAATTAACTCTTAATTCACATGATTCATGACTCTCTTTTTATTGAAATTTAAAATAGAAAAACATACCTTTTCTCTGGTTTATTAATCCATTCAAATGTTTACAACCTGGTTTCAATTTTACTGGTGACTGAAGTAAAGGTGCAAACAAGTCATCTACAATACATATAATATATAATATATAGTGCCATGAAATGATGACGTTTGTGACAGACATATAATCAAAACAGAAACATTTACCGGAAAACGATTAATAAAAAGTAAATTGTCACGTGATTCAAGTTTAGGTTTTATTCCACTTTCGGCGCAATAATATGTAAATATCGGGCGACATGTTCTAATTGGTGGAGGGAACAGGCCTGAGCAGCGGGAGAAAAGACCTACTTCATCTTTCTTTGAATTGTACCCGGCCACGGGGGATATTATGACAAATATGTCAAACTGCAGTACTGAACATGGAAAAACATAGTAATTTTACTAGAATAACTCACTGGAAGGAGTCTGCTGTAAACGATTAATCACTGGATCTTTCAGAATTGGTTTTCGGAGGTTTACCGGATATCCTAATTTGACTAAATGATCCTACAAATTAAAAATTTATATCCATATATAATAATACTATGAATTAAATGAGAAACCAGAGTGATTTATCTTTTCCTAACCAATGTAGGTAAGGGAGATAAAAAATTTGTCTCCCTTTTAGCCTCAGGACAAAAGGGAGAGTACTTAATTATCTCCCTTACCTACATTGGTTAGGAAAAGATAACTCACCCTGGTTCCTCATTGTAATGTTCTATTTTTGTCCCAGAATGATTATACCTGTCCCGATATAACTAATGCCGTAGAAAACCGTTCTATGTTAACATTATTTGGTACCGAAATTGCACTTATATTTCAAAATTTCTGTTTCGTTTTTGACATTTTGCTAGTTTAAGGTAGTAATGATGTGAATTCCATGTTATCAAATTTGAAACAATTTTGAACGTGGAAGTAACATCTTTTTCGAGTAGCTTTGCCTTTCAATTGGTTTGCATCATAGTATATTTATCTGTGAATGTGAAATTTAAAGATTTACCTTCACATCCGGGTAAATATAACGCTGGCTGAAATGGTCGTAGAAAGCTTTAGTGTTATTTAAACTGCACAATGATTCTATGGCATCTTCAACAAGTTTGGTTCTAAAACACAGAACAAAATCAAATTAGATAACGTACTATATTTGAGCAATGTTCCGAAACAGGGTATATTGTATCATTGTATATTGTATAATTTTCGTTCCATTTTATCATAATGCGCGGCGGTTGGGAGATATGTTTTACGGAAAGAGGAAAGAGGAAATTGAAATTGTACATTCATTCAAAAAAAGTTTCTATTTGTTTGATAATTGTATAAACACAAACGTACCTAAAATTGTTATTGACATCTAGTTTTTTGTTTAATATGGAAATTTGAACAAAAAAAAAAGCATTCTGAAAGTATTGCTGCGCAATACAATGTCCCCTACCGGCTTGAGCTATAAGAAAACACGCAAAATCTCCTTAAGTATGTGACAAATATGGAAAAGTGATTATGTGCATGAATTTTCTAACTCCACGTTCCATAACTCTGCAAAATAATCACCTGAACAGAACGAAATTCAAACTTGATATTTAACTGGTCATGATAAAACTATATATCAAATATCAAGTCAATATCTTCAAGCACAACTGAAAAAAGTGCGAAAAACTGATTTACCGGACTGAAGGATGGACAGACGGACGGACGGAGTGTAAACCTAAAGTCCCCTTCGGCTTCACTGTTAGGGGACTAATAAATCTACAGATATTTTTGATTCTATTGCTACATATTCCTATGTATAAAAAAGACACTAAAATAAAATATTTTCCTATCTACCCTACCTGTCAAAACCAAACTCGATCAATTTTTACGTTACATGTGACATCAAGATTTAATAGCAGGTACCTGTCATTTTTCTCACAACTGTTTAGTACTGTTCTTAAATTATCTTGGATGGTTCTAATCCTGTCTCTAATGTTCCTTAATACCTGCATTTCCATTTGTTTTCCAGTCTGCAAAATAAATATTACTAATTTAAAATACATGTGCACTATTCCGTGTTTTTTCACATGCCCTTTTCCTTTCAAAGTGCAAGATTGTTTGCATATATGTTTTGATCGTCTGCTCGTAAGGGCCCCTTTGCAAATCACAAAAATACAAGGTTGGTTGCCTTACATAAGTTAAATATAAAACAACTTTTCTGGATTCCCATTTTTGAACATTTCATTTAACAATTTATAAATCTGTATTTTGTGGGGTATTATAATGTTACAGCCTGGATTGCAGCGTGGCAAATAAAAAAAAAAACTTTACTTGCAAAAGAAATAGTTATAATAATTAATGCTATATATATATATATATATATATATATATATATATATATATATTTACCGTCTGAATATTGCTGTTGTAGTCAGCAGCTTTAGCTATGATAACAGCCAAATCGTTGTGCTTTTTTTTGTCGGCTTCTGTCAGGTTATCGACACTCTTAAACGTGATATATTCTTGTATTTTCTGTTTTATGCTTGGACTTTCATCAGAAATTTCTTTTTGCATCTTTTTTAGCCTACGATCACGCGATGCAAGTTCTATGTGGATCTTTCCATATTCCTAGGTATTAAAATATATGAATAAAAACATACACAATGACGTATGATACACATATAAAAAGACAACATTAGGGAAAGACAAATTATTGATCAATAATTTTTAAGAAGACGAAATCATTACTTATTATAAAAGTACATGTATCACAGGCACGAAGTAACACCCAATATTAATTACAGAATTTCTACTTAAAGTCGCCCATACGTTGATCACATTCTACTTTACGACCATTTTCCATTACATTTTACTTACCTTCTGTGATTTGTCCAGTTTACATAAGACTTCCATATGCTCTTTAATCAAGTCCAACAGACTGGCTCTTGCCCTGCTTTGACACCATAGAAATGTTCCTTCAAACCTGTAAAGAAATTTAAAAGTGAGGCTCAAAGCAGAAAATTATATAATAATAGAGGCGGATTCATGACCACCAGTTTCATTCAAATACCGAAGTATATAATATAATCGAATCTGGTGATACCCTTTGGGACCCAAGGCCACCAGCGGATACATTTACATAGTCGTCGCAAAAGTATTCAATGGTAAAAATTTTAGTTTTAGTTATTATGAAAACGAATTCAAAATGGACAAAGACCTGCAATGAAATTTCATCCGATCAAACATGTCCGTAATAAAAATATCATTGAATACCAGCCAGCTGTAACAAAACACATAAGGAACTGAACAACTCTGGTGTTTTCCTTTAGAATTGAAAAGGATTTAAAATAATTAATACTCCTTAAAAGAGAGCACTATAAACCATGTAAACCAGGGACGTTTTCATAGGCGGAAGAATAATTTTCATCAAGCCTCGGGGTTTGTAAATTGTCAAAAATATCTGACAGCAAATACAGAACATGTACCAGTGTATTCTGATCGTTTTGAGTCACCTTCAGAAAACACATCAGCCTGTTATTGCTAGACTTCTATAACACAACTGCTTACTTCTCTTATGCATAACAGTTGACTGTGTTAAATATTTACATTATTCTACTTTATTTTAAAATAATTAAGGCATGCGATTCAGTTGTATATGAGGTGCCTAGTGTGTGTTTGTGTATGAATTCTTCCTCATACAGGATTTGACATGGGCAGCATGGCGGGTGTCCTGCAGGAAGAAGAGACTGCTTACTCTTCCGGAGCACCTGAGTCTACCTCAGGTTTTTTTGGTGGGGTCCATGTTGTTCATATGTTTTTAGTTTTTAATTGCAATGCATGTATTGTTTTGGTCTTGTCTTCGTTGTTCTCCGGAGTTTGTCAGTTGTCATGGTTGTTTCGATTTTTCCCTCCTTCGAATATCCCTTTGGTATTTCTTGACTTTACTTGTTAATCACATAAGAGTGTAGTTGCAAAATCCGCTTTAAACTAATGTTCAATCTTCTTCATCATCAATGATCATGTTAATAGCCAATATTTGTTCGACACAGATTTTTCAACAAAAGCTGCGTTCCCACTTCACAACTATTTCATCGAATTACATTCCCCAAATGTTGAAATTATTCAGTATATAATTTTTTTTAATCATAAACAGTAGTTATGGACAGGGATCATTTAATACTATCATATTCAGTTCCTGTTATGGATTAGAGAGAGTAGTAGTCGTGATTTCAATTAATAGTCCTGTCAAAACGGAAACAAGCAATAAGAGATGCTCCTTTGATTTCTCCAGTTGAAAAGCAAATCTAATACTCACGTGTGATTTTTAAAGATTGTAGGTCGCCGTAATTTATTTCTATCAATGTTGGTATTCATGTGGAGGGCACATGCCACGTTTGCTAAACAATATGCAAAATCTGTTAAGTCTGGAAAACCTAAAACATAATAAAAATTTCAAAAATTAAATACCCCCAAAAACAAAAATTATTTAAACTTTACTAAATCCCTTCAAACGCCTGTTTCATGTGTTTGATTGATTGGTTCATTTCATAACGTCAGACATTGTTCATGTACGTAACCCCCCTTTCTAAATCTGTACAGACTTTAGAATACTTACCGCCAGTTCTGATATTGTCCTGGTTTTTATGTATTTTTTTCAGCACATACAAAGGTAAAGGCATGCCATCAAGTTGTCTTGGTTTTCTGCAGTGCTCCACTAATAGCCGACTATACCACTCAATTTTATCAACACTAAAATAGAGAGACAAAAATCTATAAAACAAGAAATGACACACAAAAAATGTCTCGCCTACTTAATGGCTTTGTTTGTATTGTAATGTAATGATAGTTTTTTCTTCTAAAAAATTGCATAAATGAGCATAAGGTTGAGGTCTGGTGTCATTAGCCACTTTAATTTCAAAATGAGATCAAGGTCCGGTGATATGATTTCAGACAGCAATGTACACCTTTTCGAGGACAATACAGATCAAGTACATATAACACATATAATTACTGATAAACAGGCCTTATCATGAAATCTTTAGACATGAATCGATGAAAAATAAGAACGATATGAGAAATCCTTTTATGAAGACCAAGAAATGACCGAGAAATCGACATAATCACGAAGCTGTAGACATGAATCACTGTACCTTAAAAATGAGGTGAAGGTAAGAGGACAGTCGTCAGACACCCATGTACACCTTAATAAGAATATGTTCTAAGTATTCTAGTTTTTAGGCAAATTTGAAAGTCGCTGAACCTTGAAAACGAGGTTAGAAATAATTGATATAAAGCAGGCGGTAGGTTTAGACCACAAGGCATCATGCAATGCACTAAATATGGGCTGTATAGGTCTTGTCCATCTGAAATATATAGCTTTTTAAACAAATCATCATCGTTCTCACACCCTGAAAGTAAGTCTATGTATCGCCTTCAGCAGCTTTCGTCGCGGTCGAGACAATTAGCGTGCACTAGCTTTGTTAATTTAATATATATTCATTTTTGTATTATTCATTTTTATATTTTATATTTTTTTATAAGGGTGGGCTTTTGTTATGGTCTATTTATGCTTTAAATGTGATGTTTGTGATTTTGGGGACGGTTTTACCAAACACACTTTATAGCTAATAACTAAAGAAAAAATGCTTGCAAAACACGAAATTATTATTACTATTGTTTATCTAATCATGTGGGTTTGTGCTACTTCCGAGAATGTCGCCGATAAAATATTAAGCTCGGGCCGGTGGTAGAGGACTCTTAAGCTTGCGGTGGGGCGGGAGGAAATATTTCTCCGTTTTGAAGGGCTCGGTGTGACTGTAAGATGAAGAACAGCAGTGGAAGTCCGTCACTTCGGTTTCGGAGAACATGGTATCACGTACGTGTCAAGAATTCATATTTCATATCCGCTTTTCCCTTCACTCTGGGAGATCTACAGCTGATTTAAGTTGTTTCAAGATTAGCGGATCGTATCCCTTGGCTAGCAAAGTTGGTTAGCCCCTATCTTATTAGTAAATTAAAAAAAATAAAACCAGGACAAAAGAAAATTAAGTAAGATTAGTGGTTTCCCCCCGAGGAGTCAATTCATCTTACAAATTGAATCGGTTCAAGTATTATAGTAGTATAGCAAGTAACAATGACTTTGGTGACCGGTGAATTTGCTGTCAGTGATAACACTGTTAGCGCTATGTACTAGAAAAATGAAAAGGAAATTACATTTTAAACAAAAATAATTATATATATACATACATTTGAAATTCTTTTTTCATCAGGGACAAGTCTGGTACAATCATCGAGTTCGTGATGTAATACATTTTGCAAATATCGTACGTTTACTAAGCTGCAACTGCCGCTGCAAACAGAGTTACCATAAACTGTAACTAATGTCGTTGTTACGGAAATAGATACGGCTAAAGTCGACGTCGTATTGTGACGTTAACGGTATAATCGTTCAGAATTGGCTAAACGTTTTAAAAAATTGCAAGTCATGCAGAACTTAATGTTTCTATCCTTAATCCCGTCTCATGTGCCCATCCCAAGGAAAGACCCATTATTCTAGATGAATTTCTCTAAGTCTTGTTTAATTGTATCGAATAGCGTGCTTTCTTGACTGGTGATTACTTATGTCGACTTTTTGACACCATCGTTTTGTGGCTATGTGGTTGGACGGTTGCTCCTCGCTGAATGATACACTTTCCTTATTCATTTCTATGGGACTTCGTCTCATTGATGCTTATCCGATATTTTTACGTTTTCCTATACTATAACAGCAAATAAATATCGCCCGAAACTCATTGTTATCAAGACCTTCAACGATGATCCAATGAATCATTAATTACATTGAGATCATGATGGCAAATGTGATCTGCTTGCAATATATTTTATTCTATTATGTACATAATCAGAAAATTTAAAGTTCGTTTGTAAGAGCCTTAGAAATATTTAGAAATGCGAGGATTTTACAATCCGATTTGACCAATAAAAAGCACTTGCATGTAAACGGTCTACGTAAGGTTTTTATTAACCAGAATCGTGAAAGAATATTTTTGGGGGGTAATATGCTGCCGCAGCTCGTAATAGACCTTAATATCTATTCTGCATTTATTTAGATAGAATTTATAATGACAGTCATTATCCACATCAGTGTTGCTAACTGTTTCACTATCTAGTCTGTTAATGTTATTATCCCCGCAAGAAAGTTGGGGATATTGCGATTATCTTCGGTCTGTCCGTCCGTCACACTTTCTTTTGACATTAACTCCTGCACTTTTGGGTTTAGGTATAGGATGGTTGCATACCATCTGTAAGATTTTAGAATTTTGATTTTCAAAACTTGGGGCTCAGATGGATCGAATTTCTAAAATTGTGGATTTAAGCTTGCGAACCTTTATTTTTCATTCAATCTACTCAATTAGTTTCTTAATAGAAGCACTGCATACGATTTGTAGTTGGGCAATAAGGTTATATAAATTTACTTTGGGTAAGTGTTCCAACTACTTGCGGGTGTGTGAGAATCTTTGACGATTATGACAGTAGCTTTCTAATTACTTTTTTTTTCTTTTTATTATATTATTATTTTTTATTTATATCTTTGGGGGGGGGGGGGGGTAGAACCATGTCATTTTTTACAGGTGTAGCTTTATTTTATGATTTCTCTAAACTCTACCTTGTATTAAAAATAGAAATATTATGTTCAATCAAGAAAATGTGTCTCCGTAAAGATAAAGTTTGGTTCAGTTGGCTATACAGCATTATATAACGATCTCCATGAAAAAAATGAAAGATGAGAATTAATGATTAAACAAGACATGCTTGAAAAGATAAAGCGCTTTTGCTATACCATTACAGGAAAAAATAAGATGAAAAGACAATTCATCTGCAACAGCTTGCATAGTCAGACTTTTCCATTTATTATAAAGAATTTTTTTTATTATCATTATGTATAAACATAAAATTTATCCATTACAGGAAAACTACATGAAAAAATAAATCATCTGGAACACAGCTTGCAGAGTTATATGTTCCATTAAGTTTATTAGATATTGGAAGAAATTAGAGAAAATTAACATTTAACATGTTCAATATTCACTATTGATTATTATTTAAAATATGAAAACATTATTTAAAACGTTCTATAAGGAAAAAGGACCACCTTTAACATAGTTAAATACATATAATTAGTTTTCATATACTTCAAATAATGTTGTGATTTATACATTTCAAATACTTCTATTTATCATGACCATGTAATCAGGGAGGGGGGGGGGTGTAACTTGGCCTAAGTTTTGGTACAGACGTGCGGCCAGAACCTTTATGACCCTACCAATTCAGAATACATACCCATTTATATACTAGATGCTTCAAAATCAGACCCATTCATATACATATGCCTCAATACCAGACTTGTTCATATACTACATGCTTCGAAATCAGATCCATTCATATATTAAGGATTCTGTACTCAATATAACATTTACCAGTCTTTGTAACTGTTGTAAACTACTATGCATGGCATTGTATTGTGCATTCCTCCTACTATAAAAAGCCACATTTGGGACCCATTGATATACTATTTATTCTCAATTTACCACACTTTGATATAAATTTAAGGTTTTATATCCTACCCAGTCATATACTTGATGGCTCAAAAAGTGACCCATTCCAGCCGCACGTCCATATATTCTGTTATATAAGAAGTTACCCCTCTCCCCCGGATATTAAACAGCGATTGCAAAAACCCAAAGGTTGGTGAACTATGGGTCATTTACAGCCCCTTACCTATAATACTTGTAATAAGTACCCGGAAATTAAAAAAAATATTTGAATGGGAAGGCGGACCGCCCATCGATATACATCTAAGGCTTTCTTTCCTACCCAGTCATATACATGGCATCATACAAGGCAGGGACCTTTGACAATTGAATGTGTTTCACATTAATAAGTAAGAACTCGGTTACGGACTATATACAGTGAAGGATCGGATTTTTTTTTTGTTTTTGTTAAAATACATTTTGACTTATCAATCCGATTATACATCCGTATATTATCATTACCTCAGTCAGTAAAGATTTGCAAATTCTGTTGAAATAAATCAGAGTAGTGTTTCAGTTCCATCCGGTATAGCTGACCTTTGGTCCGTTTGCTTCAAATGCTTACAATGGATTTGATCACGAGAGTAATGGCGGAAGGTTAATTTAGACATGCGATGCGCATTGCATCATACGACAGAAATTTTTTTTTTTGAATTTTCTAAATTAAACGAGACCAGATTTTACCATAAAAACAAAATTTGCAAGATGGGCGTTTTAACTATGTGAGAACTGGGACTGTTCTTAAATCAGTACACGGAGACCATTAGATGTCTCATGTGTCTCTCGTTCATCAAACGATTTGTTTATACCGGAATTTCCTTGCTGTAACTGTTAATACACAAATGATTTTCCGATATTTGTGACGTTTGCATAAATAAAAACAAATTATTGTAAAGTAAGTTTAATTTAAAAAAGAACATCCGTAAAACAACATTTAAGGAATCTTTCCAGTCACTGAACTGCATCATACAGCTGTGAACAGTCCCCAGGTTTTTCTGTCAAAGGCGTTTTTCTTATACCAGCCAAATCCTATTGTTTTATCCAGCAACCATAAACTACATTTAACCTGCACCTCTGGAATATAACATATATACAACTATAACTTTATTGACCAATCAAGGACCCACTAGGGGCATGTTTTACAAAAAATAAAAATGTACACGTGTGGGGTCAATTTACAGTGGGCATACAAAAAATCATTTCTGCGATGTCTAATTTAAAACATCTGCTGTAGTTTGTTTACAGGGTGACAAAAATTTATGATAACCTCATGATCTTTTTAAAAATTCTTTTCAACCAAACTTGATTCATAACTCTTTTTATTGAAATGTATAATAAATTATAGAAGGGAAATATACTATACCTTTTCTCTGGTTTATTAATCCATTCAAATGTCTAGAATCTGGTCTCACTGTTACTGGTGACTGAAGTTCAGATGCATACAACTTACCTACGATGAAAATAACAATTTTTATTGTAATGAAATATCAATGTTTTTGACAGATATATATAATAACACACACGAACGCACATGCACTGACACACATATACGCAAGTATATAGTGGATTTGGCCGAGTGGTCTGGAAATAGTGCTAGGCGAATAGATGCCATAGTGTCTCAACGGTGTGAGTTGGAGAACCGCCAATGGCGGACAAAAATTTGACAGCATTAAAACCTTATTTTAAAAGTGTTGGGTTACTGTTCAGACGTATACAAGACAGCAAACTGAGCTCAAACAAATTAAATCGTAATATGATCCAAGTTAACAATGTTTAGTTCAGTAATATGCGGCCTTTAATTATTGGTAGTCGAACACACCTCACCAGTTGACTTCGAACTAGCATCACTGTTGAAAAGTTTTATAATAAGTATACACATACTGCCTTCAGTTTATTAGGGTGGAATGCCAGATTACCATACGAAGGCAAAATATCGCCCGAGACCTCGACTATGTCTCGGGCGATATTTTGTCTTCGTGTGGTAATCTGGCATACCACCCTCAACTGAAGACAGTATGTGTTATATTATATTGAATGCCAATTATCTTCCCATACGGAGACGGTTAAACTCATTTCCGGTGAGGAGGGTGGTATTCTCCATGTGGTATTCCTGTCGCTAAGGATGGAATACCACCCGTCCCAAGATGGGTGGAGCTTAGTGTAAGGTGGATTGAAATACTACATCTCTGTCTGTAAAGTATAATTTTAACTGATACCAACAGCATTAAATGATGACAACATTGTTCACAGAATACCCTACATGCACGTGACAAAAATATAGTCCGTTTTAAAAAGGAACCAGCTATTTTCATCGACAGAGAAGCTGTTGCAATTTTCTTTTTTTAAGATTGCAAATATTTTGGATCTCGGTTTGAAGATTTCGACAGCCATTTACAAGGTACAATAGGCCAATTCAAGTTGATATATTATCATCAGACCCTGCTAAAAGATGGCGGGTGGGAGGATTTTATTTTTTAATTTTTTTATCACATGAATCAAATTCTTTAGTAAACTCATGTTTGGTTAGGCCAATGTGCACGAAAATTTCTCGCTGTCTTTAGGTCCAGGATTGGGGACTTGTGGTCGATTTGTCTAGTCATTGTAATTCTATATGTCAATTCAAAAATTGTATAGGAAACAGACTCAAGAAATTTCCAAAATTCGCATTCCGTTAAAAATAAAATATAAGACGGCTGATTTTCCAGAGGCGGACGGGGATGGTAACCTATCAATTAATTTGCATTGGCCTTATCTTGTTTTGTATAGTCGCCGTCCATGAGGAATATTATGACAAATATCTCTCATCACAGTATTGGACATTAAAAAGCATGTAATTCTACTGGTATAACTCACAATATATAGAAGAAGTCTGTTGTGAAAGATTAAACTCTGGACATCCTCTGGGTCCTTCCGGATCATTCAGAACTGCCTTTTGGAGGTTTACTGGGTATCCTAATTTGGCTAAATGATCCTATAAATTGAAATGTGTATCCCTATACAATAGAATATTTTTGACCCATAGTCATGTCTCGATTATTACAGCCAACAATAAGCGTTTTAAGTTCAATGCCACTCGGCATAGATATTACACTTATTTTCAAAGTTTCTGTGTCTCTCATGTTTGACAATTTCTAGTTTTTAGGTATTACGGATGTTAAATCCGGTTATCAAACTTAAATCAATTTGGAATGTAGAAACTGACATAACTTCTTTTTCGAGTGGCTTTGCCTTTCAATGGGTTTATATTTTTATCTTTCCCCTCTTTTTGCATCTGAAACTCATCAGATTCTGGATTATATTGTTGCAGGCGTTTCGATTTTCAAATTTTTCCGCTTTAAACACTATACTAATTACATGAAATATGTACATATATTGCATTAAAATTTGTAACATAAAATACTGATCTGTATTAACAAATTAATTGGAACAGAAATTGCACTTATATTTCAAAATTTCTGTGTTTCGTATTTGACATTTTTCTAGTTTTAAGTGAATTCCATGTTATCAAATTTTAAACAATTTTGAACGTAGAACTTCTTTTTCGAGTAGCTTTGCCTTTCAATTGGTTTGCATCATAGAATATTTATCTGTGGATATGAAGTTTAATGATTTACCTTCACATCCGGGTAACTATAACGCTGGCTGAAATGGTCGTAGAAAGCTTTAGTGTTATCTAAACTGCACAATGATTCTATGGCATCTTGAACAGGTTTGGTTCTGAAATACAGAACAAAATTAAATTTATTTAGCACACTTGAGCATTTTTTTGTTTTAGTTTTTCATAACACGGAGGTTGGAGAGTTATCTTTTTTTGGAAGTTTTTTTTAAAGGCGCATAGAAAGCGGGAAGTGAAGTTACATTGTACTACACTCGTTCAACACCGTTTCTGTTTTTTAGGCCAAACAAATTAAAGGAGACGGTATGATTTCAGCCGTTATTTCAGCTGACATGAAAAATTAAAATTAAGATTTCAGATTCAACTTTGTATCATTTTTGTCGTATAATGATTTATCAATAATTGTAAAAAATAAACTCCTTCCCATGATGCACCAGCGACGTCATAAATCAACAATCGGCAATCCTCGGCATATTCCGCTACCCTTCATCAAGGATTTAAATAGTAGTTATACGTCCTTGCCTTCATCTAGTAGTATATAATCTGCCGAGGAGTGCCGAATGCTAAATCAAGAATTTGAAGAAAACTGAGTGTTTTCACAGTGGATTTTGGTCAAAACAACTATGAGCAACAACTTGCCCAAAAATATTTTTTAATATAATTTTGGTCTTACATTGATCAGTGAAATATATTTTTGGACAAGGTTGTTGCTCATATCAAAATTTTATATCAAAGCTTAAAAAATGAGTGAAATTTTGTGTTTTTCATTGATTTCTTCACAATTAGCCATTTTTGACAGCATATTGCAGCGATTACATAAACGTCTTGTTGACAACAAAACATGTTCCTTAAAATACAACATTTTAGCAGTACTTAATGATACCTGAGAGTACAAAAAATGTACTTTTCTCATAACTTTTTATTTTGGAATTCAAGGGGCCAAATCATACATTGTCCTTTGTTTGGTAGCGGTAACCTAACCCTGCCTAAAATTTTTATTAATCCCTTTTTTGTTTAGTATTTGAAATTTAAACAAAAATAATATTTATAGTTACTTTTTCTTTTACGGCCACATATTCTTATGTGATAAGATAACAGGAAAATAAAATATTTTCGTATCTACCATACCTGTCAAAACCAAAATCGAACAATTTTTACGTAATATTACAGCAGTCTTGACATTTGTTATAAAGTACCTGTCATTTTTCTCACAGCTGTTTAGCACTGTTCTTAAGTTATCTTGGATGGTTCTAATCCTGTTTCTAAAATTCTTTAATAACTGTATTTCCATGTTTTTTGCAGTCTGCCAAATAAAGATAACATATTTTGATATACACGTGCACTAATGTAACAGGGGCCGTAACAGCTTATTTCACAATTTTTTTTTTCATCACAAAGTGTAACACTTTTAAAACTAACTCTTTTTGCATGAAGTCTACAAATTTTAAATACGTGTGCACTATAATATTTTCATCGCAAGGTTTAACTCTTTTTGCATCTGTTATGATCGTCTGCTCTTCGGGCACCTTTACAGATGATGCTTTTCTGGACTTTAAGAACAGCATATTGTTTTTAGATTCTACACCAAGTTAGATTTCATTCGATACCTTATTGAACTAATGAGTATAATATACCTCCTGTATATCAATATCTGAACTGCTAGACTGTATAGCGCCAATTCAATCATGAATGAATATAAAGATATAATACAACATCTACAGAAGTCGTATCAAAAATACTTATAACCATCTATATACGAGGATCGTCTTTGAAAGATGCTCACAAAATACCTTACATAAATTAAATATTAAAAAAGAAGTATTTTGTGTGGTATTATGTGGCCACAGTGGGGATTATAGCGTGATGATAAAAAAAAAACCCTTGACTTGCAACAAAAAATCGCTGTTTGATGCAAAAATTCTATTCAATGACGATTGGACTCTAATTTAAGCTATATATATTAGAATTTACCTTCTGAATATTGCTGTGGTAGTCAGCAGCTTTTGCTATGATAACAGCCAAATCGTTGTGCTCTTTTTTGTCGGCTTCTGTCAGCTTATCGACACACTTAAACATGATATATTCTTGTAATTTCTGTTTTATGCTTGCACTTTCATCACAAATTTCTTTTTGCATCTTTTGTAGCCTGCGATCTCGTGATACAAGTTCTAGGTGGATCTTTCCATATTCCTAGATATTAAAATATAGGAATAAAAATATACACAATGACGTATGATACACAAATAAAAAAAGACAACATTAGCGTAAGACAAATTGTTGAACAATAATTTTTAAGAAGACGAAATTATTACTTATACAAGTAAATGTATGACAGGCACGATGTAACAACCAATTTACAATAGTTTTACTTCAAGTCGCACATACGTTGTTCTCATTCGAATTTACAACAATTTACCGAATAGGTTTTACTTACTTTCTGTGATTTGTCAAGTTTACTTAATACTTCCATATGCTCTTTGATCATGTCCAACAGATTGGCCCTTGTCCTCCGTTGAAAACATAGAAATGTCCCTTCAAACCTGTAAAGAAATTTAAAAGTAGTCCAAGTTTACTTAATGGCACACAGTAAAAAATTATAGAATACACATAATAATACCAAATTAGATGTGGTAGATTAATAGGTTCTCAAACGAGTTCAAAGTGAGCACTGAAAAATCTTCAACGAGTTTTTAAAATCACAGGCACTTGAATTCCGGACTCCCCTATTTCCCAAAATGCCCCCTCCTGTGATACCGGTATGGATATTAAGTGGAAATTACCACTTTGTTGGTGTTTAACAGCATTTCGTGTTACAATTGTCTCGTTGTTCTAGGTAGAGCTTTCGTTTGTTAAAAAAAACCTGCAAAGAACTTTCACTCACTCAAACAAAGTTTTGAATTGCATAATAGGACTACCAGTCAAATAATGAAACTGAACAATTCTGGGGTTTTCATTTAAACTTGAAAGGATTGGATGATAAATACACATTAGACTTTTACTCTAAATGGAAAACATTTTTAACCATTCAAAACAGGGACATTTTCATTGGCGGAAGAATTTTAATACATGCCTTGTAGTTTGTAAAATTTTCAAAAATATAATCTGATATAAAAGACAGAAAATGAAAGTGGACATGTGACAGAGTATTCTGGTCGTTTTAAACCATCTCCCCAGTACCCCCCAGCCTGTTATTGCCAGAATTCTATAACACCCCTGCTTACTAATTGTTCTCTCATGCATAACAGTTGATAAAGTCAAATATTCAAATTATCCTCGGCTTTATTTAAAAATATTAATGGAATGCGATGCAGCTGTATATAAAGTCCTTAATGTGTTTTTGTGTATATATCATCCTCCAAAGTCAGGGTTTTGTACCCCTGATATCACACAGTCATATTTTACGGGTCGGAAATGAACGATTTTCATTGGTTACTTTTCTAGGTCAAAAGAGAATCCATTTGCGTCGTAGGTAGAATTTTCTAGGTCACACACCAGGCGTCGATATGTTCGACCCGCAAAATATGAATGTGTGATTTCAGGGGTTTGTAGGAATGAACGTGGATACAAAATCCTGACTTGGGAGGATGGTATATAATTATATATATTCAGTTCTTTTTAATCACACACGAGTTTTAGCTGCAAAATTCGCTCTAAACTAATTTTCAATATTTTTCATTATGTTCATAGCATAACAGAAGCTGTGTTTCCACTTCGAGCGACAACTATTTCATTTAATCACATTCCCCAAATGTTGAAATTACTCAGTATATACTAGTAATTTAAACATAACCAGTTATGAATTAGAGAGATTAGAAGTCGTGTACATCAATAATGCCTCCTGTCAAGCAGGAACAAGCACTAAAATATACTCCTTTGATTTCTCCCTTTGAAAAATATATGAAACTTGCCAAATAGCAAAATTAATACTCACGTGTAATTTTTAAAGATTGTAGGTCGGCTTATTTTATTTCTGTCAATGTTGGTATTCATGTGGAGGGCACATGCCACGTTTGCTAAACAATATCCAAAATCTGTTAAGTCTGGAAAACCTAAAACATGATATAAACTAAAAAGTTAATTAACTCCTTATACGTTTACACGACTGTTTGATTGTTAGCATTATTCATGTTCATGTGCGTATCCCCCCCCCCTTCCCATATCCTTACAGACTTTAGAATACTTACCGCCAGTTCTGATATATTCCTGGTTTTTATGTATTTTTTTCAGCACATACAAAGGCAAAGGCATGCCATCAAGTTGTCCTGGTTTTCTGCAGTGCTCAACTAGTAGCCGACTATACCACTCCATTTTGTCAACACTAAAATAGAAAGACAACGATCTATAGAAAAAGAAGTGATACACAAAAATGTCTCGCCTGCTTATATCTATATTTGTATTGTAATATAATTTCATTACTTGTTTGTAACCTGTAATATTTATTGGAAGAGCTAGGCTATAGTCACGTGGTTCTGAAAGGTGATATTTTATAACACAATAAAAGTCAAAATCTTGTTCAACACGTGCTCCCATGAACACGTTGATCACGTTGCAATGCAGAAAAGATAGATTTCCGGTTGAAGGATAAATTACCATGTGTCATTTGCAAAACAGCCGTTTAGTGTTAAAGTGAGTTCAAGGTCAGGTGACATATATCGGACAGACGTATACATGTTTCAATGATAATACAGACCATATGCATTTGAGCTTTAACTTATAATTACTGAGAAACAGACTTGACATGAATCGTTGAACTGGGGTCAATTGTAAATGATATATGTCAGAAACTAAACAAAAAATATGCAGACCTACCACATATAGAACTTTAATGACAAATGGACCTAACCTGAAAACTAGACATGAATCACTGGACCATGAAAATTCAGTCAACCGTGAAAATAAAGTCAAGGTTTGGTGAAATATGTCAGCCTGACATGGTTATTCAATGGTGCATCTTCAAATGGAATACCATATGTCTAGGGATTCTACTTCCAAGGTAACTCACCTAATCATGAAAACTGGACGCAAATTTGACAAAGTCACTGAACCGTGGAAATGAGGTCAAAATCACTTGACATAACCCATGCAGGTGAAACGTTTGGATCACGAAGCATCTATGCACTAAATATGGTTTGTCTAGGTCTTGAAATATATAGCTTTTTCACAACTTGTTAACGGTGCAGCCACCGTGGCGTTCTCACTCCTTGAAAGTAACGCCTCTCTATCGAATTCAGCGACTTTCATCTCAGGCGAGACAATTAGTATATTCAGTTTTGTTAATTTAATTGAATTAGTTTTCCTTTTTTATCGTTATTAAATCTTGTTTTTATTTTATTATTTTTTTTATTTATATTCTTTTGTTGGGATGGGCTATTATTTTGGTCTCTATGTTTAAAATGGTTTTTGTGGTTCTAGTGAGGGCTTGCCATTTACCCAACGAACATTATAGCTAATAACTAAAGAAAGATCGATTGCAAAGCGGCACGCGGCCGGTCGCGCTTACGCTTTGCTTCCACTTACTTGCCGGTAAGTGGAAGCAAAACGTAAGCGCGACCGGCCGTGGGTTTCCGACGATGGTTCTTATACTATTTCCGAGATTGTCATCGATAAAATATTTAGTTCGGGCCGGTGATAGAGGTTGTCCTACACTTGTAATGGGTGGCAGAAATATTTATCACACCTGAAGGACACAGTGTGACTTTAAGAATAGTATTGGAAGTCCCGTCCCTTCACCTTTGCAGAACCTCTTGTCATGTACATGTATGGATTTGTTTCAAAATTCATTTCGTCATATCTTCTCTTTCATATTCCTCATTTTCGCTGGCCGATGATCCCCTTCTTCCCTTCTATGGTTTCATGGTAAGATGGCTTTGGCTAGAAAAGTCCGTTAACTCCTACCTCATCACTAAATTCAATAAGGCTTAAAAGGAATAACCAAAATTAGACAAGATAAGTTTTTTTTTCCGAGGATTTAATATCTTACAAACAGAATCAGTTTATGTACGTTTACTATAACATATCAAGTGGGTTCGGCAACTGGCGCATTGTCATGAAAATGTCTGTAAAATTTCAATTTACACAAAAATAACTATATACATACATTTGAAACTCTCTTTTCATCAGGTACAAATCTGGTACAACAATTGATTCTGGTATGTAATACATTTTGAATAAATTGGAAAACTCCACTGCTGCTGCAAACAGAGTTGCCGCAAACTGTAACTAACGTCGTCGTTACGGGGATTTATACCACCTAAGTCGACGTCGTATTGTGACGTTAACGTTATAATCGTTCAGAATGGACTAAACGTTTAAAAGAGGGCCAGTCAGCACGATGTATTTTTACCTAAGCATAAAACACATTTAAAAGAAGGGCTGATAACTCACAAACATGTTTAACCGAGGCCAAAATTCACAAGCTAGAAGTTGACTCGATATTTTTGGTGGCTGGCTTTTGTGTACTTGTTATATCGAATACCGTGCTTACATTGGATTTGTGGTATCTCTTATCAAACACTGTTGTTTATGGGCGATGTAGTCCTTGTCTTATATCTTTCGAGGGCGGAGTCACCCCCTAGATGTAATTTTTTTTTTCATTGTTTAATAATCCTATTTGGTTTTATCCCATTGATACTTATTCAGGGACGGATCCAGAATTTTTGAAAAGACGTGCGTAAAATTTAGAATTGATTTTTTTTGGTATGACGATTTTATGCTAAAAAATCTTGTATTTCCATAAAAAAAAATTTGGGCGATAAAGGGGCGTATGCTATTCCATATCCTCACATTTTCACTTATACATAATCATACCAGGACTAAATGAACACCGCCTTTATTCTTTTCTTTTCGAAACCCATTGTAATTTAAAATCCGTTCTCCGATATCTAATGAATCAAGTCAGTACGGCCTAATTTATTTATTTCATCAAACAAGTAAAACTCTTTAAAAGCCTTTAAACTGTGTTTTTACCACTAAACAAACATTCATGTGATTCATTTAATTGAATGGGGGGGAGGGGGTGACACGCTTTTGGGAATTGGGGAAAAGAATGATTTGGGGGAGGGGGGGTTTGAGGAAACAATTCTTAGGGAATTGGGAAAAAATGAACAAACAATTTAGGGTATTGGGAAAAGGGAGGACATATTTCAAGAAATTGGGGAAAAATCACAATCAATTTTTTTTCAAGTAATTGGGAAAATCGTGTTTTCATCTTGACGCGGCCGTACTTTGATTTGACCAGATGTAATATATGAATTGACGCCGGATGGATGAAATCGCTGTACACCATGTGATGGTAATCAAGAAAAAGCCTTCTTGCACATACAGTCTGGTTTGAATTGATTAGACCCCATTGTGTAACCGATCTCCGTGGTAAAATATTCACAAAAGAATAATTAAAGAAGACATGCTCGAGAAGCTATATATTCATGATATTGTAGCGCTATAGTCCCCATTACATGAAAAACTACATGAAAACATACTTTATCTGGAACTGTTTGTTGAATCATCTCAGCCTGTTCCATTCAACTTAAAAGACCTTTTTTATTATCATTTATGTATAAACATTTAAGATAAAAAGACACGAAAAAATAAATCATCTGGAAAGCTTGCGGACTTATTTATTTCATTCAATTTAATTGACTTTTTTTCTTAGAAGCAATTAGAGAGAAAAAATAACTTTCAATATTTTCAATATTCACTGTATTGATTATTATTTATAATATGAAAACATTCTCTTGGGAAAAAGGAACCACCTTAAACATAGTTAAATACGTATAATTAGTTTTCATATACTTCAAATAAAGATGTGATTTATACATTTCAATATTTCTATTTATCACGACCACGTAAACGACCGTATTAAACAGCGATAGCAAACACCCTAGTGAACTATGGATACCTTCGTTTATTTGCATAAAATCGACATTTTGATCGATTTATCCTTGTTTATAGCCCCTAACCTCTAATACAAGTTGTAATAAGTACCCGGAAATGAAAACAAAATGATTAAATTGTAATGTTTGAGTGGGGAGGCGGTCCAAACATTCTCTACGAGGCAGGGACCTTTGATAACAACTCTGTTTGTCACGGTTAATTTGTTGTGTTGTACAATGATAAATAAACACTTGGTCTTAATGTAATCATTACGGACTTGACAATGAACGAATTCAGTTGGGAAAGCGTTTTTTCTGTTGAGTTACCGCTCATAAAATTTTTATGGTGTTGACTTTTCAATCGGATTATAAAAATCCAATTTATAACAACGGTAATATTTACTTTTGTACAAGTTACAGTAGAAGTATATATCGTGCAATATAAGTGCAATAAAGGATATATAATGTTGTGACAGAAGTATTGATTTGACTTTTTTAAATAAATATTATATGAGAAAAAAATGTCACATACGATTGTAGCTCATTTGACTCCGACAAATTCACTGCCGAGAATACGAGCCGAGCAGGAACAGGTGTTAGAGGACAACTTTAGACGGAATAGGAATCCAAATGAATTTGACCTGACAATAATATCTGCTGAAGCTGGACTTCCTGACGATATAGTACAGGTAGGTCTTATGTACATGAGGGTTATGGAACAAACATTTGATTTGGTGGTGGGGGGGGGGGGGCTGAATTGCAGACTTTAAAATGTGGTGACAAAAGGCAGGATAAAAAATGAGATGGAAAAAGCCAGAGTTGAAAATTGAAAACAACATTGAATCTAATAGAATGTTTTTAAAACAAATTGCGCGTAATTGGTGGCCCCAAAGAGAGAGAGAGAGAGGGGGGAGGGGGGGCAATAAAACGAGATACCACACCACCTGAACCCCTCCCCCCACTTCTAAAGCAATGAAAGAAATAGTTTAGTTGGCAAGCTGGGATGGATTTACATGTGCAGGATATTTAATTACTGTGGTAAAATCAACAAATTATTAAAAAAAAAGGATTTATAGCTGCACTTGGAAAGGGGTGGGGGGGGGGGGGGGTAGAGAAAAGGGCTTATGACAGTCGAACTTATCCCAGCGTCAGACTGTGCACTATTACACTTAATAATGAACATAGATAACATGAATTTTTAAGTATTGATCTCAATTTATCTTTACTTATTTTAAATGTTTCCAGGTGGGCTGATCAATTTTAATTTCAGCTTTATTATTACCTTGTACGGTTTTAAAAAAATTTCAAGCTTCAATCAACCTGGTGACCTTTCTCCTTGATAAAATATTTTTTTATTGAAAAAGTATTATATGAAACTATCTCTTGGTTTTATGGACGTTTTTAAATCGTATTTCTACCAGTACCATTGCTTTTGTGTAAAAAAAAATAATTATTTTATTAAAAGGTTCACACGCTTTGAAATTCAGGATAACCATTTGATGCGAGACGAGAATAGTAGAATACACACGGATTTTTATGTCATAAACAGAAACTACAAAAGCAGATCTAATAATTTAATGCTTGATATTTTATTTATTTATTTTCATATGTACACAAGATCAAAGTAAAATGAAGACATCAAACGTTACATCTGCTGAAAAATACAGCCCTTCATTTTTGATAAAATCGACAGAATTAGGATAAATATCGTGACTAATTCTCGTCAGTAGCTAGACAATCGGTCTATAGATGAATTAATTATTATATTTAATTAATTGTAATAAATTTTATCAGTGTCTGATCTATTGTTCTCAGGAAGCAGGACACTGACTGTGATAATGTTAGGGTTTAATTAACATTCTCTGTCTTAATGATCTGGCGAGCGACCAACGTACATAACCATTCGTTATAATCAATAACATAATTCTGCATAATTAACAAAAAGCTTTTCTCTTTTATGATTATTCTCGGGGACATGGTTTATCATGATGTATCTTTATGATTTTTTTATCCAGTTTTATCCAGAAACTTTTATTTTACACAATGTAAAGTTCAATAAATCCCTGTTATATTTTTCCTGAAAGTTTCACCCAATTTTTCTAATCGCCTCTTTTACATGTATCCTTCTTCCCTTTTTTCACTTATCAAGATAGTTTACACTGTAACAACACGCATATTCAGACATATATATAACAACGGTGAACAAGTGGCCAATTTGTAATGTAAAAGAACACATGAACTTTGCTGTCACGTGATATTCAATTATAAATTGTGTTACTAAGACACCTGGGGAATGGATCTAGTATATTGCACCCCACTTCCCTGTCTCCATCTTTATCTCTGCAACACCCAACGACTTTCATTGTCAAATTAAAAAAAAATCATCATTTTATGAAAGAAATAAACGTACAATTTTATACGTGCAGCATAAACCAAATGTCCATACCTCGAGGTCCGTACACTTAATTCGTTCCCCGTGTGCCTGTGCTTAAGATTAACGAAAGACAGTTGTATAAGTGTAAATTTTAAAGTAGAATGGTGTGTGTATTTAATCATAAAAAAGGATGTCCATTATAGCCCCTTTGAGCTCAGAGGCCCCCATAATATTCCGCTTAATCGTAGTTTTTATTCTCTGTTCTTCTACTTTGTTCCGCTACATATGCAAATTTTACAGTTGAACAAATGTTAAACATTTTTTTTAATATTAAGATTTTATCTAATTACCGCCAAGTTATCGTTTAAAAGAACTACTCGACTGGTCTTTCATAGAGTAGACATACATTTGTAGAAATGAATATATGTAAATTCAAATGAGCCATATACTTAAAAACTAATTTAATAAATAGATGCATATTTATTCTGATATGTTTGATAATCTGAAATAAATGTATTTTTAAACAATTTTCTCTCTAAAAGTAAGGTGATATTGCACAAAATGTTGTTTTCAATCTCAATTCTCGTCTACGCGTTTTGTGTTATGGTTTTTTTAAGGTTCTCGGTAAAAGGTTAATTTTACTCATTAAACGCAATTTCTCGTATAAGCAAGGTTTCAGCTTATTTTGGGGTATTCTCTACTTTTTGTAATTTTTGGCACTAACAATTTTAGGTATTGTTCTGATTTACACCGTTTTTACACTCAACACTTCTCAAGTGAGAAACCACCTCGGTAGCGTCCTCGTCCTCGGCTGGGTTAAAACAAAGACTTTAGAACTTGTATTTGCTGATTCCCCGCGAAGCACGCAGCATTTAAGAATAGGGACAAATACTGGTCGGCTCGGAGTCAGAATAATAGGGGGTGACATGTCTTCCTGCGGACTATTACCCCGTGAGTTAGCAAGCGATAAAGCCGACTCAGTGTGTCGGTCTATATAATACAAAACAGGGTTCATATTCATATCATATCAACATGTTCTCGTCCTGATATGCATGTAATAATTGCCACTTCCGTCGACAGGATTTCCCGAAATCTTCATTTGGTGCACCTATATTTTTATCAAACTATATTTAAGTATACGCATCTTATTTAATCCCGAGGCTTCAAGTAGCCCCAGATAGAAATAAACTAATGAACTTGATAAGGTAATTTATTTATCAGCCAAGAAAATCGCCCCGTTTAGATTTTTTGTTTGTTTTGGTTGGGGTTTTAGGCCGTTTTCAGCACATTTGGCTATTTCGCGGCAGCAAGTTTTTATTGGTGGAGGAAGCCGGAGTACCTGGAGAGAACCACGGACCTTCGGTAGGAAAATTGTCAATTCTTGTTAATTTAGAACGGAGTCGAACACACCCCGCCACAGGTGAGATTCTAACTCGCAACCTCTGTGTTGACAGGCTAGTGATCATTAGTAGTCATGACGAACTACCTAGAACACCGTTTAGATAAATTATAATTCGTTTCATCTGTTTATCATAAATTAACAATCAAAGCCATATTAAACTCGGGTTAATATTTGCAATGCAAAGAACTGAAAAATTCTTCATATCACTATAACAACGAATAGAAAATTTGGGAATAGATCCCGGATACATGCAATCTTAATTGGTGGGTATCAAAATTGTAACATGAACAATATTTCAGATTAAATATAGAGAAAGGACTAGATGGTGGTATGCGATTAAAATGTACACTTTGGAAACAATGTAGCCATAAGCAGAGCTTTAGTACAATGTAGCAATGTCAGTAAACACTAGGGGCGCTACTGGGCGGAAACCACAGTTTGTTTACAGGTCCCAAAATAGGCTGTAAAAGGCTGTAAAGAAGCGGAATCCAGTTTTCAAATAACTTCCCCTACAACAGTTCTACCTGGCGTTTCCTGACATTGCTATACAATCTAGTATGTCTTAGAGAAAAATGATGCAGCTTAATTTCCAAATATAAGACAGTTCACGTTATCATTTGTCATATTTTGCCTACATTTACTTGTGAAAGGTCTAATTGTTAGAATTCTTTCAACCACCGGGAACAGTATCTCCATTCAAATCTCTAACTTTGAATTGAAATGCCACCGTCGTGTCTGTTTTTGACATCGCAACCAATATCTCATGCTCGTGACATTGGTGTTTTGATTAAAAAATGGCACATATTTCACAACAAAATATGAAATTATGTATTACATTTTAGGTTTCAAAAAGACGTTGAATTTGTGATGTAAATGAAATATTATATGACATCAATTTGAATCAGATATAATTTGTTTGAACAAATTTGCGTAGTGAATTCTTAATGTATAAAAATATTTTAATATAACAAACCTGAGAATTTAATTTCATTTATTTAAGCAGGTTTAGGATTTCTTTAATATAATTGCCCAATGAAATTTTCTATTAACTAGCGTCAAGATTTTATACAGTTACTGCATAACAAAAGACTCAACAGGCTTTCCGGGCTGTAATTGTCAGTTTCTCTTATTTATTACCAATATAAATGCTCAATAATTGTAAATTAATTGATGAGATGTTTCTGATCATGCTATTTTCCCTTTAATTTTTCTTTATTGGTCTAAATGTACATGTACATATAATTGTCGGTGCGTTACAGGTCTAAGTTAAATAATTGTGCCAAAATTTAATCAACAAATGAAAAGGACAAATATACCTAAGGAGCAATAAAAAAAACGTAATCCATTGGACAGACAAACCCGGGAAGACAAATGAACAACCACAAGTACAAAAAATAAACACAGAAAATTAAAATACAATGAACAACAGGAACTCCTATAAAAACCAGGAGTGAACCCAGGTGCTCCGGAAGGGTATTCAGTTCCTGCTCCGTATACGGCACCCGTAGTTCAACAAAATCAATCCTGGGGAAGTCACAAATCGGTGGAGGCACAGGAAAGGTAACGACAGTGGGAACAGGTCCAACATCATCTTAGATATTGGAACACTGTAATGGTCAATTAATTCGTGATGACGAACGTAAAATTTCCTAACTGATGACATCAACTTATCCCTGATAATATGCTTACTGTTAATTAACTAACCTTAACGAATGTACAAAAGGCACATACATGTCGAACAGTTGTTTCCTTTTTTTTCCCCTCAAAGAACCACATTTTATAAGGGAGAAAATTAAAAATTATTTAACTGGATTAAGGGAGATAACTTTTTAGTGTTCTCATTAAAATTATCTCCCCTAACTAGCATGGTTCAGAGAGATTGATTTGTGGTTTGCTTAACGTCCAGTGGCAAATATTTTATGCTTCTTCGGGACGAGAAACAGGTCAACAATTTATCAAACAATTCAAATAGGGATCGGGCAGGACACAGAGGGACCAATTTTGATTGCCAGTGTAAAAAGGTGGATGGATGGGTAGGATCGGGTAATTTAGCCTTCTGTAGCGGCATTAGCCTGCTCTTTTTCGAAAACTACAGAAGGGGTCTTTAGCCTGCAGGAGGTGACACATTCTCCAAACACGTTAACCGTTATGGTCCACGGTCAGGCTTTCCGTATTACGACCTGACAACACTTGTCGCCCCTATCTGCCACTTGGGGACGCGCTAGGCAGCTCTGTGGGGATAGCTCCCGTTAGCCATCACATGTGCCTAGTGCTTGAGAGAGAAAAATGTTCCCCATCATTCCATATCTTGCCGACGAATATTATAAATCTTTAGATGCCTTGGTTTTTTGTCTGATACATAAATCAAGAGGTGCAAAAGGGGGGGGGGGGGTGCAACGTTTTCGTTCTGTTAAAAATTAAAATTACCCGAAACTCCCAACTTTTGCTAAATAAGTTTTAAAGAATTTCATTTATTATGGACGCAAGCTTTTTTCTTTAAGTAATTTTTCATTAAGCACTGTAAAAATTTAATGTTTTGGGTGGAGAATGTATTTAACCCGTATTCACCTTTAAATTAAAAATTAATTAGTACTTTTTCGTTCAAGTGGCAATTATTTCGATACATTTATATTAAATATTTAAATGTCATCAAGGGCACATTCAGTTTGTATAGATAACCCTTCTACAAATGTTCGATTCATTGAAGATATTTTATATAACCCGCGATATCCCATATTTAAATGTAACATGTACGAGTTTTGAAACGGGGTAACATCGTTGAAAAATGTACGCTATGTAAACTCGTCCTTCAGTTCCATACTATAAATACAGATTTATTATAATCAATTTTGTAACCAAATACACATGTGAAAAACAAAATGATTCACGAATTAATTGACGGGTCTTCGTGTGTATTCGAATCGAAATTATGGTTTTAATTCAAACATGCAAGAGATATATGAAGCAAATATAAAATCTTAAACAAATAAACAAATTGTTATCATTTTATAAAATAGTTTTTTGGTTTAGCTCCTATGGTATGCTTGGCAAAGGTTTCTTTATATGTTTACTCTCTATAACATCAGTTTGTTGCTAAATGTTCTGTTTCTGTCAAAATACTAAAAAATACGACTTACCAATAGGAGAGTGACTAATCTGTAGGGAATAGGGGCATAGAAGTAATTTAACGCTGCAATAATGAGACTAGTTTAAGATTAATTTCTCCACTTCAGCGTATGGAAAATATTATAATCACATTCTTTTAAATATTCAGTTTAAAATTGAAAGATGAATTCATACGGAATAGTTATTAATTAAGCTAATATTTATACTAAAAAATCAGTGAGAATGACAAATTTTTCAACGTGGTTTTTCTTTTTGGTTGAAACCTCAAAATTTGCAGATTTTGTTATTTTGATTTTTTGATGAAGGCAGTGTTTTTTTGCTTTAAAATTGAGGTGAATACGAGAAGTCTTAATGTTTCCATTGTCAATGGCGTAATGTTTAACGTATGTTTTTTGCTTATATATACATAACTTTCAATTTGCCCAAGTTATAGATCTAGAACACTTAGTATAATTGACAATTCTCTTCTAATTTTCTACATGAGAATAGACAGAAATTGCATCAATTTAAGTGAGGCATGACAAAATGTACACATACCGACAGAATCAATTAGTCTGTACTTACTACAGTGCTATTTTGTCTTTCAGAAATGGTATCAACACAGATTGGCATGCTGGAGACAAGAGCAAGGACTTCCTGCAAATAGTATTCTATTGTAAATGATATCCCATGTCCCTATAGAGGTAAGATATGGGATAGGAGAAATATCTCCTCAAGAGACTACAGAGACATGAGACGGCAACAGTCGGAAGGAGCGACTGTTCAGATGGGATAGACTTGCTCACATTCCTTTCCAATTTAATATATTATATTTTTTATATTAAATTATGAAAATGCTTTGAGAGAGTCAAATATGCAGAGGATACAGCACGTTGAAAGTGGAAACAGCTGGATAGTTATCTGTTAATCTGATGGTTAAACAATACTAGTCAGAGAGATCTAATCAAATATACAGGGACTTGAAACAAGTCTACACATAGGGGTAACTTCCATAAGCAGTATATATCAGTATATACAGACGTGCCACTGGCAAGGGTCATTTTCCAATCTGTCATGATTGGGCCTGATAGGGTCACTTAATTTAATCCTTCCCGATTCTGTTCCAGTGACAAGTGATATTTAGGTCAGTCTGTGGCTATAAGCTGTCAAATTCTAGTAAACTGTAGACATGATGCTATCAATGAAGCACATACCAATCAAGAGTTTTACAACACCTTACGCTCAAAAGTGAGAGAAATGTGTACAATTCATACCGATATCTGTTGAAATTTTGTTAGCCTTTTGACATCTGATTACCACTCATCATGTATTGATGCATTTTATTGTCCCTTGTGGGCCCTTAATTGGTAATAAACTGATTTGATTTGATTTTTTGTATTATTTATTGAGTTTTCACTGACTTAAATGTATTGACATTGTCAGTGGGAACGTATTCAGACGGTATTGTTGAAATGGTATATAAATCATTGAGTGGCAAATCATAATGTATAAAGGATGGAATTATCAGGCATTTTTAAATAACCAGTGTAACTATAAACCTCGGTGGAAACTTTCAGAAAATCAATTGTAATTTACCATATGGAACGGTCATAATTTGTGTACCTAACTTTATGAATGTGTCAGGTTTTTCAGTTTCTTCAGTATATCAACGGGTGTATTCCCGAAAACCAATCAACACTTCTGTACCAAAATATACTCTAAGTCACCCCCTGTGAACTTTCCGAGTGCCCACCTAATTAAGTGACAATTAATGTGTCGGTGTGAAATAATAATGTATCCATCAATCCCTTGTCCGACTCCATGTAAAATAAATTAAACAGCAAGATATCTGCAGATAATAGACGAAATATCATTTGAAAATTTTGAACCGCAAACTCCACCCACACCAAGAATTACAGTATTTACTCCCGCCTATATTAGATTGACAAGGAAGGCGTCTGAAGTAAACCTCTCTCCATAATCGACCATCAATAATGACACCTGTCAATATTTAGTATGGAAAAGATTAAACAAAAAACGAACTTTGTCGATTTAGATCGTTTGTTTAACTAATTTTAGTGATGACTATTTTTTTTTTTTTTTTTTTTTTTTTTTTTTTTTTTTTTCATGTGCATTCATTTTATATTACTCTCTAGACAAAAGTATATATAACCTCTATAGATCCGATTCCACTGCCTGTGAGCGAACTGACGGATTGCTTGGGATATCTTATCTCTATATAGTACATGTGTTAATCATTTAGAATAGTATTCTATTGTAAATGATATCCCATGTCCCTATAGAGGTAAGATATGGGATAGGAGAAATATCTCCTCTAGAACTAGAAACATAGGATTTGATAAACTACCTTCGCCGCTACAAACCCCAAAATCCTAATTCTGTCAATACTCACTTCACCCCCTTAAAAAGTAAAGTTCAAGAAACAATGACCAATATATAATCTCATTAATTTTGATTACTTTCCCATATCTGCCAAAGTGTCACGGAATACGGGGTATTTCCTCCTGTGAAGGCTCAAAACTAGAATTTTTGCAGTCCACAATTTACAACGAAAAAAATCAATAACTAGTGCATTGGGGTTTTTTTCATAAAAGGGCCAGAAAAACTTGTTAATGATGAATTTTAAGGGCCCTGTTATGGATTTTTTTGTTGCTGAATATTATTTCACATGTGAAATCACCAATGGCCATCTTGAAATGTTGTAATGGTATATGCTCTCATACCTATAAAATTCTTCAACATTTCAATTAGACAATTATCATGTTACTCGATGAACAAAAAATGAAAATGTAAACCATGAATTTAATTCATTAGAACTTATAACAGGTAGTGTAGCGGGCTGAAATTATCCATACAGATCGATCCCTTGTGAGAAAAGTCTGACATATTGACATTTGTCAAACGATGACAGAGAAGAAAAATGGACCACATGTTTGAAGATTTCAAAACCAATAAATCCATAGTTTCTTATATCGGTCTGTGTATGTATAGGACACACTATTGCTTGTACAATACTCAAAATAAACACATATGTCAAAACTAAGACATTTATTTGTTTTGACTGAAACTTCCAGTCTCATAATAACCCATATGTCTAAAATTAATACCATACCAAGTGTAAATAAAACTACGCGAAATTGATGCGATCTGTCAAAAGATACCAACTGAATATAAAGCAGACCCTTTCAAGTCATACACCTGCACTTTGGTTCGTGTGAATGCAAACACAAGTTCTCCTGACATTATTTATTTAACACATCAAGCATATCAAAACAAAGATCAGATGGATGGCATATTGACACAAAACATGTAAAATTCCGAATTCTATGACAATTTAACTTTCTTGAAAAAAAAAATACATTTTCTTCTTCATTTGTTTTATTTATTTACCTATTCTGAATTTTTACATGAGTATTGTTAAAAAGTAAAAAGGCAATTATTTGGAGATCAATACTTTTAAATAAAAATACATCTAACTACACATGCTCGTCATGCTCTTCAAAAAACACATATATTCATACAAAACTACAAAAATCCATTAAGATTTCTAACAAATATTAATTGTCCTGAATCATTTAAATGTACAACATCTCTTAAATCTGATGATGAAATATTTGACTGATCAATATATAAATGCCTACCCTTCTTACAAAGTTCTTTTATTACACCATTCAATTTTTTAATTCTCACATTGATAACATCATTTTTTGTGTAGATACATCCAGAGAAAATAAATGCAAATTTTTTTACCTTCTGCAACTCAGAGACAAGATGAAAAATAGTCTTTAAATCTCTCACAGCATTTTGTAGTTGAACTGTTTCAGGCTTTGCATATTTATTAACATTGTTTGTTCCACAGTGGAAGATAACCACAAAACTTGTTGAATGCTTGAAAAATTCTTCTAACGAAAAATAGCAATCTAGAATTTTACCTCCGCTGATTGAGATAACATGAACATTTTTTTGTGCAGTGTTAACAAAATTAACTATGGAGTCACCTATCAATAAAACTGGAACAGATTTTTTATGAAGTAAGCTATAATTTTCAATTTTTTTATTATCTCCATCAAAGGAAAAATTTGCAGCAAGCAGATCCCATTGCAAGCCCTTCTTATCACAAAGAAAACCCTTTTTTGAGGGGTAACGCAAAACACCGGTATCCCCTGTAAATCCGATAGGGACGACCTGATGGGCCTGTGCTAAAACTGTAGGAAACCAGGACTGAACAGGTGTAATGTCTGGAAAAACCAAAGTGCAATTAATTCTTTCCTGTAAAATAAAATTTACTACAATGGGAATCAAACAGAAAGGAGGAAATGCGTAGTATTTTTCCCCTTCCTTATATTCTTGCGCAAAGGCGTCCACTCCCGATGAAGCGGGTGTAGGAAAAGGTGTAAAATGAGGTAAAGAGTTACCATCTTCATCTAACATTGCATTACTATCAATAGAAAACATATCCACTGTATGTGGGCCAAACAAATACTGTAAATACCACCACGTTCGCTTAGTAATTGATGCATCTGACTTTGATAAACTTCTGGAGGGTCCGTCAGACGGATTTTCAGATGTATGAACGTAAGAGACTGACAGATTAATATTCAAATTAAATGTCAAATGAAAAATGTCTTTCAAAATTTTGTTCAATTCATCGTTTTTAGAATACTGGTTATTCCAAGCGAAAACAAGGGCCTTGTTATCTACTCTAGCATTGATTCTTGAATTTTTAATCTTGTCACCTAATGACATAATAGCATTCTTCAAGGCTAAGGCTTCTTTTATCATTATGTGTTCACCCTTTATTTCATCACTCCAGTAATCTGAAAATGTTTGAGTTCGCCCATTACTGATAAATGATACGCCCCATTTAAAATCGGAAGCATCAGAAAAAAGAGACAAAACATGATGTCTTTCTGCCATCCAAGGGAGCGGCTCTTTCCAATTATCTAAAAATTTCCAATGACTAACTTCTTCCTTAAGATTTGAGTCAATTTGAATTGACATTGAGCTTTTAGCAGCTTTAGATATGGCCCTGTTACAAACTGCCGTATAAAGTTTTGCCCCTGGGATAGCTAAAGACATCGAGATGCACATGCCAGTAAATCTTTGAATCAATGAAATTGGACATGAAGTACATTTTAAAATTGTTTCCCTTAACATTGCAAATTTCTGTTTTCTTTGTTCTGTAATAAAAAATGACATAGAAATAGTATCGATAATCATACCTAAAAATGTTAATGACTGCTTTGGCATGAAGCTAGATTTGTCTATGTTCAAAAAATACCCCAAACTGACAAAAAATTTAACAGCATATCTTATGGCAATATGTGATCTCATTAAAGGGTTATCAAGGTCACCAGAGAGATTACCATGAAACTCTTCAATTAATCTGTCATCAATATATAATAAACAAGAAATAGACTTTCGTCTAAGAAATGAAATTCCCTGTAAATTTAGCGTATGGTATACAAAAGCTGAGTTTTTCCAACCAAATGGGAGAGTATTACAACAGAAATAATACCCTCCCCACTCAAACCCAAGTAAATGTCTTGAAGATTCAGTAACGAATACATTGTCATATCCAGATTTGTCGTCTAACTTAGTCAAAAATGAGCCCTTTCCCACAGTTTTTGGAACATCCATTAAAGTGTCAAGATTAAAAGGTGTATCCTTCATGAATGAGTTGAGATACATCAGGTTAATGCACAACCGAGGTTTTGTAGGTTCTATAGTAATCGGTGATACGATATGCGGCGGTCGTGTTTCTCCAACTTTTCCCAATAATGTAATAGCTCCAGATTGTAAACGAGAAGTTATTTCATCGTTAATGAAATCAACGTGGTCTTGACAGTTTGCTGCATTGCTGAAATGCCGTGGTGGTGGATAAGCATCATCATATTGTACACCCCAAAACGTGCCTTTAAATGGCTGCATAAAATCATGAATGTCTACATAATTATTAACCCACTTTAACACTTCATTATTGCTTTGCTCGATTATCTTACACCACAAATCAGAATTATTATGAATACTACCCGCAATGAAATGACATGGATCGGGGAAAACCATTTCTTCTTCTAGATTAAAGTCTAAAACATCTCTTTCAGGATCAAACACTAAATCACCAGTTTTAATAATTTCTTTGTTCATATTTACATGCTCGGTTCTACTGCTCCGTTTTACAACATCATACGGTTTGAAGGTGTCACAAAATTCCCATACACGTGGCTTAAAAGGACAGTGCTCATCTTCAGCCTACAAAATTTATAAAACTGTTACTTTCTTGGGCAATCTACCCTAAAATGACTAACATCTCCACACTTAAAACAACCGGAATAGTTCTGGGGTATTTTCCTAGCAGCAGTAGGCCTCCTAACATTTACATTACGATATGGCGAGACAGCTTGGACCGAGCGTGCAGGTTGCATAAAGGATTGTGCCAATTGTAACATGTTAACAAACTGCTGCATCTGATCATTCTCTGTTTTTTTCTGATTTGATGTAGTTTGATTACTATGTTGACTTTCATCTGAGACCTTTTCTTTGTCACTACCATGAACTTTTAGGAATTTTTGCTCTTTCTCATATATCTTTGTTTCAGCGGGAGACGACAGTAACGAGGTGACCAGAAAACCAATTCTATCATGATTTTTATGACACAAAAATCTCTGTAATACCATGGAGTACAACTCCCTATTACTATCATTTACTCTTCTAGCTACTTCGTCCAAGTGCATAAGTTTAAGCTGAAGGGTATCCACGTTAATTTCAGAGGAACGTGCTGCATATTCTTTGACCTCTCGAAGGGCTTGGGCAACCACATCAACATTCAAACTTTTTTTCAGGTTTTCTATCTCCAACAACAGATCTTGATTCTGTAATGGGATAAATATTACCAAAATCAGTCAACAATTTTCCTCAAATTTTGAATTTGATTTATATTTTCAAGCACATTAGGGGGAAGGTTTTCACTCATATTGGATAATGCCTTTGCAGATGTTATCTTGTCACATAACGCGTTAGGAGCAGTGTAATGATTTAACATAACGTCCGATTTCCAGCCTACATGCGACTTAATTAATTCATTACTGATTCCTAACCAAGTTAATGTTAAAGCACACCCACTTCTAGTACTATGTGGAGTTTCACCATCCCACAAATCAAGATCTTTTAAATACAACTTTAATCTCGCATTAGCTGCTGATGATGAAAATGGTTCGTCGAAAACCTCATTTTGAGAAGGGGCCAACGGACGAAAGAAATAACCACCTTTTAACATAATTTCATGTTTTTTGCAGAACATTACATATTTTTCAATCTCACGGTATGGGCAGATTTCTACATTATTCGACGGAAACACAAACGCTACTCTGGGGTCTCGAATATCTATGGTTTTCCCAGTTACCAGGCACAATATGATTCCTTCATTATTTGGTAACCATTTAATCTGATCCGTCAAGACTGATCCTAGATCCCCTGCGCGATCCCCCGTAAATGCAATCACTTTAAAGAAAGTCATGTCACGTATCAAAATGTATTGCTGAAAAGGCGTTAATCTATTATCCGATAACTTATAAGAAATGTACCGTGACAATAATATAAGTTTATTGGAAAATAAAGGGACTGCCCTTTTAGGAGATGCCACAGCCAAAGATTGTTCTAATCTAATAGCAGACAAATATCGTTTTATTAACGGGGCAGCTGCTGGATTTCCTAGTCCTAACACATCGTTCCAATCACTCCCTCTGCCATGGTCCCTAAAGATTGCACGAATTTGGCCAATTAAGCTATCAACCGAACCAGCAGAGAGTCTACATGGGCACCCGCACTCAAACTTTCCCTTCTTCCCTTTATTCTCGCATTGTTTTATGTGAATTTGCGTTTTTCCGCTTGTATCTTTCACCACTAAAAACCTACGTATATCCGATGGTAGAGCGTCATCTAATTTTCTTTTTGGATCTAAGTCTTGCAGAAAGTTCACAAGATTATAACGTAAACTATCTTTTTGCTTTGAATATTTTGTACTTTGAAGAAGAGATTCCAATTCTGATATTCTATCATTTATAATATCCGTAGTCTGGTCAAGCGAATTGTCACATGTAGACTGAAAATATTATAAATTATTATGAAATTCACGTGCAAAGTTAACCAACGGCGTAAATGTAATTATTGTAATTTTCTAAAGAAGAAAATAATGAAATGATCAATATGCTAAAATTTAATAAATCGACTTCTCTAAAAATTATAATTTATAAAAGTTTAGATTATGTACATATTAGATTATGTCGACACATTCATCCCTATGAGACACTTTACGGCAATAATTAATATGATTAAACATTTTAAATAACACTTAATTGATTTCCGTTATAGCCTGATTCATTTAAAATCAAAGCCAGATTGACATATTTCTCATAAATTTCTTTATACACCAGGTGTCTATTCTCTTACCCAACTTTTTTGACTTGTCATCAATATCACATGACTTGTAAACAAACACCAGTAATTTGTCACCACATTAAACAATTTAACCATTTGTTCATAAGAACAAAATTGCCTAAACCACAGTTACTACCACTGTGACATATTCTTTACTTTTCATAGACTTGAATAACTACTCAGTTGTCAGCCCTTTTTTTTTTTTTTTTTTTTTTTTTTTTTTTTTTTTTTTTTTTTTTGACCATTTGTTCGAGCTGGAACAAAAGTGCCTAAAAACCCCAGTTTTCCACTATGACTTCAAACAATTATGCATTATCACTATGCTACTACCATCAAGTCTATAGAATTTACGTCAGTTTCCAATAATTTTAGCAATTTTGACCATTTGTTCAACAAGAACAAAAGTACCTAAACACCACAGTTCCTGTTCTGTAAGCATGCCCACTGTGGATTTCACCCAAAAGCATTATAACTCAATTATTGAATTTAAAAGGCGCTCTGCATTTTTGAATCTATAGATTCACAGACACACCTGTTCAGGTTCTCCCTGATACCAAATAGCAAAAAAATGACTCGCTGACAACTACTCTATGTAACATATACATGTTTTAACCTTTATAATGCCATAAATTTGGAACCTGACGATGGTGACAAAAAATTTTTAAAACTATACTAAACAAGCTTACCGAACAAGGCACATTTGGTTTTTCACTTTGTTTTTTATTCTTTTTCCTTGGAGGCTCTTGCTCCTCTAATCCATCTTCATTTGCAATTTGTATCCCAATATGGGCAACCTTTACATAGTCTGATCTATCAAAATCCTTATTTATCATTTTCTTCAGCTCATCTATTTGGATCCCTAAACTCTTCTCAATTCTAAGTTTTAAAGTATCTACATCTATAGTTCTTAAATCCTCATTTTCCTTGAAGCTATTTAATTGATCATAATGTTCATCCGCATTAAATCTCATAATCAGACTTAATATCATCTTTGGATTAAACTTTAAATCCCTTTCCAATAACATTTTGGCAATTAACAGATAACTCCGCGCGACTACTAAATTATTAATATTTATCAACCTCTGATGATTACTGACCACTGCCTGTGAGCGAACTGACGGATTGCTTGGGATATCTTATCTCTATATAGTACATGTGTTAATCATTTAGAATAGTGGATCCGTCAAAGACTAATATTTTTGTCTCTTTAAAAAAAGTCAAAATATACTGACAAAAATGTTTTTGCAAACTGCTCACGCGATAAATACGCCGACCACTGTAATGATTTCTTTGCTTCTCCATATATACATGTGCATAGTCAGTTTTGCGTATTAAGAAAATTATAAATGGTAATCACTTCAATGTAAACGAGAACTTTTAATGTTGTTTTTTATCAGTTATAATATGTTTGTAACATTAGTCAAGTTTTCTCCCGTATCAAAATGAACAAAGGGAGATAACAAAATAGCCTCTCTTTCGCCACATATACCAAAGGGAGATAATTACAGTTGTCTCCCCTGGGTAATTTTGTAAAGGGGCTAATTAAACATTGTTTTTTCATTATTGTAAAGCAGTATTTTCTTCTATTTATTGTCGTAAAAATGGCAGGGATTTTTTGAGCAATACATCAAAATATTTTATGACTTACTATTTATGTATACATTTAGTGAGTTTATGGTTGTGAGTGCTTGTTTACTTTAATCCTATAAGGGATTTTATTCATGTTACTGTCCTGGCAGAATTTTCACATGAAAAAATAAAGTACACGCTGTTTTGGGACATTTTGTTTAAAATATTAATATAACAATGCAATTTTATGCGTCAACAGACCAAGACCAATAAATAAATAATAATCTTTAGAATTAGGAAATATTAATATTTCATTCTCCTCATTTACACATTTTCTGTTAATTTCCAAAAACAAATAAATGGCTATTATGAAAAATGTGCAATAATTACATGTATTATTAAATTTATATGTTATTAATGTAAGTTAATTTTTTTTCAAAATTGTTTGTTAGGAAAATGGTGTGATGCTTCAACTCACATTTAATATTAATGATTGCAAAAAAGGAAATAAAATTAAACAGAATACTTTAGATTAAAATGTCGTTGTGCAAGACGTAAGTAAAAATCATGCTTGTGATTTCGAACATGCAAACATGTGTTTTCTATTGATTAGTGTTTTACAAAATGTAAGAAATCTAACTTGTTCAAGGACAGGTCAATATCAAGTGATTTGTATTGCTTTGTGTTAGTATTTGAAGTTGTTATTAAAAATGTTAGAAAAATGATTTTCAGTATTTTTTATTTTGAACTTACTTTATAATATAGGCAAGCAAAAAAAATCAGTTCCGACGTACATGTATTTATTAACTGGCCGTCTTTTCGTGTACATGTATTAGCCTTCAGTAAGAAAATTCTAAAACCCTTTTGCCCTTTTAATTTTGCATGTGTGATACGAGTTCGCAATAAATAAATGATTTGAAGGTTACTAATAATTCATAATTATATTGGTTTATACAAATGTTTTCACTTTGAAGATTAGCTCTATTGTCGTATGTCATTAAAGCAGACGAATACTAGTAACTGTTGTTGCTGAGTATTTTGCCAAAACGACATTGGTAAATGAGAAGATATAGATGTCATTCATTTACAACTTACAATGATATTACTACACTGCTACATGTATCTGTTGTTTGTATATGCAAAGAATATCAGAGACCTGGATTTTAGCAAAATAAAAAGACAGGATCACTTTAGGTGTAAAAAAATGCAGGACTTGAGTCTATCTGGATTTTTTATGGTTTAAATGAAAACAAAAATGTAGGTCTCATTTGCGGCCGAAAAAAAAACCATCACCAAAATTTCCCTTAACATCCTCGCAAATAGTGTCGACAGGGCGTCGTAAATTTGATCCCTGAAATGTTCATCCCGCACTTGAATCGAACCAGGGACCTCTGGCTTCTTAGTTCGATGCGCTAACCACTACACCACGGCGCCCAAAATCAATCCCAATCTGTATTTCTTATGGGGGACCATTGTGGTAAAATATTAAGGATACATTCAACAGAACAAAAATAAGTTAGTGGAAACCTGTCTCCGGACGCGGACGCCAACAGGCTCATACCATAATACATTTGTACCTCCGCAACAATATTGCTAGAAACGCTGAATGTGGCTTGAAACTAAATCATATGGATTCGAATTTATGGATGTATAAGCATTTTGGTTGTATGCAATACATCAAATTAAAACAACAGATGATATTAAATATGCATATAGTGAAATATTTTCTATTCTGGTCGATCAAAAAACTTTTTCATGGAACATTTTAAAATCATTGAAAAATAACAAAATTATACGGGACCTTATAATCTGGGTTAAGTAGAGAGTAAACAAAAAGAATTCACTTGAAGTACGGTACAAAAAAATCAATTATACAAAATAAAGATTTCAGTTCTCAAATTATAATACAAATAAAATGGTTATTGAAAATCAATTGTCAGGGTTATTAACTACAGTGTTGTAAATGATCTTGTCCATTATCTGTGACCAATATAAATAATACAGCAATACTGAACAAAGGGACCGTGTGTTATTCCGTGAGGATTAGTGAGAAATGTCCCATTGGCTTGTCCGATACTGCTTGCAGTTACCCGAGATAATAACTAAATTAGCAAGGATATCAAAGCGTTGCCAGTAAATATGCAACCATCAAATCCACAACAGTAAAATACAATTCAGTTATCTCCTAAATCTTGTCTAGCACCTGTGCTTATAACAAGTGGCGATTACATTTACCTGTTCGCATAAAACTCAAATTATCGGGATAAAATGGTTTTTATACATCAACATATATTTCATATTGTTTGTGTTCTCATTAAAATTATCTGCCCGAAGTAGGATGCGGTTCAGAGAGAGAAGTGCATGTTTTATATAAGCTATATGAGTATGCAAAGCATCTGTAACAAGACAAGTTTGTTTTAGTCATACAAGTCGTGGAAAACATACACTTAGTCCTTGAAGAATAAAATAGAACAGTAAAACTAGCCATTGGAAAACCTATTTTACCAAATCCAGGGTAGAACATCACAATAGGAAATTTTACTAGGTTGCTAACTGGAAACACAGTTGGCATAGATCTTTGACATACTTCCTTTGGTCATGGCCACCACCTGGTTGTCTGAAGAAAATATATCCATAAATGACTTAAACAAAATTTGTTTTGTTAGTTAATTATGGACAATACTTGTATCATTTCAAAATTTTCTTCAAAACTGTAAACCGTAATGGGCGACATGTTTAGAGAATGCTACATCGTATTGTAGGTTGCCAAAAAAAGGGCAGGTTGCTGAAGTTTCTACGCTATCTACATTCACTTTCACCAATGCATTAACAGTCAAAATATTTTGGTCCATTGTTTCCCCATCTTTCTCCATTTCTGGATTGCAGACCATTATAATCAGGGCCGTAAATTGCTCCCCCCCCCTCCCCCGGCCTGGAGGAGGCAGTAAACCAGGCGGAGGTCTGAATATCGACCAAAGAATAGGAAAGCAATAAGAAATACGGGGAAAGTCAATAAGACAAAAATCCAAAGTAAACACAACTACGCAGAAACAACCAAAATAATAAAAAGTTATCATAACAAGACAACACAAAAACTAAAGTTTGTATATATGGATTTTCTGAAAAAATAAATGAAAATAAAGGAAAATAATATAAGCTATTCATTAAACCAACACCAACTGAATATCCTGTGATACTTTCAACCAACATTATTGGAAGTGAAAAAGCTGAAATCAGCATTAAAACTGAAGAAAATCATGACTGACAGAAGATAACACATCTTAACAATAATGATATAGGTGAAGGACACACAGCATCAAGGCATAGTGTAAAAGTTTGAGTTTGAAAATGGCATGGTGTATTCACTGACCTCAAAGTGGGATTATGACTTCGGTCTTGCTGATTTATTTTATTTATCGTCATTTTACTGATAACATGATAATTTTCCTACGTGTGTTCATGCCTAATTCATTCTGTATTGTCAGTTTTGAGGTTGTGTTTTGTATGGTGTATAAACTGTAATGTCACACTAACATTCTCAATCAGAGTATCTGTATTACTCATTGTGTGATGTTTTTAAAACCATAATCCTAAAAGACAAAAATTGCAACTTTTCGATGTCAAAGATCAGCTTTCATACCAGCAAAACAAGATACCACAAAAGAGTTGAAAAAAATATTGTAACATTAAGATGAAGAGCAAGAATAAAATAACTTAATTTTTTTCAACAACCATCAAACCATACATTGTCAGAAAATATACATTTTGCTTGTACTTGCCACAAAACAGGTAAAAAATGTAAACCTCACATTTCTACCTGTTTCTAAGGCTTGTGCAAATAAGATTATATTTATCTACAATGTACATATGGTGACTTTTAGATAAAGAGCAAGAATAAAATCACTTAATTTTTTTCAACAACCATCTAACCACACATCTTCAAACCAAAAGGTTTGCAAGGATAACTTGTCGATTAAATCTGAAAATCATGTCAAAATTATCCAAACATGATTGTAATTCTGAGATTCACTTCATTGTGAAAATTGAAATTCTTTTGTCATAATCATGTAGATACATATATCTGTTGGAGAAATCAATAACAAAAACTAAAAGATAAAAATATATACTTGTATTCCCCAAAAATTTAAGTGACAAATTCAAATCATGAGTTATATAAATGAAGAAACCAGACATTAAGATTTGAATTCAAATGAAACAATTATAAGCAAATGATAAAAATACTCATTAACTGTTAATTCAGGAATGAATGTAATTGGAAGAATATCACAATAATTTAAACTTTATTTCAATTTTTGCTTTTAGTATCCTATTGATAAAATAATTAAGGACTGACTAATTTGTTTTTGTCCATGAAGAAATTAACTCAATTACAGGGTACCAACTGAATAACCCATGTACCTGGTTATTTATTTAAGTGTGCAACACATGCATTGGAGTTATATCAAATAAAGTACATGTATAACAAAATTAAAGTCAAACCTTAGAGTTTAAAGGTGAATGTTAAGGCTTAAAAGGATTTAATGATACTACAGTAGAAAAAGATAAACTACAGTGCAATTCTTAGTACACGCAAGTTGTTTCCCATTACAGAGTTATCTGCCCTTTGGGGGTGGCTTTGTCATTTTTCTGAAAAAATATTTTTCCTTCCTAACAATATCCTCCACACACATTACTCATAGTATTGTATATATTTTCCACATATTTCAATGTCTGATGAAGGACTTCCCATATTCAATATTTTTAGAAAAAATTAAAAGTCGTTTTTGCCATTGTTGTATATTCTTTCAGGAAAGATAACTCATGCATACAGGACACAACTCAATATCTGCAATTAGGGAATTTCAAAACTTTTGGTAAAACTAAAAAGTTTTATTTGTCATTATTTGGATGTTTGGATAAATTAGATGAAACAGAAAAAAATATTTAGTACATTTGTAAATAGCAAATTAGGTTAAAAAGTTCTTGTGCTCTAAGCAAATCTATATGGGAAAAAAAACAAGCACAATTTAAATGACAAAAAATAATATGAATAGTTTCTTAATAAAGTCTCTACCAGGATGAATTAATCACTAACTACAGTTTTAAAAGATTGTCAGCCATGATGATAAAATAATTCTGGAATATGACAAAAAATTCTGTAAAACTCATCATCAACCAATAGGTTGAGTCTCTCTAATCAGCCAGTCTAGAGCCTCTTGTTTCCCCTGCAGTCGTAGTTCTGCACCGACAACATCTCTACACTGACTGTGGTAATCATTCACCCAGTCAATCTACAATGGAAATATATAAACAATTTTCATCGTTACTTGTAAGAATATGGTTAAAGTTTGGTTTTTGAGGAAAATTGGGAAATGATATCAATGTATCTCAAACAAACAGTAATGAGCTGGATAGAGTAATTTGATTCCAATCTCGTCAATTTTCATTGAATTCATCAGCATACTCTAGTTCTTGTAAAAAATTAAGTATAAAAATGTTTTGCATAAATTTTCTGTTACCTGTATATGTTGATGTTTAAAGTTTCAAATGCTTCAAAAACTACAAATGACTTTTTCACATACAATGCGATTCAAACTAGAATTATTTACTTATTTGTTTTTCATTCTTGCTTGAGTCATCACTAATGAATCACTTGTATTTTATTTAGATCATATTGGTCTGTGAATTGGCAATTGCCAGAATATGCAGCTTACCTCTTTTTTTGTCAACAAGGAGGGATCAATCATCTTTTTCTGTATAGGGACCAGTGTTATCGTTTCAAAGGTCAAGAAGCCTTTATCTTTAAAGTTGTGCTGTAAAAAAGAAAAATATTTCTAGTTTTAAAAATATATCTACATGATGAAATATTTATACTGCAATCGTTCTATCTGAGCAGTCAAAATGTGTTGACAGTTGATATACGATCACTGACAATATATACAATGTAATATTTAGGCCACAACTACTTGATCTGATTGATGGAACTGAAATGAGCAAACTTATTGACTTAAAATCTTTGGAACTAAATTTCAATACTTATTCTCTTGTTACTTATTTTATTGTTGAAAAAATATTTGCAGCAAAAGTTTCATTTATCTTAAATAATCTTATGTAACTATCAATAGTATACCTGCTCATCAATTTTCAAAAAGATGAGTTATCCTGCTAAATCAATTGGGGCCTCTTGAGGGTAACAAACGTATTGAATAATTTTGAAATCGGTAGTAATATCCATTAATGTCACCAAAGATTGCAGTATACAGACAATAACAGTGAACTGACTTGACATAAAATTCAATATACGAATTCGGAACAAATCATGAAAATTTTCAGGAAAGCTCATATTTTCACCCGATTCTAAGCCTCATCCGTATATTGATATTATGTTAAGTTTGTTTGTTTGTTTGTTTAGTTGGGGTTTAACGCCGTTTTCAGCACATTTGGCTATTTCGCAGCGGCCAGTTTTTAGTGGTGGAGGAAGCCGGAGTACCCGGAGAGAACCACCGACCTTCGGTAGGAAAATTGGCAATCCTTGTCAATTAAGGTGGGAGTCGAACACACCTCGCCACAGGTGAGATTCGAACTCACAACCGAAGTGTTGACAGGCTAGTGATCATTAGTAGTCATGACGAACTACCTAGACCACTCGGCCACCGAGGCCCCTATTATGTTAAGTCAATGCACTGTTATTGTCTATGTAACTCCAAAATGTAAGGATAAAATAAGTTTGAAGTCAATAGTTGTTAAAGATATGTCAGTTTCACCAACAAAATTAAAAATCTAAAACCTTATTAAAAGCTATATACATGTAAAACCCTTCTATAACAAACCTTACTCTCCATACTCATTCATTTGGACAAACTTCAAGTGATTTATCTGGTTGCATCTATTTACTATGAACAACCATTCTATATTGGAACTGAAACACTTCTAACCCAGTAATGCAAAGATGCTAAAGTTACATGCCTGAAATCCAAAGTAGGCATTTGTAAAACCCAAAATGAAAATATAGGCCGTATACTACATTTTTAAAAATAAAATTACACCATGAACCAAAAACTTTGAACTGCAAGTAAAATGCCAGAAACTAGAATTTGACACTTGTTCTCTCTTTGGGGCAAAATTTTTATTGTTCTTCTGTAAGAATTATGCATCTATAACAAACCTGAGTGTCTGCCTTTTTAACCAGAATCAAATTTTCAATTCTGACTCCAAACTTCCCATCTTCATAGAAACCAGGTTCTGTGTGAAAAAAAATATAAACAATGAATTACATGTGAAACAAAAAATTAAAATATACTGTTAGCTGAAAAAATATATGTATAACATTACAGAATTTTCAAATACATTTGTATTTCACTTTAATCAGTAAGGATGAAATACCAAAAGTTTAATTTCACAGAATTTATGACAAATATAGACTGTAGATGTACTACAAAGCGTCATCTTGGGAGCAACAAACTTTGAGATAGCAGATTTTTTAGATAAAACCGTCTAAAAAGATGAACATTAGTTGTACAAGAGCATTTTGAAATTTCCAAAGTTAAAATGTATTCTCTTAAAAGTTTCTGTAGCTCTGATAATTTTTCGTTTACTCATTAAATAATACATTTCATAAGACAATCTATACACTAAGGTTTTATTTCTGCTTAAGGATGATTGCTGGTCTAATAGGAAATAAATAGGATTTGAAATAGGTGTTTTAGTTTGAGAGAACATATGAATAGTAAACAAATAAGCAAGAAAAAAATATGGGTTCATTGGCTTATTTAAGGGCTATAAGGCCTTGAAAATTTGCAGGAAATGGGTTTTCTCTGGATTTTTCATTGTCTTTGCATTGACTTCAGTCTCTCAAAGATGTATGAAAAATAAAAAGGATTTCATAAAATGTCATCAAATACCATTTTACGGTATATATGATTGAATTATAAAAGAAAAAGTGGGTGTTCATGGGCAAAAGATTTCATGTTTAAGAATTGGTTAAAACCCTAGGATTCCGAAAATCTGACAAAAAGACCAAAACATGACCAGTGAGCATCCTTAATACAGTCTATTTACCATCAGATAAAATCATCCCTTTTTCTAATGGTACATCTGTTAGGCTCACTCTTGGACTAATACCACATGGACCTAAAATATACATAAATTTCTATTCTTTTTTATGAATATAAATTTCGTTGTTTGATGACAATTCACTGATCAATATGTTCTGAACTTCTTGCATCTGCCTTTTTTAAACATAAATAATTACTGAGATTTAAATGTACATGGGCGAAAGCACAGCAGTTCCCAAAAATCCAGTAAACATTTAATATTTTCTACAGGGATATATCAAGATAAATATTGTAAAAATCCAGACATCTGGCTTATTATGGAAAATTTTAAACCATGAGATTATAATTTTTCTCCACTGTACTCAGTATTTTGTCTACCTTCATGAACATTAAGAAAGGAACCAACTCCATGTCCCGTTCCATGTAGATAATCTAAACCAACATTCCATAGAGATGTTCTGGCCAGTGTGTCAAGCATATGTCCTGCAAATAAACAAACATACAGCATATATTTCTTTAAGACAAAATATTTTTCATGAACAAATAAGTGGGGATAATGTGTATTTATTTTCATGTATTGTTATGAGTTCTTTCAAAAATATAAAAATTCTTGTTGTAGTTTTTTTTTAAAGAAATAACAAAACATGAAATATACATTTGTTTAAATTGCTAGAAAACTTCCAAATCAGTCAAAAATTACCCTAGTGCAAAATCCCTATGCAAAATTCTTTGAAAATTAAAGAACCTTTGTGAGCACGCTCACATACCCCACGTCTTCATATTGTCACTGGAGAAACAAAATCTCACTTCACAAGTAAAATGAACACAATCAAATGCTTGCCTTCACATAATTATCCTAATTTGAATGGCAGAATGTTGGGAAATTTAAATTCCAAGTGAGAGGAGTCAACAGTAATAGTATAGTGAGGCAAATAAGTTCAAAGGGGTCTAACTCCTAGAAAAAAAATTGAATCATAATTTCCTGTCGATATGCACATCTACGTAGTATGTCCTTATTATCTGAAAAGGTTCATGAAATTCTGTTGTGTGGTTTGAGAGGAGTTGCGATGACAAACTGTTGCAGTAGTACATTAAAGTAAATTAGTTCAAAGTGGCGTAACTCCTAGAAAAAAAATTGAATCGTAATTTCCTGTCGATATGCACATCTACGTAGTATGTCCTTATTATCTGAAAAGGTTTCATGAAATTCTGTTGTGTGGTTTGAGACGAGTTGCGATGACAAACTGTTGCAGTAGTACATTAAAGTAAATAAGTTCAAAGGGGCGTAACTCCTAGAAAAAAAATTGAATTGAAATTTCCTGTCGATATGCACATCTACGTAGTATGTCCTTATTATCTAAAAAGGTTTCATGAAATTCTGTTGTGTGGTTTGAGAGGAGTTGCGATGACAAACTGTTGCAGTAGTACATTAAAGTAAATAAGTTCAAAGGGGCGTAACTCCTAGAAAAAAAATTGAATCGCAATTTCCTGTCGATATGCACATCTACGTAGTATGTCCTTATTATCTGAAAAGGTTTCATGAAATTCTGTTGTGTGGTTTGAGAGGAGTTGCGATGACAAACTGTTGCAGTAGTACATTAAAGTAAATTAGTTCAAAGGGGCGTAACTCCTAGAAAAAAAATTGAATCGTAATTTCCTGTCGATATGCACATCTACGTAGTATGTCCTTATTATCTGAAAAGGTTTCATGAAATTCTGTTGTGTGGTTTGAGAGGAGTTGCGATGACAAACTGTTGCAGTAGTACATTAAAGTAAATAAGTTCAAAGGGGCGTAACTCCTAGAAAAAAAAATTGAATCGCAATTTCCTGTCGATATGCACATCTACGTAGTATGTCCTTATTATCTGAAAAGGTTTCATGAAATTCTGTTGTGTGGTTTGAGAGGAGTTGCGATGACAAGAAACAGGACGGACGGACAGACGGACGGACGGGTCAAAAACATTATACCCTCCGCAACTCGTTGCATGGGGTATAATTAACCTTTTACAGTATTACAGATTTGTTTTTTTATGTGTTTCTATGTTTCTTCGACTTTGATAGACGGATGGATGAATTATTGTTTAACGTCCAGTGGCAACCAGGTGCATATCAGGACAAGAACATGTTGATATGATAATGAATATGATTGCTGCTTTGTACTAGACCGACACGCTAAGTTGGATTTTTAATGTGCTAGCTCATGAGATAACTGTCTGCTGGAAGACATATCACATCACTCGGACACATTATACTGAGTCCGAGCCGACCAGTCTTTGCTCTTTCTCCTAAATGCCGTGTGCTTGGCGGAGAAGCAGCAAATACCAATTTTAATGTCTTTGGTTTGACCCGGCCGGGGATCGAACCCCCGACCTTCCGCATTCGAGGCGAGCACGCTACCACAAGACCACCGAGGCGGTCTCTTTGACTTTGAGTATATGTTGTGATTTTGAAGAAATTTCTCTCAGAAGAACTAATTTGAATTCTTCTATACACTCTTCCATTAAAACATCAATGCACCTTTCACTCCCTGGGGAAAAATGGCTGTACAAAGGTTAATATTTCCCTTCAGAACTCTGGTGAAACATTCCTGAAAATACAATGTAAGCTATCTTTACATGTATAAAAAACAAATTTGACACTACAAGGCTGCTGTTTTTTTTAAATCAATGATATTTATTTTGTATTCTCTATCTCACAAAATAATGTTAAATTTTATTCACTGTATTTGTTTTCGGTCAATTTTTCAATGCGTATGACAACTTCCTCCAAAATGCCATGCTTTTATTTTTTTTTCAAAAAAATATTTTCCATCATTTTAGAAAAATTCTTATGAGTTCCATAGAGGAAAAGAAATGTAACAAAACTTAAACTGTAATATATATCTTATACATTACCCTTTCAAAGTCAGAAGGTGTACCAAAATGCATAGTTCTTGTGACATCGGTAGTTCCATCTCTAAAAAAAATCACATCAGAAGTTAATATTTAATTTGATTGGTATACTGATGGTTCTGTACTTTCAGCGAGATTGGCTGTATTTGTACTTATTGATTAAGTAGGAGGGTGAGTGATGAACCATTCTTATGCAACATTGGTTTTAATGTTGATTTCCATAGGATAATGTGGAAAATTTCAAGCCATCAAATCTGGAATTGATGCCCTCTAAGATGATGGCACATGCAAAGTGTAACTTCAGGATTTCAAAAATCCTTTTTATTTTGGCTGGTAAAATCCACAACCAATGCCAGCAAATATTAAAATAGGATACAGTTATCTCCTAAATGACTTTCAGCAGGAAAATTATTGATTAATAGTTGTTTTCTTAACGTCCAGTGGCAAATATTCCATGCTTCTTCAGGACGAGAACCAGTTCAAAAATTGATCAAACAAAGAAGAAGGGGTGGGTTGAGACAAACAGGGCAACCAGTTTTGACTGCCACTGTGAAAGGGTGGGTGGTTGAATAGGGTTGGATAATTCAGCCTTCTGTAGCGGCATAAGCCTACTCTTTTTCAAAAACAACAGAAGGGGTCGCTAGTGTGCAAGGGAGCGTGGCATTCTCCAAACATGTTACCCACTATGGTCTGGTGCCAGGCTTTCTGTGTTATGACCTGACAACCCTCAACTAGAGGGTCTCCCCTTTCTGTCACCTGTGGACATGCTAGACATTTTGTATAAAACTTTTAATTTACATAAATCATTACATACTTGTATTGAGCTCCAGAATCACACAAATATACTTCTGATGTGTTCAATGTCAGGTCAGTTTCTTCTGTTGGTCTATAATTATAATTAAATTTGATTTGAATACTGCATTTTAATTGGCTGAACAGCACAGAGCAACATTGGTTATTCTGTATAACCTGGTTTGATCTTGTGACATTACCAACAGATTAATCTGCCACTTGTAAACTCAAATAGTTCCATGTCATTATTGATGCTTGAATCGAGGAATAATTGTACTTCTGTTTGGAAATTAAATTATAAGGAATGTTTACAATTTTTGAACAGGTTACACTTCAATAACCTGATCTGGGTCAGTGTACGGCATTCATAAACTGCTTCACGGTTATTATGCCCAAACCACGTTATATTGTATAACCTGTTAAAAAATTCCTAAAATAACCATTGGTAAGTTCTCAGAATTGTTTCAAACGTACTGTGGATTCATTAATATTCGTTGTATACCAATTTTCGTGGGTCTCAGTAAACCATGAATTTAAATATCCAACGAAAAATAATATTTTTACTCTTGATTTTTTACTGAAGTTTGAAACCACGGAGTTTTGAACAATTGCATTTTTACAGCATGTACTTGAATTCTGACATATGATGAGTTAGCTACAGTGTTTCATGTAATTTTGTCTTTGGTAACATATAAACGCTCAAACAATTTTCTTTAAAAAGATTTTGACTGTGTAAATTATCGCGGAATTCACTTCCGGTGTTTTTTTTATTCAAACATTCAAGAAAAATCTTAATCCTAAGTAGACCTAAACAATAGAGACTTTCTCCTAAATTACAGTAAAAACATCTTGTCAAAAGATAATAAAGCAGAAATTATTGATCGTAATCGGATTAAAAATAAGTATGTATATGCCCCGAGGTATTTGGTGAAAAGTGATTGCAATTTTGTCAATATATACCTGTTTAACCTAATGAGTAAATAATTACGGATTTTTTTTTAATCTTGTTAAATTCATGACAACCTTTAATTGTTCCGTTACAAATTTAAAGAATCTGTTTGTTAGACTTTTGTTTAATGAGCGCTTTAAATCAGTACTTTACTGTACAATATCAAGTCTGATATCTGATGTGCCAAGCCACGAGTTTAAGTATTTCAACAACTTTTTATATTTTTTTCTAAGCCAGCAATCCACGAATTTAGGTATCCCACGAAATGCCTTTTTTCCTCTATCCACGAAAATTGGTATCCACGAAAATAAATGAATCCACAGTATTACATTTGTTATAATTCATGCTGAAGGAATATAAAATATTTTTTAAGAAAATAAATTGGAGGATGCATTCAAATCTGAAGATGTGATTATATAGTATGTTTTTCTATATGAACTATAATGTCAACAAAAATTGTTAATGTGAATTCTAATTGGATGGAAAATTGTACTGGGTAAAACATTATTAATCCTGTCATCCTAACATTCAACTTGAAAGTGATGGAGTTTATTGGAGTAGACTGTAACTGAATAATTTCTATTTAAATTCATGTATCTATAAAATAATATCAATATAAAAACTACCAACTTGTAATGTATGACAGCCCCATGTGGTCCTGTACTTGATATAGTATCAAAACTTAAACTAATATAATCTTCTTGTCCTCTGAAATACATGTATCAAAAATAAATTACCTTCAGTATTTATCATTATTCATCTTTTTCCAGTTATTAGACAATTACCCAATAAGACTTAAATCAGAAAGTTAGATATGAATTTATCAAAATGACCATAAGAAGTACAGAAAACACACAATTTTATACAGCATAATTATATGGTTTTACATTATATCAGCAGTTTTAATCATTAATTAACGTAAGTAAATTTCACGGAATGAGAAATAAATTCATTATTAAAACAGGTCTATAATAAAAGTTGAAAGAACAAGTCCACCTTTTAATATCTTCTAGTTTTTCTGCAGCTGATACTTCAGTGACTGTTCCCTTTGGCACCTTTATTTAATACAAAATATATTACATTTAAACTTAATTATACGTACATACATGTATTCACAAATAAAGTTAACAGCTGTGCCATAAGCACATGATAAGCCTATCCAAAAACACAGTAAAATATGTTAATATTTAATCAAATAAATTGTCAAAATCCAAAAAATAAAGCTTACTGTTTCTAAAAATATGCAATTTGGTGTGGGCAAAGCAAGTGAAAAACATCAAAATCAAAAGGGAGTATAGTGTTTTTGATCCTAAGATATCGCTGATCTAAAAATTTCAGGAGATTTAGTGAAGATAAAATTTATACAAATTTTGTGAAAATGTGCATTCCTTCAACAACAAAATTCCATAACTATGGGACGATAAACGAGAAAATTGTCAAAATCAAAGGCAGGTTAGCATTATTGATCCTAAGTTGATATACAATTACAAAAGATTTAGTTGTGGGAATTTGCATATTTTTTTCATGAAAAAAGTTCCGTAACTCTGGAAAGACAAAAATGAGACAAAGCATGACCTTTTAATGTACTGAAATTTTACTCCCTGTAATATTGTATACTACGTGTGTATACATCAGGTCAACAAAGTAATCAAATAATTTTTCTTTGGTCATAATAACATATCTTTTTTTTTTTTTTAAATAATTGCAATTCTTTCTCTATTCTAAGATATTTTGTTTACAAGTAAATGACTCACCTCCTTCTCTAACCATAAAAAATATTCACAAAGTGTGACAGCATCTTTAATCTGAAAAAGCCAACAAAATCAGTCTATGTTTAGTGTGTCATACATATACAATGCTTTAATTCACTGGTTTTTTTTACCTCTACAGGGGAGTCTTTAACATACTTAGGGTATTGCTGTCCCTTAACACAGGATAAGCATTTATCGCCCCCATACAAACAACTAGCATCTTTTATCAAGACCATCTTCTCAAATGGTATCAACAGGGATGAAATTTCATCCCAAACAGATTCAAAACCAGATACCATTAGTTTGATAGTGCTATGGGCTAACCACTCCAACACAGTGCCAAATTAATGTTTGATTAAAACATAATCTTTAGAGTGAATCCAACATGGCCACAGGAGGCTGGTGATCTTTAGGACATGTTTGTTTGTATTACCTTGGATAGAAATGGTGCATACGAGAATGAAAACTCAAATGAAAGTGATAATTCTTTAGTTCCATCTTACACAAAAATGGATGTGAAAATATTGAGGCAACTTTTGGTGCAGAAACTACATTTTTAAATTTCAGGATTTGTTTTAACAAATTACTTGCTTGGGAAATCATAAGCATGGGTGAAAGAAACTAATAGATAACTCAGAAATAAGAGTGCTTTAACACTCCTAAATTCACTCCTTATTTACTTACATGAGCTCTTCTCATACCAGCTATCTCGGTAGAATTTTTTACAGCTTTCATCGCAGAAACTGGTGAGGGCTGAATATATCTTCTGTTCTGTAATTATATCATTAACTTAAAAAAAGTATCACTGGTTTCCTATTGGAAAGACATATTCTGAAAATATGATAGGTCAATGAAAGAGAACTTGTTTGTTCTTAATATCAATGATGTAATTGGAATAAATAAATTTCTCTTTTCAAGCAACCATCCTGAGAATATTTATTAGTCAAAAACAACTATATATATATATTTGATTTGATATACATTTAGAACATATTAAATATACTGCAATTTGATTTCATATTTATGTTCGTGTGTAAATTAGAAGTTCCCATTCAATTTAATTGAAGTTTGTTACATATAACTTACCTTTGGTACTGCATTAAATATTGCAAAACTTGATTTAGGATTCACCTGCAAATATTGAAAAGAAAACACACTTTACATGCTAAAGCTTAAAAAATTAAAACCATATTAACAAAATTAATCAAGCAAATTTTTTAAAAACATTTAAATAAATAAAATGCAGGAATTAAATCATTTTGTGTTAATTCATGCTGTTCAAATTCAAGCCAAGATTGAGAGCAAACCAGATTTTCCTACATCAATGTTTGAAGTCACCAATCTGTCCAAACACCTGCCTGTTGTACTTCAACATACAGATATATAATAGCTGGATATTGTCCTTTGGATAATTGAGTTACATGTAATTATATTGCGAAATAGGAAATGTTGTCTGCTTTATTTTACTTTAGTCATTTTTATTATTTCATTTCAAATTGTTTTCTTCCTAATGCGTCAATTACAAATGTATTTGGATTCAAGTTAGTGTTCCTATAAAAGTTTTACCATACTGACCCAAATTTTTCCTTCCACATTATCAACGAGATCTGCCACAAACTTTCCGATATCTTCATATGGATGGACTGTGATACTGACTTTACCATCTCCAGATGAACCATTTAGTTGTAGGTGATCTTTCACACTACTTACTAGTCTGTCTTCATCTATAAACAAACTGAAAACGGAACATTCATAAATTTTTATTTTACTTCTTTTGAAATTTTCATAAATCTGACAAAATTTATTGATACACTATTCTTATCTTATAAAAAAATAATTGTTGTACCATGAAAAGCCTGAAAATATGAAACAGTTTCTTACAAATGTACTTCAAAGGATTAATCTGTAGATTGACAATTACAATTATTAATAATACATTTAAGGATGTTCGCTGGTCATGTTTTTGAATTTTTGTCAGATGTTCAGAATCATCTGGTTTTATCCATTTGAATGCCATAAATTATTTTTCCCGCTAACACCCATTTATCTTTTCATAAATCTTTTGCATGCAGAATAATAAGCCATTTGTAAAAATCTTATAAAATCCTTGTTATTATTTAATGGTTTTTTGAGAAATAAAACTTGACAATGATAAAGCTATGTAAAATCAAGAGAGCATATTTTCTCCGGCAAATTTTAAATGGCTTATATCTCGAAAACAAGCACACGGACCTATAATTTTTTTCCGCTCATTTAGTTCCTTTATTAATCCACTATCAATATTTACCAGTGTTATAAAAAGCTTGTTATTTTGATACTGAGCAGCGAACATCCTTAACAATTGTTATGTTATTCATTACATCAACATTTTTCAAATCTTTTACTTACATACTTGACTGAGGTTTTCTTTCAAATATACATGTAAACAATCAATTTTGGGAAAGAAACAAATTTCAATATTATTGATTATTTTGAATTTTGAAAGGTATTATTAAAAAGAATTTTCCTTTTAACAAATACATTATATCTTTAATAGGTATTCAGACATACTCAACTGTTTCCATGGTAACAACTACATAACCAAAGAATACTGGATTATACTGGATGTCCGAGCCTCTAAGATTAAACAACCCTGTTGAAAAGAAAAGATATTCATTTAAATAAATGAAGCTTCATAAATATATCTTTTTTTTCTAAACAAAGGCAAATATTGCAATAATCTGAACTTGTATTTTGAATTATTTTGATAGTTATCATACATTTAATTTTCTGTTTTATCAAAATATTTGGTTTTTTTAATAACATATTTTGTGTTCACACATCTATTCATTTTAAAAAGGTTTTGAAAACATTTCAATATACTATGAAAAAACAATATTTTTCTACATTGATTTAAGCTAAAAAACATCTGAAATTAATGTTTAGCTGAGTGAAATAATAATCGTTGAATGCGAACTATTTGATGTTAATTACGATCTGTTTCCATTGTTTTAGTATGTTTTTGATTAACAGCGTTGAACTGAATCGAAGCCTCACTAAGGAGAAACAGATTTCCGAATATGGGCATATAATGCATTTATCTAGTAGATGTGCAATCCTCAATAAATATCTATTCAGAGCATATTAGTGATCATATAATTTTTCTTTCGTTTAATTCCAGATTCTTAAATAAATTTAATATCAAATAAGTGATATTGATCAACTCTGATTCATTATTCTTTATCTTACATGCCAGTTCATCTAATGGTGTGACTACAAAGGCACCACAATTCTTCGACTTCATTTTTTCTCTCAATTTTAATATCTTGTCTTCCCAACTCACACCTGTGAGATAAACATAATTTAGTAGATAAAATGATAATGAAAAGATGAATCTGTTTTCCTCCAGTTTTAAAACTAGTAGTAAAATAATTGCAACATGAATTTAGTACATAGTTTTATTTACGTAAACTAGTACTAATAAAAAATTAATTGAAGCAAGCTCCCTCAAGATAGTAGCACTACACACATAGGCAAAGAGAAAAAAAAAGTTTTTCTACTATTTTGCAACATAAATTTATAGGTGGGTAGGTAAAAGTGTATTTTTTTTTTTTAATTTAACTGATTTCTACAAGGGAGACTTCCTGAGCATTAAAATTTCATAAATTTGATGTATCTGGACATAAAAGAAATTTGAAGTACAAACAATTTTCAGGAAAATCAAGTTCAAATGATAAAGCTCCATGGTATTTTGCCGTGCATGAACTGATGATCACCTAAAACTTACTTATCGGTAATTGTCCTGTACCTTAGAATCAAGAAACCTAACAGATCACAATACCTCCACTCTATGCTGTCTATATTATTGTTTTAATATTGTCATGGTAACATTTTTGGAAGACTGTCTGCAAAATAACTACAGCATAACATCACAGTAGATTTGATTTGATTTATTGGTGTTTCATGCAACTTTCAGTACATCTGGTCAAAACGTGGTAGCTTGTTTGTATTGGTGGAGGATGCCTGAGAACTTAAAGGGAACCACTGACCTACAGCAGGTAAGATTGGAGTCAAACACACCTCCAACTGGATTTCAACTCATGAACACAGTGTTGATAGGTTAATGCTCATTAGTTTTTAGACCAACTAACTAGACCACTTGACGAAAGTGGCCACCGATCACAATAGAGTTGTACACTATAAGTATCATGTCCATCATTAGTTATGACTATTAATACTGTTTCTGTTTAGATTCAGTCTGACTGGACGGAAGTGGTGATGTCTATAGTTTCCCGTTCTTCAGCTAATGTAATGTACAATATACCTGTGTATGAATCAGATAAGACCATGAGAGCATTTCTGGGTGGTGGAGGTCGATCTTCCCACACCAAGTCGACCAAATTCTGTGTAACTGGAACTAAGGAATATCCGTTCTCTTTCAATGCTTTGTCCATTGGTTTCCAAGTATCTAAAAATACAGGAATATGTCTACAGCTAAATAAATCTTTGAATAACTTTATCCGAACTTTTTAATTTTTTCAGTCAGTTAAATGTTTTACATTATACACTGTACCGAAATTTATTGGAAAATGTTTACTAGTGGGCAAAATTTTAACGCATCCTGTCATTCTTAAATGAATTTTTCTGGAAAACTTTAAACTGTCAATAAATTTAAATATTATTACTTTAAGAGATTTATGCAATATTGTACATGTATATGTACAATGATGAATCTTCCAGATAATACCAGAGACGATTTTCGCAGTCAAGAAAAAGAAAACAGAAATGCTGTACCGGAAGCCATATTGCTCTGTAATAAACCACAATGGACAAATTTGATTTGCAAAATGTAGATATCCACTAAAAAAACTAAAAATCATCCCTGTCAGACTGAGACTAACCAGTATCAGTCATTTTTACAATATTTTGACTCTTTGAAAATCCATGCCCACAGAACTAATGCCAAAATAAAATCAGTTACATATGTATATTCTGATATGATCAAAGTTTGACTTAAACTTATTCAACAACACATTTCTGTTGTGTAGAGTTGGATTTTATGCATAAATTAATGAATATCCAACAAAAATGTAAAAATCTGCTCTTGTGAAAAAAGAGACAACTAAGTATTGAAAAAATGCAATTATTTAATGCAACAGAAGGAAATAGATTTAATATGTACAGTAAGTGTTTGTATTGATACATTTCATCTACTTTAACGATGTTGTCTAAAAATGAGTTGCAGTTTTATAACTGAAAAAGGGCAGTCAATGTACAGTGTAGATTACTATTGTAATATTTACCTGAAGACATAAGATATGGGTCGACACCAACTCTACCTCCAACAGGTAACACCTGTATAAAATTATATAAATGAAACTTTGCACTAAAATTTCTATTAAAACTTAATTACTACGTGCTCTGTTACATTTTGTATTTGTGGTGTTTTTAATTTTGGCTCACTTTAGATGTTGAATGTATATTTCTTCACTCCAATAATCTATTCAATTTTTCCAATTTTTGGTACATAAATGACTTTAAATATTGTAAAGCTAAAAACAGTAATTATTTTCAATAAGTGTAATTTTTCTAAAAATGTACTTATCACTTATTTTTAAAAACTGCAAAATGTTATTAATAAATCAACAAGAAATCAGAGACCTCTAAAAAAAAACTTAACCAAAGTTTTGAATGTCTAAACCGATTTTCTGTTATTTGAAAAATTTATTCTTGATATCCAAAACTCACCTTTGATAGCCATTCAGCTTGTGATGGAGTGTCTGGCAGACCTATAATAAGGAGAATACTTTATCAAATAGTTCGAGCCAGATTAAAATAAAGGAGTGCAACAACTTTTACTACCCTAATAAATAATTTATATCTTTTCACAAAAAACTTGCTTCATACAAATTTCAATATAAGGGACAAATTACCATTGATGAGATACGACATATATTCTACATTAGGGATTCTGAAATAGCCTTATCCAAGTTTTAAAATTTCACTTTTTATAAATGTATCATTACACATCTTCAATGATTATAAAGTAACTTGCCATCCTTCATAAGAGACCAGTTAGAATCTAGTTGTTTTTCTGCCTGCAGATAATATCTACCATCTGTCCATAGTGCAGCTTTGTCTTGGGTAACAACTGCTGTGCCTAAAAAACATAATAATTTTGTTTTAATATAATTATGCTTTCTGACAAGCTGTAACTCATACTTGCAGTTAACTGTAAATAGGTTGAATAGGAAGGCCGTACATGTAGCACATAAACCTTTTGTCTCAGGAGTATACATATACAATATATAGTCATTGTCGGAAAATATAAAATTTATTTGGGCGAGCTTTAGAAACATGAGAAAAGGCAAGCATTAGGTGAGCCTTTTCCCCATGTTTCGCAGCGAGCCCAAATATTAAATTTTATATTTTCCGACAATGACTTTGTATTGTCTTTATCCTACAATCCCCTTTAGATGCGTAAAATGCCTTAAACTTACATTTGAAGTTGAAATTCAATGACAGTGAAAATGCGGGAAATGCCACGACGTCATCTGGTACATTCGCTACGCTCCTCGCGCTCTTCATGTAAACAAGTACCAGTAGACTTTATTAGGTCATTGACCTAATACGACTAAAGTTTATTCTACCCCTTTTATTAGACCGGAAATGGCTTGATTGCAGGATAAATAAATTTAGTTGCCCTACAGTAAATTTCGCCTTTTTAAATAACAGGGTAATGAGAATCAATAGCATTGGGATTGCATAATATTTCTTATTTTTTCGAAAGGTAAAACCTAAGATAAAATCTTATGTGTTATCTAAGAACCTTAAATCAATCCATTAAAAAATAATATTCTTCTCCTGTGCAAAAAGAGATATAACTTTGTTTTATCATATTTCCCTTTGCGTGTATCATTCTGCTCTGTTTTTCAGCATTTGTTCTTATGCAGCACTGTGACATCAAACAGATGGGTCAAGCCGCGCAATTGTTTTCCTGTTACAGAAGTCATGAAATAATAGGCTGCCATTAAGTCTGTACGTTTCGTTGAAACATGGGAGATGGCTCAAAACGATTGCCATACAATGGCACATATCCAGTTAAAATCTCGGGGTGTGAAGTCAGTCTACTTTTTCCGTAATTTTAGAAATCACGAGCCATGGTAAAAAAGTCTCCTTCCGCAAAGTAAAATGTACCTCTTTCATGCTCTCCATGTAGAATAAAAATTTTCTTGGTTTTATTCATTTAATCCTTTCAATATTTCTATGTCAAATGTCTCAGGTAAATACACCTTTAAAACAACACTAGTTATTCTGTTATCATGGTTGGTTTTGTTACAGTAGGTCCATATATCATGGTGCAATTATAAATTTTTTAATGGACTTCTTTTGTATCCCTCAGGTCAAAGTTCATTGCAGGTCTTGAGCCAGATGTGACCTGATCTGTACATGTAAATGATGACATATTATTTAACCCAAAACTGACTTGTAGATATCAGGATCATTTTAGGTTAGCCTAGAACAAAAAGCTATCTGACTAACTACAAACAGAATTTCCCTAAACACTGTCTGCCACAGCTGCACATCTGGTCAAACTAACATAAAACTGGCCGGTAGATATCAGGATAATTTTAGGTTTAGCCTTGAACAAAAAGTTGTCTGACTAACTGCAAACAGGATTTCTCTCATCACTGTTTGTAGCAGCTGCCCATTTGGTCAAAATAATTTTTTTTTTCAATTGTAAAAATCCAGTAAAAGTTACTAAAACAGCCATTTATCTGAGTATATAAATTGTTTAAGAATTTTTTCAGTTCTGGAACAAGTTTTATGATATAATCTAATTTGAGGTACATGTGGCTTACAGTTCATAACCAGCAAAGGGATTTATATATGTTTAAGTGTAAATTAACCAAAGTGATTATACAAGTATACATGTAGCCTATTCCAAAATTGCGTGTAGAATTATTTAAATAACTTATAAATCGAGGACTGCGGAGTAATACATTGGTGACTTTACAGCATCCAAAGTAGATTATACAATATATTTTCAAACATTATCAACCAATCAAATTGTCTGTTACAATTCAAATTAAATTATTTGAAAATATGATAAATAATATTTTCGTCACAAAGATATGGCCATTTATTTTTAATTAGTTGGTTTACGGATCCGCCGACCCGATTTTGCCGATTTGAAGAAAAAAAATAAAATTGAAAATTTTGGTTTTTTATTACCGCCGACCCTCTAAAATAAGCCATCCCAAAAATAAAAATAAATTAAAATCCTTTTTTGCATCAAAATATCATGAAAGATTATATTCCAATTCGTCTAAAAATAGATTATCCATCAATAAAATACTTGTAAACATAATCCCAAAAAAAATCTATTTATAGACGTTAGTTGATGCCAATTTCCAAAACACGTTTAATGAAACGAATTTCTTAATAGAATCCATGCGGTTTTTAAGTTCGTTTTGTATGAATATCTTGATTCCGTAAGATATCGAATCCACTCATTGAATGTTGTAGTTGACGAGTCGGTCCCTTAAAAAGGGAACGGTCTACTGAACAACACCTTTCAAGATAGATGTTCTGATATTTGGGTTTCAAAAGAGGGAATTAACTGATCATTTGCAACCTTTGTACATTTGGCAATATAACCAAGATTGTTCAAAAGTACATGATTTTCCCTCTTTTTTTTCCTTTTTTTTCCCGATTGACCGACCCGATTTTTAAAAAAAAAAATCTGTAAACCAATTAAATAAAAATAAAAGGCCTATTGTAAAATATAAGCTGCTCAATACAACATGATCATTTTTGATCACTGCTGAAAAACTTTTTTCATGAAATTTTAGTCCAATAATTCTGAAATTCTGGTTACTGGCTCCTGGCATGGCTTATAAAAACTAAACAGAAAGAAGAAAAAAATAAAAATAATTAACAAATCAGTTTCCCATTCCCACCATTTTTAATACCTGCAGATCCGGTGAATCCAGAAACAAAAGCTCTTCTACAATCACAAGGCGCTATGTACTCACTCTACAAAACAAAAATATCTCCATGTAATCATAAGACTACGGTAATTTATTTTTATAAAATATAACATCAGTTTTTTTTCCAAAACAAAGGCTAACAAATACATTTCTGTATGAAGGGTAGTTTGAATAATTAAAATTCTAAAAGTACAGAAAGTTCAAAGAAAGCAAAGTGATAGTGCTGGAAAAAATAACCGCTTAAACAGTATCTGATTTTTTCATAGTAAGATATTTCTTATTCAGTGAACACAATTTTAAGTTATGTTAAACTTAAGAAATAGAAAATGGATGCTTTTTCAGGACTACCACTATAAAAATGATAATGAATTTCTGGACGGGTGGCGTATACGGAGCAGGAACTGCTTACCCTTCCGGAGTACCTGGGTTCCCTTCTGGTTTTTATAGGAGTTTGTGTTGTTCCATGTTTATTTCTTGTGCTTGTGGTTGTTCATTTGCTTTCTCGGGTTTGTCTGTCCAATGGATTACGTTTTTTTATTGATTCTAAGGTATACATTTGTATTCGTCCTTTTAATCATGGCTACAAATTAAACTCGAATAAATTTCATTTATATGGAATCAAAATATAAGACCTGAAGATGAATTTTTAATTATTTTTGGTCAAAGTTCATATCATTATGCAACTTTATTTTGTCAATCACTGAAAATTATTATTTACCTGATGAGCATCACCAGATGGTACGATGTAAGCATGAATTTGTTCTGTCACATATGTTGTATTCTTTAACAGAGATCTTAATCTTTTCAAAATATTTGTAGTATTTTTCACTCCCATGGTAAATCTGTAAAACCATTAATAGTAACAATAGAATATAAACAAGAATGCACACAATGTCTTGCTTACAATACCACAACTCGTAATTTAAAGTATCTGCAAACAGGAAGTAGGTGTTCGACAGTATCGAAAAGTTCACAAACATTACAACTTATCGTTGCCAAGCTGCTGAGTAAGTATGAAGTCATTCTGTTCATTAATACGTGAGAAAAAATGTGACAAAATTTTTTTATGTTAATTCAACATATTGAAAAATTCAAAGTATCAGCAAACAGGAATTAGGTGTCCGACAGATCCGAAATGTTCTCACGTGTTACAACTCATCACTATTAAGCTGCTGGCCAAATAAAGTAATTTAATTCAGTAGTTTCTGAGAAAAGTGTGACAGAAATATTTGTTTGACAGACAAACGGATGGACGAACGAACGTATTAGGTGAATGTAATATAGCCCCCATTTAATTACATTAAATAAACAACAGAAACATATTTCTGTAGCATGGACTTGCAAAAGTTCTTTTAGAATACAAATATTCTTTTTTCTTGTCATACAAAACTCCTCAACTTTCATAAATTTCAGTAAGGCAAGTTTAATCACAATACTGATTTGTCTACTCTTGTAGATCTTTGTGGTAGAGAAGCACCAACTGTTGAAAGGAAAACTGGTAATTTTTGTCAAATATCTGAATCACTAAATGGTGGCATTTCAATTTACTTGTACTTAGTTTTGGATACTCAAACAGCCTCCAAAATATCTCAGTTGAAATTTTTAGCAGCAAATACTTTAGCCTGCCAATTATATATTGCCAATAGTGCACATATTCAGAAGCTTCACATTTGTGTGCGAGGAAGTCATACATAACGCAAAAATCAATGAGTTGCATACAATAAATGGAAAAATAGCTCTCCTAAAATATCTGAAGCATTTCAGCCGTGAAAAAGGCAATAATTAATTATGACTATTGGAAACAAAGCCTCACTGTCAAAGGTAGAGGGATACTTTTTACTTTCAATTTAAAGAATAGTTTGTTACATGAATTATTTATATATTAAGTAGAAATTGGTCAATTATAGAATTTGGTAATAATGCCATGATTTTCTTGAACTAGCTGGTGTAATTATTATTTTGGTTTTTTTTCCAGCTCTAATTATGGTAAACTTTACCACTTTATTTGTTTATTGGACCACCGGCAAACAAAAGTTTGAACTGGGTCCTATTTTGTGTTTTACTTAACAAAGAGATTATTTTAGACTATAGGGAACTAGTCAGTAATCTTTATCATAATAACGCTTGAACAAAAATCCAAAATTAATTGCATCAATCCCGATACAATAAAAAAATCCATTTCTGAGATGAAAGACATCACTACAAAAGATTGACTATTTGGTCATTACTGAGCCGCTGGGGAAACAATCTCCAATAGTATTTCAAAAACCAAGAAATAATTTTCCTAGTGGGTCTCTTTCGATCCAAATTCTAGTTATTTTTACAATGTATATAGTAATTTTATAAATTTTAAAACTGAAAAGATTCTGTTAAGTGCATGAAATGAAAATGAGTCTCAACTGATTTGTTTAAAATTTAATAATCAGTAAAATGGAGATCATTTGTACCCACTATCTGAGTAACGTTTGATTTACTACTTTGGTTGTAACTTTGTTGTCAGTTTATCTCATGAATTCACCTTGTTTTTTTAATTTGATCTTGAAGACTTTGTCCACTGTCTTATATTGCTTCAGTATTCTTTTCCCGATATACATGATATATTTATAAGCACGTAATATATATGAAAAAAAATAGAATAAAAAAAATTCAATAAATTTCTTACCACTTCTAGTGCGGGAGTACATTGGCATAATCTTCAACAAGTTGAAGGCGGCCAATAAGAAGTAGAAGTAGATGTAGTTGAAAATTGTATTTTATATCTGAGATTTTGACAAAACAGTTAATAATTGAATACTTTTAATTAAGCAATGTGTTAAATTATAATAAGGACCATGAAAATTGGGTTGTGGATTTATGTGGTTCTGAAACCCAGTAAAAAAATAAATTTCAATTTTGTTATTTTTTCACATGGGTCACGCCCGCAATTGAATTCAAGCACAGACTGCAATAGTATCTAAATACATGATAATTTTTTTCTTCAAATTTACATATATAAAACATGTGTAACATGAAAAGGTAAATAAATAAAGGTTCTCCTAAATTGGACATGAAAAATGAGTGCCAAAATCGCATATATTCCATTCCCAACAAGTCAAGTGAGAGAATCAAAATAGCATCTGAGATATTTTTAATGGATGACCATAGTGTTTTTCTCCGGCATTTACTTCTTATTTGGCCAAGATAACCGGATGGCATCCGTCATAGCAGACTGGCACTGCAGAATTCTTGTGTGTTCATGACGAATTCTCGATGCAAAAGATGATATTGCCTCACTGTTTCTATTTTGATTCTAATAGAAATTCTATATGATCATACCTATTTCGATGCACTTAATTTACATATTATAAAATGAAATTATAAATCATGTCTGATGCGTACAGTGATGGAAAGGTTTCTCGAGGAAGCAAAATGACAAACAACTGTTTACGTCTCGATATTGAGATAGATGGTAGAATACTTACCGGTCTGTAATTGCCTTTCTCTAAAACATCATTGTTCTTGTGGATGGGTGCGACTTGCGCTTCCTTTCAACTATCTGGGAAGGTTGATGATGATATTGATAGATTAACAATTTTTGTTAAAGGCTTTGTAATAACCGGTTTAGCAAAATGTAGAAGTTTAGGGAAATATCATCAATTCCGGTAGCCTTTTTCACATTAATTTTACTGATGCGTTTGCCAATAAAATCCTCATCGATATATGAGAAGTAAAACTCATGATTAACTAATTCCGAGAGATTTTTTTAATTGCCAAAATACTATGATTATCAATATTTTTTGCAACATTTACAAAGAAATTATTAAAAATATCACAAACTTCTTCCTGTTTTGTAATTAACACATTGTTTTCTGATAGAATAGTTTCTTTTTGTCAAATACTACCTTTATTTGTTAAAAAATGTTTTACAGTTGCCATGGCCAAAAATCCTTGGATTTAGGTCCACCAGCACAACTTTCAATAAAATAATTATTCACAGATATATTAACAAAATTTCTCTGACGTCTATATGTATCCCAATTTCTACTAGAGTTTACCTGCTGAAATTTATATTGAAGTACATGTATAACTTGTTAAAAAATTGGAAACATTCCTACAAATAATTTAATTTACACACAGAAGTACAATGATTCCTCGATTCAGGCATCAATAATGATATGGGACTATCTGAATTTGCAAGTGGCAGATTAATCCATTTTGTGATGCCACAAGGGTTAGGGTTAGGGTTAGGGTTAGGGTTATAATACAGTATAACCAATGTTGCTCTATGCTGTTCAGCCAATCAAAATGCAGTATTCAAATCAAATTAAATTATTTCAGGATTGACTGTACGCGGGTTATTTAGTGTGCACCACGCGAATTAGGTTATTTCTTCATAGACTGAAAAAAATACAGTAAACCCTTAAATGTCTGAAATTACTGAAAAATGTCTGTCGGCTAGAAATATAAATTATTACGAACTAAGGAATCAGGAGTTTGAGGGTATTGTAATACTTATTTTTTATATTCCCACATAATCAAAGTTTGTAAGACGTTTGAAATTCAAAGAACGCTAACCCTGTCATGTCGAGAAGTTCTCGTAAAGTATTTTTTCCTTAAATTTTTATGACACAGAAAAGCATTACCTTTAAACTTAACACAACCTTTCGCAGTTCTGGTGAATTTTTTGAAAAGTTGTGTTTCAACTTTTTGAGGCAAAGGCCAAAGTTGACCCGACCTGAGTTTTGGCTGCCTGATTTTATCAGTGATTATCAGATCATTGCGCCCAGCGGTGCATAATAATTAACATTATTCTTTAGCCGTATGGTATCATCTCTTCAATGTTCAATGCCACCCTTTTAGATACATGTGTTGAAATTTCATCTCATAAATTTTTGAAATATTTAAGAGGTTTACAACTTCAGTACCTATATTAGTCCAAATAATTATGAAAGGCTATTTTATTTTTTTCTATGACACCCTCCTGTGACGTCATAATCGGTTGGACTTTGAAAACAAATTTTCCTCCTGTTAATAATTGTATTGCCGTTAATAAACTTATTGTATTCATAAAATATTGAAGATAAAACCATGCTGAATGAAAATATTAAATGCTTACAAAATACATAATATATTTTTATGTTTGTGATTTTTATGTGGCAAAAGATTATCAAGAAAATTGCTTAAAGATCAGGATAAAAATGCTGCAACAATTTCTTTATCTTTTAAATGCATCATGTTTATATATGTATATCAGTATATCATTATAAATGAATCCTAGAATAAAGACATACTGCATTACACTGACCAAGACTATATCCGTCTTTGGTTTAATTTTACAATATTATGATCAACTATGGGACGACCCTCTTAATCATGCTGGGTTGATCGACGGCGATGTTTGTAGATGACAACTGGTCAAATCGGCACCCAGTATAGTCAAATTGGCACCTGGTTAAATCGGCACCCAATGTAGTCATTTCGGCACCCATGATAAATATGTTGAATATATATATTTTTTTCAGTATTTTAAGCAAAAAGATTAAAATAAAGAAGGTGTTGTCCAGAAAAATTGACTTATTAACATTTTTGGGGGTATCTGTATGTTTTTTTTCTGGTTTTTTCTGTTTTTAATGTGTTACCAACTTTGTTGAATATTTGAAATGATTCAGAACCTCTTTATTGGAAAGATAACCAAACTGTTTTAAATAAGAAGAAAATATAAGTATCAGATATTTTTATTGCATATATATATATATATATATAAAGTACTATATTAAACGAAGTATTCATGTATTCATTAAATAAGAAGCACTAATTAAGATTGTCACTTTGCCGGTGGACCATAAATGTCAGCACATTCGCGTACAAGGTGGCTGGCTGAAGTTGCACGCTAACTGTAGTCGTACCATAGACTGAACACCTTGCCTTGGACTTGTCGACTCTTCTTCCGTTGGTAGCGCTGTAGTTTACCATCATTTACCAGTTTCAGCTGAAGTGGGATGTCACCGGCCTCTGCAAACAGTTGGGTTACCATCTGGTAGAAGGGGACAGGTCCTCTGGTAGCTACATTGCTGTTGAATCGGTTGTGCCATCCCTCTACATCGTTGTTTGTCCTAATGGCTGACATAAATACACTCCAATGGTGGATCTCGAATATGCTGCTGTCGATCCATGTATGGTACACATAGTTCATGACTGGAACTATGGTCTGTGGTGCTCTGGCATCTAGCTGTGATATGCTCTGGCGGCAAGAAGGGTAGAGCCATCAATTGTCTCAAAAAGGTGTATACATTGTCTTTCTGGTTGTAGACAGTCTGAAAAATTATAAACAAATAAAATACATTTTGTACTTATAACAAATTTGAGAAAAACAAATTATATATAATATTATATTAATTAACAGTTGAAACTGGACGTTCTGTTGGTACTATATTAAGAAATTGTATTTTTGTGAGTTAAGAGAGATAGAAGATGAATTTCATTTCATCGTACATTGTAGCAGATATACTGATATATTCTGTATTTGAATACCTATCATTAAGAATGTATAACGTATAATATATATATTAATAAAACAATATGTTAAAGTTCCTTCATTTTTTAAAATTTAATAAATAAAATAACACGGAATTTTGAGAAAGTCTTCATTGAACAATAACAGTACTTACCAGTGTTACAGGTTCTGTGTGGCAAGCCTGAGCATTTTTCACACTGAAATGCCTCCTGTCTTGGTCTTACTACTTTGGTACACTTAATACAGCTGTCGTCTGACATTGTGATAGTGATGAAAGGGGCTCATATTTTTCCCTTTTATTGCTTCTAATTTTCTCATGATTAAACAACAGCTTGGGTAATGGCTTCAAATTTTTTATTTAAGTTTTTGAAGAAAAAAACATCAATAACTACCTGTATAGAGTTAAAACAACAAACAAGTTAATTATTTAATTGATAAAAGTTATTAATTAATTAATTAATTGAAAAGAAAACTTATTTATTACATTGTTCTAGAATGTTGAGAAAACTTCAAACAATTAACTTATGTATTCTAACTGCTTAATAACATATATTATTTCAAATATTATTGGATGCCGAATTGACCAAGTAAATGCCGAATTGACTATTAATAGGTGCCGATTTGACCAGATGCCGATTTGACTTTTTCTATAGGTGCCGATATAACCAGGTGCCGATTTGACTTGTACCCCTGCAAAACAGTGGTATTTCTATGTTTAAATGGTTTAGTTAGATCAAATATCTGAATATAAGGTAAAAAACTGAAAGATATTATACACTATTGTATGAAATAATGTAGTCTCCGGATTTAATGAAAAAATAAATTACATCATTGCTCAAAATCAACCATTTCCAAATGACCCGATTCATCCAATCGCTTATTTTGGTTTTTAGCGTCATGACGTCAATGAGGGATTTAAAAATACACTCAGTATGTGTCTTGATTATCTGGACTATAGCCATATCTGAAAGATACAAAGCTTATTTGGTCAAGTTTTAAAAAAGAGATGGAAATGACTGGATTTCTTGCCTTTTTGTGGGAAAATTAAATAAAACCTTATTTTTTCAGACATTGTGTATATGTTGTCTTTATCCGACAATTATATCAAAGTATTTAAATTTAAAAAATGTAAAAGTTTTAAAAATCATCTTTTCAAAAAAATATTTTTCTGACAGGAAATCAGAGAGTATTGCCTCACAAATGTACACCGTAAACAGAATTACAAAAAACAAATTGCCATTATAAGTAGATTTCCAGGGGATTTTATCATCCTACTGAACTGATAAAGCAAATGTTTTCAAAATACAATGTAGTTAATATTTCAAAATAGTAAGTCAGCTAATATTGCAGGATGAAATGGATATTGTATGAAAATTTATCAGTAAAAATGATAATTAAAAAAAAATGTTACTGGCTGTTCCTTCTTGTATTACTTTTGCAGTTTTTAAACTTTTAAACAGTTTGGTAAAAGAGTTACAGTCCTGAATTTTAAACTGTCTTTAATTTCAGAGATAATTACTAAAATCATGATTTAAGTTATAGTGTATAATTTAATAATTAAAATTAAAATTTTACAATACAATAGGTTATTTATGTAATGCAAGTACAGGGAAAACTTTTGTTTAGTATGAATTATTGTGTATCATTTTCGAAGATGTTCATTTAGATTCCTAATTTTTAAGTTTTGTCTAAATATATTTTATGTTGTATCTATTTATGCTACTTTATTTTTGATATAGTAAAATATAAAATTTATTACTATGGATCACTAAATTAATCAATGATTTCAGTAACTGTACATTTAATAGAGGTTTCTCTAGACCAATTTAGCATGGTGCTGCACCATGCCTCCATCTTTAAGCACCATGCTGCCCTCATCATGAATTTTACAATGAGCCCCCAGGTAGCCAAACCGAACTTTCAATTTTTAGTTTAATCTTATCTTTTTGAAACTGATTTGCATTGAATCATGTACCCCTGTAGTGTTGGTACACTTTTATGACACTTTGACGCCTTCACACTAGGTGAAGGCTGTTTATTGCAGGTTTTGATAAATATACTGCCCTCAAGTCAAGGTGGGGTGCCCCCAGTATTATCTTTTTTAACCATTGAGTGCCCTCAAAATATGAAAATTACCATGCCTTCACAAATTTCTGGGGAAAGCACTATTTAAACAAGAACTACACCTAAAATCTCAGGAAATACATACTGTTCAATTGACCACTTTAAATTAATATTTATTATCTCCCCTTATTTCTGTTCCATTTATGATTTTAAAGTTATGTCTAAACCAGTTTAAAGATATTTAAATAATTATATATTTATATCTATTAATAGTAGATTTAGTAAAATATAAAATTCATAAATTTTGCACTGTGAATTGAACCTTGTTGTCATTGACTACCTATTTCTTTAACAATGTACTTTTCAATATTGCCTTTTTACAGAAAAGCATGGATTGCCCATTAAATTGGTAAAAAAATTTTAACAGGATGTTCATAACAGTAGGATACTTATACCTATATGCCGTTCACTGGATACGACGGACACGTCGCCGTAGCCACTATCGGAGAACCATCTCTGATATCTTCCAACGAGGATCAGTATTAGTGCATAGATATGGTACCCATGACAGTCTTACGGACAAACTGCTGACCGATGTGTCTTATATTCAACGAGTGAACCACATCAATGAAGCCAGAACTATTTTATCAGAAATTACTCCAAAGGTATAAATAGTAACTGTGGGTAAATTATGGGTCATATAATAATACAAATGTCCGATAATCCTGGGTAAGGGGCTTTATAATCCGCCACTTGATGATACACTTCAGTACTTTCTTTCTACAATATACATGTAGAAACACTTCCTGTTGTTCAATTTTCGAAGACTTAAATTGGCAACATTACTGAAAGATATTTTTAATATATTTACATCATGTACATTGTAGAACATCTAAGATTTTTGTGTTTTTGTAAATTATTGATATTTTAGATCCAGAAAATCAGAATGATTTTAAAAAAAAATATGATGATTTTATTGTATGGAACTTTTACTGAAAAGTAGATTTCAGATTGATTACTCTAGTTCGTTTTATTATACAGGTAAAGATAAATCTGAAGGATTGGACAATGTACTATGCCTTAGAACCACATCAGTATAACACTGCCTCAGAAGATGTATGGGTTTTGATAGAGTCCACAAGACCCGAGAATACACAAGAATTTGTGGACGAGGACAAAAACAGAGATACTCATGTGGGTAATCTTCTAAATATTTTTGTTCAACATAGATCTGTTTGTTTCAGTAAAAAATAAATGATTTCCAGTATAGTACAAGCTTAAGATTACGAAGCTGATAAGATTGCTCTTATCATCAGCATATTGATAAATTTACATTGTCCTCTTCGATATCAGTTTTAAGTAGTAAAGATGAGAATCATTATCACAAAATCTTTTATGTTAAAACTCTTTGATATCAGAAAGTTATTACTTTAGCCAATGATCATGCCTGCTTATCTCTCTCAAGCAATTTATAATCTAAAATTTTCACATTTTTCTGCTTATTTCAGAATTCCAGGAATTTGATTTGATGTAGTATAATTTCCTAAATGTATTTGTTCAATTTTAGTTATTTATATACAAGTATGGCTGCAAAATCAGCTCTGAAATAGATTTAATCTCTCTCAAAGCCAATGTCTGTTTGGAAAAGATTTTGCAACCATACATTTTTGTAAGTGTAATTATCAAAATGAAATACTATACACATCTCACACACGAAATATTTCAGTAAATCACACTTCCCAAATTTTGAAATTACTCAGCATGTTGTAAACATTTAACCATAACCAATTGTTATCAATTGGAGAAATACATATAGATTCTCCTTCAAGTACGAGTGAGTTATGGAATTTCTCCACCTGAGATAGTTAAATTTTTGTTTTTCAACACACGAGCGTTTAACCTTTGAGGGTGGAAAAATTCATAACTCACGAGTAAATTGAAGGAGAATCTGTTTCTCCTATGATTTTTGACAAAAACCCCAAGAAAATGTCATTGCTACGTAGTTTGTTTACATAGATGTCATTTCAGGACTTCTCTAGTTTATCATTCCAATAACTGTAGAAAAAACGGTGGTAATTCCCACGTAGAAATTTAATCACCGGGAAGTGGTTAAAAATATTATGTATTTTTATCCCACCGATTAAACACGTCAAGAATAGGAGAAATGTTTATAAGTGGGTGTGTTTGAGATAACAAAGTTAAACTATATCTATTACAACAAGTAAAATTAAAAAAATGGAAAGCACCATCAGGCTTGATGTGTTTGGTTATTGTTTTATTATTTTCAGATGTTGGACCTGGGTCATCCTTTTGCCTGGAGAACAGGTCCACCGTTTGGTATTATTATGAAATGCTCACAAGAAAACTTTGTTGGTTTGTGTGTGGCCTTTGCTGATGACAGCTTGTCTATGGATGAAGACTTGGTTGTACAGAAAGTTCTTAGTAGGTATAAGTAAATATAATTTGATTTTGGATGTAAAACATTTTTTGATTGGCTGTAAAATTTAATCAATAAAATAATAACATTGTTTTTATATTATCATTATAAAGGAGCACAAGGCAACAAGTGTTAATTCTTTCTCTTTTTTATGTTTTTGATGATTTTCAACAAAAAAATCTTTCAGTTAAATTATGAAATGATTTATTGTTTCCTATTGGTTTCTGAAGAAATAAACTCAATTCCACTGTAAAGACTTCGAGACATGCAATAAAAATATTTAATTTATTAAACCTAAAATATAAAAAAAATTACAGTATTTGAGGTATTTCTCAAAAAGGCAACATCTTATCAGAAATCACAGGGTCATATTCAGTATTTTGAATAAGCATAACAAGCAGTCTTTTTTTGTCTAGAGTTGTGGGTGATTCTAGAGTACTACATGTATGTTTGGTGAAAACTTTTATCATCTTGGCCACTCACAAGCAGATTTTATGGAAGTCACTGTGCCATTTGCATAAAAAACTATTTATACTTATAATTTACAGCATATTTAAAATATTTATTTTTCTATTTAGGCATCGATGTTGAAGGGCATCCTTGTAAACTTATTGAATGAACAAATTAAAGATTATTGTATGTCTTTATAATTCAGTTCAATGAAAAAGATGTAGAAATGATAGTTAAAAAGGCTTCATGTGGTGAAAATTATGCAGAGGTTCAAATTTACATTTAAAAGCATATTTACAATTTACATTTTCCTACTTAGGCATTGATGTTGAAGGGCATCCTGGTAAACTTATTGAAAAGTCTGATGATGCATCAAGTTTAATGAACAACTTTGATGAAAATACAGAAGTTGGGCGATGTTCTAACGAATCAATGGCATCGTCTGCAAGCATTGGCAACATCGAAGTTTTAGATTTAAATGAAAATGACAATCCATCAGCCAGTATGAATGAAGAGGAAATGCAAGAAATGATGGCAGAAAGTGGTTCTGGGGAAGGTCTCAGTGAAATGATTCCCATGGATGCAGTTTTCATTTCACCAGACAAAAGTCACACCTCAAAGCCGCCTAACATTTTAATATATTCGGGTAAAAAAGACTCAACTCGAAAATTTCAGAATATAAAATCAGTATTTGAACAATGTATTAACACAGACTGTTACATCTTGTATCATTTGAAACATGATCAGGTGGCATCAATTCCATGGGCAGATAACTGTGCTTTATTGGTTGTATCATGTGACAATTTGTATGATAGGGTTGATAATGCTTTCTTGCAATTCATTGAACAAGGGGGCAAAGTTATTAGCTTTGGTAGTTCATTAGATTCAGATTTTATACCTAGACGAGAACTGAGAACACATCATGACATTTCTGTTATAAATTATGAAAAATGGAAACATGTAACTCTTCTGTGTGGAAGGTACTGTTACTTACCAGAGGAATCAGTCAAAGACCTGATGTGCCAACCAGTATGTTGGGACAAAGATGGACAAGTGATGATTGTAGATATCAAACCTAATTTAGATAGTCAAGGAAGAGCCATTTTATCACAGGTATTATTCTATTTGTTATTCTTTAAATTGGTTATTTTTGTGACAAAAAAATGTATGGGTAAATGCCAGAAAAATTGTAGAGTTTTTGAATTCCAAACATTCATTTGCAGTTTGTTAATATGGTTTGAAGCCAATTTAAAATGCCTTATTCTTTTCATTTTGATATTATCTCTGAGTAAAACCACATTTTTGTGGGTGGGGGATGGGTGGAGGGATTTATTTGCTAAAAGTAATGGACTTAGTTAAAAATATTTTAATTAAAATCTGAAATGTGAGGGAAAAATGTCTTGAATTTTCTTTTTTTTCCAGAAATTAGCAATCTAAATACTTCTAGTTAAAGTGCCAGGTAGTGAATGAAATGAGGTGAATAGTCAAAAGTAAAAAGTTTTAAATTTCTTCACCTAATATATGTAACATCCGGTCTGGCCTTAAGGAATGAAACTTTAAGTGAAGATCTTCAGTTCAAATATTTTTCAAAAACAGTAATGATGGATTAATTTCCAATTGATAATAATTTTATTAAATTTCAGGTTTTGTTAGATCAAGATCCAACTGACATAGCAGCTACAGTAGAAATGTTTAACATACTTAAAGATTCTAACTCCGTTAGAGTGGAAATGTTATCGTCAGTCCTTAAAAGGATGGGATATAACTGTGACAGGGGACAGAAACCAGAACTCACACCTGCCTACCTCTTAACAAAAACCAAGGTAAGTGTGTACACAGACTTTGGTACATGTATTTTGGCTTATCTACCCTAAAAAATTGTTAGGCTATTTATCATCACTTTGCATCTGTCTAGCTGTCTATTAACTTTTCACATTTCAATCTTCTTCTTTGAAAACATTTTTTGAATATTATTTCTATTTTATTTTATTTTGTTCCAGTTTGATAACTTGAATGGCTGACCAACTATAGCTAAATTGGTTTCTAAATTAATGAATTAGAAAAAAGTAATTTCCATCATCTGATAAATAGAACCACAACAACAATGTAAGGGTACCGGGGGAAGGGTCTGTAATTTCCTGAATTTATTTTTTAAAATGGCTGCTCTAGTAAATTTTAATTTCTGATTGTTCATTTTTTGAACATTTTAAATTTTTGTGACAGATAGTTAAGTACCTGTTGAAGGGTCTGTAAAGGGTCTTCATAATATATACACTGGGAGATGGGGATGTGTATTAAGGAATTAATTTTATCTTGAATAATATTAAACAAAACATTTCTTTTCTGTTCTATAATAGGTTATGAAAAAACTACATGTTCCAGGATTACATGTTTGTTACACTTTGCATGTATATATAGTTTCTCCTTCAGGCACTGGTTAGTTATGGAATTTCTCCACCCAAGATAGTTAAATTTTCCAGATTGGACACGCAAGCCTTTAGTGAGCGTGTTAAAATCTAAAATTTAACTATTGAGGGTGGAGAAATTCCATAACTCACGACTAAATTGAAGGATAATCTGTTTCTCCTATTATTTTCGACAAAAACCTCAAGAAATTGTCATTGCTGTGTAGTTTGTTTACATGGACGTCATTTTGGGACTTCTGTATTTTATCGTTCCAATAACTGTAGAAAAAACGGCGGGAATTCCCATGCAGCAAAAGTATCACTGGGAAATGGTTAAAAATATTATTTATTTTTATCCAACCAATTAAACACGTCAAGAATAGGAGAAATTGTGTGTAAAGCATTTCAGATGTTTCCATGAGAAATAACTGTCATTTAAAATATTTCTTTGATCAGGAATTAAAGTCTTCCATCATGACCAGTATTGAGAAACGCTCTGCAGAAAAAAAACTCAAATCAGCATCACTAACCTTGGTGTTTTTGTCACCAAAGGAACCTGCTACAGCTACCGAGACTGAACTTCCTGTGATTGTTAATGGCACAGAGAAAATTCCCTTTAATGAATCTGTATATTGGAAGAATTTATCTACAAAGCGATTGGGGAATACTGTTATTTATACTGAAGTTATTCCTACTACAATGACAGTTTTAGACAGGTAAGAAGAATTAATTGGATGCAAGGTAACTTTATTTTTCAAACTCCAAGTTTTGAAATATGACAGATATCCCAAATTAATGTTTGTTTGTTTATTGGGGTTTAACGCCGTTTTCAGCACATTTTGGCCATTTCGCGGCGGCCAGTTTTTAATGGTGGAGGAAGCCGGAGTACCCGGAGAGAACCACCGACCTTCGGTAGGAAAATTGACAATCCTTGTCAATTAAGATCGGAGTCGAACACACCCCGCCACAGGTGAGATTCGAACTCACAACCCCAGCGTTGACAGGCTAGTGATCAGTAGTAGTCATGACGAACTACCTAGACCACTCGGCCACCGAGGCCCCCCAAATTAATGTTAAAGTCCCTTTTCCCAAAATTTGTAATCTGCATGTATGCAAAATTTAATTAAACCACTGTGTAAAAAATATTTTTTTTGGAAGCAAATTTACTACCATTACTATTTCAGAACTGTCCTTCTTGTTATCTGTATTCATAGTATTCTCCTATATTTTCTCAGAGAGCAAATTTTCAATTTTTTGTGTTGAAATCATTGATTTTTATGTAAAATATCACCACAAACAAATGTGACCTTGCTGAGTTTTGTTGACCAAAGTTTGTGACTCATGTTAACTTTTGGAAAATACATTATTTACAGTTGAAATGTTCAGAATTGTAAATAAAATAGGAATTTTTCATCATGTTGCCAATGTATTTGTTACATAAAAAGATTCATAAACTGCTGGAGTTATCCCTCTTTGTGCATGCTGGAAGTTAGACACATATCTGATTATAATTTTTCCCTTTTTTAACAGTTTGCAGTTTTCATCTGGTACCAAGACAGGATTAATAGCAATAGCCGGAGCCCAGACTGTTGGACAAGGTAATTAGAGACTTATGTTTCAGATCTGTCTTATCAAATTCCCACATTTTTTATGTGACAATATATGATTTGATGAAATGTGAACACACCGTGCATCAGAACTCCCATATGAGAAGGAATTGCTGATGATATTTTTGTTTTTGTTTTTGATTCTTTTTTGATAGATCAAGCAAAGGAAAACATCGCAATGCTTATTTACCTATTTGAAGTTAGTTGATTTATATTTAAGTAAAGTTCGTCTGTGATACAAATTGTTATTTGCTTTAAAGCCTCAGTGAAAATTGTTTTTGTTATTACCTGCGTCACCAACGGTGAAAGCAGGTCTATTAGCCGCTCGACTCAGTCTGTCTGTCCGTCTATCTGTCGTCTGTTACGTCCGTCCGTCCGGTACATACTTTGTGTAATCTGAAACTCTGACTGTATTGAACCAATATCTTTATAAGCATCTCCTATTTTGGACAAATTTGACAAATTTTTACAATGAATTTTTGCATGTTGAACTTAGCCATTTTTCAGCAATACATGCTATGAACGGTGCATACTTTGTGTAATATGTAACTCTGACTGTATTGAACCAGTATTTTTCAAACTTTGCCTAGAGTTTATATACATAATAGCATTATGTCTTCAAATTTTCAGAAGTGTTGTGTGATTACAGTCTTTTAGTATACTAAAGTGTTGAAGTTCAGGGTTATAAGATAAAGAATGGATATGGTGTATGAATTCATGACACAAAATCCCTATAAGGTCCATATCCTGAAAAATATAAATGCAATCATCACCTGAATAATTCTAGGTAAATGGAAGCATCTTTTTTATCTACACAGGTTAGCTTCCTTATATTTGGCACAGAGCATCGATATGGAGAACTGTATCGTGTAAGACAGTTTGGATTTGGCCCCATGTCTACTTCCTGTTTGATGGAACTTAGAATATTTTTTATTAAGAAAAATTTCTTTCAAATTTTTCTCAGGAACCACACAGGCCATCTTCTTGATTATTACATGAAAGGCAGTTTCGAATTGGCTGCATGTGCACTTACTGTTTGATGAAACTTCTGTCACGAGTAATTTTTCAAAAAAGAAAACACATGTCTTCCCTGGAAGACTTACCACTAAGTTCTATCCATATAAATAAGTTTAGAACCTCGTCAAACTGGGCTTCAGCTGATATTTCTGTATTTACATTGTAGTTATAGACAAAGGAATTGTCACTCAGTTAACTGGCTGTATTGGTCAGTTTGACACCTGGTCATTGTCTGATGACAATTTCAACCCAGAAATGAATCTAATGTGATTATAAGGGACAATTAAAAACCTTGACCTCTATACTCCCATGCTTCAAAATAAGCACAAACTTTTGTTTTCAAGAAATACCGAATTTTGTTGAATAATCATGAATCAAATAAAATCAGATGTAGTATTCGGTGGCCGAGTGGTCTAGGTAGTTTGTCATGACTACTAATGATCACTAGCCTGTCAACACTGAGGTTGTGAGTTCCAATCTCACCTATGGCGGGGTGTGTTCGACTCCGATTCTAAATTGACAAGGATTGCAAATTTTCTACTGAAGGTCGGTGGTTCTCTCCGGGTACTCTGGCTTCCTCCATCAATAAAAACTGGCCGCCGCGAAATGTGCTGAAAACGGCGTAAAACCCCAACTAAACAAACAATAAATATATAATGAATGTTATATACAAAGTATATAATAGTCACTGGAAAATATAACTGTTTCTTTGATCACATACAAATCCCACAAAATACAAGATATTTATATTAAAGCAAAATAACTCTATAATGACTTTGCTGTTTGATTTTCAAAAACTGGTTACCCTTTCAAAGCAGCCATTTTATGTCGTCCCATGGCTATCCAGTTTAGAGAAGTTTCACTGTATATTAACAGAGGAATAGCCCTAGTGAGAAATCAAGGGAGAAGGGGGGATAATCAAAACTGAATTGGAAAGTGATCAATTAGTGAATTTCCAGGACATCGTATAATGGAAATGTGAGTTTTAATTGTTCTGGTGGTTATTCTCTTAATCTTTTGTTGCACTTTTAATCACATCAAATTAATTTCTGAATTTATATTAGATTAATGAAAGTTCATGTTCTTTTTAGGAAGAGGAGGTAACTCCTGGTTAAGTCCAGCAGGTAGTGCAATGTTTACCATACATGTGTGCCTTCCACTGTCCAGTCATTTAGGAAAGGCAGCATCATACTTACAACATCTCACTTCTCTGGCCGTTGTCCAGGGCATTAGAACATTACCAGATTATCAGGTAAAATATTTCATTGTTGTTATATCCTGTGAAAGGAAGTTTTTACTGGTTAATTGTTGTCTGTCTGTCTGTGTATCTGTGTCTTTATGAGTGATTGTTTTCAGTTTGGTGCATTTATTAAGCTACATTGGTGAAAGTAGAGAAGGTGCCAAATCTGGAAATAGGATATAAATGGGTATAAATTTAATATTTTCTATACAAATATATCAGGATAAAATTCGGAAATCTGGCTAATTTCGGAAAACTTTCAGGCATGAAGCTATACATGAATTTATCAGGATAAAATTCGAAAATCTGGCTAATTTCGGAAAACTTTCAGGCATGAAGCTATACATGAATTTGTGTGGATTTGGAGAACTGAACTAAATCTTTTTGTATAGCTTTTTCATTGTATAGTAGGTGGCCGAGTGGTCTAGGTAGTTCGTCATGACTACTACTCATCACTAGCCTGTCAACGCTGGGGTTGCGAGTTCGAATCTCACCTGTGGCGGGGTGTGTTCGACTCCGATCTTAATTGACAAGGATTGCCAATTTTCCTACCGAAGGTCGGTGGTTCTCTCCGGGTACTCCGGCTTCCTCCACCAATAAAAACTGGCCGCCGCGAAATGGCCAAAATGTGCTGAAAACGGCGTTAAACCCCAACTAAACAAACAAACATTGTATAGTATGAGGTTAAGGTTATCCAGAGTTGATCATGATCCTAAATTATATTTCTTTTTTACCGAAAAATAGCTTTAAAGTAAGAATTATATAGATATATTCTTCTCAAGTTGAAACAGTTATATCCCCCAACTGAGGATGGGAGACACATTGTTTTTATACTGTCTGTCAGTCTGTCCGTCCACCATAAAATTTTGTCATTGCTCTACCTCATTCATCATACTTCGGATTTGGATGAAACTTGGCAGGAATACTTGTTAGGATATGTAGATGTGCAATGTTCTTGATTTTTTGATAAATCAGTATGTGACAGTTTACCAGGGTAAAATATGCCATAAGAATAAATGGCAGAAACTTTGTCATCACTCTATCTCATGCATGGTACTTCCAGTTCAGATAAAACTTGGCAGGATTACTTATTAGGATGTGCATACATGTATGTTCTTGATTTTGCGATAAATTTTAACAGCTTACCAGGGTAAATTATGGACTTAGCCATTTTGCCTTAGGACTACATGGAAGAAATTTTGTCATCACTCTATCTTATGCATTGGAAATGGATGAAAAACTTGGCAGGAAAACTGTTTAGGGTATTCAGATGTGCATGTGTTCTTGACTTTATGATTAATCAATTTTTTAGTGTTGAACGGGGCAAATAATGGACTTAGCCATTTTGCCTTAGGACTAGATGGAAAATATTTTGTCATCACTCTAACTCGTGCATCCTACTTCAGATTTGTATACAACTTGGCAGGAGTACTTGTTAGGGTATGCAGATATGCATGTATTCTGGTCTTTGTGAAAAATAAATTTCTTAGGGTTGACCAGGGTAAAATATGAACTAATATATAGCCATTTTGCCTTAGGACAGGATGGAAGAAATTGATATCTATGCTTAGAGAGGAATATTGACACCTCTTTCTTTCTGACTCATTATGAAATCTAATTATTTTCATATTTGATATCAGGTTTGTAATACAACTATTTTATATTCCCTCCTGATAACATGTAGGCAGGGGAAGACATACGTTAAAAACAAACTTTAATTTTCATTGTTTGTGTGCTGCTTATATCAAAATAAGATAGATATATTGTTTTTGCGATGTTTTGAAGAATCATGTGGTCATTTATAGTACTAAAACCTTAATAATTTGAAATAGTATGTCGTGTTCCTTCCAAGTAATGTTCATTATTATCAGTTTTATTTAAAGTTATTTCGTTAAAAATATGTGGTGAGGTACCAAAGGCTATTTTACTTTTTTGACCTGGATTGTGAACGGGTCATGATTGATACATGTGATAAGGCCGTGCAAAATTGATTGTTGGTTACCCGTAGCATGCGAAAATGTTTAAGGGTCGACAGGCCTTTTTTTATGAACTTGCACGTATGGCAGTTTTGGCCAGCAAAGAATTCTGTAAAATAAATTTGTTTCATTACAAATTTTGAAGAAAACAGTCAATTCACTGAAAATTCTTGAAAATAGTCTCTTTTCATTCATAATTCCATAAAGTAAGCTATTTTAAAACGAAAGTTTCACAATGATGTAACAGTTTCTAATTGATGGTCAGACAATTTAAATCATCATAAATAATTGCCACAAAAAACCCAAAGACTTAATTTTGTCGTTGTAAACTTTCCTTGAAAGATCTTCTCCTCTGAAACCATTTGGCCAATTGGAACAAAACTTGGCAGCAATGATCCTTAGGTGGTCGTCCTTCATAAATTTATCCGATGACCCATCCCGTCATCCAAGATGGCCACCAGAAACGAACATAGTTTAACATAGGACCCTATGGTAAATTTTCTAAGATTTTCTTATCTGAAACACTTAGCCAATTGGAACAAAACTTGGCAGCAATGGTCCTTAGGTGGTCGTCCTTCATAAATTTATCCGATGACCCATCCCGTCATCCAAGATGGCCACCAGAGCCGAACATAGTTTAACATAGGACCCTAGGGGAAATTTTCTAAGATTTTCTTATCTGAAACACTTAGCCAATTGGAACAAAACTTAGCAGCAATAGTCCTTAGATGGTTTTCTTTCAGAATTGTATCTGATTACCCAGCCCATCATCCAAGATGATCGCCAGAGCCGAATATAGTTCAACATAGGAACCTACGGGAAATTTACTTAAAGATATTCTTGTCTGAAACCACTTGGCCAATTGGAACAAAATTTAGCAGCAATCCTTAGGTGGTCCTCTTTCAGCATTGTATCCAATGACCACGTCCACCATTCAAGATGGCCGCCAGAGCCGAACATAGTTCAACATAGGACCCTATGGGGAATTTAATTAAAGATGATCTTGTCTGAATCCACTGGGCCAATTGGAACAAAATTTGGCAGCAATGGTCCTTAGGTGGTCCTCTTTCAGAATATATCCGATGACTCAGCCTATCATCTCAAGATGGTGGCACAGCCGCACATAGTTTAACATAGGATCCTATGGGGAATTTAATTAAAAATCCTCTTGTCTGAAACCACTTAGTAAATTGGAACAAAATTTGGCAGCAATGGTCCTGAGGTGGTCCTCTTTCAGAATTATATCCAATGACCCCAACCATCATCCAAGATGGCAGCCAAAGTCGAACATAGTTTAACATAAGACCATTAAAGATCTTCTTGTCTGAAACCACTGGGCCACTTGGAAGAAAACTTGGGTTCTGGGAGCCTCTGGTTTGTGTCAGAATCATTTAATCATACATATATATAGAAAATACAGTATTACCAGCAATACAAGTTCAATGCAAACAAAATTGTATCCTGGTGAACTGTCTTTCAAAAATCAGAGTTCTCCATCTCTATAAAAGTATTGTTAGATAAAACAGATTGATGCACATTTTATACCCAAAAATGGTTGTGAAATATTTCTTTTAATACTTTTTGCGTGAACCCCCTGAGGCGATTTTTGGATGTGTCTATGGGCCACTCGATATCTCTCGTCCGGAAGTCGGAATAAAATTCTCGGAATGTATCGAATGTTTTCAATCATTTATACAGGTAGTAATCTACGTCTTTGATATGTCTATATTTCAACAACCAAACTTAAACAATAAAGACTTATTTTGAATATTTAAACCTATTTGCCTTTTCACAAAATATATGTGTTTTTAATAATGTGAATGCTTAAAAGCGCTGTGAATGTTTCTAAACAACAACGCTATTATATTTGTTTTGATGCGACCCCTGTACACTATGTGTATCTAGGTCAATTATAACGTGGCATTGTTCAGTGTCACGACAGGCCTCTACAATAACAATTTTTTTAACTTGTCCCTTTGGACAAGTGCTTTCTTAAATCAACTTGTCTGGAAGGATTTGACACTTGTCCGAAAATTTTTCTTTTTGGCCGTATTTGAACATGTAAACCCGAATTTGACAGATCCATTTATCGTAATTTATTTACATTATATAACTTATCCATATATCGTAATTTATTTATATATATAACTTACGAAAGAACAACACAAATATGAAACATCTTAATAAAAACAATATTAATGAATTAACACGTTTTAAGAATATATCAGTAAATTATTTCCCTTTTGGAACCTCATTTCATGTTGCATAAGTGACCAAAGTATCTGGGATGTTCATGTCCGTAATTATCAACTAATTTAATTTAAAGACAATAAACAAAGGCGGTGTCTTCAAAGGGTTATTTATTTATATACAATATTGACACATCATGCTTTCATGATCACAATACACAATTTACACTTAAACGGTTTCTTATGAAGTAAAACAATGCAAACTATTCTCATAATTGCAAAATATGTTAAAGATGCAGATACTTGAAGATTAGACTTTAACTGTTATTTAAAAACAAAAATAAAAAAATAATTGAAATTTAATGAACATAAATTCATATTTAAAAATCTTTTCCGAAATTTCCAAAAACTACCATCAATAAACCAAAACTAAAATTCAAGTTTTTGATATATTCGTATATTTCATCAATATCGTCTTGAAATCTTCCTTTCCCGTTTTATGGATATATTACAATACAAAAAATTAAATAACAATTACTTATAAAACCTTACTAAAACGGTATGAATTAATTAACGTAGAAAAATAAATACTTTTAATGATAATAATATTATCTTTCTGTTTTCCGATTTAATATAAATATTTAAACCAGAATGTTCTCTCCCAAGTTTATGATGAAAAATACACAATATCACGTGGTTAAATCTTCAGACATAATTTAGTTTACATGTTATCGTGCAGGGCTCGACAATAACGCTTGTCCGATTGTCCGGTACCAGCTTAAAATTCCGTCGGACAATCAACTTTGACTTGGTGCTTGTCCGATGGGACAAGTAAAAAAATTCTGAAAGAAGGACTTAGAAATAAAATATTGTTTTTATTAAGATGTTTCATATTTGTGTTGTTCTTTCGTAAGTTATATATATATATAGTTGTATCATATAATATGTTTATAAAAAAAGTGTTAATTATTGTACCAATTTTGCCAACAAATTGGTATAATATCTAATATAAGTTATGTTTAGGAATACAATTTATCTCAACTATATTGGAGATATGCAAATGCAGAAGAATCATTTCGTTTTTTTTTTAAAAATCTTCATGAATGGAAAACATAATTTTCTCCTGATATGGTTCTTTGTTTTTTTAAATTAAAGTGTTAAATAAATAAAAATTTTACTGGTTCTTTGAAAGAATATAAGCAATATATCTAACCTTATTACATTGAAATATGCTTTGTTGTTTGGAATATTTTAGAATTGAATTTCATACTGAATATTAATTTTATGTATCATAAGTATGCATTAATAAAAATAAAACCATTTTCCATTCATGAATATTTTATCTTTGTACTACATATTGGACCTGATTCAGTTGGTTATGGAGTGTGGAAATTTCACCAGTCATGCAAAAATAATTGATAAAAGGTAGATTTAGCAATGATTTGTATATATACAAATCCTTGGATTTACAAATCAGCAAGTTCATCCAGAACATGTTTTATTGTTTCTTCCCAAGCATACATACATTTGGTTTTTGGTGGATCATTGCCAACATACTGTTATTTCAGAAATTATTGCCTGCATTTATTATTGCGATTTTATCATTTTAGAATAAAATGCAATATTATTTTTGCAATATTGTGAAAAATCCTGTTTAATTCTTATAAAAAAACTCAAAATGCGAGTATAAATAATTGCGATTATAAGCCTGTCACATTTTTTGCAATAATAAAAGCATCACAATAATTTCTGAATTTGCAGTATTATAAATCTTATTTGAAAAAAAAAGTGGTCTTTATTTTTTGCAAGAGGTTATTCATTTGGTCTGGTGGAAGGTTGTTTCATTGGCGACATATTTAAATTGTATAGAGTTACCAATATTTATCAAACATATCCCTGCCACATTCTGTATGTATCTGCCTGTAATTTAATGGTTGTTGTTTGTTGCTGTGTTGTATGTTTGATTTTTTGTTCCTTTTTGGGTACATTAATCAGGTCGTTCCTTTTCTCGTTTGAATTGTTTACATTTGTGATTTCAAGTCCTTTTATAGCTGACTATGTGGTATGGGCTTCGCTTTTTTCATTGAAGGCTGTTTGGTGACCTATAGCTGTTAATTTCGGTGTTATAAAGTCTCTTGTGAAACAATCTCATCGAAATTCATACCAAACTTCTTTTTTATATTTATTTGGTTTCCTTTATTCTTGAATGTATATCACAGCACACCTCTTATATACTAGCAATTATTAGTCATATATAAAGGTATTTTGATAGGTAAAGCCAAAACCATATTCAAATGTGAGGTCAAAAACTTAAACATTTACACTTATCTTATATGTCCTCATTGCTTACATTACAAATAAAGTATGTATGATTGTCACAGACAGCCTCAAATAATTATGCAGGATAATTAAAAACATCCAGGAAACAAATTATGTCGATATGAATTTTGAAAGTTAAAATGAATTGAGAAGGAAAATATAGCAACCTGAGGATTAAGCATATGTTGCAAAGTCAATGCAATTTGCCTTAGTCACTTTAGAGTTTGCAGAAATTGGGAATTGCAATAGGATCAGGTATTTGTACATTAAACACAAAGTAAAAATTGTTTACATTCCTATTCACTTGTGCAATAATCTACACACTATTACATATTTTCGATGATGATGTGACAACAAAACTCATCAATATTTATCAATATCTAATTCACAGTTAATTATTTCAAATCAAAAGCAAATAAAATCAACAAATGTTGGTGACCAGTCAGCAGTTGTGGGTTCACGTATTGCTGTTCTTTTTTTAAAGAAAGCAACTTGTTTTTAATCTTTTCAACATTTTGGACATTGAGCACAACTGATGAGTCATTATTTGATTCATTATGCATATCTTGTGCATTGTGAAATTTGTATCTTGGAAGACCATCATTTAGGGTTTTCCTGATTTTCTTCAGCCACATTATGAACTTTTTGAGCAGACGACTCTTTCTTCTCGAGACAATAGTCATAAGTATTAGTGCATGTCACATTCTGTATAAAAATTATATATCCTATAAAAATTCTATATTAATATTCAAAACCTTAACTCAAGTGAAGACAAATTGCATAATTTAAATCTCAGGACTACGCAAGTCTGCACTTCACTTAACGTAATGGAAATCCATTATAAATGAAAAGTTTATATATGTGCATGCTTTTGAGTATCAGTAGCTTTTTGGGAATTACTTTGTCTGAGAGAGGTGTTAGAATGACATGAGATGTTTGCATTTGTCAAGTGTTTTTTTTTGTCAGACAAGAAATCCAGTAAGATGTTTTTTTTTATTAGTTTTCATTTTTGTCATCATTGCAAATATGCAAATTCTTGTCTCCTGCTATATCCTGGAATGGATTATTTGTAAATGTCAGGCCTATTGTGTCTGTATATCTTTTTGCCTAATTTATTAATGCTCTCACTTGTACAATGGATTTTCATAAAATTTATAGCGAGCACTATACATGTAGGAGCATATGGATTTTCTACATATGGGTCATTTAGAAAAGTCTTTGTTTAATGGGGTAGCCATATTGTGCTACATACTAAGGCTAGAACAAGTTTCGTTCACCCGAAACGTAAGAATGGGAAATAGCTTGCTTCAGATTATAATTTTAATCAGAATCGTGATACCGGAATGAGTATCTGGAAAGGGCTATTGCTGTGCTCGCATCATTGGCCATACCAACAGCATATTATGAAAGGTTATGAGAAATTTTTGTGAAAGTTATGGCCCTTGGAACGATGAGTTATGAAATAATTGCCATGTAGGCCTCTGATCCTTACAATGCTAAAGGATGTTCTTTAAATTAATTTGAAAGGTTTATACCAATGATACCTTGGAGGAGTTGAGATACAAGTTCTGAAAAAAAGGTTAAAGTTGAAAGTTTAAGTTGTTAGAAATACAAAGTATGTGAGTAAATGCTTTTTAAGCATGATCACCCTTGCAATTAGATTCAGTAGTTATTTATCGAACCTGTGCAGGTGACACCATATAGTAGCCTGTCATGACCACCTTTATGTAACATTGATTACAATTGTGTTTACAACTGAAATAAAATGAATTTATATGAAAGGTTTCCATCAACAAATCTCCATTGAGTTTGAATATGATTATAATAGGAAATTTTGGTAGAAAAATAAATTATGTGGATAATTACCTCTCAACCTATATTCTAACTATATACTGGTACTAGAACTTCAGTCAAACAAGGGTATAACAAAATAGTTCATGTTTTAGACTAATTTGAAAAATTAATTTATAATAAATATTGCAAAGTAGAAAGATAACTTTAAAAGGTATCGGTAGTTTGGGAGATCCAGAGTATCAAGAAAGATGGATTTATGATAAGTCCACTTTTTCTGGCTAATAAATATCTACATAAACCTGAAACAAAATCATGTAATTTTATTTCACCTAATACTACACCAAAGGGCAATTTGAGGCAAAAGCCATCACATTGCATTCTTTGTTGTCATCGTCTCTGATGATTTTTTAAACAAAGGTGCATTCCATTTGACCTACAGATATCCTTAACCTTTGACCTTCAATATTTTACTCTGAAACGGCTGGACCAATTTAATCAAATTTGGTAGCAGTAGCAATGGTCCATAGGTGTTTCTTACTCATAATCATATTAATTGACCTTGTTCCCAAACCACTGAGCCTATAATTCCATACTTTGCAGAGGTGGTCCGAAAGTGGTCGTTTTTCAGTTGTGAATCCGATGACCTTGCCTGTTTACCGAGATAGCTGCCACAGAATTTAATGGGAAAATTTGCTTAAAGATATTTTAGTTAGAGAAATTGAACCAATTTCAAATAAACTTTCAGTGTCTTTAAGAAACCTTTATTTCATGTATGGCCTTAGATTGGCAAATTAAATCCAGGAGAGTGATGAAGGGAGTCCTGGGGCCTCTAGTTTCCTTGGAAAAAGCTACCTTTACTCATGCATGCACTGTCATGACAACATAAGCTATAAATGTGCATCCGGACAAATGATTTCATATAAGTATGTACAAACATGTATTACTCAAACTCTCTGAAAGAAAATCATTATTTTAGTTGGCATAAAAGTGCAAAGGCATAGCCGTATATTCATTAAGGCAGATGAGGCAGCTGCCTCCTCCAAATTTCGAGCAAAAATAAAATAAATTATAAAGAGAGTAAAAGAAAAAAACCTAATTTCATTTGGTACTGTGCATCTCTTGTATAAGAAAATCACTACAAAATACATTGTCACAAAGGAGTTTAATGCAGCGAGGTTCGCTTTAAAATTTCTATTCTTTTTATAAATATTTTAGTTGATTCATTGTGCCTACCGGAAATCAGACTCTGCAAATCCTGTTCTACATGCCTTAATTCGGAAGCCAAGCCCTTTCGACGGGAAATACTTTGTCATCTTTAATGTATCAACTAAAGACATCTAGTTGGTTTTGGTTTAGTGAATAATTTTAAAATTTCTTTTGCTTTATTTTTATTATTATTTGTTAAAAGATGAAGACTCTCAGTAAATCTTTTGAATGTTTCAGAATAAAGGGTTTTGCATCATGACTTCAGTGCTCATATGATCTGGGGGCCTGTGATTACTACCTTCTCCATGACAAGGGACATTTTATGACCATAAAGGGAAAAACCTCTTGCAATAAATCTGCACCTTCCCAGAAAAACATATTGATATCAAATTGTGAATTTTTAACCATATCCGTAATTTTTACGCTAAGTCATTTAGTACATGATGAATCCATTTGGTTAAATAATGTGATTGAATCCCCAGAGGATTCCTAACAAAGATCACTTTTCTTTTTGCATATGTTATTGTAATAACTGTACTTAGTCTGACGAGATAAATAAATCAGTTTTTGGAAAAAATGACAGTTTTGTGTATTGGGAAATAATCCCTGTTGCAACTTATCATTAAATCTGTACTGGAATAACCCCTGATGGCCATAACTTAGAGACTAGCAAATTGCAAATGAGACTGATATATGTTCTTTGTGAACAAAACTGATGGATGAAAGTTCATGTACCGATAAATGTCTGTTTTTGAAGATTTCTTTAGGTTAGTGTGTTATTGGTGGCCAGACGTAGTTGAAATTCATTCTCATTTTGAATCTGACAGCCATATTATGCCAAGTTTTCACTACATGTATATGTAGTACCAAAATATATGATAATCCTAATTACCAGTATTGGCCTAAAGATAATCATTATTTGAACTGTACATACAAGAAAAACATGGCGTAGTTGGGTTAGCACATCGAAGTAGGAAGCCAAGGGTACACTGCTTCAGTTCCCAATCTGAAAGAAAATTTCAGTGATCAAATTTGTGACACTGTAAATCATACATCTGTGGGAATGGTCTTGACAAATGAAGCCATTTTAAGGAAAGTAATAGTAATCAATGTTTATAGTACCGGTACATTAAATAATCCTCTTTAGAGGTTGAAAATGCCACTTCAGGGGCTGCTCTCGCACCCAGCAGGCGGATATGGGTTGATGTAAGTTGGTACAATGTATAAGTTGCTTTGAGATTCAGTTTAAATAAACATGTTTAAAGTAAACTTAAAAATTTAAAATGTTATGAAGCAGGTTGTATAGTAAAGCGTCAATGACCGTTGGAATGGATTAAATGAAATAAACTATAGATAAAAATGACCAAGAAAACTATGAAAGGTTACATTGTAAAAGATAAAAATCTCATTATATTTTCGCTAACTCATTTTGATCACGGAAAAAAAGAGATATTAACAACTCAAAATATTATCAGTGACTAAGATCAATCATTTACAATAGTCTTTAGTGATCTAATGAATATTCATAAGTAATTGGTAATTCATTAGTATTGAATAAACAATAGGATCTCAAGGGGTATCATATTACCTTTCTGTAATGATTTATGCAAATAATCACAATTATGCACAAGAACTTGCAATTTTACATCACATCCAAATATAATAATCTTCTTCATATAATCAGTCCATATACTATAGAGAATAACATGTGGCATGTCATATCATCTTAAACTACTGCCAAAATATACAAAATTTAGATGACATTTTTGTCTGCTGAAGTTTGAATGACCAAAATCAAACCTAGAGCCATGTTAGGGAATTATGAGCGTTGGATAAATGGTAGCTACACAATAAATGGGCATTATCATACATTAAATACTATATAAAGTTTTTTCGCATATTCTGTAAAGTACTCGTTGTTGTATTTGTATTGTGTCCAGTTCACTACTATCTTAACTGCATATCAATATTAATACTGTCCAGGGTTACACCAAAATGCCAACGTGTCATACTTTGTTTGATACCCATATCACAATTGCAGAAGCCCAAATGTATTCAGTCTAACAATACATGGCAGATTTTGCCATATCAATGCTTGACCAATATGATCATGTATTATTCTGTATGTAATACAGGGCTACTAATCAATGTGATAAAGATTTTATTTTTAGTGTGGTTTGTCATCAATATTGGATTCATGACTATTCAATCTTTGAATGGCTGACATAAAAAAAGCATATTTTTGGAGAACACATCAATTGATTGGCGAACTTTTTTTGTGTGTCAGAGACTAAAGTTTTCTTTTTTACTATGACATCATAAAGGAAATTCCTACGGTTTAAATTTTAAAACAATTCTTGGAATTAATTCTAAGGATTGAGTGTCATTTTTGGTTTTCAGTCTATTTGAAATATTACCAGAGTAACAAGTTGTGCACACTTTAACATAACCTTCTACATGGTTTCTTTAGTGTGCACGACGTGATTGAGGTTCTTTTGATTGAAAAAAAAAAACAAATTACAGTCAATCCTTAAATAATTTTTCTATTATCTTATTTTGATATACATGTAATGTAATATATTACCCATTTTTGTAAAGTGCAGATTAATTTGCAATTCCAATTTAGACATAACTCCTTTGCACATAATAGTTGATATTGTGGTATATTTCAGTCATTTTTTCAAAGTAAAACAGTTAAAATCATATAACTATAAAGAATTAGTCTGCTTTCAAATAGCCACATTATAATTTTGCACAATTGCTTGGAATGTGTTTGTCATATTAATTACACTCTGTACTTGGTTTATCGGCTAAAAGTTGACAGGTGGTTTGTCAGCCTCAGTAATAAACTTTCAGAATAATTGTAAGTTATGTCATTTTGACATTTTTAGCTCACCTGACCCGAAGGGTCAAGTGAGCTTTTCTCATCACTTGGCGTCCGTCGTCCGTCGTCGTCCGTCGTCGTCCGTCGTCCGTCGTCGTCCGTCGTCGTCTGTCGTCCGTTAACTTTTACAAAAATCTTCTCCTCTGAAACTACTGGGCCAAATTGAACCAAACTTGGCCACAAGCATCATTAGGGTATCTAGTTTAAAAAATGTGTCCGATGACCCCGCCTGCCAACCAACATGGCCGACATGGCTAAAAATAGAACATAGGGGTAAACTGCAGTTTTTGTCTTATATCTCAAAAACTAAAGCAATTAGGGCAAAAGTGACATGGGGTAAAAATTTTCATCAGGTCAAGATCTACCTGTCATGAAATTTTCAGACGAATCGGTCAACCCTTTGTTGGGTTATTGCCCCTGAATTGTTAATTTTTACTAAATTTTGCAGTTTTAGGTTATTATCTTGAATATTATTATAGATAAAGACAAATTGTAAACAGCAAAAATGTTCAACAAAGTAAGATCTACAAATAAGTCAACATGACCAAAATCATTCATTCACCCCTTATAGGAGTTTTTGCCCTTTAAGGACGGCATCCAGCGTAAACTTTCCTTTAAAGATCTTTTCCTCTCAAACCACTGGGCCAATTGAGACCAAACTTTGGTGGAATGGTCCTTGGGTGGCCCCCTTCCAAAATTATGTCTGCCATCCCCGACTTCCAACCAAGATGGCTGCTGTTACTAAAAAATAGAAAAAAAAGGGGGGGTGACTTTCAAAAATCTTCTGATATGAAACTAAAAGTCCAGTTGGAACCAAAGTTGGCAGTAATAGTTCTTAGGAGGTTCTCTTTCAGAAATATGTCCAATGACCCAGACTGTTAACCAAGATGGCCGCCACAGCCGAACTTAGTTTAACATGGGGCCCTATGGGAAAATTCATTGAAAATCTTCTTGTCTTAAACCACTTGACCAATTGGAACCAGACTTGGCAGCAATGGTCCTTACATGGTCCTCTTACAGAGGTGTGTCTGATGACCCAGACTGTCAACCAAGATGGCTGCCACAACCGAACTTAGTTTAACATAGGGCCCAATAGGAAAATTCATTGAAAAATGTTCTTGTCTGAAACCACTTGACATATTGGAGCCAGACTTGGCGGCATTGGTCCTTAGGAGGTCCTTTTTCAGAAATGTGTCTGATTTCTTGGACTGTGAACCAAGATGGCCGCCACAGCAGAACTTAGTTTAACATAGGACCCTATGGAAAATTCACTCAAAAATCTTCTCGTCTGAAACCACTAAGCCAATAAGAATTAGACTTGGAAGCAATGGTCCTTAGATGGTCCTCTTTCAGAATTTTGTGCGATGACCCAGACTGTCAACCAAGATGGCCGCCACACCTGAACTTAGTTTAACATAGGGCCCTATGGAAACATTCATTGAAAAATCTTCTTGTCTGAAACTACTTGACATATTGGAGCCAGACTTGGCAGCATTGGTCCTTAGGAGGTCCTCTTTCGGAAATATGTCTGATCACCCGGATTGTCAACCAAGATGGCTGCCACACCGAACTTTGTTAAATATAGGAAAATTCATTTAAAAATCTTCTTGTCTGAAACCGCCAGTTGGAACAAGACTTAGCAGAAATGGTCCTTAGATGGTTCTCTTTTAGAAATATATCCGTTGACCTGGACTAAACCAAGATGACTGCCACAGCTGAAATTAGTTTGACTTAGAATCCTATAGAAAAACAGCCATAATTGACTGCAACACTTAAATTTTTAGGTCTGCTCAAGGTGAAAAATTAAATCCAGGTGAGCGATACAGGCTCTTGAGAGCCTCTAGTTAAGATTTCAAATCTGAATTTTCTGACATTTTATTGAATCAGAATCAGAATGATGAAAGTATTCTTAATACAGTATATATTGGTGACTGGTCTGAAATCTAAATTTGACTTGAGGTTAATTCAGTTAATTTTTTGCCACTGAAAAACTGTAAAAGAATTCCAATTTCAAAAGTATTGCTGATATGCCAATTTTTTTTAATTGCAATATCATGAAGAAGGAATATGGTGGATGTATTCCTAGATGCATGATGAAAAAGTTTTAAAAAAAAGGTACAGTGCTTTATATGCTGTTTTTCATCTTAAAATCGGCTATATCCTGATTCTACCCCGTAAGTAAATTTTTCGGGGAAGAATATTTTTTTGTTGTCTATTATGTGTACGCGCTAACCACGGTTCAATTTGATTAAAAGAAAGATTTTTTTAAATTTATTTTTCTTTCTTTCTTTGAACCCCCCAAAAATACCAAGCCCCTTTTTTCTCCTGAATATCCCCAAAGAAGACCCTTTCAGACACTTGGATAAGAAACATACTGTAATTTTCTACAGATTCTGCTTCTTTCTACATCGTAACTCTTTAAAACACTCTTTATATATACTCCTGATTCTACCCCGTAACTCTTTAAAACACTCTTATATATACTCCTGATTCTACCCCGTAACTCTTTAAAACACTCTTATATATACTCCTGATTCTACCCCGTAACTCTTTAAAACACTCCTTATATATACTCCTGATTCTACCCCGTAACTCTTTAAAACACTCCTTATATATACTCCTGATTCTACCCCGTAACTCTTTAAAACACTCCTTATATATACTCCTGATTCTACCCCGTAACTCTTTAAAACACTCTTATATATACTCCTGATTCTACCCCGTAACTCTTTAAAACACTCCTTATATATACTCCTGATTCTACCCCGTAACTCTTTAAAACACTCTTATATATACTCCTGATTCTACCCCGTAACTCTTTAAAACACTCCTTATATATACTCCTGATTCTACCCCGTAACTCTTTAAAACACTCTTATATATACTCCTGATTCTACCCCGTAACTCTTTAAAACACTCCTTATATATACTCCTGATTCTACCCTGTAAGTCTTTAAAACACTTATATATACTCCTGATTCTACCCCGTAACTCTTTAAAACACTCCTTATATATACTCCTGATTCTACCCTGTAACTCTTTAAAACACAGGAATGTATTTTTTTGTGTGTGTGTTTGTTTTTGTCTTTTTCTATTTACTCTTTTATTTGAGCCATTTAGGACTTTTACCCCATATCCGTGATCATGTTTTCATGACTAACCCTTGAAAACGGAATAAAGCGTAACCAATATCAAATGCAGTTTATTCCGTACCAGTAAATGTTTGATACAACATTATGACGGAATAAAGTGCATTATAACAAGATAAGCTTTTGTTGAATCATAAAGCACGTTATTCCGTATATTTCTGAAGCATAGAATATCAATTATGAGGGAATAAACCGTATATGACATTATTGCACTTCATTTCGTATGAAAACCAAATAAAACACTGTTTAAATTGAACTGGAAAAAAACTTGTGTGTTTGCATATTTTATGGTTCCGGTATTTCACAGAATGATAGGAAAATATTGAACTTTTAAAAATAGAATAATAACTGTAATACAGGACAAAAAATCTATTAATTACAACAATTTGAATCGACATAAATGAATTACGAAGTCAGAGTCCGTATCATATCCGTATCCGTATATACATCCATCACAGGGATATCGACATAAATGAATTAAACGAAGTCAGAGTCCGTATTATCCGTATACATCCATCACAGAGGAAACCTGAAATAGAGATCTTAAAGTCAAACTTTGCTAGTATATAACAATTTAATTAGTCCTGAAAATTCATGACACCGTGTGGCCTTATTTTCATTTGCACTTTTCTTGTGCTACAGTGTAGTGTAGCACAAGAAAAGTCCAAAGGAAAATAAGGGTACACGGAGTCATGAATTTTCAGGACTAACAATTTAATATGAATATGTACACGTAAAAAAAGTGTAAACTGGACTGATCTCGGTCAATGCAGGCATTTTGTTACTGATATCGGATATCTAAGCATCCATTACTTTTCATCTCGCCGTTAACTGATTTGAAGTGTCCACACGTAAAACTATTGATATATTTGGAGGCTACTTTAAGATAAGTATAAATTATATTACACAATAATCTTTTATTGAAATCAATGCGTATAGGTATGTATGCATGCATGAAGGCTAGATCCCTCCTGTGTGGAGGAGCACCCTCAATGAGTATCCATGGTTGAACTACATGTATTTATGAAATGTATCGTTGACATAAAGTATCATCCGGTTAAAATTCCTCACAAATCTATCATATATAAACTTACCTTGGAATCCTGCGAAACTTCTGTCCATCTGAAAAAAAAAAAAATAGTAATATTAATTGGACCGAATATGAATATTTGTATAATTTTCACAGTGCCGATGTGATGACAGTCAATTTTCACAACTATAATCTACTTTGATATACCTCTGTAACGATTTGGTATTTTCCTACATTACTCATCTTGGAATATAAGAATATAATACAAGTAACAACAAAAAAGTAACCTCCAAGGCAATGTCCAAAAGTCGATAGGACTGATAAGATCGAGAAATCTACAGAACGATTGACAGGATGTTGTCATACTTCTGACTTGGTACAGGCATTTTCAGAAGAATGTGTCATTGAAAGAACACGAAATATGTAGTACATATTGACACTGACATACAAGCACAAGATACATGACATGAAGTATACATACCTATTTCTGGAAGTTTCTGCGGAATTCCTTATTCACATAATAACGAACTGTTCCATCTATGTATTCATACCTATTATTGCCCACGTGAAAGGCATACAACTTGTACGATTTGGTCTTGAATAGTTTGAACAAGGCACTGAAATGCCTATAAGCAGACTCGTCTCTCCCTAATCCTTTAAACCTTGCCCATTCAAGAAACATATCAGGATGTAATGCGTTTACGTGCGCGAAAGCGGCAACTAAACACCGCTCCCAGTGCGAAATATTTGTACTCCAAAATAAGCTCCTAATAAATAGTGGCCACTTTCTGGCTTCCCCAATTACATCCTGGATGTCTTGCCACATCCTATACTCTTTTACACGTCTTGCCCTGTCACTCGACATTCTTTTACTCTTACAGGTGAAAAAAAAATTAAACAAACCCTGAAAAGTACTCACCTGTTCTATAGGTAAGATCCTGTACTACAACACTTACCTGTATCGTAATTTAGCTCTGCTGGTCACATCACTACATGGACACATGTACATAGAATATAAAGTCATATATACAGTGGTACAGTACATCACAAGACAAACAGGCACAGCACATAACATATATCCAACACATTATAAATAGATGAACGTAATCCAACACAAAAGCATATGAAAACAAGTATACTTGAATAGCCCATCATGCCTAAACAAAATCACTGTCACTGCTGGAGAAGGTGTACTTAAATGCCGATTTTGCATACGGATTACTCCTCCGTTTACCTCTCTTACTCGGGGGTTTGCACTTTTTAGCAGTAGAACATTTCTGGGGTTTGAACCCCTCGGGAAAGAATAAATGGCCTATACTGCCTTCGCTTTCGTTATCACTAGATAATGCGGTGGCTGCTGTAGACTGTTGAGCGCACTGGGGGTAACTTGAAGGTGTAACAGATGATGTTTTGGAAGTGCTACAAGTACCAGCAGTGCCACTGGTTGCCTCGCTCAAAGCTTCCCCGTCGGACTCGACGTCAGATTCCTGGACAATTGTAATTTTGTGAACTTGTTCATTCTCTTTCGAGGGGGGAGTCCAAGTAGCGAACAGAGGAGTCGGGTAACTGTACGCGGGATCATCAGACAGAGTGAAGATAGACTTTACTAAGTTAAAGTACTCATTATACGTATTTGCTCGATTTGACGATGCGTGATTCCTCCAGATAATTTCCGACAGGTGCTGTTCGAACATTTTGGAATTCGTACCATTTATGCGCCTGAAGTGGTCCTTGGCTATCTTCCAAGCCCTTCGATGCGGTTTGTACAACAGGTTACCACTTCTTCAGTTGCCGCGTTCTTATATGTTTGCTTGAAGGTGGATTTATGGCAAACTGAAAAATGTTCAAACCCAATCTGGTTAAGCTGAAGGTAAGCAGCCCAACTATCCGAAAGAATTCGAGATCCAGGGGCAACATGTTTTGTGATAAGAGGAATGAGCGTTTCCGCATCTCGCTTGTCTACAGGATACATTATGATACGATTCGACGATCGTTCTATAATACCAAAGATCCAAATTCTGGTTCCTGTAGGCTTACCCCTATTATACTTTACTTTTCTGCCAAATAAACTTTCGTCGATTTCGATGTCCCCAGTAAATACCAAATCTTTGTAGGTTTTGTACACGTGTTCACAAAAGACTTCCCGAACGTAACTCCCCCAATTAACCGCTGTGTGCTTATACTCAAGACCTGCGCTAACGGCAGACTGATGCAGACTATGCTCGTCAAGATAACTCTTTATGAAGAGCAACAAGTCCCTAATGTTGTAGGCCGATCCTTGGAAGAAAGAATACTTTCTCATTCCATATTCATGCCCGTTCGAACATCTAAATGAATAGCCGTCTGACGCCTTACTCCGCTTATACAACATACATGTTTTGTTACATTTGGTGCAGTTTAGTTTGTCGGCTAACATTTCATGATCCCTTAACCATTTGAAAAACTCCTCATCGCTTACACTACATAAATTTGAAAAAGTCCAAGGGTTCTTAAAATCCCCAAAATCAATGTCATCAGTTGCATGCTTTTGCAGGTGGTAGCTGCCCTCCCCGTGCCGTTTTCTACCTTTTCCTCTGCAAGACATTTTTACAAATGAAGTACACTGGATTTCTATATGATAAACTGTACTCACCTCGTATAAAATTTTTTTCAACAAAGATACCCGAGGGTATTCAATGAACAGAAATCGAAATAAATAGTTTACTGCCGAGAGAAAATTTGTATACCACTTTAATTTAACAATAAAGAAAAGTGTTTATTTTTTTATTATTAAACTGCACTTTATTCCGTTACAAACATTTAAGGACGGAATAAACCGTATTTTAAAAGAAATCTAGAAATTGACGAAAGCTTATTTGGTTGGAAAGTCAAGTACAATGGGGGAATCGTACAGGAACTTTTAGAGCTTGCTATATGATGTGAGGTTCCTCACTGTGTTGAAGACCATACAGCAACCCATATATACTTTGTTTTACGTCGTTTTAGCTTGCCGATGGGATGTTGTCTCCTCCTTGACTTTGACCCCCTTTCCTTTCTTTTTCATATTGATATGATTGCTCTTTATTCCGCAGTATGATGGAATAAAGTGCATTTTACTACACTTTATCACTTTATTCTAGTGTAAACATTTAAGGACGGAATAAACCGTATTTCATAGTATGTTAAGGACGGAATAAACCGTATTTCATAGTCATACTATGAAATACGGTTTATTCCGTCCTAAAATCGTATTTCATAGTCATACTATGAAATACGGTTTATTCCGTCCTTAAATGTTTATAATACGACTGCATTCCGTGCTTCGTTTCAAAGTCAATATGATGGAATAAAGTGCATTTTGATAAAACAAACGTTTGTTTTACATTAAACTGCACTTTATTCCGTTATAAACATTTAAGACGCAATAAACCGCATTTCATACTATCAAATAGTAACCAACTGGTCCTATTTCTACCCCGTCAAGTCTTTCACTTTGATTTCCTTTTAACCCTCCCCCCCCCCCCCCCCCTCCTTTCTCTGAAAAAATGGTATAATTATGCATTATTACCTAATAACCCACTGGTCCTATTTCTACCCCACCAATTCTTTCACTTTGAATTCCTTACTTTTTAATTTCAATTTCTTTCTTTGGACCCCCCAAAAATACCAAGCCCCTTTTTTCTCCTGAATATCCCCAAAGAAGACCCTTTCAGACACTTGGATAAGAAACATACGGTAATTTTCTTCATTCTCTGCTTCTGTCTACACCGTAAATCTTTAAAACACTCTTTATATATACTCCTGATTCTACCCCGTAACTCTTTAAAACACTCTTATATATACTCCTGATTCTACCCCGTAACTCTTTAAAACACTCTTTATATATACTCCTGATTCTACCCCGTAACTCTTTAAAACACTCTTATATATACTCCTGATTCTACCCCGTAACTCTTTAAAACACTCTTATATATACTCCTGATTCTACCCCGTAACTCTTTAAAACACTCTTATATATACTCCTGATTCTACCCCGTAACTCTTTAAAACACTCCTTATATATACTCCTGATTCTACCCCGTAACTCTTTAAAACACTCCTTATATATACTCCTGATTCTACCCCGTAACTCTTTAAAACACTCTTATATATACTCCTGATTCTACCCCGTAACTCTTTAAAACACTCTTATATATACTCCTGATTCTACCCCGTAACTCTTTAAAACACTCCTTATATATACTCCTGATTCTACCCCGTAACTCTTTAAAACACTCCTTATATATACTCCTGATTCTACCCCGTAACTCTTTAAAACACTCCTTATATATACTCCTGATTCTACCCCGTAACTCTTTAAAACACTCCTTATATATACTCCTGATTCTACCCCGTAACTCTTTAAAACACTCTTATATATACTCCTGATTCTACCCCGTAACTCTTTAAAACACTCTTATATATACTCCTGATTCTACCCCGTAACTCTTTAAAACACTCCTTATATATACTCCTGATTCTACCCCGTAACTCTTTAAAACACTCCTTATATATACTCCTGATTCTACCCCGTAACTCTTTAAAACACTCTTATATATACTCCTGATTCTACCCCGTAACTCTTTAAAACACTCTTATATATACTCCTGATTCTACCCCGTAACTCTTTAAAACACTCTTATATATACTCCTGATTCTACCCCGTAACTCTTTAAAACACTCTTATATATACTCCTGATTCTATCCCGTAACTCTTTAAAACACTATATATATACTCCTGATTCTACCCCGTAACTCTTTAAAACACTCTTATATATACTCCTGATTCTACCCCGTAACTCTTTAAAACACTATATATATACTCCTGATTCTACCCCGTAAATCTTTAAAAATTAACATTAATAAAATCTTTCCTTTATTCAATTATTTTTTTCGGGCATGGAAATTAGTTGAAAAAATACACCTGACATTTTTCCCCGTACGGGGTAGAATCAGGATATAGCCTGATTCTACCCCGTAAGTAAATTTTTCGGGGAAGAATATTTTTTTGTTGTCTATTATGTGTACGCGCTAACCACGGTTCAATTTGATTAAAAGAAAGATTTTTTTAAATTTATTTTTCTTTCTTTCTTTGAACCCCCCAAAAATACCAAGCCCCTTTTTTCTCCTGAATATCCCCAAAGAAGACCCTTTCAGACACTTGGATAAGAAACATACTGTAATTTTCTACAGATTCTGCTTCTTTCTACATCGTAACTCTTTAAAACACTCTTTATATATACTCCTAATTCTACAGATTCTGCTTCTTTCTACATCGTAACTCTTTAAAACACTCTTTATATATACTCCTGATTCTACCCCGTAACTCTTTAAAACACTCTTATATATACTCCTGATTCTACCCCGTAACTCTTTAAAACACTCTTATATATACTCCTGATTCTACCCCGTAACTCTTTAAAACACTCTTATATATACTCCTGATTCTATCCCGTAACTCTTTAAAACACTATATATATACTCCTGATTCTACCCCGTAAATCTTTAAAAATTAACATTAATAAAATCTTTCCTTTATTCAATTATTTTTTTCGGGCATGGAAATTAGTTGAAAAAATACACCTGACATTTTTCCCCGTACGGGGTAGAATCAGGATATAGCCTTAAAATCACAGGCATTCAATACAGAGAAACATCTCCATGCCTGAAAGTTTTCCAGGATAAGTCGGATTTGCAAATTTTGACAATTTTTACCCTGATATAGTCCTATAGAAACTGAAAATATTTTAAATTTTTACCTGATTTCATGATATTGGCACCTCCAGTACTTTCATCAGCATCTCCAGCTCCCCAATCCTCCCTTTTTTAGTTTGCCTCAATGAAGTACTACTACTAGAGGTGCCAATATCCAAAAATCAGGTAAAAATTTAATATTTTACACATTGGGGAGTAACAAATTAGGTCACTCTGACCTACTTATCGTGCTTCATTTACTTAGGTTATGTTTTATGTCTAAGTTCAGTTCTCTCATACCAACGGACCTACAATCATAAAAATTGTCAAAAATCAGTTTTAACATACAAAGTGACCTAGCTACAATCATATTACTTGGTGTGAGGGTGCATCTCGAGGAGTAATACAGCCTCCCACTAAAATTAGGTCACTCTGAGCTACTTATTGCACTTCATTGACTTAGGTATATTTTTATGTCTGAGTTCAGTTCTCTGATGCCAAGTGACCTACAGTCAAATAACTTGGTGTGAAGGTGCATCTCCAGGAGTAACACAGCCTCCCACCAAAATAAGTTCACTCTGACCTACTTATTGACTAAGGTTAAGTTTTACGTCAGAGTTCAGTTCTCCGATACCAAGCGATCAATAATCATATTACTTGGTGTGAGGGTGCATCTCAGGGAGTAACACAGCCTCCAACCAAAATATGGTCACTCTTATTGTGCTTCATTGACTTAGGTTAAGTTTTATGACTGAGTTTATTTGTCCGATACCAAGAGACCCACAATCATATTACTTTGTGTGTATGGTTAGTAACAAATTATGTCACTCTGACCTACTTATCGTGCTTCATTTACTCCTCTAACAGGAATTAATTTATAAAACATTTCTGCAAATAAGAGAAAACAAACTATTTTTACAGACATGTTTGACATTTTTCATAGTAATTAATGGTATCAAGAGGATGTGATATTATTGTTTTTATGTTGCAAATCCCTGTTAATGATAAATAAAAGAGATAAGAATGGAATTCCCTAAAGGCATTCAGAGAAGAAATTGTCTTTTTAAGTAAATTTGGTTATTCAGATAAGTGTTTGATTGAATTTACCTGTTTAAGGAAGAATAAGACTAAAATAATTTCCTGATTCAGAAGAAATTCTTTGATTATCATTATTATTGTACTGATAGTCCAGATAAAAAAAGAGTATTTTTGGTATGTTTCTGACCTGAGGTTTCTGATCAATAAATGTGTCGCATTGTTGATACATACTTACACTATTTTCAGTACACTATAGAAATGCTGAAGTTGACTCTAGAGCTTGACTTGCTAATTATCCATGGCTAATTTTAAAGACCTTACACTGACCTTCACAAAAGGAATAACAATCAAAGTAAAGTTTAACTCCATTTTGTATTTTTAACCGGGTTCTCATCTGGAAAAATCTGGTTATTGAATTGGTGAATGCGGGCGGGCGGCTGCCAATCGTGTCCGGCTTATAACTTTCTTGTCTTAAGACCTAGACCTTAGATCTATGGTATGTGGATATGTCACCTCAAGACCATGTGTCATGTTTCAAAAATGTTGACCTATGACCTTGACCCTTTACCTTGGAGTGAATAAATAGGTCATTTTAGATCATCTTTGTGTCCGGCCTGTAACTTTTTTGTCTAAAGACCTAGGCCTTGGATTTTTGGTGTGTAGGTAGGTTATCTCAAGATGATGTGACAAGTACCAAGAATATTGACCTTGACTGTTGACCTCAAGGTCAGTAAATAGGTCATTTTTGTAACTTTTTTGTCTAAAGACCTAGGCCTTGGATCTTTGGTTTGTAGGTAGGTTACCCCGAGACGATGTTTCACATTCCAAGGATATTGACCTTGACCCTTGACCTTTGACCTCAAGGTCAATAAATTGGTCATTTGTAACTTTTTTACCTTAAGACCTAGGCCTTGGATATTTGTTGTGTCCTTAGGTTTCCTCAAGATGATGTGTCGCATATTAAGGATGTTGACCTTGCACTTTGACCTCAAGGTCAATAAACTGCTAATCATGTCTAGCATGTAACATTTATGTCTTAAAACCGAGATCTTAGATCTTTGATGTGTGGGTAGTGTACCTCAATATGATGTGTCGTGTACTAAAGATGTTGACATCTGACCTTGACCCTTGACTTCTTTGATGGAGAAAAGTTACTCAGTAAAAATGAAATAGAAGGAAAACCCGGTTTGCTGTCACTCAGACAGCTCTCTTGTATATGGCATGGGTTGGTATCTCATGCACATTAACCCCGTGGCCTCGGTGGCCGAGTGGTCTAGGTAGTTCGTCATGACTGCTAATGAACACTAGCCTATCAGCGCTGAGGTTGTGAGTTCGAATCTCACCTGTTGTGGGGTGTGTTTGACTCCGATCTTAATTGACAAGGATTGCCTATTTTCCTACCGAAGGTTGGTGGTTCTCTCTGGGTACTCTGGCTTCCTCCACCAATAAAAACTGGCCGCCATGAAATAGCCAAATGTGCTGAAAATGGCGTAAAACCGCAACTAAACAAACTAACAGATTAACCCCACATATGGAATCCAGGAGTGTGATGCATAACATTTGACAGAGGGGGAGATGTTTATGATCAGGGTACTTAATTCAAATGTTGTAGAAAAAGTAAACGGTAATTTTTTTTTTTTTTAAATTACAAATTACAAATTATCGAAAGAAACCTAAGAACATTTACTAGCATCCTGCAAGGAAATCTTAAAAGTGTTAATATGTTGAGTAAAGTGTAAAGGCATTATAGTTCAATCCCAGTTGAATTCATACATGTGCCAGACAGCAATCTTGATTCAGAAATTTCCTGACATAATTTCATTTCTTAGATGATATTATTGACCTTGACTGTTAATATTAGAAAAATTAGAAGAAAAGAAGTCTAAATCCGGTCTTAGCTAATTTTTTTTTCATTATATGACTTTTTTTGTAAAATTGCACTTTGTAGCTATTTTAAATAAAAAATGTATATATATATATAGTGCTTTCCCCAGAAATTTATGAAGGCAGGGTAAATTTCATATTTTGAGGGCACTCAGTGGTTAAAAAAGATAATATTGGGGGCACCCCACCTTGACATGAGGGCTGTATAATTATCAAAACCTGCAGTAAACAGCCTTCACCTTAGTGTGATGGTGTAAAAGTGTTATTAAAGTGTGCCAACACAACAGGGGTACATGATTAAATGCAAATCAGTTTCAAAAAGATAAGATTAAAGTAAAAATTGAAAGTTAGGTTTGGCTACCTGGGGGCACATTGTAAAATTCATGATGAGGGCAGCATGATGCTGAAGATGGAGGCATGGTGCAGTGCCATGCTAAATTGGTCTAGGGAAACCTCTAATATACATGTAGAATTTTTCTGCTAAATTTTTGATGTCGTAAAACAGATATTTATATGTCATGATGTTAAATGACCTAATTTTTCCCAGGTGAAATAAATTGAAAATGTATTTTTCATTACATATATTTTGCCATTAAGTACAAGCTATGGGTTCTTCTAAATTACTTCACCACTTTGCAGTTAACATTTATTACCAGTACCTACCCGACCGCCTCGGTGGTCTCGTGGTAGCGTGCTGGCCCCGAGTGCGGAAGGTCGCGGGTTCGATCCCTGGCCGGGTCAAACCAAAGACATTAAAATTGGTATTTGCTGCTTCTCTACCAAGCACGCGGCATATAGGAGTAAGAGCAAAGACTGGTCGGCTCGGAGTCAGTATAATGTGTCCTAGTGAGGTGATATGTCTTCCTGCGGACAGTTACCTCGTGAGCTAGCACATTAAAAATCCGACTTAGCATGTCGGTCTAGTACAAAGCAGGGATGATATTCATTATCATATCAACATGTTCTCGTTCTGATATGCACTTGGTTGCCACTGGACATTAAACAACAATTCATCCATCCATCTAGTACCTACCCTGATTTCTATTGTGTTAATGCATAATTTAGGTGTAGAACTGTGTGAAACTTATTTTAAGTGATATTGTATATAAATACCCCTATGAGGTGAAGTTGTTCATTGCAGGAATAAACAACATTATTTGGGAATACTGTAATAGATTAAGGGATCCATAATGTCAACATTTTTCACAAGTTTATAAAGAGCACATGTTTTGGAAACCCCCTTTCCCCCCTTCAAAACAATCGACATTTTTGTAACATAATATTGCTATGATTACAGGTACCCCTCTTTACTCGGAAAGAGGATCTACGTCCCTTGAAAATGCATGAATGTCAATCATGTGATGACATGTGATTTGCAGTTGTTGGCTTTTTATCGAACTATGTCAGCATCATGAACTCTATAAATTTCACTACCATGTATTCTCTATTTTTCTGGAATATCGCAGAGATGAAATTTATGAGTATACCAATATTTTAAAGCATACGCTAAAAATGTTGAATTGGAAACCGTCTCTCTCCTAGCATGGGATTTGTAAATTTGTGAAACTTGTAAAACATTTTGAAAATTATGGATGACCCCTAATTAGGTCTGATAGCTTTAGTTATAAAAACAAGGGGATGTTGTTTATTAATTTATAATAAATTGGAAATTATGGTCGATTTCAAAATGCTTGACTTTTTTTGTTAGGATTGTTTTCTCATTTGTGCATACTGGTATACACAGTGTACTATATATATTCTTTCATTTTACTATTCATACAGTTTGACACTTGATAAAAAATCTGGACTTTTTTCTTCACTTAATTTTGTCAAGTATGGGATTGGATCAAAAATGATACAAATCATTTACTGTCTGGTTATTTTAACCCTGACAATTATTTTCCTAATCAAAAGCTTTAATTTTGAATCGCATGCAGTTTTAGACAAAAACAGAATAATTACAATTACAATTGCTCAGCATGGAACTTTATGAGATAATTTCTTGTAAACTATCTAATAAGGGGAATCCATGCCATAAATGTTATTTTAGTTGCAAAAAGATTATTTCTGACAAAATCTGACATTTCAATTTCCAAAATGAAATTTTTTTTGGCATGAAATCAGCTTTACAGACTGACTGCACTATGACATATGTCATGTTTTTTCGTAACATGTGGAGAAGAGTAAAAATTTATGTATGAAGTTGTAATATTTGCCATTTCATTTTGTCATAAAAAGTGATATATTGCACATTTTTCCTCGTTTGCTTTTGCATTGTATACATAATAGATTGCTCCTCATTTGCTTGTGCATTGTATACATAATAGATGAAGCGAGATAGCAGAAAAGGTCAGCTATTGCATACCAATTGATTAACAGATCCAATCAACAGCCTTTTAGAAGTAAAAAATACATAAAGTACAATACAAAAACATAAAATGATCAGAGAGTCTTGATAGTCTGAATTGATGCAAACACTAAGCAATGTATGGATGTAAACCGAATTCATGAGACAGTGCCTTATCTAACCCATTTTTCTATGCTGAGCCTGTAGGCTTGGTTGTTCATATCATTGATTTTAACCATAAGGGTCTATTAAATTTTGTCAGATTTTGGTCTAGTCCATTGAAAACACTGACTTAAAGTGAAGCAAAATTTGGTGCGAAGGGTCACTGTGAAAAGTTCTTAATTAAAATTAAAGAGGAGATATGAGTTTTTGTAGAATGATAATCAAAATTGTTAACTAATAATTTTGTCTGACAACCAGACCCTTTCTTTCCACATGAAAGCTTGTAATTTAATTATGATATGGTTTAAGAGAATTAGATATTGAAACCTAACTGCAGTGTACCTAAAACAATTACAATAGTGCATTTAATTTATTGCCTAGACTGCAACTATCAAGACGCGCAAGAACAGAGCCATTGTCTGTGACAACTAAAAAGCATTTTGTTTTCCCAAGTGTTTCATATTTTATAACATATCTATATATATATATATAATCTGAACAACTTCTGGTGAGTTACGCATTTTAATCGTGCTTTATTGATGATTTTTCTATTCACATTTTTGTAGTGTCTGTATGAATATTAAGGAAGGCTATGAAGTGTAAATATTTTTTTTTATAATCTTTTACATACTGAGATTCTGTTTAAATATCTGTATTTATGTGCCAAAAGAAAAACAATATTTCTATTCCATGATTTTGGTAAAAAAATCTTTTTTTACCTTTATTATCAAAATAGTTTTTTTTCATATATTTAAAAATATATAGTCTTTTTTTCAATATATCTAAAAAAATTTTATTCCAAAAAAAAACATCTAATTATATTAGACAAGGGTTTAAGAGGTCCACTGTACTAAATATCTATTTACTTAACAGAGGTGAACTTTCTGATGGTAAGAAAGAATATATAAGACATCTGACAAAGTTAAATATTTTTATGATGAAGTGAAGCATATTTATTTAAAATGAAATAGATCAATACAAAACAAATATTGACATGATACTAAATATTATATACAGAAAATAATAATTTTACAGTTCCATTTTCAGACAAAGTTCATACTATAAATGCAATATTTTTTGAAATTTAAATTATACTTAAATCAAATACAGTAATTTATTACATATATTTATAAACTAGAAATTGGTGCCATCAGAAACGATGTCCATCCCCACACTGCACAAGTCAAAAAACAATTACAGTGAAACATTAGCAATTTCACAATTTCAGTCTGAAAATTGGAACCCTGAATCAAATTTCAAAATTGAAAACCTTATTGCACAACAATATGATAAACAAATGAAACCACTGAAACAAAAAATGAATGAGTTTTTCCATAGACAAGGCAAAATAAACCATTTTCGGTCCCAAAATTTGATCTCTTAATAGGTTTTCAAAATTGAAAACCTTTTCAAACATCTACAGAAAATAAAGAACAATATTATATACAAATAAATTTGCTAAATCTAAATGAAAAATGAAAGAGGAGTTTAAGGCACAAGCTTAAATTCACTATTTCCGAAAGTTGTCAAAATCAAAATTCTTAAACCTTATTATGCATCTACATACAGTATGTGACAATATTGTATAGAAATTTAAAGTATAAAATGAAAAATTAATAAGTTTAATTTAAATTTCCAGTTTTCGAAATTTGACCCCTGTGGGCCCCAATTTTTGAAAATCAAAATTATAAAACCTTATTGCATCATTGTATCATCTATATACAGTATGTGATGATACTGAAATTAAAATTTAAGGACAGCTTTCTAGAGGTCATCATTGACAAGCTCTAATTAGTCTTTTAAATTAGATACTTAAAAAATTTACCAGAAATTCAAATTGAATAGAAATTCCAAAAGTTAAAATTCAATATAGTACGGATTAGGTACCCTTGGTTCTTCTCAATGCTTTCAAACACATCCTCAGTTGGCAGATTACATAACCATCTTCTTCTGGAATTTATTTACCTTTAGCCTATCTAGTTGGATGTCAAAGTACCCTTTTGTAGCAGGTACAAAAGGAGGTACTCTGATGAATTTATTCTGTTTCATTGGAGACAACTTTTTGTAGACTTCAAGGGTACAGAGGAACAACAAATTTAAGGAATTAACAAATATTTGATAAAAAAAAGCAATTAAAATATCATAAATTTATTATTTTTGTATCAGCAAATTTTCACCAGACCGTAAAAATTGATTCCTATACTAAAAAAATCATATGAATGTACAATATGTTTAAAATTGTATTATTATTGTCACAAGTTAATACCAGTCATTTGTCTCATTATTTTGTAACATATAAAACAATAGCAAATTTTGTACTTTAGGAGAAACTTTGCCAATTGTGCAGTGCAGTTAGTATACAATGATTCATAGCATCTGTGATAAAATCAGAAATAATATATAATTCATTAAATTGGAAGAGACGTGCCCCTTTATATTGATAGGGTCAGATAACACAATGCAATGAAGCAAAAGTGTATTACAAAATATATTGTAATGGCTATTTGTATCCAATAATTTGATGAACATATGTGATCTGTTGATGTCGTCGTAGGGAGAAATAAATTCTGTTAGACCTGACCAATCCCTGTAGCCGATTAGTATGTTTGATATAGCATGATAAAACCCGTAATGTTTGATGACAAAAGGCTTAGAAATTACGGTAAATCATTAAAACAATCAGAAATGGACTGTAAATAAACCAATTTTTATCACTTTATCTTAATGAAATGTGACACTGTGGCACGGAAATGTACAATATGGAATATTTGTCATTTTTTAATTGTAAATAGTTGTAAATACTGTCTTGTTTTGTTAATTTATGGCATTTTATTCTGCAGTAATATGATATATGATCTGAAAATGTAATTTTATGATTTCTGTTTTGGCCATTAATAACTAAATTGACATGGGATGGACAGGTTATTTTAGGAATTTCACGACCTTCAGCAAAAGGTCCCATCTGAAGAATATTAATATTGCACTTTAGAGATTAATATTTATTAACATTCTGTTGTTATAAACAATACTGTCCTGGCATTTGTAAATATTTTATGAATTTCTGTGAGGGAAATCAATTTATCATATTCAGAAATAGATTTGAATTACAGAATATTAAAACATTTTGCTAGCACATATGTTAGTTGTAAAAGTAAGTTTGAGCAAATGTAATTGTATCAACAGAATTACTGCCAGCTAATCTTTGAAATACAAAATTTACTTTATATTAAAAGTAAATTTTCTTTGTTAAGCATGATATTTGATCTACCAACGGGAAATATTTGGTTGTTACTTTGGCAATGCATGATGGTGGATGGATGGGCAGACTTTTTCTCCATGCAAATATTGGTGTTAAACACCAGATTATGACAAAATTAAGATAGTAAGACGTTTTGCTGTCATTCAGTCAAGACTGTTCAAGACCAGTTTAGGTCAGTTACTAGCACAGTTAACTACAATATTTAAATTGTTTGTCTGAAAACATACAAATGTTTTGATTGGCTGTAAGACAGTTTGTTCCTGTTCCAAGGTTCATCTGACATAATACAGCCTGTTTTAGAACTGGCTAGAGACCTCTGATGTCAGAGCTCACTCCATATAAAATTTGGAAATATTGTGAACAATGTTTATTTTAAGTTCAAATTCATTTTCTGCCAAAGGACTTGTTATTGATTACTGTTCTAATATTAGGAGAAATTAATTTAAACTATTAACTTTTTAGAACACAAAAATGGTTATAGATGTGAAGATATAAAGTTTTCTTGGTAGAAAATAAATTTACAAGTCATAAAGTGCTATGAAGTGATTATTCTGGACAGTAAATCAGCGAATTTACAAGTTCCTAATGGCCATATCCAATCCTAAACATTTGACAATTTAACTTGTTTTTCGTCATGATATTTGATTTTGTCAGAAAATGTGGTAACTTTGAAAATCAACACAGGGTTCATGTTGAACAGACCTTTCTAAGAGCAAATTTCACATGTCATAACCAAAAACTATAGCTTGAACCTACATATACACCCCCTCCAAATCTCTTACTTCTCCTCTTATTCCAAAGGTACTTGGGTTTGCAGTATGAAATTTTGTTAGATTTTATTTTCTAAATCTAAAGAATCAGTATCAGTATATGCTACTCTGAGTGTCCTATTTTTTTTTACAAAAAATGATAGTGTTATCATACAGGTTGGAAGCATACAGTTTTGTTATTACTGTAAGATCCTTTGAAAGTGATTTCAATTATTAGTGAGGGGGGCATCGGTGGCCGAGTGGTCTAGGTAGTTTGTCATGACTACTAATGATCACTAGCCTGTCAACACTGGTGTTGTGACTTCAAATTTCACCTGTGGCGGGGTGTTTTCGACTCCGATCTAAATTGCTGATTCTCCCGAAAGCACTTGGCCTTTAGGAGTAAGTCTGCAGACAGTTTCTTCGTAATCGTAAGCTAGCACATTAAAAATCTGGCTTAGCGTGTCGGTCTAGTACATTAAGCAGGGATCATTTTCATATCATAATCAACATGTTCTCGTCCTGATCAGCTCCAAATGGTTGCCACTGGACATTAAACAATAATTCATCCTTTGATTCATCCTTCAATTATTAGCATCCAAATTGAAAAGGTAATGCCCATCAATTACAGAGGCCTTCAATCTTTTACTTAAAGGGCCCTAAACCATATAGCATAATCATATTACTAATCAATCACCAACTCTAACTTAATAAGCATTCCCAAAACTTACCAACATACATTACCGTAACCGTAAAACTTCTCTTATCATTATCATAACCATAAACAAACCCCCCTAATCTTTATTACTTGGACCCCTAAAAGAAATGTACCCATTTTATACAGGCATATTAACTGTTTGTATTGAGATCTTGATTTAAGATTGATCAATCACCATGACATCCCCAAATTGTGTTTAGTACATAAATAAATGTATATAATATGATTGGATTTTTTTGCACAAAGGTATACCCAACTATACTTTATTGAGAAACAATATAAGGTTTGAACAAAATATGTCTTTCATATAAATTGGTCACCTAGTATGTAAATATTAATGCCTTTACCATTTACACAAATTCAAGATAAATATTTTTTAATTAACAAACATAAAAATGTTATACACAACTTTTCAGTACAAAATTTAACAGTTACGAAATAAAAAAATATAAATTTATTTTCAGGAAATAAAAAAGGATGATACTTTCATGACTAGACGGTTAAAATAATAATCACGACTACAATGGCCACTATTACAACTCCCACAATTACGCCACATATAACTCTCTTTTTACGTGATTTTGAACGGTATTCTTTTGCTTGACGCAACTTTTTTTTAGTTTCAGTCACATGAACGACAGCTTCCTCTACATTCTTTTCAATGTTATCCACTTTATCGCCTTGTTCTGCCACTAAAACATTCATTTCTTTAAATAATTTATTAACTTCATGTATTTGACTTTCTAATTGGTGGAGTTCTTTTTCACGTTCTTCGAGTTCTTGTAAGTCTGTTTTGGCTGTCTGCATCTGAATGATGATATCGTCTGTAAATACTGAATGTGTATGAAAATCAACTTTGTTCATGTCAATGTTTGGATCATCTTCCTTTGACACAATCTCCACTTTCCGTTGGAATCTTGACCTCGTTTTGTCGATATAATCAGCTTGATTTGATCGAAACGTGTTCATAATCTCACGTAGCTGATGAGACAGTCTCTCAGTTTGATTCACACATACTTTCTGATGGGCATCAGTTTCTATGATCCCATTGTTATTAGAAGATAATGATTCAATTTCTTTCCGTATATGCACAGATTTCGTTAAAATATTATCTGATGATTTTTCCATGTTTTTCAGATTAGTTTCCGTGACAAATGGAGAACAATACAGATTATTTTCCATTTTAGCAACCACTTTGATATCATTTTCAATTTCTTTGATTTCCTTTTCGATAACTTTGACTTTTTTCATTAACATGTCCATTGGAGTATTTTTCTTCTTAAATGAAAACCTCTTGCTATTTCTTCCCATCTCCTCTCTTCTCTTTTGCATTTCAAGTGTTCTGTCTTTGACCACCATTTTGTATTGATTTAAGTCTTCAGAATCGTGGTTCTTGTATTGAGATTAGAAACGATTCTTTGAATAAACAAGAATATCCTCCAAAATTTTCAAAATATTAGATATTTTGACATATATAAAATTTATGTCTTTTTTTTTGGTTGTACAAACACACCTAATATTCCAGTTGTATTGTCATCTTTTAATCATCCAATTATCTTACCTGTACATGTCGACAGGTAGTCACATTTTTCTGTTTTCTCGCTAATGTGCTAATAGAATTTTTCTGTAGTAGTTATTTACCTCAGGGTATATGTTTTTGTCCTATTTGGTACAAGACCAGATACATCAGTTTGACTGTTTATCCATGTGAATTTCACAAATATATACAATGTTTATATTTAAATCTCTGATTCAGAAAATATTACTCATCATCAGGTTTCACCTGTGTTTACAAGCCATTGATTCATACTACAAGAAAAACAATTAATAATCATTAAAAAATAGAAATTAGTTTAATTGTAACAGTGAATTGGAAAAAGTAAAGATTTAAAAAAAAAATATGAATGTTATCTTTTTAATTCAGAAATTTCAAGGGTAGTGATAACCCCTTTAGTGAAGCCAGCTTATACAAATTTAGTCTCTTAAGGTCGATCATCAATAAATGAATAAATTCCATTAAATTTTTGTTTTTTATGTCTTTTTTTGTGTAAAAATAAATGAAATAAAGACAAAATTATTATATATTGATCAAAGACAGAAAAATAAACTGACCTAAATTATATAAATATTTCAGGTACTGTACAGGTAAATATGTATTGATTGATTCTATTAGGCTTTTACCGGAGAGGCCTCCTAGGGGAGATTGTTATAATGTTATAAATACAAATGTAAATAGATATACAAAATGCACACATATTTATAAAAAAAAATTTCAAGTGAAGAATGACGAAATATATATTTTTTTACAGCATTAGCAATACATGTATTGATTACATCCTGAAAATGTCAACTTTTATTCTTAGTTCTAATATTGACATTTAATTTTAAATAATACATATTAAATGACATTTAAAGTAAAACATATTTCAGCTTTTCCATTTAAAGAAACCTTAATTTGTACAGTTTTCCATTAGAAGTACATATATCGATATCCATTAGGTATTTTATTAACAAGTTGAGGTCCCTCAATTACATATCCCAGAAATAACAAAATCTGTCTGTAATCTTGTTATAAAATAGCTTCAGAGGGCCTGCTTTTAGCACCTGGCTTTAAAGCTTTTCAGAGGCATGAGGTAGGAGGAGTTCATAATCTGAATTCCTAACACCTGCTTTTCAAAGTCTCAAAAAAAAAAAATTCCCATTTACTTAAAAAAGTGCTAAATTCCTTTTCTTTTTATTGCCAAATCCTGGATTACATCCATAATAATAGGTACAGAACCCACATACTCAAAAAGGTCCTTTTTTCTCAATATGTAATAGTATTATTTGTAAAAAAAAATATTACTGTTTTAAAATTTATGAATTTTGTGAAAACCAAGGATTATCTCCCCTTTACATAACTCTGCTCTGAAAGTTAATTTTCTTGACCATTTAGGGTCATTATGGCATTTGAGTCTGACTTTCAACATTTTGGATTCATTTTTTTCAGTCTTTACCACAACTGATGAGTGATTATTTGAAAAACATTGCATATTTTGTGCATCAAAGTTGGTATTTTAGAATATTCGTCGTTTCCATTGTTTGTGTTGCATGCAGTTTAGCGGAGAAAAATTTATTTCAGAATCTATCAACATTTCTGTAAGCATCAAAGCAAGTTGGCAGTGACAAATATTATAAGCTCATTGTCTTTTATCTTCATATACATGCAAAATATATGTTTTAGACATTAAGTTAGATTTCTTAAGTGCAGGACAGATAAAATAATTGCAGAGCATGCGTACATTCTGATATGAACCATCATAAAATTAACACATTGATGGAGCTATAAATAATTTTTTGTAAAATTTTTAAAAATTTATCTCACAAATAACTATTTTTCTCCTTTACGTGAAGGTTTTACTGTACTAAAATATATCCTTGTGAAAACTGTGTTATACTTGTGGTATCTCTTACTTTAGGTGCGAGAGACTGTCATTTAGAAAAAACCATGGAACTTCATCCTAAAATTTCTCAAAATTCTTAAAAGATTTTCAATAATTATCAAAATCTGATCCATAACTGGGAAAAATTTCACTCTCAGCCTGTTCAGATTGATCTCATAAATGCTGCTTCATTTAGATATAATTTTCACACCAGGAAAAAAGCCATCATTTTCTAAAGTTGCCAAAAAATATAAACAACAGTCATGTCTGTAACAGCTGAACGTTGTGGTATAAAAAATCCATTAGCACTTACCCAAAACAAACTGGTTAAAGTATCAAGTTCCCCACAAATTACTACTGAAAAGTACATCCTTATAACAAAATACTGATTTAATTATTGTTTTTGTTTGTTTATTATTTAGTTGTCCTTGAAATTTGTACTTTAAGGCCTTATATAATGAATGTGAAATATTGTAGGTGGTAGCTCTGTATGAAAAAAAAAACAACTGTTCTTATCATAGGATGATGCAAATTTTAATTTCAGATTTTATCTCCAAAGATATCACATTACCAATTAATTTGACATTAAATTACAAAAAAACATGAATTTAATCCCTTGGTGTAATAAAGTGAATTTTAAGGACATTTTAAGGATCATAAGATCATAAATATCCTGTAATGAGTACAATAGGGTCCTTTGTTAGAATTTATTTTCCTCTGGTAGTTTTTTTTTAACATGGAAATTGCAAATTCATTAAAATAAAACTTAAGGTATGTAAGTTGGAATAAAAATTGATAATTTTAAAATTGTTTTAGTTGACTTTAATACCATATTCAGGTATCAGATAATTAAAAAAAATTCTGAGAATATCTCCCTTGCAAAAGTTGCCAGTGGGAAAGGGGGAGGTAACTCATGTTTAACATTGAAATCGGTTAGTTGTATTGCAAAATTATATGACCTATCTTGTAATGATAATCCCAAAAACATTTCTAATTCCAGAAATAGTTAATTTAGTTTTATATGAACAAAATTTAAATTGTTTAATTCAAGAAATTGCTTCCTGTCAGTTTCCAAGAATCAATTATTATTCGTTGTTTAATTTAGCCAGATAGTAAGAGGTTTAAACAAGTTTAATGAATGAGCGTGGTTATTGGATAACAGAAATTTTATAGGATATACGTTGAAATACATTTTGCTATCCAAATTTTGGTCCTATAATGCTTCCCAAATATTTATTGAGTTAATTAATGTCAAAAATGTGTTCTCCCTTGTTTCAAAATCTAGTAATATAATCTGAAGATTGGTAGGTGCCCTAATGATAGAGTAAACGAAGTTCCATGCAGAGCTCCAAACCAATAATCTTTATTGAAAATAAATCTTTCCTAAATTCGAAGTGATCCTAAATAGAGAAATTTCTTGATTAGAATAATAGATTTGAATTTGTTTTGTGGATGAAAATAGAAGTATCTGTAATTATGTATGGGTATTTACAGTGTTGTCAGAGGTGAGAGTAATGTTTACAATTTTCTGTTGACACTAAAACACACTTTTAAGTGTAGCCATATGAATCCTAGGAACATAAGACTTAAACACATGTGGGCACATGTTTGAAACCCTGATTCAAATCTAAATTTGAAAATCGTATTGTGCATCTACAGGGTGATGGGGAAAACAAATGAAAAAAAAATATGTCAGGTCTGAAAAAAAGGAAGGTTTCTAGGGAAATGAGAAGTGTTACTAAGAATTAAAGAGGGACAGAAAAAATAGATTAATGGTTGTGCAGGCATAATGATGAGTTAATGCAAGTGTTCGATCTTTATTTGATATAGATGAAAATTCTGAAATATAAAAAATACACAAATTTTCTTTAAGTCATCGGGCAATTATTGAGGGAAAAAAATTATTTAGTTTATAGACAGATGTTCTTTAGAATGATTGAATTTTAGCAACAAGTAATATCTAAGAGAAAATAAACAGATTTACAAAACTACATGTATAATAATTCCTCCCTGTTATTTTGAACCAAATCATATTTCCCAGTGAGTACATTTTTTATGGTCCTATACATATAATATGATGTCATACAGCACAACAAAATGAATATATGTTAATAATCTGATACGGTCAATTGATACATTTTAATTTTATTTTTCACAGGATATAGACTTACGCTTGAAATGGCCAAACGATATTTACTACAGTGATAAGATGAAACTAGGAGGTGTCATCGTCAAATCGACAGTAATGGATGGAAAACTGCATGCCCTTATTGGTGAGATTAAAATCGAGTTCAAATCTTCTGGTTTAGTCTAATTTTATTTTTAGATCGTCTGATTTTAACTCCATTTGCTGAAATTTTTATTTTCCAAAACAAAATAACTTGGTCTGTGCCAAATATTTAGATATTTTTGCCTGTTGTTGTTTGGGCTTCAAAGGTTAAATGTATAATAACATGTATATAGGTGGTTGGCAATAGGATAATGATGTTCCGGTATGAGATATTGTCTTCAAATTTGAATCCATCAACCATGACTTCATTTCTATAGCTAAGATTATGCAATCATGCTCTGGTATGAGATACTGTCTTCAGATTGGAATCAGTCAACCACGACTTCATTTCTGTAGATGTGATTATGCCTTCATAATGTCCATGAGAATACAGTTTTATGATTTGGTTTATACCTTGTATTGTCTGCAGCGGTCGGGTCGGTCGAGTCGTTTAGGTAGATCTTTGTAACTACTTATAATCACTAGTCTGTCAACACTGTCGATGTGAATTTGAATATAGCTCATGACAAGGTGCACTTGACTTTGATCTTGATTAACATGGATTGCCAATTTTCCTGTCATAGGTCGGTAGTTCTCTTCAGATATCCCAGCATCCTCCACCAGTAAAAACTGGTCACCAATAGTGATATAGCCAATTGTACTTAAATTGGCATAAAACCCCTGTAAACAAATAAAAAACAAGAAGAAACGGAAACAGTAGCAATATATGTATGGGATGACAATATACCAATTAACTTGAATTAACTTGATAAGTTTCATTCATTTAAACTAAATTTTTATGAAATAAAAGATATATCTTACATGTTTTATAATTACAATTTAACACATTTGTATCAAATTGTCCTGAAACTTACTGATGAATGTTGTTTATTGCAGGTTGTGGTTTCAATGTCAGTAATAAATATCCAACAATCTGTATAAACGATATCATCAACAGATATAACATAGACAACAACAAAAGTCTGCCAGAACTATCTACGGAACAAACCATTGCCAGGACTGTTACGGTTATGGAAGAGCTCATAGACAAGTTTCAGAAAGAAGGATATTCTGGGTTTTGTCAGTCTTACTACAAACTGTGGTTACATAGGTTAGTATATAGAATATATTACATTGCAAAATCCAATATCACCCCGAGGGCCACTGGCCAGAGGGATGATATTGGTCGTGGAGTGATACAGCATGTGATACATATTTTAACATGTTTTATATGCTTTATCATATATCATATATATTTTAACATTGGTGAAATGTTTTTTACTCTAAAAGGAATACTTTGTTGCAATGAATGTGTGTTCAGCAATGAATAAATAAATGCTTGTTGGTTGTGTAATAAAGTTACATAAGTAGAACTGAGGTTAGGGCACAGAAACCATGTGTTTTCAAACGCCAACAATAAAAACAACAGTGCCATACCATGATGTGGACAAAAAAAAACTATCATGGTTGTATAAAAATGAATCAACACTATATTGTGATCCTCAAGCATAGTTTCTTTACCCCTATGTATCGTGTTTGGGCTCCCGTTCAACATTGACAACATATGGTCTACTGAAGTAGATTTAAGTACATGCCAGATTCGTATGAAAATAACATGAGATGCCCAAATTGGGTGCTATACAGATTGAGCCATGCAATAAAGGGGGGGATGCAGGGTTAGCCATGCAATAAAGGGCATGTGAATTGACTGGTTTGCTATTTGTCAATGTCTTGTTTTTATGATACCAGTTGCCATTTTTTTTCTATATAACCAGTAGCCTTCCTCCCTTGCCTGCAAAACCAATTAGCTTCTTGTTTTTATTATTCAGAGGCATTTTATCTCAAAATATTAAAGATTTAAATTGAACCAAAGAAATTGTTCAAATATTGAAATACAATGTGTATAATTGTAAAAAAAAACATATTAAAGATATTTTGGGAATAATTGAACGCCACCTTAATTTTCACATGACAACTTTGATACCTAAAAATTAAAAGATTCAGTAAAACAGAGTTTTACAGTATTAAAAATGTTAAGTTTCAAGTTTAAATAAGTATGTAAACCTAGAATCTCATCTCCGGGGATCACTTTGTTCTAATTTTACATCAATTCATGTAATCCAAGAAAGTAATATGTTTTTTGGGACATTTTGTTTTATATGCAATGTCATAGATATGTGATTTGGCACAAGATAAACAATTTTTCAATTTTTTTACTTATGATTTTTATGTGATATGTAGTCTAACATTTTTTTCTGCAAGAAATTGTGTCCAATGTGAATGTTGTCACAATGTCAAAGTCAGTCAACAGCAAGAAAATCTGACGTCAGAATTATATTTTGACGAATGAATAGCTTAGAATAAACAAACTACCAGTACTTATTGAATTAGAAAAAACATTCTACCAGTTTGGAAAAGGATAATCCCACAAAAAATTTGTTTACGATCAGCTATTATGAAACTAATTCTTGGTCAGAAATGAAAAAATTATGTATTAAATTCCCTCGAGATTTCCATAAATTGAATACACTTTCTTATCTGCAAAAATAAAAATGGTAAGCGTCACCTGCCTGATATAAAAGATCATATATAATTTCTTTTTTCACAGTTTTGTAATTATTTTTGTAGAATATGAATTTTTGCTTTGTTGTGCAAAATGTGGAAATAATGACTTTGTAGGCATATGTGAAAATTGTTTATTTGTGGGTTTTGCAACCAATTTCTAAGTTTAAAAAGGTTGGGTTGGAACAGTGAACAGTTTTGCCTGTGATATAACTAAACAAAAAATGATCATACATTATTTTACAGAATTAAAAGAGAAGTATTTAAATATAATAAAAGAAAAGAAAAAAAAAACAAACAAATAAACAAAAAGAGAAGAATTAAGCAGTAAAATACTGCATAGTAGACTTTTTAGCTCACCTGGCCTAAAAGGCCATGTGAGCTTTTCTCATCACTTGGCGTCCGTCGTCGTCTGTCGTCGTCTGTCGTCGTCGTTAACAATTTTTCAAACATCTTCTCCTCTGAAACTACTGAATGGATTTGGATAAAACTTAGCATGATTGTTCCTTAGGGTATCCTGCACAAAGTTTATGCTTCGATTTTTGATCCGTCGAAAAACATGGCCACTGTTACTAAAAATAGAACATAGGGGTCAAACAACAGTTTTTTGCAAATATCTCAAAAATCATTAGGTTACGGCAAATTCTGGCAGGTTGAATGTGTTCAGCACGATGAGAGCTACTTGTGTGCTGATTTTCGTGAAAATCTGTCAACTGATGTTAGAGTTATTGCCCTTTTTTGACATTTTGGCTTTTTTTTATGTTATTATTTCAAAAATCTTCTCCTCTGAAACTACTGAATGGATTTGGATAAAACTTAGCATGATTGTTCCTTAGGGCATCCTGCACAAAGTTTATGCTTCGATTTTTGATCCGTCGAAAAACATGGCCACTGTTACTAAAAATAGAACATAGGGGTCAAACAACAGTTTTTCACAAATATCTCAAAAATCATTAGGTTACGGCAAATTCTGGCAGGTTGAATGTGTTTAGCACGATGAGAGCTACCTGTGTGCTGATTTTCGTGAAAATCTGTTAACTGATGTTAGAGTTATTGTCCTTTTTTGACATTTTTGGCTTTTTTTTATGTTATTATTTCAAAAATCTTCTTCTCTCAAACTACTATTCAAAATCAAATGAAACTTGTTAAGATTGTTCCTTAGGGTATCCTGCAAAAAGATGATGCTTGGATTTTTGATTGGTCGAAAAAAACATGTCCACCCTTACTAAAAATAGAACATAGGGGTCAAAATACTGTTTTTTGCTATTTTTTCCTGAATTATAGAAATAAAATGAAGATGAAAGCTACTTTCAAGGTAAACATGGTATCCCGAGTTGAATGGTAATGATGAAAGTTTGTTTTTGACGGCCATTTTTAAAATGGCTGCCATTTTCCCGCCATTTTTTACACTTGCTCGGATTTCAACAATATTTGGTTTTTAAAGCAAACATGGTATCCTTAGTGAATGGTGATGATGAGAATGTTGTATAACAATGATTAAACTTCATAATATGTGAGCTTTTAATTGCCATCACTTGGTGTCCGTCATCATGGTTGTTAACAAATTTTCAAACATCTTCTCCTCTGAAACTACTAGGGGGATTTGGATGAAACTTAGCATGATTGTTCCTGCAATATTTCCTTTTCAAGTACAATAAAAAGTCTTGACCCACAATTTTTACATAACTTCTTTCAAACATTTTAAAAATGAAGACAACATATAGACCAAAAGATTTATACTTGTATTTGAAGATGAATTAAAGCTTGTATTTTGTATTGTGAATCATCAGATTGACCATGACTGTATCTTAATCAAGCGTAGGGAGAACTCATGCCCATTTCTTTCCAGAGGTTCTTGAAAGGCGTTTAAAGGTATTTTCAGCATTTTACATGACCTTTAATACTCAGTTTAATTTACAACAAACATTAATATATTAATTTAGTTTATAGTGCATTGTTTGCCAGGTGAGCGATTCAGGCTCTTGAGAGCCTCTTGTTTTATTCACTTGCTATTGCCACTACCTAACCACTGACTCAGAATATTTGGTGAAAACTGAGTACTAAAAAATAGGCCATATTATGTATGTTTTTGAACAGGCCATATTCAGTATGAGCCTGTCCTAAACCAGGACCACCATATTTATCTGTGGATGACAAAAGATTATGACTGTAAATTATATTTATTTTTGACCAAAAAAAGCTTGAACCAAATATTTAAAGCAGGAATCGTTTTGATATATTTTTTTCCAGTTGAAACACTCTCTGACTCCGTTGTTTGTATGCCAAGTCTCTATGAAAATAAATTAGATATATAATAGACTCCATGAAATAGGATATCTGACAAAGGAGTATATCGGGAAATGGTATATAATATCATAACATCAAACCATTTCTTAGTTATTCTATGTTAAATTTATTGGATATTTACATACCTGAAAATAGAATACTCCTTCTAATTGGTTAGAATTTTCATCTAACATTGAAGACACAGTCATTATAATAGAGTATTTTGTTTCTGTGTTACCAGAAATGACTTCTTGAGTCAGCAAATTTTTTTTCACGAAGACAATTTTCATTATATTTGAACATATTTGTTTGGTCAAATGACCTAGTTCACCTTAAAATTCAAATAAATGCCAATAGATTGAAATATGCCATAAAATAGAACACTATATAATGAAATTGAATGGCTCATTTTTGTCCGAATTTTTGTTTCTGTCTTATTGAATATCCTGGATAATGGGATATTTTTTTATATCCAATTAGTGGGAGTCTACTGTATTGCATTTCCATTGTTCGCATGGAACATCAGGGACATGCTGAAAAATCATATGGTCAAAAATGGTCCCAATACCTTATCTAAACTTTGTATATAGCCTCTCTAGGAAGACCTTTCAATGGATTATCTTTGTAATTCCAGCAACAGTATAGTCCACCTTGAGAGAGAAGGAGGGAAAGAAGTCACCATTATAGGATTGGATGAGTTTGGATATTTGAAGGTCAAGGACGAACAGAACAAAATAATTACTGTACAGGATGACGGAAATAGCTTTGATATGATGCATAACTTGATCAAGATGAAAGAACATATGTAAATTAATGTGCAGAAGGTCAAGGACAACTACGATAAGAATCTTTTTAAGATTGCAGAGAAGAATGCTTAGTCCCTTAATTTATAATTGATAAATTATGTCCGAGTAAATTATTTTATTAGTGTAATCGGTATAAAGTCTGGGCTGTTAAATCCATCTGAACCAGAGGTTATGTGTTAAGCATTATATTATTACATGTTTATATGATATGCAAAAAAGTTATGCTGTTGTAAGTTTTATACAATGAATTTAAAGTCCCTCATAACCATCATTTATGATAAGGTCAGAAAAGTTTTTGATTTTTCAATCTATTCTACTCTCAAGAAAGATCACATTTGGTGCATTCAGATCTTGAAAGGATATTCTACTATGTATTTATATTCTGGACACCTCAGTGGAATGGTTTTTTTGCATTTTGAAAGTCTAAAAGTTAGAATTATGAGACAGTCTTTTGTTTATTAATTAGCCTTATTGAGTCGTCCAAGAAAGCATAAAATTGTAAAGTTGTTTATAATGGTTATATTTGTATATCATACAAATGATTTTGAATAGGGAAATTGCAATAGTAAAATTAATGCACTTGAAAATTTGAAAAAAATCAAAAATTTGAAATCATCAACTCATACATGTCCTAAAGTTTGTAAAACTATTATTTTAAATTTTTTATGCACTTCGTGCAAATTTCATGCAACACGGGGTTGTAATACTTAATTGTATAAAATCTCATAGGAAGGGTTGTCTCCCTTTTACATTGAAAATTCCATAGGCAGAATATTTTGTTTCTCTGGAAGGTATGATTAAACAAAATGAGGTAAGTTCAATTGTTTCACTTAAGACTTAGCTCATTGCATCTTTCACCCAAGTGTCTAGACAGTTAGAAAATGAATAAACTTCTTGTAAAGAACAAAGAGATTGTTTGTAGCGTAATCCTTCCAGATCTGAAAACACAATAAATTTTCATTGTTGAAATTTAGCATGTGACCATTTTCTTGTCATATTAGTTGTATATGGTGATAACTATGGAAAAGACCTTTTTTCTTGTGTAAAGAAGAGAATTTAAGTCTTTACTCTGGGCCCAGTTGTTCAAAAGTTAATCACTTTTTTCACTTTCCATTATTTCGATTGTTAAGTAATATTTCTGTACAAAATTTTGCATAGACAAACAAAGTATTAGGATTAACCCATCAGAAAATTTTCAGTCATTAGGCATAACCAAAGAAGTGAAACTTTGAAACTGGAAATTGTGGTTAACTTTTGAACAACTGGACCCTGATCTCCACTTCAGACTTACATTTTTTATGCAGTTTGCTGTGTTTGGTTTTTCTGTTGAATTTTTATTCTCTGTTTTGAATTTCTGAGCCTAGTCAATTATTTATTACATCAGCATGCCAGTTTTTATTATGTTGACTAGAACGGACAAAATTAATTTGGTCTCAAGTTTTATTCAAACAAAAAAACAAAAACAAACAAAAAACAAAAAATTATAAAAATAATTCTAGTGGCTTCCTCCTCCACCAATAAAAACTGGTTGCCGCAAAATAGCCAAATGTGCTGAAAACGGCCTAAAAATCCAACTAAACAAACATAAATGATCAAATGTCCATTGCACTCACATATATTTTTCTCTCTTTCATGCCAAGACATTTTGAAATAATTTAATATTGGATTGAGGCTATTTCTTCATAGACTGAAAAAATTACAGTCAATCCTTAAAATGTACATACCCAGCAGTTGTACTTTATAAAGAGTATTATATTTGCACAATGCAATAGTTATTTACCAGGAATTGTTTCAATAATATCTTTTACAGCATAATAAAAGCATAATATGTTGAAATAATTAGCTAAATTAGTAAGCATTCTTCTGATTTAAGCATTTCCTTAGCCAGTGACATAGGTACTTGTTTCTAATATTAGAAATCACCAAGACTAAATATTATCAAAAGTGGTTACAAAAAATAAAAATGTGGAAGTGTGCTTGCCATGAAGGCTTTTATTGTGAAGATTTTAAATGTAAATATAGATTAGGTGTTAAAACACATTCTGTTCTCTGGAAAAATGGAGTAATAAACAAAATATAATATTTTTTTTATTTTGGGTGATTGGTACACAAATTACAAAATTAATGGGAACCTCCCTTAAGCCAGTTTCCCAGGGGAGATCACAAAATAAATGGGTACTGTTTCACTAAAGGTTGTAAGAGTTACCGGTATGACTAATTGTAAATCCTTTGAATATATACAAGCTACGACCATTCGTAAATCTTACGACTTTTATTGAAACTATACCCTGCTCTTTAGTTCTGGAACAAAAGGGAAGTAATTACAGTTATCTCCCCTTGATTATTTAGTTAAGGGAGATAACTGAAAAATATTTCTCATTTTATCATTTCTATTGTTTCCTGTCAATTTCTGTTATTTTTTCTGAAAGTAAGCAGTCAAATTAAAAAAATGTACATCTGTATAGTGAAATCAGCAACGATAAGGAAAATTAAAAGGATAATTGTCTCAGGAACATAGAATTAGCTTGGTATGGTGTTAGGTAGATATGTACTATTTGTTGAATATGTATTGTTATTTGTACAGGCATGGTTGGGTGCAGTGTATTTATTATTATAGCATTATATTAATTTTGTCTGTTGTTGAACGAGTTGTATTTTTTTGTTTTTGTTTCTTGCCCAATTTTTATGCAGTAATGTGTTCCATTTATAACAAATGTTTTTGTCCTTCACCGTAGCATATCTCCCGGAGTGTTAACATTATTTCTTTTGTTAGGATTTACAGCAGAAAAAAATATTAAAATTCTACAAGTTTCATCATGTTTGTGTATGTGACTTAATAGTTCTGCATACATAGAATTTGATTTTTTGTACCATATCAAAAAATGAATATTTATGAATACCCTCTTATATGTATTTTTATATCTTTGTGATTTACTCGAGTGCATATTTTTCAAAAACTAACTACATTAAGCATTCCATTAATGTTTATTTTGTTGACTTGCTGTTTTTGATTTTTTGCTTTTTTTGTTTTATTGATTTTTTGTCTTGTCTGTGACGAAAGTCACGGAAGGCAGGACATAGGTGTTGCTTTTCTGGCATTGTTGGCGGCATCAACAATTGTTCAGTTTTATGCTTAAGTCAGTTTGATAGGAACTACTGGTGATAGATCAATAATATTTTCTATAAAGGTGTATTACTATCGGTACATCTCAGTTTGATGACCATTTTGAGGCCCTTCCCCGTAGGTTACGGCACAGTAACTTTCAATTACTTAGCCATTTTTAATGTTAAATTTTTTGCTTAAGTTAGTTTGATAGGAACTACATGTGATAGATCAATGATATTTTCTATAAAGTTGCATTACTATCAGTAAATCTCAGTTTTTCAACCATTTCGAGGCCCTGCCCTCTGTGTTATGGTCCAGCAACTTTGAATTAATAAGCAATGTTGCTGTCCATCAGATTTTCTTTTTTCGAATTTTCCGCCGACAGGCAAGACATATCTGTGGGTTAAAAGTTTATTTACAGCTTAAGGAATTTTTCTTTGGAGATGTATGAGAAGAAAATGGGTTGGAGTTGAATGGAAATTGTATGGCCTTTGATTATAAAATGATTTAAAATTACTTCTGATGTTCAGTTATACAACTACTGGATTGCTTAATTTGGAAAAAGCAATTTAATTTCATTGATTTTATGGAGCAGTTTATTGATGTTTTATTGAAAAATTTTCAGAATGATATTTCAGAACTTCATATTAAGCAAGGTAACCTTTATAAATCAGATTACTTTAATTTAATGATGCTTTGGAGCAATTTATTTATTTATACTTGAGAATTTTACAGAATCATATTTCAGAACATTTCTTTTGTTTAACTCCAAATTTGGATTTTTAAAAGGATATAATATTTATAAATATTTTTTTTTTCTTTTTAGGTAATCAAAATAATAATTGTTTTGTATCTTTCTAGTTTACATCAACCTAATATGTGATTGGTGTAATCATGATAATTATGACATCACCGTGATATACTTTAAAAATTAACTTAAGCACACAAACTTCAGTCGATTGAAAAATATATCACAATATTCAGAATCAAACTAACTGGAAAATAGTCTGGAACTTTAGAAGCAGTATTTACCCTTGAATTATCATATGAATTTTTACCTTAAAGTAAGAAGATCGCTGAATAGACAATTTTAGGATTTCTAAGATTTTTGGGAAATTTTTGAGTTGTCTCTCTTGTCTGATAAAGTAGATACCTATTGAGTGCAGATACAAGTTTATTTTGCAATGCCAAATATGCACTCTTTTTAATCATTTATTGGATTCAAACCACTTATTCCCCATTCTTGATACATGTAAGTTGTCTCCCATTTACAGAGTTATCTGCTCTTTCTTTGTAGAAGTTGTATTCCATAGATATCAATAAAGATTGTCATATTTCTGTAAAATATTTTTTAAGATACTTTCTGTCAGGAAAGATAACTCATACGTGTACATACAGGAAACAACTCCAATATCTGCAAATAGGGAATACCTTGTGTATGAAGGAGACAACTTCCAACAGGATTGTAATATTTGAGTCTTGAAATGGTTAAATAGTATGCAGAATGACTACATTACATACAAGTTATCCTGTATATGTAGATTGACTTACGGACTCATTTGTGGATAGATATAAATAGAATTTTCTATATTTAGACAATATTTATACAATAAGTTTTGGAGTAGCACTGACTATTTATGAATAGTATTTGAGATGACAAAATGATGTACCACGAGCAGCCAAGGGCTACTATTTATTATTCTCATTTTACCTTTTGGAGCAAGTGATGTTGTTAGTAATAGACATGCCCAAATCATGTGAAGCCGTTGTGATGCTCTGCTAACTGCATGTGAAAATAACACAGTGGAGTCTACTATTTCAAATAGTACATCAACTCTTCACCTGACTATTTCATGACAAGTTTACAAGAAGCATAACAATTTTTAATATTTGATAATTAATTTTAGCACAGAAACATAGTATGAAGATATGGGAATCATATTGTATATATCTATATATGAACATTTAACTAAGATATTTAGTTATTCACTTAGTCAAGTTGAAGTTCCTTCCAGATTATTGTGATTAAAAATGGTGACAAGCAAAATATCTATTGATTGGTAATATAAATGGTTATGGATCAAAGTATTTGTTATTTACTGTTTGTTTTAAGTGTCTCACGGATGAAGGATATTTTAGCTGATTTTCTAAAGGTGTGAATGGACATTTTAGTGGACAATTTAGTGGAAGAAAAATTTGTTACCTGTAAAAATTCAGTGGACATTTTAGCAGAATATTTTTACAGATGACTGTTATTATTTTGTCAGGAAAAATATTGTCAACAGATTAATGAATATTACCCAAAGACCTTCTAAGATTATTCGACATGCTTACAAGATCGGGAGGAGGAGGAGATGCAACGAAACGATCTGAAAACTGTCGCAAAACCTGTGTATAGAAAAAGAATAAAGACATATTCTCGTTTGTCGAAGTCTCAGTTAGAAACACATGAGCTGCTCCAAATAACAAATTTGGATATTTTTACAGCTTAATGGCCCAGACCATGACTAAACTCTCCCGCTAAAATGTCGACATGCTATTTTAAATTCAGCTACTGTCTGGACACCTCAGTTCATAAAATGGATTTTTCGCATTTTTAAAGTCTAAACGTAAGAATTAATAAACAATCTTTTGCTGGTTAAATAACCTTTTTGAGTCGTCCAAGAAAACATAAATAATTTAAAGTTGTTTATAAAGGTTATGCTTATATACATCCAAAATGATTCTAAATGGGGAATTTCCTATAGTAAAATTAATGCACTTGAAAATTTCAAAATATTAATAATTTGAATTTATCATCTCAGACCTATCATAAAATTTGTAAAACTGTTATTTTAAATATTTTTAATGCACTTTGTGCATATCTCATGCATCACGGGGTTGTAATACTTAATTTTAAAAAATCTTGTCGGAAGGGCTATCTCCCTTTTACATTGAAAATTCCGTAGGTGGAACTTTTTTGTTTCTGTGGAAGACATAATTGAACAAAATTAGGTAAGTTCTATTGTTTCAGTTAAAACTTAGCTCATGTCATCTTACACCCAAGTGACTAGACAATTCACAATGATTAAGGTATTCAAATTCTGAAAAATCCATTTTACCAACTGAGGTGTCCAGACAGTAAGTTGTCTTTCAAATCTTCTGCTAAAATGTCACAAAATTTACGCTAAAAGGTCTTTTTTTTCTGCTAAATTGTCCTGTCAATTTGCTAAAATGTCCTCCGTCAGTGTCTTGCACATTTGCCTTGTAAAAAAAGATATTCAAAAAAGTTTCTGGACAATTTTCATTCTCAAATAAGTTTCATAAATTTTGCAATAATTTGGAGCAGGAAATAGGTGTGTCAAGAAATCAGAATGTATAATCATGCAATTTCAAACACAAAATCAAATTTTGTGTATGCAGAGTACATTTAGTCATATTCCATCAAATATCTCTGTATGGACTATTATATACATGACAGAATAGAAATAAGACAAGATGTAAATATATATTATAATCCAGCCATGTCTTAATCTCTGACAAATTGCTGTTTAGGGATACGACACTGAATTCATTCTAACTGTTAGAAACCAGCTTAACCTTCTTTCCAAAGGGTAAATAAATTGATATTTGAGCATTTGTAAACAAAATGACAACGTTAGGGTAAATATGAGCCATTATTATGCCGTTACAGTTGTATTCCAGTTGGCATTTTTGCTAGTGGTTAAAAGCACATCTTGTACATTTCTTTGTGATTTTTACTGTAACTTTGCTGAATTGGTTTAGTTAAATGTAACAATACTTGTATAAATAATATTTATTTTTCTTAATTTGTAATTTTAAGCAAATTGATTGGGCTTTTTAGATTGATTTTTTTTTATTATCCAAAAAATAGCCTTCATATTTGAGTTTGGTACTGAGGGGGGTATGCTGTGGACAGCAGTTTTATCCCTTTCATTAGCAATATAATGTTGGAGTTTCATCTCTGGGTTTGGTGGAAAAAAATTATGTAACATGTCCCTCCTGGCCATAGATTTTAGTAAAATTGTTCAATATGGATATCTGGCCACTTAAAATGGCTGTGTACAAAAAATTGGATATATTGAATTTTATACATGTACATCTTTTACCCTTGCTTAAGTACAAATTACACCCATTTTCTAATGATTTCATAATTTTCATTGAATCTCGATTTAGTCCCTATTCCCAGTGACAAGGCCTGGGTTTCACAAAACAACTGAAAGTTTGAGGATTTACTTAACTTGTAGTTAATTCTAATAATACTGCAAGATCAATTCAATTTCTGGAAATTCAATATTTGAGGTGAAACCCAGAAGGTTGAGAAAAAAATCTCAGTTTGAGAAATTTTTAGGAATAATGGAAGTACCTTTTCAATAAATATCTCTAAAATTTCAGTTAACTTGCACTTTTAAAGGAATAGTTAATTGAATACCCTTCTTTAAATTTGTAAAGACAAATATTGTATGAAGAAGTGTAGTCTGGCTAAAATCAGTGACATGTCAGAATATCGGAGCAAAGTGAGAGGTCAAATTATAATCTGACTGGAAGAAGTGAAAAAAACAAACAGTCACCAAGCATTATGCATGACTAGAATAGAAGTATATATATATATATATATAATATGTAAATTTACAGTCATTAGCATTAGTTAATAATTACCTCTTGTTCTGAAAGGACATGGTATGATTTGGTCTGATATTTGGCCCCTTGAATTCCAAAATCAAAATGTTGAATTTTAAGGAAAATGTTTTGTTTTCAAAAATAAATTTCTGAAATAGCAGCAATATATAGTGTCAAAGATGGCTAATTTTGAAGAAAACGACTGAAAACATGAAATTTCAATCATTTTTAGACATTTTCATTAAAATTTTGCTATGAGCAACAGCATTGCCCAAAAAGATATTTCACTTAAATGTGTCCTGTGTAAGACCAACTTTATATTCAAAAATCTTATTCGGCAAGGCTGTTGCTCATACTATAGTTGTTTTGACCAAAATCTACTTTGAAAATGATCAATTGTCTTCAAATGCTTGATTTAGCAGACATTCATGACGTCGCTGTTGCATCATGGGAATGAATTTTGAACAGTGATTGATAGATTGTGAAAGTTTAATCATTATACTATAAATATGATACACATTCGAATCTGAAATCTTAATTTTAATTTTTCATGTCAGGTGGGGCCAAATAATGGCTGAAATCATACCATATTCTTTAGCACTGATTTTTTAGATGCTGTGAAGAAAGAGTAAATTGTATTACAGATTTATATTAATGACAATATACATAGGTACTGTAAACTGGAAAATAGATTGTATTTTATTGAATTGGTAGGCAGTATAAGAATGTTTAAAATAATTAAATCTAGCGTAGTTACAAAAAAGGCTAAAATTTGGAGGTCCAAAATTGTTCTTTATAAAATGATTCGAAATTCCTTAGCAATTTTGATTATACTAGGAATGTGTACTGTGCTGTTAAAATATGTCTATATATCAGACTTTGTTTTTATAGAAAGTGATTTAAAATCTGTTGTAATATTTGATGTTATATTAATGGACAATTTTTTATAGTTGTTTTTTCAAGAGTGAGTTTTTTTAAGGACACACTTATTCTTTTGTACTTTCCTTATAATATTTTCTTTGGAATTTAACAATGTCATGCGTTGGAATGTAGCTTTAATAAAAAAAAGCGACAAATTTTATATTGGAGTTTGTATTTAATTACTGAGATAAACCAGAAGTAGATGTATTTTAACAAGAGAGGACATAAAATTTATCTAGATGCACAAGATGTGCACGTTTTATTGACTTAGACTCATTTTTTGTGTTCAAAATTTTTCAAAATGTTAAAAGCTAAAACTTTGAAAAGCAAAACATAAATTCCAAGACTACCAACATGGGAAAGTCAAAGCCATCTAAGAACATAGCCTTGTATGAGCTAGATATCCTTAGTTTTCACAAAATTAACAATTTTACAACATTAAATTTTTGAAGTACCATCATTTCATATCAGTATTGAAATATTAGTAACTTAGCTGATGATACCTCGGGGAATAAACAATAATATATACAGAGAAATTGACTGGAACAAAAAAACGACCAAAGAATTCTGTAGACAACGGAATTGGATTACAGTATAGAATTAAGCATAGGTCAAAATCTTAATGCACATCTACATTGTAGTAAGCACAATATTACCATGTATATATAGATCGGTTCGCGGTAACAACATCTTAAGCAGGAGTTCTATCGATATGACTAAATTAGCACTATGACCAATTTCAGTTTAAAAATTGGAATATATGAAAGAATTAAAAATTGAAAACATATGAATATTTTTATACTAACTTTTAACCCCTTAAGCCAATTTTAAAATTAAAAAACCTTACTGTACTTGAGCACATTGTTAGAAACAACATTGTACACTACCTTCGTCCGCAATGAGCGAATTTGGAAAATAAAATAAAACCGAACTGTACATCTATATGAAACAAGGAATCATTTGTAAATAAATCGGACTTAACCATTCTCGGTTATTGACCATTTCTCATTGTCGGTTAAAAACTGGACCCGCTCAGGTAATGTGTATTTCAAAATTCAAAACCTTATTGTACATCTAAGTATTCTGAGGAACTATGTGATAATTCATTTAGAGACGTTGCTGAAGTCCCCCATAATAACCCCCCCCCCCCAAACAAAAAGAGAAAAACAAAAACAATCACAAACCAAAGAATTAACGAGAACTCATGAAAACAATTCCGTTTACATATAAAATGGGTTATGGTTAAGAAAGTGCATCAATACTCCAGCCGAAATAACACGAAATTTATTTTTTTTTTTTGTCCATCGCTATATCAATTTATTTGATTAATTGACACTGGTTTTAAAACATTTTTCTTATTATGCTAAAATTCTAATATCTTACAAAAATATTAAAAAAATCGTTCCTGATATGAAAAGTTCGATTTGATAATTTATCGACGACATTTTTCTGCCATTTACACTGTATTAGTTTGGCTTCTTAAACATTTGGTGACATTTGTCTCTTTATGGCAGTTGGCTTCTGTTAAAAGGCTTCTTCACTTTTAACTAAAGTTCACGCTTTTTCATTAGAAAGTCTTCACATGTTTCGCCTCCAGTGACATTTGATATGTACAGGAGAGAAACCTGAATGGAAATAGTATAAGTAACTTAATAGTACTAAAACATTTATCGGCATTCATTAGCTTCAGAAATAAAAACCTTTAATGGATACCATCTGCTGTATCTTCTTATCTATGTTTATGTTAACAAAAACGGAAACTGTTTATGTACGTCTTAAGTAAATTAAGGGCCCTCAAGAGCCTATATCGCTCACCCGGATTTAACTTGTCCACCTTGAACATGACTAATATTTAAGTGTAGAATTCAATTTGACTGGTTTTCATATAGGGTCCTATGTTAAAACTCAGTTTGGCTGTGGTGGCCATCTGTACTGACTGTCTGGGTCATCGGACATAATTCTGAAAGAGAACAATCTGAGGATCATTGCTGCCAAGTCTGGTTCAAACTTGTCAAGTGGTTTCGTACCAGAAGAATTTTATATGAATTTTCCAATACGATTCTGCGTTCAACTAAGTTCGGATGTGGAAGTAATCTTAGTTCACTGTCCAGGTCATCGGACATAATTCCGTAAGAGGACCATGCATCTAAGGACCATTGCTGCCAAGTCTAGTTCTGATTGGCTCAGTGGTTTCAGACCAGAAGATTTTTAAATGAATTTTCACATAAGGTCTTATGTTAAATAAGTTCAGCTGTGGTGGCCATCTTGGTTGACAGTCGGGGTCATCGGACACAATTCTGAAAAAGGACAATCTAAGGACCATTGCTGCCAAGTCTAGTTCCAATTCGTCAAGTGGTTTCAGACAAGAAGATTTTTCAATGAATTTTCCCATAAGGCCCTATTTTAAACTATGTTGGGCTTTGGCGGCCGTCTTGGTTGACAACGGTCCTGGTCATCGGATACAATTCTGAAAGACGACCATCTTTTTGAAAGTAAGTAAAAGGGAGAATTTCGCGCAGTTTTTTAATCTGTAGTATAAAGAAGATAATTTCCCCTGGTTTATTTTAACTTGAAGTGTAAGGGAGATAACTTTTGGGTCATTTCGGGAGTCAGGCATTAGCTGGCCCCTAAACAATAATGTTTACTAGTTCAGCAAAATGGGCGGCACATTAAACTCCGAAACATAAAAATGAACCAAAATTAAAAAAACACACAAGACACAATCTAGTATTCTGATTTTGTTACCTCCCTTTTCTCGCGTTTTTCATTCTAGAGGGGTTTTTTGTGTTTCTTTGGACTGTATCAGGATAAAGTCCCCCTCTGAGGTCTTTACGATCGGTCCTAATGCTGGAATGTCTATTACCGAAAGAGTACGCATGTCCAGAAGTCCATTTTCTGGATTGAATTATTTCCCCTTTTCTCACGCTTATCTTTCTGTATGGTCTTTGGGTTTCCCATGTTAGTAGATAGACCTAAAGTCCTCTTCGAGTTATATAGGCTTGCATCTTTCACCGAGAGGTCAATGGCCGACAAATTTTCCTAGATTGGATTATCTCCCCTTTCCCGAGTTTTATTAATCGGGGTTAAATCTATTTTTTTCGTGGTAATGTATAAGGTTTTGAACTCTTTATGAAGTATATCAGGTTAAATCTGTCACTGCTAAATCAAGGACCGAAATGATGGCATGGTGGAGTTAACTCCCCCTTTTCCTGCGTTTTAATGCTGCTGATGAGAGGTAACTCCTTGAAATGCGTCATATACAGCATAGTATAAATTTACTATATCTAATATTAGTATCTTTGGATTGTTATTTTGAAACTCCTGGAATGATGCCTCTGCTGGTGGACCCTAGGTCCCCGAGGGTATTCACAAACCCGGTCGTCAGACTTGTCTGACATGATTATTCATTGATTTGTTAAAGAAATTACAAGTATTTAGCAAAATTCAAAAATAATAGAAATAATAAGGGTTCATTCCTTGTATTGCACATGGTAGATCTCCTTAGCTGAAATTTGGCTTCCTATTTCGGAATTTTTGGTTGAGTACTTCTTGTTTAATATAAGTTTGTTTTTTGGTCTTCCAAATGTTTCGGTTTTAATGCTACTGATGAGCGTTAACTCCTTGAAATGCGTCGTATACAGCATAGTATAAATTTACTATATCTAATATTAGTATCTTTGGATTGTTATTTTTATTCCGGCTCTTTTCTGGTTCTTTCAATGGTAAGGATGTTCTTCTGGAGTATATCGGTGTTGACCTGTTGGTTCGTGGTTCTTAACGTGGCTTCTCTTGCTATTCGCTGCTCAGGTCTTTACTTATACAGGTCGTCGCTTCTCATGACTATACCCACTTGCCAATTTCGGTTTTTTGCTGCTGCTACTGCTGGTGGGTGACTGTCGTTAGTCAAAGGTTGGATCTGTGCGAAAGCACCCTTACATCCGGGTCATTTTAAAAGGCAACTCTGCATTTGTCCAGGCTTGTGACTGGCTATCATAAGATAGGCTGCATTAGGCCTCTCCTATTTTTTAGGCCACTATGCATTTGTCAAGGCTCGTGACTGGCTATCATAAGATAGGCTGCATTAACCCTTCCCCATCATTTATTTTTTTCATTTTTCTATTTTTTTCATTGCTGTCTTCGGTTGTTGGTGGGTCGTAGTAGCTCAGTACATGGTTAAGCAGATATTTTCTTTTTTTCGACGGCGTATTCCAATGATTCTTTTAAGTCGTATTCGTCTTCTTCTCTCTATCGTTTAGCCGTTGTCTTGTTCTATTGATGTACGGGGTCTTTATTCATGTCTTGCTGCAAAAACAACATTCCGAGGTAATGCTTGGTCATTTCTTCTCTGTAAGGTTCAAACATATCTTTATATGCAGCCAAGCGTGCATTGTCATGATCCATTCAGCCCTCGACTAGTTTGTTTACTTTCTGTTTGTAACCTTGGTGATGTACTTGAAATACGACGTCGCAGAGGGACTACGCATTGTTCATCGGAGTCTTCGTTGGATCCATGGTTACTGCTTTGTTCCAATTCACTGTACTCTGTTGAATCCTCTTCCATACCGTGTGTATTATTTTTATGCCGCACTATGTTGAAGTTTTGCTGGGACTGATATCAACATATGTCACAGGTATACATTTTTTAAGACACCTATACTTCTCGAGATTCGATGTTCGAATGAGCTGCATCCGTTGTTCAGGTGCTTTGAATTGCTATGGGTTTCTACATGATTTGTTGGGTTAAACGTCTGGCAAAATATTCTTTTCGAGATCCTTGTATTGTAGATTTCACTTTTCTGATGAAGTCTCGAGTTTTCTCCGCTCGTTGTCCATCATTAAACACCCTTTGCGGATTTTAAAATTTTTGTAGAAGTCCGGAGCGTTCTTTTCCATCTAGCATTTTGGACATTTCTTCTTAAGTTCCGCATTGTTAGTAATTTCGATGCGCTTGGTTCTCTTGGCCATTGTTGGAAGTAATTTCTTTTTCTTTCTGGTTTTGCTTCGCCGATAGAAAGTTCCACAGGTATTGAATATCTTGTATGAACCAATAAATCAACCAGAGGCGTTTTCGATTCAATGGATCCGTATGTGTGTTGTTTGACGGTCTTCAAACAACCGAAGAAATTAAACAAAGCCTCGGAATTTATTTTCGTTAAAAAGCTTTTCATTGGCTGATTGGATTGTGACGTCATAGTGACGAGGATTGCTTTTGTCTGAGGGGGTGGAAAGGGTATTGGGAGACAGGGAGAAAGGGGGTGGGAGAAAGGAGAAAGGGGGCGGGAGAAAGGAGAGAGGGGGCGGGAGAAAGGAGAGAAAGGGCGGGAGAAAGGATGGAGAACTATCAAAGGGAGACGAACTTTAATGTTGAAAAAAATAACGAGGTAAAAAAACGAAAAAACTGGATACTAAATGTTCTAATAAATGGACAAATCTTTGAAAAGAGGCAACATTTATATATTTCCCAAACCATTTTTGCCATTTCCGATCATTTCTAGGAATCATCCTTTCAAAACGGAATTATCTCTCCGTCACGTTTTCCTTTTTAGCTCACCTGGCCGAAGGCTATCTGAGCTATTGCCATCACTTGGCGTCAGTCGTCGTCGTTAACAATTTTTCAAAACTTTTCTCCTCTGAAACTACCTGACCAATTGGAACCACACTTGGTATGAATGTTCTTTGGGGTATCCTGCATAGAACTGATGTAGGGATTTTTTATCCGTCGAAAAACATGGCCGCTGTTACTAAAAATAGAACATAGGGGTCAGACAACAGTTTTTCGCAAATATCTAAAAAATCATTAGGTTACTGCAAATTCTGGCAGGTTGAAAGTGTTCAGCATGATGACAGCTACCTGTGTGCTGATTTTAGTGAAAATCTGTCAACTGATGTTAGAGTTATTGCCCTTTTTTGACATTTTTGGCTTTTTTTAATGTTATTATTTGAAAAATCTTCTCCTCTGAAACTACTTGACTAATTAGAACCAAACTTGGTATAAATGTTCCTTTGGGTATTCTGCATAGAACTGATGTGGGGATTTTTGATTCGTCGAAAAACATGGCCGCTGTTACTAAAAATAGAACATAGGGGTCAAACAACATTTTTTCGCAAATATCTCAAAAATCATTAGGTTATGGCAAATTCTGGCAGGTTGAAAGTGTTCAGCATGATAAGAGCTACCTGTGTGCTGATTTTCGTGAAAATCTGTCAACTGATGTTAGAGTTATTGCCCTTTTTTGACATTTTTGGCTTTTTTATGTTATTATTTCAAAAATCTTCTCCTCTGAAACTACTGAATGGATTTGGATAAAACTTAGCATGATTGTTGCTTAGGGTCTCATGCACAAAGTTTCTGCTTCGATGTTTAATCTGTCAAAAAAACATGGCCACTGTTACTAAAAATAGAACATAGGGGTCAAAAAACAGTTTTTCGCAAATATCTCAAAAATCATTAGATTACGGCAAATTCTGGCAGGTTGAAAGTGTTCAGCATGATGAGAGCTACCTGTGTGCCGATTTTCGTGAAAATCTGTCAACTGATATTAGAGTTATTGCCCTTTTTGAAATTTTTGGCTTTTTTTATGTTATTATTTCAAAAATCTTCTTCTCTAAAACTACTATTCAAAATCAAATGAAACTTGGTAAGATTGTTCCTTAGGGTGTCCTGCAAAAAGTTAATGCTTGGATTTTTGATTGGTCGAAAAACATGTCCGCCCTTAATAAAAATAGAACATAGGGGTCAAAATGCTGTTTTTTGCTATTTTTTTCCTGAATTATAGAAAGAAAATGAAGATGAAAGCTACTTTCAAGGTAAACATGGTATCCCAAGTTGAATGGTGATGATGAAAGTTTGTTTCGGACGGCCATTTTTAAAATGGCTGCCATTTTCCCGCCATTTTTTACACTTGCTCGGATTTCAACAATATTTCGTTTTTAAAGTAAACATGGTATCCTTAGTGTATGGTGATGATGAGAATGTTGTATAACAATGATTAAACTTCATAATATGTCAGCTTTTAATTGCTATCACATGGTGTCCGTCATCATTGTTGTTAACAAATTTTCAAACATCTCCTCTGAAACTATTAGGGGGATTTGGATGAAACTCTACAAAATGACAGATGAATTAAGCATGGTTTATTGGATAAAAACCAACAGCTTAGTCAATATGATCAAAGATCAAACATAATAGAAAATAAAAAGCCTTAACCCACAATTTTTACATAACTTCTTTCAAACATTTTTAAAACGAAGACAACATATAGACCAAAAGATTTATACTTTTATTTGAAGATGAATTAAAGCTTGTATTTTGTATTGTGAATCATCAGATTGACCATGACTGTATCTTAATCAAGCGTATGGAGAACTCATGCCCATTTCTTTCCAGAGGTTCTTGAAAGGGTTTTAAAGGTATTTTCAGCATTTTACATGACCTTTAATACTCAGTTTAATTTACAACACACATTAATATATTAATTCAGTTTATAGTGCATTGTTTGCCAGGTGAGCGATTCAGGCTCTTGAGAGCCTCTTGTTAAAATGCCCCCATCATTTCCGGTTTGCCTTCACATGTGGGTATCTGTTTCCTCTAAGTATTTGGCGATCTTCTACGAATTTAAAAAGAAGGGATGCTGACAATGTCAGAGAGATACACTCCCTCCTCTAAACAATATTACATGTACTTAACGCGTTTTCCAGGTCACCTTAAAATATTTACGTTATCCACTTGACCATACAAAGTAAGGTGTTCTCGAGGACAGGGAAAAATAGAGATGACACAATAAAAATCTATGTCTAATTTCATGATCCTCATACATGACCATACATATCAAAAATGAGTTTCTTGACATTGGGGCATGCACAATGCACCGTTGACAACATTCCAACATTGTGTATTAATTTGCGTACGAGTCGTAGGCAGGCCTTATTCTTAAAATCAGACTATGCTTTAATAAAGACCTATGCCACCTATATATGGTCATATATTAATTCAAATTTGTATTAAAATCGATTGATCTGAAAAAAGACGATTGTTAAGGTGGGAGATGGAAGCAGAGGGGCGGGAGAAAGGAGAGAGGGGCGGGAGAAAGGAGACGAGGGGCGGGAGAAAGGAGAAAGGTACCCCCCTTTCCACCCCCTCTTGTCTGTTCATTCTGACCACACAGTTCGCTGTTCTTTATTGCTGCTTGCTATGCAGCACTGCTGGTGGTCGCTGCTTGTTGCTACTCCGGCTTTGCTCGAATTGCTTCTCGATCCTCATCATTACTCAAGACGCTGCTCTTTGCTGCCCAGTGCTACTCATCGATGCTCAAAACGCTGCTTTTCGTTACTCAAGACGCTGTTTATCACTGATTTTTGTTACACATGACTATACTCATTTCATTTTTTTTGCTGCTGCTGCTGTTAGTGGTCGCTGCTCAAGACGCTGCCCTTTGCTGCTCATCACTGCTCTTTGTTGCTCATGCTATACTCACGTGCTCATTTCGGTTTTTTGCTGCTGCTGATCCGGCGATCATTGGTCGCCATTTTTCCGTTTAATAGGCTGATCAGTCTAGCACCTCGACATGGAGATCTCATACATATGTTAAGGTTCGGGTAAGAGTTAGGGTAAGGGTTATGGTAAGTGTTAGGGTTAGAGTGCGAGTAAGGGTTAGGGTTAGGGTGAGAGTTAGGATTAGAGTTAGGGTTAGGGTTAGAGTTAGTGTAAGGGTTACGGTTATGATTACGGTTAGGGTTAGTGTTAGGGTTAGTGTTAGGGTTAGGGTTAATGTTAGGGTAAGGGTAAGGGTAAGGGTTATGGTTATGGTTAGGTTAAGGTTATGGATAGGGTTAGAGTTAGGATTAGAGTTATATATTTAGGGTTAGGTTTAGAGTAGTAAGTGTTAGGGTCAGAGTTAAGGTTAGGGTTAGGTTAGGGTTAGGGTTAGGGCTAGGGTTAGAGTCATGTTAGGGTTAGAGATAGGGTTAGGGTAGAATTAGGGTTAGTGTTAGGGTTAGAGTTCGTGTTCGCGTTATAGTAAAGGCTACAGTTAGGGTTATGGTTAGAGTAAGTGTACGGCTTAGTGTTAAGGTAAGGGTTAGTTGTAGGGTTAGATTAGAGTTAGGGTGAGGGTTAGGGTTAGAGTTAGGGTACGGGTTAGTGTTAGGGTAAGAGTTAGTGTTATGTTAGGGTAAAAGTTTGTGTTAGAGTTAGGGTTAGATTTAGGGTTAGGGTTAAGATTAGGATTAGATTTTGGGTTAGGGTTAGGATTAAGGTTAGGGTTAGATTTAGATTTAGGGTGAAGGTTAGGATTAAGGTTAGGGTTGGGGTTAGGGTTAGGGTTAGAGGAAAGGCTAGAGTTAGGGTTAGGGTTAGTGTCAAGATTAGTGTTAGTGTTAGGATTAGAGTAAAGGCTAGAGTTAGGGTAGGGTTAGGATAAGGGTTAGGGTTAGGGTTAGAGTAGTTAGGGTTAGGGTGAGGGTTAGGGGTAGGGTTAGGGCTAGGATGATGGTTAGAGATGAAGTTAGAATTAGGGTTAGGGTTAGGGTTAGGGTAACGGTTAAAATTAGGGTTAGGGTTAGAGTAAAAGCTAGAGTTGGGGTTAGGTTTAGGGTTAGTGTTAGGGTTAGGGTTAGGGTTAGAGTAAGTGTACGGGTTAGTGTAAGGGTTAGTGTTAGGGTTAGGTAAGGGTTAGGGTGAAAGTTAGGGTTAGGTTAGTGTTAAGGTTTTTGTTAGGGTTAGAGTAAGTGTTACGGTTAGAGATAGGGTTAGGGTAAGGGTTAGGATTAGGGTTAGGGTTAGAATTAGAGTTAGAGTTAGGGTTAGATTAAGGGTTAGCGTTATGATTAGGGTTAGATTTAGATTTAGGGTTAGGGTCAAGGTTAGGGTTAGGGTTAGGGTTAGGGTTATGTTAGGGTTAGGGTGAGGGTTAGGGTTATGGTTATGATTAGGGTTAGTGTTAGTGTTAGGGTTAGGTTAGGGTTAGGGTTATGATTAGGGTTAGGTTAGGGTAAGGGTTAGGGTTAGGGTAAGGGTTAGAATTAGAGTTAGAGTTAGGGTTACATTAAGGGTTGGGTTATGATTAGGGTTAGATTTTGGGTTAGGGTTGGGATTAGGGTTAGGGTTAAGGTTAGGGTTAGAGTTAGGGTTAGTGTTAGGGTTAGGGTTAGGGTTAGGGTTAGTGTTAGTGTTAGGGTTAGGGTTAGGGTTAGGGTTAGGTTAGGTTTAGGGTGAGGGTTAGGGTTATGATTAGGGTTAGGTTAGGGTTAGGGTTAGGGTTAGGAATACGGTTAGGATTAAGGTTAGAGATAAAGTTAGGGTCAGGGTAAGGGTTCGTGTTAAGGTTAGGTTAGAGTTGGGGTTAGGGTACGGGTTAGGGTTAGGGTGAGGATTAGGGTTAGAGTAGTTAGGGTGAGGGTTAGGTATATAGAATTAGGTTTGGGTTAGGGTAGGATTAGGGTTAGTGTTAGGGTTAGAGTTCGTGTTCGCGTTATAGTAAAGGCTACAGTTATGGTTATGGTTAGAGTAAGTGTACGGGTTATGTGGTTAGGGTAAGGGTTAGTGTTAGGGTTAGGGCTAGGGTTAGGGTAAGGGTTAGGGTTAGTGTTAGGGTTAGGGTTAGGGTTAGGGTTAGGTTAGGGTTAGGGTTAGGATTAGGGTAAGGGTTAGTGTTAGGGTTAGGGCTAGGGTTAGGGTAAGGGTTAGGGTTAGTGTTAGGGTTAAGTTAGATTTAGGGTTAGGGCTAGGGTTAGGATTAGGGTAAGGGTTATTGTTAGGGTTAAGTTAGATTTAGGGTTAGAGATAGGGTTAGTGTAAGGGTTAGGGTTAGTGTTAGGGTTAGGGTTAGGTTAGGGTTAGGGTTAGGATTAGGGTAAGGGTTAGTGTTAGGGTTAGGGCTAGGGTTAGGGTAAGGGTTAGGGTTAGTGTTAGGGTTAAGTTAGATTTAGGGTTAGGGCTAGGGTTAGGATTAGGGTAAGGGTTATTGTTAGGGTTAAGTTAGATTTAGGGTTAGAGATAGGGTTAGTGTAAGGGTTAGGGTTAGGGTTAGGGTTAGGGTTAGGGTTAGGGTTAGAGTTAGAGTTAGAGTTAGAGTTAGAGTTAAGGTTATATTTAGGGTTTGAGTTAAGATTAGGGTTAGATTTTTGGTAAGGGTTGGGATTAGGGTTAGATTTAGATTTAGGGTTAGTGTTAGGGTTAGGGTCAGAGTAAGTGTTAGGATTAGGATTAGGGTTAGGGTTAGGGTTATGGTTAGAGATAAAGTTAGAATTAGGGTTAGGGTTAGGGTTAAATTACGTCACTTTTTTATTCGCAGTTAATTAAAAAAAATATCATATCTGTAGTTTCAGACGTTCATCAAGTTTATAATATTCTTCCCAACTTCAACATTTTTATTCTCTAAGTTTCAAATGTTATAAAACTCTCAAGCTGTTTCTCCGTGTAAAGCCGCCACGTCCGCTGAAAATGGCATTGTCCTCTGAAAAGGTTTATAAAGTTTAATTAGAAGTTTTTCATCTTGTCGGAGCTTCAGATAACTGACTTGTTTTTCTTCATTTTTAACCTGACAATGTTTTGCTTTGATCTAAAGCTTTTTGTGGTGCCAAGGTGCAATTTTTCGTCAATTAGTTTCTTTGTAATGAGAACAAGGTATCATGTCGTTGTTCATAAGGCCAGAAAACATATTGTTCTTTGGGGCTCTCAAATATGAAGGCAGGTAAAAAAATATGTTTTTGTTTAGTTTTTAATGTAAATAATTAATAAGCAGAAAGCAATAATTAAAAACAGATATCCAATTACTTTAAAACTAGGGGAAGATTAATTAAATTTTTTAAAAAAAACCCTCTATCTTCAGATCTCTAAAAGAAAGCAAATCCGAGAAACAACAATGCGTTTGATGTTGCTTACTTTGTTTCAGTTTGTATTGGAAATTACCGAAGGAGGACGTGCGGGTGCAATGCCGGAATATTTCATGTCCGACGAAATAATAAACACCACTTCTAGAGGGAAATTTATTAGCAGAACTGGTAATAAAAGAATCGTTTACACTTTTTTGGCCTACCACAACTCTATTTGTGGTGAAACTGATGTTGAAATATGTCAAAAACAAAGTTTGTACACATCATCCCGACGTCTCGACCAATAAAAACTAGACTGAGGTTGTCGGAAACGATAGCTACCCCCCCCCCCCCCCCACCCCACATGTTGTATCCTTGTGTACCTTTTTCACAATCATACCTTTGAATACAGGCCCAAATTTTGAAAATTAAAATTCTAAAACCTTATTGCACATCTGCATACAGTGTATAGAAACAAAATGTATAAAATGAAAAATGAAAGAAAGCTTTCAGTCACCAGCTTATAATTCCCAATTTTTGAAATTCGACCCCTAAACATGCTAAAGGCCCCACTTTTGAAAATCAAAATTCTAAAATTTTATTGCACATCTATATACAGTGTAAGACAATACTGTAAAGAAATTAAATACATAAAATGAAAAATGAAAGAGGAGCTTAGGTCACAAGCTTAAATTCCCGATTTTCAAAAATTAAACCCCTATGGGCCCTAGGTTCTGAAAATCAAAATTCTAAAACCTTATTGCACATCCATTTATAGTGTGGCATTACTGTATAGAAATCAAACGCATAAGCTTAAATTCACAATTTTTGAAAATCAACCCCTGTGGGCCCCGATTTTTGAAAATCAAAATTCTAAAACCTTATTGCGCATCTACATATAGGTTTTGACAATACTTTATAGAAATTAAATGCATAAAATAAAAAATAAAAGAGGAGTTTAGGTTACAAGCTTAAATTCCTAATTTTCAAAAGTCGACCCCCTGTGCACCCTAATTTTTGAAAATGAAAATTCTAAAACCTTATTGCGCATCTACATACAGTATGTGACAATACTGCATAGATATTAAATACATGAAGTGAAAAATGAACGAGGAGTTTAGGTCACAAAAAAGTGTGACGGACAGACGAACGGACGGACGGACAGACTGACGGGGCGATAACAATATCCCCGCACTTCGAAGATAACTACAGCGATAACGGTTGACCGTTGAAATATTACTCCACGAAACGAGTCGATCGGAATTTTCATTTTAATCTGATTGTATCAGTGATGACTTTTATGTTCTAGACGTTCATACGTTTTTCTATTTTTTCTTTCTTCTAGGCGTTCATACGGTTTTTTAATTTTTCTTTCTTCTAGACGTTCATACGGTTTTTTAATATTTCTTTCTTCTAGACGTTGATACGGTTTTTTAATTTTTCTTTCTTCTAGACGTTGATACGGTTTTTTAATTTTTCTTTCTTCTAGATGTTGATACGGTTTTTTAATTTTTCTTTCTTCTAGACGTTCATACGGTTTTTTAATATTTCTTTCTTCTAGACGTTGATACGGTTTTTTAATTTTTCTTTCTTCTAGACGTTGATACGGTTTTTTAATTTTTCTTTCTTCTAGATGTTGATACGGTTTTTTAATTTTTCTTTCTTCTAGACGTTCATACGTTTTTTTTAAAAATTTTTCTTTCTTCTAGACGATCATACGGTTTTTTAATTTTTCTTTCTACTAGACGTTGATACAGTTTTTAAAATTTTTTCTTTCTTCTAGAAGTTGATACGGTTTTTTAATTCTTCTTTCTTCCTCAGATTCAACAGTTTCAACATTTTAGGTCTTGAGCACAACCGATGAGTCGTAAATCGACGAAATGTGCACATCTTGTGTATCAAAATTGGTATCAAAGAATTTTATTTTTACCAGTGAGATGATGCCGCGGCTCGTGGACTCCCCGAGGGTATTCCCAGGTCAGTTTATAGTATTTGGATACTAGTACGAAATTCCTACTTAAAATTCACTGTTACAAAATTGTTAAATTTGTGAAAACTAAAGAGTATTGGATTGATGTTTTGGTTTTCAACATTTTAGGCCTTGAGCACAACTGGTGAGTCGTACATCGACAAAATCTGCACATCTTGTGCATCAAGATTGGTATCAAAGAATTTAAATTTCATCTTTAATTTTCCTCAGTTTTCATTTCCAAAAGTATTGTTAAATTATACAAGTGGGCAATTTCACTATGTATAGAAATTCAAAAATAGCCGTCAACACGACCGGACAGTCTAATGACATTGAAATGTACTTCTTTAGTACAATAAAGTTGTAAGATACACATCACAATTTTATGGATATTTTCATAAGAAAACCCTTTTAGAGTTAAAAAATAGTTTGACGTCAGACGAATCTCAATGAAGTGACCTAATTGTACGAAATTCTAGACAGTCTAATGACATTGAAATGTACTTCTTTAGTACAATAAAGTTGTAAGATACACATCACAATTTTATGGATATTTTCATAAGAAAACTCTTATAGAGTTTAAAAAATAGTTTGACGTCGGACGAATCTCAATGAAGTGTCCTAATTCTACGAAATTCTAGACAGTCTAATGACATTGAAATGTACTTCTTTAGTACAATAAAGTTGTAAGATACACATCACAATTTTATGGATATTTTCATAAGAAAACTCTTATAGAGTTTAAAAAATAGTTTGACGTCGGAAGAATCTCAAAGAAGTGACCTAATTCTACGAAATATGCATATCTTGTGCATCAAAAATTGCTTTCAGAGAATATATCTATTTAAGGTGGTACCTAACATTACAGGGAGATAACTCTGTAAAATCAGCTAAACGTTTTAATAACGTTGTGTTGTTAAGGGAATATTAAGCTTTTCAATGATCAATATTAGTGTTTGTCAAACTGCTATACAATCAGTGTAATTTTTCTGATGAATTGGTTGGTTCAAATGTTTTGAAATTTTAAAATTTTTGTCAATGGGTCAAAGTAAATACTTTGTCAAAATTTTATGAAAATTAAACGAGCCAAATTAATTTTAGTGAAAGTGTTGGGTACCACCTTAATTCACATTTAACAAACATATATATATGTCTACAAATTGGAATCTCAATGGTTTACAAGATAAATGAGGAACCAGCGTGAGTTATCTTTTCCTAACCAATGTCGGTAAAAGAGATAATTAAATGCTCTCCCCTTTGTCCTGAGGTAAAAGGGAGACAAATTTATTATCTCCCTTACCTACATTGGCTAGGAAAATATAACTCACTCTGGTTACTCATTGAACTAGATGTAATTGTTACGCACAGCGTAACGGATGTTCCCCCAACGTTCCCATTGCCACAGGAACTCCTAATATCAATTTCTACGGCTACCTGAATTTTTTTCGAATTTATGATTTTTTTTTTAAATTTTCGACGGGCGGCCATCTTGGATTTAGCAGTTGCTAAGTCTGTCAGGTTGTCTTGAGAAGCAAAGGCGATGATATGTTGTGGTCGAATAGTAGGAAGGCTTGGCCGGTAGAAGACCATTTCCCATCAAGTTGAATGTGCTGAGTTGTAATGGGTAGTTTTGTTGTCTGCTTTCGTCTTGATCTTTACAGTTGTGATTTTACTGAGTTAAAGGTTGGCAGTCGTTGTACAACATCTACAGAGTCGTTATCCCATTCGAAGTCCCTAAGCTTTTTGCTATTTTTGTTATAAATTTTATTTTATAATCTTATTTATCATTCTTATATTAACTATATACTATTCGAATTAATTATTTTTTTTTATTATTTATTTCATATTTAAAATCACGGTTATTTTTTTTTTTATTTCATATTACCAAAACATAAGAAACCTTTCGGTGCCCCCCATGTAATTGTTGCAACAACGTTGTATACAATGACGTTGTTATAAAAATGTTGGCGTTCATGGAACACACCATTTTATCTTCTAACGATCTTATTCGGTTTGTTGATCCGTTTAGAAAAAAGTCCATAGTACTGCGGAAAGTTGGCAGCTGTAGAATATATGTATTTGTTTCCACGTTATTTGATTTATTTCCATTCTACTTTGTATCTATGTTATGTTAATAGACCCTTAATTTATCACATTATATACATGTTTATCATATACTTATAAAGAATAAAGGTACAATTTTCCCTACGATAAAATTGGAAATTGTACACATTTCTGCCCAAATCTTATAAGAATTGCCATAGCGGGCTCATATGACTTTGTTATCAACTGTTTCCGGTTCATATCAACTGCTTCCGTTTTATATCACACCCCTAATCCGTAATCGCGTTATAAATCAGTCGTTTCCGTAATCGATTCTAAACTTACTAGCACATAGAAACGCGGCAGACGATAGCGGGAAGAAATTGTTAATTATATTAATTCGCTCAAAAATGTTAATACAAACAGGAAAACATTGAGTGACAAAACATTTTGACTAAATGGATGAGAAACAATGATGATTTGCAGCGCCTCGAGGATATTCGGTAATACGGCAATGAAACAGAAATCATTGAAATAAGAATTTTCATGGAGACCTATAAAACACCAATGTTGAAGTTTATGATAAAAATATCACAACATGTCACTGTTCATATCAGACCATTATCACCCCATGGCCAAAATCATCCCTCGAGCCTAGCGATTCTCGGGCTGATATCTTGACCTAGGGCAGATAATAGGTGTGGTATGAAAAATGCCATATTATAATCTATATATACACACCTATGCCTTTGATCAACATATACATACAAATGATTTCTGTTTTGAAATACCAACATTTGCAAATAAGCAAAAAAAAAAAAAAAAAACAAAAAAAAAAAAAAAAAAGAAAAAGCAAAAAATGAGTCCTACGTTTATGCAGTTATGCATGCATTTTAGATGCAGTTAATTTAAAAATTGTTGTATCAGAAGTTTCTATAAGTTTCTGCTGTAATGCATGTTAGGTGCATATAATTAAAAAATTCAAAATGTCCAAACCAAGTTTGTCCACAGGAAAGTTCGTACACATTGTCGCGATAAAATGGCCGACAAGTCTTCCCTTCAAGAAACTAATAGAATGAAATACCATTGTGTGCATCAAAATTGGTATCAAAGAATTTTATTTTTACCACTGAGTCAATGCCACTGCTGGTGGACTCCAAGTTCATGGAGGTATCCCCAGCTGAGTTGAAAGTATTTCGATACAAGCCCGAAATTGATATTAAAATTTACTGTTACAAAATTGTGAAATTTGTGAAAACTAAGGAGTATCTCCCTCGTGTATAGCTCTGTCCTTAGATGGTTTGTGCTTTACCCCTTTTGGTCATTTTGGCATTTTAAAATTTGCTCTATAACTTTTTGGATATGTTGTTATGGTTTTCAACATTTTAGGCCTTGAGCACAACTGATGACTCCTAAGTCGACGAAATATGCACATCTTTTGCTTCAAAATTGGTATCAAAGAATTTTATTTGAACATTCTAGTCCGAAGTGTAAATTTTGACATTTGCGGCAAACAAACAAAATTGCGAAGAAAACAATTAACCGGAACTTTTGTATGACATAGGCATCGACTTTGGTTTATTCTAGATGAGATTAGTTTCTATAAGATCTTCCATAAGGTTTCAGACAGTCATACTGTTTTAATTTCAATCGCAGCTTCAACACTTTCATCTTTAATGTTCTTCAATTTTGATACCAAAAAGAATATAATCATAATCGTCTGAAATATAATCACTGAAGTGCAAAATTTCATCATTTATGGAAATTTAAAGATGTATCACATTATGAACCCACCCACTCGACAAAAGGCATTGTTCTCTGACGGTCTTTGCAAATTGTACTGGACTACACGCCGTTTTAATTATCATCTCCAATAGACATGTGCTACAGGAGATACCGAAGGGAAATTATTTTTTTTATTACATTGTGATTTACCGTAATATTTTGAAAGAAAATATTATAAATCACAAATGAAAAGAACAGCCGGCATTTCACTCTACGAAGTGACGTCACAGTTGTCGCGGAGAGATATCAAAATCTCAGACGTAGTCTGTATTATTTCAGTTTATTTCTACAGAAATGCCAGATTCTGTACAATGTAATAAAAAGTAAAACCAATCGCTGAATTGAAATACCAGAAATAACGAACTTGTTACAGGATATCTTTCGTAGTGTAACGGGCTTCCCTTGATAAATATAAAAGTTATAGAACCGTAACAGGTTTATAACCACCCTCCAAGAGCTCCGCTAGTGGAGTACTCCTTTAGCTCAGTTGGTAGAGCGGTGGACTACTGAACCAAAGGTTCCGGGTTCGATCCCCGGTTGGTGCGGTAGGTAATTTTGGGAGACAAATCATGCTCTACGGTTACATTGGCGCCCAACTAAAAAAACCCACGATTGTCAAAAAGGGCTAGTTGGCAAAAAGGGTTGAAGTTGGATATCGTCATCGTAGGACGATGACTCCTGAGGTGGGGGAAGTGTAACGGGCTTCCCTTGATAAATACAGAAGTTATAGAACCGTAACAGGTTTATAACCACGCTAGTGGAGTACTCTTCTTAACAATAACTGATCGACCAACTCCAATGTGTGGTCTTAATTTTTAAAAAAAATATCCCACATATTCAATTTTCGAATGGTCGGTTATTTTGACATTAATCTGATCTTTGTCATCTTGGATTATTGTTTCTGTTAATTTTCAACATTTTCTGCTTTGGATACATATCATTTCGTGCATTCTAATTCAACGAAATATACATCAAAACTGTTATCATGGAATATTTGTTAGGTTGCTTTACTCAAAATATTTTTGTGTTTATTTCATTTGTCTTTTCAAAGCTTTGATCGTGAGACTAGCATTGAGATACAAATCTTGGTAACGGTATTTTGGTAAGGACTAAGACAGAGAATGGCGGGCTTCTATAGGGTTAAGCTAGGCTAGGCTAGAGTTAACTCGATTTTCAAAGAAGTTAATCGTTTTCCTAATCCGGGGCATGGTTTACAAGGATAACGTCATAATCTTTATTCCCTACTTGCGGATATTGGAGTTGTCTCCCACTTGGATGAGTCATCTTTCCTGACAGTAGGTGTCTTGTATTAATCATAAAGGGCAAAATGTCATTTTATTTTTTTTTCAAATAAAAATGTAGAATTGGGGAAGACCTTCTTCAGGCATTGAAGAATGTGGGAAAATATATCCAAACACATATCATTAATATGTGCGGAGGATATTGTTAGGAAGGAAAAATATTTTGCAGAAATATGACAATTTGTCCATTTCAAGTTTTCAAGTTTCAATTTTTTATCTCACAAGATTTGTTCACATACCCCAACTGGGGTATGTGAACAAATACAATCAACAATTGAACAGATAACATATGATACAATTAAATAAATTCATAATAAATGGAAGGCAATGATTGATATCTGCGGGAGACACACTCTCCAAAGAGCAGATAACTCCGTAAATGGGAGAAAACTTACATGTATGAAAAATGGGGAATTCTTATAGCAAAATTTATGTAGTCTATTAAAATCAACAATCAATAAATTGAATATTTTAAATAACATTGATATAATATGAATTGTCAAAAAATATTTTGTTGTTTATCAGGGATTTATACATGTATCTGTGTCAGTAGTGAAATGAATACATTGATTAAGCTGTCAACTGGAAAAAAAAGGAATATTCGGGGACGAACAATGTCACAATAATCAGGACCACTGATGAACGATGACATTCGATGACATTTCCGTACTACCAACGAAAGGAAATGAGAAGCTGAATTTCAATAAAAGAGCCGTTTCTGTTGATTGAATTTTTGTTATCGGCCAAGGGTTCTTTTAAAATGTTAAGAGAAATGTCCGAAGAATTGTTCAGAGAATAAATTTAATAAAATGTTTACTAAAGGTAAGACTTTTAAACTCCTGATTTTTACTGTTGATTAGGCCAGTTTAGAATTTCATTTTGTGCTCTCAATGATTACATAATTTCCATTTTTATTGTTCTGAGCATCGCTGATGTAGATTTATCCACATAAAAGCTTTCTACGCTAACAGTGTTCGCAAAGGTCACGTACATTATTCCGTGACTACAATTAATAAAAAATAATTCATTTTGTAAATTTGTAATGTGTTTTTATTGTATTTTCACGTTTATTTATTGTATTTTTTATTTATTTTTGGTTCTTTTTACAATGTATAAGCATTTTGTTAGTTGATGGTTAGTCTACAATTCATAATTCAGATAATATATGTTAGAAAGTTTAAATGAGCTGCTACAGATTTAGTCTGATGTGTAACTGTCAATATTTAGCTTGTCGACTGCTGTCAGCCAATATATTGAGTTACCACCTAATGATTATTTTCCTTCAGTATCACTACAAGATGTTAACAATAAAACGGATAACGGTAAGCATACCTTGCACCAGAGAAAGATCTGCAAGTTTTATGTCAATTTAATTTTTGTTAAATTCAGTAAATGCACTGTGTAGATTATAAGTTGGTCTCGACCCGTTAATATCTAGGGTCTGAATATTTGTGTCTCATGGCGCTAATAGGGCTATAATAAATTTTGTATAGTCATACTACTGTTACAATTTCAACGACCTCTAAATGACAGGAAATAATAGCCAAAAGCAATAGTAATGATTTTGTACTTTGTAAAACGGAAGCCCTAGAGAACATAAATGTAACACATGACGTCAGCAGTCGATGTGGTTGGTCATGCCTATTGATGTGGTTTGAATATGCATACTTGTGGTTTTTCGATCTTGTATAGACATTTAGTGCTGAATAAGCGGAGTATGAAATTATGTCGTAAGAAATTCATAAATATTTAATAGTTAAAAAGACCCAGCAATTTAAAGATAAAATATGTTTAAATCGTTTATACGATTAAACCGTGTTCGTCACGCTAATTACATAAGCGGAAAGGATTACTATAGGTGTTCCCAAAATTTTGGAGTAAAATTTCTTTTTAATTATATATGTGTTAAAAGTATGAAGGGATCCAGTGCAATCTTATAGAAATGAAATAAAACGAACCCTATCAACTCTAATAAAATTAAAAGACAGGAAAAACCCTTCCTGAAAACTCTCGTCCGTTTTTTGTGTTGCAAAATATAGATCCCATTTTCAAGTCATTATTTAATATTTATACCTAGTAAAGGAGTGCATGTTTTACATGTATAAAGTTATCTTTATAATTTTGTTTTTTTTTTGTCAGTTTTAATCTGGAAATCATGACATACACGCAACTATATAGAATTTCGGCAGGCGAATTGAACTTCTGCCAAAAATCCGATAAGGTTTTTTTCATTTTTTGAAACAACGAAATTCAAAACTGCAACGGAAACATTACCAAAAATCCTCTTTGTCAATCTGCATATTACTAGATTTTACTAGCAACACAACAAAAGCTTTAAGTATATGTTCACTTGGCAAAGTGGTTTACTAAAAGTTAATTCTGGCAATGAAATATCAATAGTCAATTCTTTTTGTTAAGATGTCGAAATTTTATGTTTATTAATGAGATAGTGGTTTGTGGTTTACATTTTTTACATGCTGATCGGAGCAAATATTTCTGTAATACATCTTACAAAACCTGTCTAATAGTACAAAGGGTTTATTTCTGTGTCCAAAATAGCTCTGATAGGCCACGAGGAAAATAATTGGAAATGGTGAGCGGTCAAAAGGGGCATAAAACGACTTTAATGTACAAAATTCACTAGTCGAACAAAACCAAATACAAAATCATAAAAAACAAAATTTAAAAGTATGAAGTGCCCAACGTTTCGACCAATATGGTCTTCATAACGAGCATAAAAATGTAAGGTGCTGACTCTGGAAAACCCAGAGCAAGTGTCGAATGAGCCGTTTCGAAAATGTGTTATTTTTTAGTTTTGGTAGGCCACGTGTTCAGTTCTAATTTATTTAATGCCTCTGGTGGTGGACTCCAAGGCCCATATTCATAAAACTTCTTAACTTTAATGTTTCCTTTGTAAAATTTTAACTATAGTAGCTTTATCAATTACTATATCAAAACAATAGCAGCGTGATGAGTCCTTAGTCGTTTGGATGTGTTGCTGATAGTGTTTATGTATTATAACTGTTGACAGTTTAATTCAGAAATGTGCATCGTAAGCAAGAATTGATTATAAGATATCTGACTTTAATTGACATTTGTTTTTAAAAATCATTAGACTTTAAGATCTGCTCTTCAAGTTTTGAATTTTTTGTTTCGGTTGTCAACATTTTCGGTTTTCAACATTTTTGGCCTTTAAAATTTTCGGCCTTTAACATTTTTGGTCAGCAACATTTTCGGCCTTTACCATTTTCGGCCTTAAGAACAACTACTAAGTTGTGATTAGACACAATATATCTTTTTTATCAAAATTTGTTTCATAGAATATTACATGTGCGGTGTTTTTCCTGTTTTCTCATTGGTTAGTTTGGTCACATGATTACCAGGATATTTCATGTATTGATTGACCTCTTGTAAAAGCGTAATGACTACGTATTAGAATATTAATCCCACTGCTACATATTAGGTCGTGTTTGATTTCAACAGAACCAGTTTCGGTTTCATAATCCGGTTTTTCAAAAACTTACAAATGAAATCAAACGCTAAAACTAAATACCGGTTTTGTTAAAGAAAACCGGTTTTAGTTTTTTTAGTTTCAGTGTTTGATTTCATTTGGAGACCAAATAATATTCTAAATAGAGAATAATACATGGTAAAATCTGTATCACATGCTGTATCAACCCGAGAAACCAATATCAGCCAGAGGGCCTTGGCCCGAGGGCCGATATTGGTCGAGGTTGATACAGCATGTGATACAGATTTTAACATGTATTATACACTTTATCATCTATTTAAACAGAGGACTTCAAATTTTCCAAATTAAAGTCTACTGCTACAAATGAAATTGATTGGGGAAAATATTTTGTGAAATAAAAAATAAAAAAAATAGGGGGGGGGGGTTGAAAAAAAGTCAAATAATCGGGAAAAAATTTGAACAACATTTGTTTTTTTTTAAATTTACTCCCCCCAAAAAAATTTTGCCCCCCCCAAAAAAAAACAACCAAAAAAAATGATGTTATAAACAACGAATACACACTAACAGCAACCGTCGGTAGTTTTGTCCATTTAGCGTTTTAGTGGATTACTATTTGATATTCCCGGGGGGGGGGGGGGGGTAATTTTGAAAATGAAAAACTGAGCTTGGCAATAACTAAAAAAAAAAAAAAACACGATGAAAATGAATATGTCCTCCATACTATAGGACAAGGCAGGATTGTATTAAAAAATCAACAAAACCAAAGCCATTCCGTATTGAAAAAAAAATCTAACGAAACAATAATGTATCTAAACCGTACACACAAATATCATATTATATACTTTACTATAGTAACCACTAATAAAATAACCAGCACAAATAAAATTAACCCCTCTTTCACGCGGGTAACTGCGCGTAGGCAGAATAACTGTAAGGGAAAATGCACGTCGTAAAAATAACCCCTTATTTCCCTCGGGAAACTGCGTGTAGGCAAAATAAAGACAAAATGCGAACGAGCGCGTAAATAAAATAACTCCTTTGTCGGCAAATTGCCGTGTCTTTTCAAATAACAACTTGTCGTTGGGTAGAAATGGCGGCGGATACAAAATTGTCTTGTAGATTTAGACTTATTTAGAATATATTCGTCTACAAATTATATCTTTATTTTCAGTTCAGTATAATAATACAGTTATGGCCTTCATAAAAGTTAATATCCCAATTATTAAATCTCGAAAATTTCATCAATTTCGCACGTTGACCTGTTGACCGGAACAGAGGACCATTAAAATGCACCCGTATATGCAGTAGAATTATGTAAAGTTCTTTTTTTGAATAACATATATTTTAGAAAGACATTTATCATGAATATAATCAGACTGTACTAACGATTCAGTTTCTTGGCTGGTGAAGGGCGAGTTCGTCGCCATCTTGAATCCGATAAATCTTGTTTCAGGGCAGGTTTCATCGTTTCTTGAATCCGAGAAAATCCGGTTTTGGTTTCTTGTAAAATAACGTGTTGGTTTTCAATTGGTGTTCCGGATTCTTTGTAATCAAACACGGCCTTAATGTCTTCGAATTTTTAACCGAAATCGGAATAAAGTTTTGTACGGTCACAAATGACTTCCTGTGACAGGTTGTTTTCTATACAGCAATATTTATAATATTTATAAAAAAATATTAAGTATAAAAGAGTACATATTAATCTCAAAGGAAATTACTTAAAGTTGGTGGTGTAATAAGTAGACCTTCGCTGAGCAATATTTAGCCCCCCCCCCCATTTTCAAAAAAAATAATTAAAAAGATAACCACATTTATTGATATATTTAATGTGTGCAAGCATTTTGGTTTCCTTAAATTTATCGGATGAAATAAGACAAAAGACAATAGATTTCTGTATAAAACAGTTGAAATTAAAACGACAAAAGAACCTTAAAAATAGTTTCCTGAAATACCATCTATACAGGATATTGAGGTAGTAAAACAATTGAAATCCGAAAAATCACTTTGAATGTTATGGTTATAAACTAAATTATACACAACTCAAAAACCAAGTCATCACGGTAGTAGTTTTTATAAACGTTACGAATATCTTCAGCTTTCAAGGCTTATTGGAATAAACAGCTCATTATATTTGAAATTTCAATGAATTATGCCCAACTAGCAATGGAAAGAGAGTGTTTAACTCACCCTATCCTTTCTGGAAAATCATAGTTTTGTTAGAATTTTAATCTTAGTGTAGTTGTGTTTTGTTTCTCCTTTGTTTGCTAATATTAAAAGAAAGATTTTTCGGATTTTTCTAGAAAACGCCTTGATAAAGGTTAACAAAATATAGTTTAAATGATATCATCGCATTTAAACAGAAGTTCTGTGAACCTAAACGTCATTGTCGTTTATTTGCAATTGCACATTATATGCACTTTGTAAAAATATCGCCTAACCTAGAATGTCGTAACGTAACACAACTTTGCGTACATGATATTCAAATTCTCCCAACAAAATGTCGCGTCATGCGAAACTATTTATTTAGAACAAGCTTTTATAACTATCAATTTTCAATATAATTTGTATATTGTAATTTTCGTAATTGTTAAATTTCCTGGTAGTAGTTGTGAGGGATGAGGGGGGGGGGGGGGGGGGGGGCGGATATACCTAAAGTGACGTTCTACTCATCACTATACACAACTGGGTCAGAAACTGCAAAGATGGCATCGATACCCTCAGAAAATCAAAATGTTTGCGTAGTTTTACAGCTCCGTATTATAAAAAACCTAAAAGACCCTGGGTTGTGACTCAATTTATAAAGATAAATACAGATCTGTGACTGAAATCAATGAACAAGCCTTCAAAAGGTGGCCGAAAGGCCCTGCTCCTGCCTTTTAAAAAACGTTTACAATATATTTGCCTTGGTAAGAAACGAGCTTTTTTTAAAAACAAAATCGGAAAAAATAATTATTTTGATCTTTCCGGGTGTTCTGCCAATGAAAAATTAGGGGGGGAGGAGGGGGGGGGGCTGATTTTGCTCCATTTGTATGTGTTTTTAAAAAAAATCCTGATGAAAGAGAGGTTCCGTTCTCCGTACTGTTAAAACTGAGGTATGTTGTCTGCCTGTAGCAAATTCAAATGATTTAGCGATCTGCTAGACTGTACGAAGATAAAATGTATATATAGGGTTAATATTACTTCAAAAAGCAAGACTATTAAATATGGCCTGAAATAAACGGCCTGTCATGATGTCTACATGTATACTTTCTTTAACTGACCTAACCACAAACTTCAACATATACTAATGGACTTTAATGACGCAACACTAAATATATGGACCCAAATTAAGTTTATTTATTGTATAAATTGGGATCAAATAAGTATTTAAAGCTTTGAATGGCTCATTTAATGTTTTGGACAGAAACTCTATGATGAGAGGGATCAGAATTTCCCTGGTTTTTAAATGGACTTAAATGAGACAGAGTTTGTTCATGAAATCTTAAAAGGATAAAGATATAAAAAAAATAATTCTCATACTATTCAGTGTAAATTAGCAAATCCAGCACGCATTCTAATAAATTCTTGGGATATCATGCAAAAAGCCATACAATATCTGATTTTTTTTTGCAGTCCTGCAAATGTAAAACCCTGCTCTTGTGCGGGTTATTTTCCAGTATTTTATTACATATACACATGTAACTATACTTTTTGTAGTATTGCAGGAATTCATCTAGTCTTTATATTTTGTTCTTTTGTTCTTTCCCTTATTACTACGAATCTCGTCCTTAATATGTTTATATTAAAAAAAAAAAAAAACAAAAACAAAAAATTAAATAAATAGGTACAAATAAAATATTTAAAAGCAATATCTTGTCAGAAGAGAAAAATGGCTGATAATACATAGCTATAATATTGAATCATTGTCATGATCATTCTGAACACAAGTTAGGATTTGTGCATTCTTTACTTAAATTTGGTTCTTCTTTATATAATAACCTTTCTTTTTTTAGCTGCAATATTCTTGCAATATTTTTACATGATATTCCCTTTTGAACATGAAAACAGGAACGTATACTAACATTATATATTATCTATTCAGTTCGGTTATGGGTACTGCCTTCTTGGCATTTTCCGTTCTTTCACATACAGTATATAAATTTCTCTTCCATATATTATTGACAAATTAACACTTTTGTTTTGAAGATCCATACAAGGTTACTAAATTGCAGTGTCTTTATCTCACCCTTCCTTAAAGGTAGCATATTTTAATGATTTTTTTGCCCCCCCCCCCCCAAAAAAAAAATAAAACAAATTGTCTAACAGTTTCTCCTTATTTTGACAACTTTTCAAAATGCCCGAAAAATGGAAAATTCGGCAGATTTAGAAATGGTAACAAAACTACAAAATGATAACAAAAAGAGATCATTTACTCCCGTGCATGACAATCTCGTAATTCCCAGAGTATGAAGCTACACACACTCCAAAAAAGAAAAACAACCAATAATAAAATTCTTGACATAGGACTGATTCATAAAACATCAACATTCTGTAAGGCAGATAAGATATTTACATATAAAATATTGTTGGGTTAAACTAGCTTAGCTGGTGCAAGGCAAATAACCAAAAAAAAAAAAAGAAAAAGAAAAAAATAGTAGAAAAAAAAACATAAAAGAAAGTAACGATTTGTATTAAGTAAAATTTTGTGGCTCTTTTGACTTTAAGATTTACGCGTCTTTTGATTAAGGACTGCATTTTCACCTATCTTTTTGCGGCATCCATATAGTACGCTGTAATTGGACAAGTTATAATTTCTAATACTATATAATTGACAGTTCCAAAAAAAGAAAAAAAACCTACAAATGAAGCGATTAAATGTTTCCGTCAATGTCTGGAAATTAGACAACTGTGCTAATTATATCTTTGGAACTCTTAATTCAAACGGAACAGTATTTTGTGTGGTCATTTAAAATTTCCTCTGACATTCATAATGATTTCAGCTTGACACGACAGAAAAGCTATTCTCAATTTGACGAAAGCTATTAAAGAATTGAAAATACATATGTTTCTAGGTAGAGAGATAAAGTCGTGATGAATTAATAAATGCCGACCCTCAGTTAGACTCACTTATCTTTCAGAATATGCTCTGACGTCACACAGATCCAACAATCTATATGTAATTAATCTAGAAATAACGGTAGGGATTGTGGCTGATTTTCTATATGATAAAGACATAATCTTTCGATCAGTTTAATTAAGGCCTGGAGCTGGCATGTCAGTAACTGCCATTAGTCCTTTGTTAATATATATATTGATCATTGTCATTTGGCTTAGTTTCTTCTGTTACTTTTTTTAACATCGGACTCGGACATCTTTTGAACTGAGTTTTACTATGTGTATCACTGTGTGTTTGTTTATTCCACATTGGCTAGAGGTATAGGTATAACATGTTTAACCCCGCAGCATTTTTGCGCCTGTCCCAAGTCAGGAACCCCTATACTTTGTTAGTCTTGTGTGTTTTTTTGAATTTTGGTTCATTTGTATGTTTCGGAGTTTTCGTAATTAATCTAGAAATAACGGGAGGGATTGTGGCTGATTTTCTATATGATTAAGACATAATCTTTAGATCAGTTTAATTGAGGCCTGGAACTGGCATGGCAGTAACTGCTAGTAGTCCTTTGTTAATATATATTGATCATTGCCATTTTGCTTAGTTTCGTCTGTTACCTTTTGTATCGCTGTGTGTTTGTTTACTTCACATTGGCTAGAGGTATATGTAATATGTTTAACTCCGCCGCATTTTTGTGCCTGTCCCAAGTCTTTGTTAGTCTTGTGTGTTTTTTGAATTTTGGTTCATTTGTATGTTTCGGAGTTTTCGTCCATTTCGCTGAACTAGTATGCATTATTGTTAAGAGGCCAGCTGAAGCCAGCCTCCAGGTGCAGGATTTTCTCGCTGCGTTGAAGACCCATTGGTAGCCTTGTGTTGTTTTCTGCTCTTTTGTCTCTTTGACACATTCCCAGTTTCCATTCTCTATTCTATGCTGTAACATGGCCCACCCGACATATTTTAAATGTTCTCTTGATTAAAAGGTAGATAACTAAGTACTTTTACATAATTTATAGGATTCCTTCAAAAAATAATGTAAACATCAGGAGTGCAGATTATGGCAGTGAACATAACACAAGTTATTTTGCAAACAACATTTAAACAACGTGAACTGGTTATTTAAATTCCAATACTATCGTGAATGCAAATGATCAAATTAGAGAATGGGAAAGTTGGTGGTGTCATACATGATTTTGATTTAATTCGATACCAAAACTAATAAAATGAAAAACTTTGTTTTGATTTGGAATTTGCAGAAATGTACATTATTGTCAAGAAATTGGAGCTTTTGACATTACTGAATTAAATTCGGTCATTTTTATACAAATATAAAAACTGATTTTTTGTCATCTGAAACAGTTATCCTCATACATTTTTCGTATATAATGAAACATTAGTCTTCACTCGCCATCAGAAAAAGTTTGATCCGGTTTAGCATTACTTTCTTAGCTGAATTATTGAGTTGAAAACTGGGGATGTTGTTTTTCCTGTGGACGTGAAAAAGGCTTCACGAAAATGTTGTTCTGTTAATGTGTTTTAAGGTATACCACACCATGTATAATTCTTAATAAATTGGAAACTAATGTGAAAATTTTGAATTAAAAAATCGAAGGTCGAAAAAAGAATTATGTTAAACTTTATTTTAAAATTGTTTCTATAAGTACTTTTATACCAATTATTACGCACTGTATTATGAACATTTTTCTCACCAGCAGTGCTGAAGACCGACATCCTTGAAATTCGAAACAAATAAACTAAAATTCAATACTTATAGATTAACACATGGCCTTTTCTCATATTTCCCTTTTTATCAGCCCGAGACCTTGATATGGGCCTCCGGCGAGGGCTTTACACTGAGGGACGATATCAGTCCAGAGCTTATAAAAGGGCAATTGAAAAAGGCCATGTATAACTTATTTTGCCACTACCAAGAAATAATTTTACTGCTGGATTAGACTATACCACCCTTTGACCAGCGTCAATCTGTTCCTTCATGATCAGACTATTATTTACAGTTGGACGGAAGTGACGTCGGTAAAGTTCATGTTATTGCCCCGGGGGCAAATAACAGGCTGCAAATTATGCTTCTATTACACATGCAAAAACGGGGTTATTTTAATAAAATATGTGATAAAAAAAACTACTTTCACATCAGCCTCGACTTGTATCGGCCCTCGGGAAGATAAAAATGACGATATGAAAAAGGCCTGTATTAATCTGTAAGTATAGACCGTAAAAATATCAATCATATTGAGCATAGTCAATGAGTCGAGGGGACAAATAAAATGGCTATAAAAATTTAAAGAAAAAGGCCAAAAAATTATCAAAAATGTGTTTTTTTTTAAGATCTCGCGCAAAGGGACTACATCAACGTGATTACAGTGGTCATTCATTCTAACCTGACACGCCCATTACCGTGACGTTGTTTAATGAAAGTTGTCCAAAAAAAGTCTGCAAAATATCATCACAGTGCTATTCACTGGTCGGTGAATAGCATTTGTGCTATTCACGAGTGAATATTACTTTTCAGACAGTTTGAATAAAATAGTATTTTTATGACAATGCATTTTACATAGCAAAAAAGAAGAAACGTGTAATAATTGGTTCTTTTGTACGTACATGCAAGTTCCTGTTTTCTAAACATCCAGTTTGAAATATGCAAAAGTAATGAAATAGGGTAGAGCTAAATTTCATGGATACAACACTCCAACTGACCAAAAAATAGACCAAAGTATTTCTGATACACTTCTGCAACTGATTTCTTGACGAAAAACACCCGGTCTTTACTACAATGTACAGATCAGATGTATGTCCTTAAAGAGAAAACAATTAACATTGAACTTTTGGAAAGAAAACCTACAACCGTCAAACGACGTCATAGATATGTTTATTAAAACATTAGCGAATTGTATGCACATACACACGGAAAAATCTGCTCTAATGGAAAATTTGAGGCATATCAGCATCGCAAAAGATAACAATTTATTACTTCTAAAAGACACAACACTGTATAGAGACAGTCATCAAATATGGTTGAGGAACTAAAGAATGTAAACAGAAAATTACAAAGTATTGACCAAAAACTAATCCTTATCCTAAACATAACAACTACATGTAGTTGGATCCAGACCCTCCCACTATGAATGGTCAACTAAAAACACACTATAAAAAATCGTTTTTCCTAACTCGTGTACACTTGTTTCAAGTTCGCCAACAAACGACGAAAAAAAAAACGTTCTTCCAAAAAAACAAGCAAAGTAAATAATCACTTTGTTTCTTTATAATTGGATATACATTCTTTACAATTCTATAAGTCAATCTCATGACAATGTGGCTAATGAAAGAAAAATGATACAAAAGAAAACTTTAATTTGAGAAGTTGAACATTCAACCATTTGTCAATTAACCTTCAATAAAACGATAAAGCAAAACATCTTGAAATATATTGTTTTATACTAGTACGAAAAATACAACGTATTGCACAATGAAACAATCAAGATGAAAAGTCGATGAAGACAAAATTAAGTGGAAAAAAACAATAAACTTAAAGGAAACCAAAGCCCCCACTCGCAAACTTTGATAAAAAAACTATATTTGGGTTGGATTTTTCAACGAGTTGTTTTAAATAGCTATTTATCTCTTCTGTCACATTCACTAATTTGATAGTAAATCGTTTATTGGCGATTTCTATATTCTGTCGGAATGGAACTTAAATAGTAACGTCGAAATCCATAGTACGTTACAATCGTTATTAAGCCATGACATTGATTAGTATGCTACATATCATGTAGGTCATAATTATTTACAATCACATGTGGAAACGAAATCCCGATAAACAATAGGAAAAAAGCATTAAAATGTTGAAAAAAAAAATTGGTTCAGGTTTTGGATATATCATGGCCACACACAGTGGACCACATAATTTTTCTCCGTTTTGACGGTCTTAATGTGACTTTCAGATGAAGAACAGTAACAAGAGCACTATTCGATTGCTAAAACTTCTGTGACGTATATGTAGGGATTTTGTGTCAAGAATTTATCCACAAAAATTTTCCTTTTCATATTATATATAGAATATATAAATAAATAAATTTTATATTAAGAGACAATGTACACATATATATTATGTTTATCCTGCAACATAAAATTTGTAAAAAAATAGCTGGAAAACAGTGAATTTCTGTCTTTGAGCAAGCGACGTCAAAAGATATATTGGTGAAAAATAGCTGGAAAACAGTGAATTTCTGCCTTTGAGCGAGCAACGTCAAAAGGCCGCAAAAACGTCGCATTTCATGACGTCACATGTCATAAGGTTTTTTACTACTACATCACTGTAAAATATATATATGTACAGTCATATCATTTTAAATATACAGTCAATGCATTTTGGTTTCTCATAAAATGCATCACCAGTGTATATGTATTGCTCTAACGTGTTTCCAACTGTTCTCAAAAGAGCGAAATTGCTATCATGTAACCTCCGAACTCTTAAAAAGTTTTTGATCTGAATAAAATGCAAGTTTCTGTGATACATTATAAATGGGAATATTTAAGAATATGAGACAGACTGCATCCAAAGCTTACTACAGAAAAAAAGAAAGTAAGTTAGCCCAGTCTTTCAATTTCAGCTTCCGCTATATAGATGATGTTTTATCACTAAATAACCCTCGATATGGTGACTATCTTCACCTCATCTATCCCAAAGAGCTTGAGAATAAAGACACTACATACACGCGTAAGTCAATGGAGAAAGTTAACAACTAAACTCTATGACAAACGCGACGACTTTGACTTTCCCATTGTCAACTTCCCCTTTCTGTGTAGTAACATTCAAGCCGCTCAAGCGTATGGAGTATTTATCTCTCAACTTGTACGTTTTGCTAGACATTGAGGCCATTATGCCGATTTTCTGGATAGGGCTCTGCGGCTTACGCAAAAGCTATTAGGATAAGGTTATGTTGCCCATAAATTGAAGTCGCTTCGAAAATTCTACAGTCGTCACCACGATCTGATTGACGGCTATGGAGTGTCCGATCAGTTTCCACATGACAAAAGACCTTCATCTCTCATAGATGTCACCGGAAATGACTTCAACGAGCAGCTGACACTTCGGCCGACTCTGCATAATATTTTTCCTCCGAGTGTGCTGGGTGTTTCGTAGTGTTGCGATGTATTTCTTTCTCTCTGTTTTTCAGTTCTCTGCGAATTCGACTTGTCTTAAGACAGTGGATTTTCTACTTTTTAAAACTCCTTCGGTCAAACAAAAGCCTTAAAAAACTGCTGCATCTCCGCTAAGTACGCGGCATTTAGAAGTAAGAGCAAAGACTGGTCGGATTGAAGTCAGAATAACGGGTCGTATCTTCCTTCGAACTGTTATCTCGTTATCATGAGTACGCACGTTAAAAGTTAAAAATTCGGCTCAGTTTGTCGGTTTTAATACTAAGCAGGCTTCACATAAATTCATTTATCATATATTTAGTAGTAAATACAGTAGTTTTGAATATTTGATAAATACCCTGCTGTTTAATCCGTATCGCTCAACTTTGATGCGCACCCTTTATCACACCCCTTTATCGCATGTCTACCCTTTATCACACCCCCTTATCACATGGCTTACCCTTTATCACATAGCTTTTTTTCATTTTTTTTTCGATTTTACTTTTTTGTGTTTTTTTTTTTTTTTGTTATTTGTTTCTTTTTTTTCGGGGGGGGGGGGGGGGGGGGTAAATTTAAAAAAAAAAAAAAACAAATGTTGTTCAAATTTTTTCCCGATTATTTGACTTTTTTTCAACCTCCCCCCCCCCCCCTATTTTTTTTATTTTTTATTTCACAAAATATTTTCCCCAATCAATTTCATTTGTAGCAGTAGACTTTAATTTGGAAAATTTGAAGTCCTCTGTTTAAATATATGATAAAGTGTATAATACATGTTAAAATCTGTATCACATGCTGTATCAACCTCGACCAATATCAGCCCTTGGGCCAAAGCCCTCTGGCTGATATTTGTTTCTCGGGTTGATACAGCATGTGATACAGATTTTACTATGTATTATTCTCAATGTAAAATATGAACGTGTTGATATCACTCTAAAAAGTTCTTGATCTGAAGCATGCTAAAAGTTAACAATTCGGCTCAGTTTGTCAGTTGAAATATGAAGCAGGCTTCACATAAATTCATATCTCACCCATATTTTTCGTTCTGATATGCATTTAATAATTACCACCGACCATTAATATGTAATCAATCAATCAATAAATCAATCGAATTTCGACTATTTGAAATCCAAGCGTAAAAATCGGAAAATGCCTTTCACACATTTGTAGCTCTTGCTAAAATTTTGTATAAAAAATTATTTCAGGAAGCTGTGTTTAAAACAAGTTAAATTAAAAAAAAATGATAATTTGTAAAAAAAACAAATTGATAAATGTCAAAAGATTCATTTTATGAGATCTTACGATCTGAAATACGTAAATGCAAAAAGGTATGAATAAGGTCATTTATCACAATCTTCCGCGAAAAGGATTACCAAGGCTTATGACTGTTTGGTGTAGTGAAAATTTAAGGTTTCATTTAGTACTGAATTCTTTATTTCAAGTAGGATTTAGTGCTACATCTGTCGTTCGTGGATATGAGACAATAATACAAATGTCAGAGTAAGTTAATACTTGTATCCGCCTTAGGATTTTGTATAATGACAAATATATTGTTTCAAAACCATTAACAGGAAATATCAGAGAAGCAATGAAAATGTTTCTGATTTTCGCTTTATATTAAGTTCTAAAAGAATCGATGTAAGAGAAAGATTAAAAATTTACAAAAAATATAACAACGATCTACTCCAGAAATATATTTTTAAAATATGAATTTTGTAATTATATTTATTTTCTAGATGTTGGGTCTTACGGAAGCCAGTACATGCCATGAAGAATTGATCTTTTTTAATTTTTAACTCGTTTTAACGACTTAGTAACTTGTTATACCATTTTACAACGGTTCTAGGGTAGAAACAACCCTGTCATAAATGGACCCGAGGTAGAACCGTCATAAATGGTTCTAGGATAGAACTGTCATACATGGTTCTAAGGTAGAACCATCCAGAATGATCTATTTGATTTTTTTGCTTGCCAACTTAGATCCCAATTTCAAAATATCTGTTTCAATTCTTGTGCTGCTTTCTATTTCTTTTATATCTTCAATATATATATATATCAATCGTGTTGTCACTGGCTTGAAATCAAACATTTTTTCTCATCATAGGTCTGTCTACCATTTACGTTAATAAGACAATCCCCTTGCAATTATCAACAATTCTTTTATACATTAAATTTGTATAATTATTATTTTATTGATTTCCAGACAGTCAAGATAAATTAACCTAATAACATTAGAGGAAGTCATTTGTGACCGCACACAAAGTTGTTCCGTTTTCGGTTAAAAGTTCGGAGACATTATTAGTACATTTATCCGATTCCCAGACAATCACGGAAACATTTTTATCCGCTCATTTGTAATTTTTCTGTTTATGTCATTCACATATTATAAAAATATCATGTTTTGGATTTATTAATATCCTATATGTCGGCGGTTCTTAGACTTTCATAAGTGATTTAAAAATAACACGACATTCCATTAAAATACGAATATTTTTTTCTGCTCTTTAATACATACAAAAAAGGAAGCACAAATTATCAAGAAAAAAATACAACAATTATTCTGTAGTACCAATTCTGATACACATATGATTTTTTTGTATAATTACGACTCATAGGTGTGCTGTGTCTAAAATTTAGCCGATATATAAGAGATTTTATCAAGTCACAGCTATATTAAACATATTGATGAAATATCTTATATATGGGCTGTAACTTATTTCATTAAAATTTACATTGCTTTAGGGGTCGTCCTTAATTGTCAACATTTTTCACGAGTTTACAAAGCGCAAGATGGGAAAGAGGAGGTTTCAGATTCACACTTTTAAAACATTACTATGTTACTAAATATAGAGAAGACAGGCTGGTGATATTGATAGAATTCATGATGTTGACAAATTTCTGAACAGCATGTAAGGCGATACAAAGTCAACAAACGGCAAACTACTTGAGCATGCCTGGATCAATGGATGTAATGATGTCTGTAGATCCTTTTTCCGAGTCAGGAGTGGTACCGGTTCAGAGCAACAATGTCAAAAATATTGATGTTAACTTTTTGGGAAAGGAAGGGGGTTTCCAAAAAGAGTGCTCTTTGTAAACTTGTGAAACATGTTGATAATTATGGAAAACCCCTTACGTGGCCCACGGCTTCCCGTTCTTATCACAGTAAATAATAAAAAATGAAACAATAACAAACATTTCAATGAACTTTACGTTGAAATCCAAATAATCCTACCCAGTAAATCATGTTCTATTTATTTCATCGGAAAAAATATCTGGTTTTCTTTAGTCTTGCATTTCCACCGGTGTAAAGATTCTATATGTCTCCTCGTTGAAACTTACAAACACCTCTTACAGAAATAAAGAAAAACAAGGAAGATCAAAGTAAGAGGCAGCTTGATCATACATACCTATTTATAGGGAATGTTCTGACAAATTTATCATTCATTTTGTTCATATTGTTCAATTCTGATAATTAGTTAATTGTTGATAAAATGCTGAGCAAAGAAATCTTCACAATTTTTTTTTATCACCAATCCTTCTTCCTGGGTATATAAAAAAACTATTCCCAAGATAAGAAATTTTAAGGATTGTAATTTCTAAATATAAACACAAACTATAATATTATCAAAGGTAACATTCGACATGTTATTTAGAATAAAAATAGAAACAATATTCGTAACTGGTTACAAACAAAAGTTTTATTGGGAACAGAATACGTTGACGTCTAAAAGAGAAGCGTAAAATCGTACACTGTGCAGAAAAGAAATCTACTAATATAGTTTCTATTTCTGTGTTAATTCTGATTGTAATTTTGCAATATTCATGTTCATGTCAATGGATTCTTTTTTTTGTTACAACATAATTGATGACCAATTTCCAACTTCCAATGTGTCTCTTCGTATAAATGAAATCAAAATTAAAATAATGCAATTGTACCAAATATTTTAGTTATAATTCGTTTTTTGAAAAAATGAGGACGGTCCACGAGAAAAAGGTAACAGTAGGATTGAGAGAAAAGTTCATAATATCAAAATTCAACGAGAGGGGGGAATGCATGAAAACAGTAAGATACAGAACAAATACCACACACAGACGAACAAACTTAAAAAAGAAAATGAAAGGATATACAGATATGGGATAATTATCTACCAGGCAATAGAACTTAAGCACAATTTGAAATTTACACATGTTAAACAAAGAAACTGTAGCTCCAAATCAACATTTTAGATCTGATGAGTCGTAGATTGACTCAATTTGCATATTTGGTATCAAATAATCAATTGTTACCACTGACTTTTGAATTCCAAGTCACTGGGGGTATTTCCAGCTCCGTTGATACTATTTCAATACCAGCCCGAAATCGATACTTTAAATTACTGTTACAAAAATGTGAAATTCTGTAACCTCTGTCCTTAGGTGATTTTGGCTTTAACAGTTTGGTCATTTGGCATTTTTAAATTTGTTCTTTAGTTATTTTGGATTATTGTTCTGCTTTTCAACAGTTTAGGCCTTGATCACAACTGATGAAATGTACATATCCTGTGCCTTAATATTAGTTTCAAAGAATCAAATTTTTGTTGTAATGCAAAGAATAATATTAAGTTTGTTTTTTTTTCAGGTCACATAAGTTTCAGAATAGTATATAATCTCGTACAACAATATAAAGGTAATGATTTGAAGAAGGAAATTAAAACGCTTTTAAAGCCAAAGATATGGCGAATAAATCAAAACAATTAAAAATTACACAGGAACAAAATACTACAGAAATAGAAAATGGTAATTACCATATTCGGAAAGGAAATTTGTAACATTCGGAACATTTCTGCTTTTATAATGTAAGGAATGTTCAGATAAATTTCTAGTATCTGCAATACATTTATACGATTGTAACGATACATATTATTATGATTCTATTTTTCACGAACCTGTAAAACAAATTTGTTTTTAAAATAAATATGAATACATTACGAAGAACAAAAATTCAAGGGCACAGTAATACATAATCCATGAAATACACAACCTGTAACCACTTAAAAGAATAAATGACAAATGGGCTTTAATAATCAGAACCACAACAACCACAACGTATGCGATATAGGATCTCCAATGCCAAAATAAATGTCAACAATTCAAAAAAGATGATTTAAGATATAAAGAAAATGCCAAATGCACAGTTCTAGATGTTACAAGACAATAAAATGACAAAACTCCATCGATAATATACACTGTAATGCATAACAACGCGACATAAAAATAAATTTCTTAAAATGTTTTATATTTTTAAAAATGATACAAACTTAGTGGAATTTTTTTTCTGGAGACTTAACTGAGTGAAACAGTCTTGGTTTCTGAATCCTGTGCGCTATCTTCCGACATTACCTGATCCATCAATACCCCTGGACTATCTATCTGGTATTAAGAAAAGAAAAGGCAGAAATTATGCCGATTCTATTCAACGGGGAAATATATTACACCGCTTACTAGTATTTAGTTTTTCCATCGCTGTTTCAGAAGAAATAAGGAAACTGGTCCAGTTCCAATTTCAATTTATCCTTATATAGATATAACCTAATTTTAACCGAAATTGATATTTAAGATTTACTGTTACAAAATTGAAAAAAATTGTGACATCTAAGAGTATCTCCCTCGTGCATAACCATGTCCTTACATGGTTTTGGCTTTACAGTTGTTGGTCATTTTGGAATTGTTCAATTTGCTCTTCATCTTTTTGGATTGTTGTTTCGGTTTTTCAACATTTAAGGCCTTGAGCACAACTGATGAGTCGTAAATCGACGAAATGTGAACATCTTGAGCGTCAAAATTGGTACCATAGAATTGTATTTTAACTTTAAAGATTAGTTGTAAGTCATCTACCCAATACTTCATACCTATATTTACACCTATACATACAATACAAATAAGACTGAGGCATGTCTTGTATATGTATGGAACGCCGTAGCTGCCTTATGTTCAATACATACAGTAAAGTGTCGTTTGATATTCTAATTTATTGTAAATATAACAGCAGCTATCTTAAAAATAATTGTTGATCTGGTAAAATATAGTGATAAGGATCGATGTGTTAAATTGTGTTGGCTGTACTGTAAATAGAATATAACAAACTCGGACAATCGCCCTCGTGTTATATTCTATACTTAACGGGTTACACATTTTACTGATTTGAAATCATAAAACTGCAGCTTTCAAACTTTTGCATGTTTTCTGACGACTTATATCAATTTATATGAAACAAGTATAAAACATACAAAAGTATAAAGATTCACATTATATATGTAATAAAGGTTGTGAAAAAAATCGTCAAAATAAAGACGTTATATACTAGAAAATATTTCCGGTTCGGGAAATAAAGAGTTACCTACCTTTGTGGTTCGTAATGTTTGTTTGTTTCTTTGTTTGTTTAGTTGGGGTTTTACGCCGTTTTCAGCACATTTGCCTATTTCGCGGCGGCCAATTTTTATTGGTGGAGGAAGCCGGAGTACCCGGAGCTAACCACTGACCTTCGGTAGGAAAATTGGCAATCCTTGTCAATTTAGATCGGAGTCGAACACACCCCGCCACAGGTGAGATTCGAACTCACAACCTCAGTGTTGACAGGCTAGTGATCATTAGTAGTCATAACGAACTACCTAGACCACTCGTCTACCGAGACCCCCGTGGTTCGTAATGAAAAGTATCAACATGATAAAGAATAATCTCATAAAGATAAAGTATCAGTATATAAAGAAGAACTATGTGCATATAATGACAAACTATGTGCATATAACGAAGAAGTATGTGCATATAATGACAAAGTTTGTGTATATAAAGAAGAACTATGTGCATATAATATATTTATTGAACATAAGGCAGCTACGGCGTTCCATATTATGACATGTACATTAAGATAATCTATGGTAACGTCATTAACACAGTTGATTCGTTACTTGTCGTGTATGCTATACGTTTACGTTGAAGGACTTATTTTCGCGTAAACTTCTAAGGCTTATGATCAGTCTTTCTTGACATCAGAACCCATAATATTCGACGGACGTCATTATGATTTAAGGTTTGAAGTAAATGCTACTTATTATCTGGGGTGAGATTTCAAACTGGAATTGACATAATTCGAAAAATTACTGTTTTTATATTGTTTTCCAATTATAAAGATGACAATTCCCGGGGGGGGGGGGGGGGGGGGGGTTACTTCCTATATTTTTAGTGGTACGAGTGTGCCGCAAAACAGGGTCGCTTTTCCATGCCCTGCTGGTTAGAACAGGGTCCCTTTTTCATGTCCTGCTGGTGAGAACAGGGTCTTTTTTAAACAAGGTATTTGTCTAGAACAGGATCGCTTATTTAACTGTTTCTAAAATAAATATGAATACGTTACGACGAACAAAAATTCAAGGGCACAGTAATACATAATCCATGAAATACACAACCTGTAACCACTTGAAAGAATAAATGACAAATGGGCTTTAATAATCAGAACCACAACAACCACAACATATGCGATATAGGATCTCCAATGCCAAAATAAATGTCAAAAATTCAAAAAAGATGATTTAAGATATAAAGAAAATTCCAAATGCAAAGTATTAGATGTTACAAGACAATAAAATGATAAAAATCCATCGATAATATATACTGTAATGCATAATACTAGTAACGCAACATAAAAATAAATTCCTTAAAATGTTTTATATTTTTAAAAATGATACAAACTTAGTGGAATTTTTTTTTCTGGAGACTTAACTGAGTGCAACAGTCTTGGTTTCTGAATCCTGTACGCTATCTTTCGACATTACCTGATCCATCAATACCCCTGGACTATCTAACCAGTATTAAGAAAAGATAAGGCAGAAATTATGCCAATTCTATTACAACTGGAAAAAATATTACACCGCTTACTAGTATTTAGTTTTTACGAGCGCTGTTTCAGAAGAAACAATGAAACTGGTCCACTTCATTAATTTCAATTTATCCTTATATAGATATAACCTAATTGTAACCGAAATTGATATTTAAGATTTACTGTTACAAAATTGAAAAAAAAATGTGAAATCAAAGAGTATTTCCCTCGTGCATAGCTCTATCCTTAGATGGTTTTGGCTTTACAGTTGTTGGTCATTTTGGTATTGTTGAATTTGCTCATCAATTTTTGGATTGTTGTTTCGGTTTTTCAACATTTAAGGCCTTGAGCACAACTGATGAGTCGTAAATCGACGAAATGTGCACATCTTGAGCGTCAAAATTGGTACCATAGAATTGTATTTTAACTTTAAAGATTAGTTGTAAGTCATCTACCCAATACTTCATACCTATATTTGCACCTATACATACAATACAAATATGACTGAGGCATATCTTGTATATGTATGGAACGCCGTAGCTGCCTTATGTTCAATACATACAGTTCAATACATACAGTAAAGTGACGTTTGATTTTCTAATTTATTGTAGATATAACAGCAGCTATCTTAAAAATAATTGTTGATCTGGTAAAATATAGTGATAAGGATCGATGTGTTAAATTGTGTTGGCTGTACTATAAATAGAATATAACAAACTCGGACAATCGCCCTCGTGTTATATTCTATACTTACGGGTTACACATTTTACTGATTTGAAATCATAAAACTGCAGCTTTCAAACTTTTGCATGTTTTCTGACGACTTATATCAATTTATATGAAACAAGTATAAAACACACAAAAGTATAAAGATACACATTATGTGACGGCTGAATACTAACTCTAAACAGTTTTGGCTTAGCTTGAAGTAAAAACAATGGCGTTTGGTTTGATCATGTATTCGTTCTGAAACTTTAGCTACACATAGACAATGGATGACGTTAACAATTAAAGCTAGTTACGGCGCTAAACGTTACGTTACCATTTGACGTTAATTAATGTCTCTATAAAATCCACAACATACTCGGGGCCGGCAAAAAGGTAATGTCCATTGAAAATGATAATTAAACTGATGAAAACATTTAACTTTAACTGTCTCTAAAAACAGTAAAATATTCAAATGAAAAAATATTAAATTAAACTTTATCAATTAACCTATCTATTCACACGCGTTTCTTTCACTTCGTCTCAGTTTACAGTCCATGTTATTCACTTCCAGCGGGTATAATTTCGTCACTGGTCTATTTGTGATTCCAGACTTTGTGCGTACCATTGCAACGCGCACTAAACAATCCTTTCCTTCAATAATGTTCTGTACAACTCCAAGTTTCCAATGGACTCGTTTTGAATCATCATGTATTTGGACTACGTCGCCTTCTTTAACTTTCCGTACGTCCACTCCCGCCCTCTGATGATATTCTCGCAGTGAGGTTAGATATTCTCCTTTCCATCGTAATAAGAAATTTCTAAGTAACTGTTGTAGTCGTTCAGCTTGGGAATTTAACTTTGTTTGTGAAAGTTCAGAAACATTGAGATTGTCACTAGTAGTTTCTAAATAAGGCAAAATTGTCAATCTCCGTCCACGAATAAGGTGCGACGGTGTAAGTGGTTCTGGATCCCGGATGTCTGTTGATATGTAAGTGATCGGCCTATCATTAAGAGTTGCTTCGATCTCCGTAAGTATCGTCCTTAGACTCTCCTCGTCGATGAGCGCACGTCCCAATACTTTCTTTAGAGATTTTTTGATAAGTCCGATAAGCCTTTCCCACCAGCCCCCGAACCACGGGGCTCTATTAGGGATAAATTTCCATTGAATGTTGTAATCAAGAATCTTTTCCTTTACCAACTCAGAATTAATTATGCGTGAAAGTTCGTTTGATGCAACCTTGAAAGTTAGCGCATTGTCTGACATCATAACTCTTGGTATGGAACATCGACTCACAAAGCGACGAAAGCAAAGTATGAAAGATTTTTCTCTCAAATCAGGTATTAACTCCAAATGAACCGCTCTAGTAGTGGCACATGTAAATAGACAAATGTACATCTTTGACTCTATGTTTTGTCGGTTTCTTACGGTAAGTGCTCCTGTGAAATCCACTCCGGTTATGCTAAAGGGTGTAGCGTCTTGAACTCTCTCTTTCGGAAGAGGTGGCATCTCTGGCGCTGGGTAAGATTTTCCAATCACCTTTCGGCAGGTAACACATGAAGTCAGTATGGATTTCACTGTTTGTCTCAATTTAGGAATCCAAAAGGTTTGTTGAATAAATGCAATAGTTACATTAATTCCTGAGTGTTGAGTACGTTCATGAGCGTCTAAAACTATCAAATATGTCAGCTGGTCCTTTGCCGGTAAAAGGTAAGGATGTTTAACTGTTTCTGTAACTGGTGCATAGTTGATTCGTCCACCACAACGTAAAATCTGTTTCTCATCTAGAAAAAGTTTCAATTGTCGTACAATTGGATTTCTTTTTAACGATTTTTGGATGCATTCTATTTCCTGTCTAAAGATTCGTTTTTGAGTATATTTGATCCACAGAAATGCTGCATTTTTCAATTCGTCATGATGTAATAATGTATCTCCGTTTCTCTCCGTTTTCTGTGCTCTGCAGTTTGTTACAAATCGCACAACATAAGCAGTAATGCGAAGCAATTTTCGGTAAGTACTATATCGGTTGATATCCATGATTTTACCTATTCCGATGTTTTGTACCGGATTGTCCGTGTCCTCAGAATTTACAATTTTATCGTCTTCTGACAGCGTAGAATTCACGGTCGATTCCGTTATATTTCCACTCCATACGGGCCAGTTGTCCTCGTTCTTCAACCATTCTGGTCCATTTCTCCAAATTACGTTGTCTTTAAATTCATCAAATGTGATTCCACGGGTAAGTAGATCAGCGGGGTTGTCCTTAGTAGGACAATACTTCCATGTCGTTTCTCCGCATAGTTTCCTAATTTCTGTAATTCGGTTTTCGATAAATTGTTTCTGTGGTTTTTTAGATGAAAGCCAAGAAAGTACAATTTGACTATCGCTCCAGAATATGGTTTTCTCAATGATCCCTGGGAGATTTGTTCTAATATGATTGGCAATTCTCGCTCCTATTAATGAACCCATTAATTCGAGTTTTGGTAGTGTAATAGATTTGATAGGTGCAACACGATTTTTCGCCATAACTAACATAGGTTCATCGTTTGACATGATATATGCGCATGCTCCGTAGGCTTGTGTTGAAGCATCAGTAAATACGTGTAAAGTGTTTTGTTTTCCATCTTCATTTTGCGTTTTCATACTTCTACGAAATACAGTCTCCATTGTCCTAGCAAGATCTCCTGAAATTGATGTCCATTTTCTTTGTATTTTCTCTGGCAATATTTCGTCCCACTCTAAATTTTGTTTCCAAAGTGACTGCATGAAGATTTTTGCCTTTACTGTGACGGGGCTTAATAATCCTAGGGGGTCGAATATCTTGGAAGATTCTCGCAAAATACAACGCTTGGTCAACTTTCCTTTTTCGTATTCCTCGAAATTGTTACTTTGGTACATCAATATGTCCTTCTTTGAATCCCACTGCATTCCGAGTATTTTTGTAAGTTCGTCGGTGTCTAAAGTGTTCTCATTTTGCGCAATTTCCCTCAGTTTCGTACTGTTTGAATTCCATGAGCGCAAGTTAAATCCGCCTTTACGTAACAATTCTCTCGATTCCTGATAATAATCTAATGCGCTTTTTTCATCATCAAAACTTGTTAAGATGTTGTCAACATAAAGTCCATTTTCAAGCGTGTCTGACAGCGGTCCTGGATTTTCTTGGAAATGCTTAAGGAGTGTTGCGCTCAAAATAAAGGGAGAGCATGTAGCTCCAAAGAGCACTGATTTAAAGCGATATGTTACTAGCGGGCTTGAAGTGTCGGCAGGATCGCTTAACCATAAAAATCTTGTTGCGTCTCTATCCTTTTCTTCCAAATGTATTTGCAAAAACGCCTTTTCCAAATCTGCTGTTGTAGCGTATTTCTTAGTGCGAAATCTCAGTAAAATTCCTGTGATGTCATTCATAACTGGAGGGTGTGATTCTAAGCAGTCGTTTAAACTTGGATTGTTGGTACCATCTTTGCAACTGCAATCAAACACGATACGTATTGGTGTAGTCGAGGATTCCTTTGATACTGGATGATGTGGTATATAATGCACGGGTCGATCTGTAGGAAATTCTATTTGTTCTATCCTCTCAATAAAGCCTCTCCTCTCCTGTTCGCTTATAATTTCTCCGTAAATTTTGAGCAGATCGGGTTTGCGTTCTAGACGTCTAATTACATTTTCTGTCCTCCGTTTTACAGTCTCCATATTATGCGGTAGTATGCGAAAATCTTGTTTCCATGGTAACTGTGCACTGTATCTGCCATTTTCAAACTTAACACATTTTTCACCAAATTCCCGTACAATTTGCGACTGATTTTTTACCTGGTCATTTCCTGAGACTCCTAAGGACTCTAAATTCCAAAATTTCTCTAAATCACAGGTAGCGGCTTTATGATCTGTTAAAATGTTCATCATCGCAGATTTCTTAAAATGACTTCCGTTTGCCTTCAAAATCGGTCCCGATAATAAATAACCTATTCTCGATTTAACTGCAGTTGGGCCGTCTCCACGGATTATCTCGTCTTCTACAATGGACCAATAGAAATCAGCACCGATCAATAGTGAAATGTTAAATTTGTCATCTGCGGAGATCGGGTGTGCAAGTTTTAATCCATTTAGATACGGCAGTGTCTTGACTTCTTCACGTGATTTTATCTGAATTGGAGCTGCAATTTTCGGGACTATAATAGCTTCAATTTCTACTCTCTGTTCATTGTAGGTTTCAATCTCAATTTTAGCTTTATCTAGATAACGAACTTGACTCTCATTTCCTCCAAATCCAGAAATTTTCAATGCTATTTTTTCGGTCGGTTTGATTTCTAATTTACGCGCCAAATCTTCCGTAATAAATGAGTTCTGTGCCCCTTCGTCTAGAAGGATATTTGTCATAATGCATCGATTGTCGGACCAAACAGGCGATATGGCTGTTTTGAGTAAAACATCTGAATGTGCATTTACTGTAGAATGTAATGAAGCGGTCGGTTCGAGGGATGTTTCTACATTAGTGTGCGTAATTGTTTTGTCCGAACGTTTCTCATCTTTTGTTGTCGTCGTCTTCTTCTTAGCGTCTGCGTTGCATATACTTGTATGATGCCTCTTCCCACATTGTTTGCATTTGAATTCCGATTTACAATCAGCTACTCTATGATTTCCGAAACAGTTGAAACAGACCCTTTTTCGCTTGACAATTTCCACGCGTTTTTCAATTTCAGTGACATTTTTGCAAGTGTTTGGGTGATGCGATTCGTCGCAAAATAAGCATTTCTTGTGCTGGTCTTTAGACAAAGGTTTGTTTCCGCGCTTCCCATCAAACGTTCTGGTTAGAAATGAAGCAGTAGGTATAACTTCCGGTTCGTTTTCATTTGCTTTAATCGACTGTCCTGCTGCTTGTACGCATACCTCCTTCTTAATTGCATACCTTAAAGATTCAATGTCCCAGTCATCCTTTCCGCGGTCTCGTGTTATGTTTTTGCGTACTTCGGACGGCAGCTTGTTATAAATGATTGGTGTAAGGATCGTGCCAAATGTACTTTCGTGTGATCCAAGAGATTCTAATCCGCGTATGCTGCATTCAATTCTGTCCGAGAAATTTCTTAAACTATCGGCATTTGGTTTTGGAGCCGGTAAATCAATCAAACTCTGGATGTAAGCATTGATAATTTTGTGATTTTGACCGAACCTTTCTCTCAGTATTGCTACGGCTTGAAAGTAATTTCCGCTTGTCAGTGGCAGTCCTGCGATACATTGAGCGGCAATGCCTAGAAGTTGATTTTTCAGATAACTGAACTTTTGGACGTCTGTTAGGGAGGGATTATCATGAATTGTGGATTGATAAGCGTCCCAGAAAGGCTGCCAGTTAAGTAGATTTCCATCAAATTGTGGGAGATTCAGTTTTGGCAATTTATGATAGGCGCTTGAATTTGTTGTACTCAATGATGGTCTAAAACTCATGTCATGATTCTGTACGGAGTTTGAATTCAAAGATGTAGGGTTCATGTGTACAAATTCGTCCGCATTCGGATTAAGATTGTGGTGAAATGCAGTTTCATTTGATTTGCTCTTCTGTTTTGTGCTATTTCTTACTTTGGTTAATATGCGTTCTATATCTAAAACATACCGATCTGATTCGTCCATTTCTGCTTCGATGTTTTCCTCGTCAATTTCCTCTAGAATTTCATTGTCAAGTTGCACAAGAATGTCCCTTTTTCTTTTCAGTGTCTCACACAAACTTTCTATCTCGTTGCTTTCTTCCGTCGGTTTTTCCAGCTCCTCCTCGATCTTCGTAATAAGTTTTCTGACGCCTCCTCTGTGGCCAACTCGAATGGATTTCTTCCTCGTCATGGTTTTTTTCGTCACGGCACCAATGTGACGGCTGAATACTAACTCTAAACAGTTTTGGCTTAGCTTGAAGTAAAAACAATGGCGTTTGGTTTGATCATGTATTCGTTCTGAAACTTTAGCTACACATAGACAATGGATGACGTTAACAATTAAAGCTAGTTACGGCGCTAAACGTTACGTTACCATTTGACGTTAATTAATGTCTCTATAAAATCCACAACACATTATATATGTAATAAAGGTTGTGAAAAAAATCGTCAAAATAAAGACGTTATATACTAGAAAATATTTCCGGTTCGTGTAATAAAGAGTTACCTACCTTTGTGGTTCGTAATGTTTGTTTGTTTGTTTGTTTAGTTGGGGTTTTACGCCGTTTTCAGCACATTTGGCTATTTCGCGGCGGCCAATTTTTATTGGTGGAGGAAGCCGGAGCTAACCACTGACCTTCGGTAGGAAAATTGGCAATCCTTGTCAATTTAGATCGGAGTCGAACACACCCTGCCACAGGTGAGATTCGAACTCACAACGTCAGTGTTGACAGGCTAGTGATCATTTGTAGTCATAACGAACTACCTAGACCACTCGGCTACCGAGGCCCCCATGGTTCGTAATGAAAAGTATCACCATGATAAAGAATAAGCTCATAAAGATAAAGTATCAGCATATAATGACAAAGTTTGTGAATATAAAGAAGAACTATGTGCATATAATGACGAACTATGTGCATATAACGAAGAAGTATGTGCATATAATGACAAAGTTTGTGCATATAATGAAGAAGTATGTGCATATAATGAAGAAGTATATGCATATAAAGAAAAACTATGTGCATATAAAGAAGAAGTATGTGCATATAAAGAAGAAGTATGTGCATATAATATATTTATTGAACATAAGGCAGCCACGGCGTTCCATATTATGACATGTACATTAAGATAATCTATGGTAACGTCATTAACACAGTTGATTAGTTACTTGTCGTGTATGCTATACGTTTACGTTGAGCGAACTTATTTTCGCGTAAACTTCTAAGGCTTATGATCAGTCTTTCTTGACATCAGAACCCATAATATTCGACGGACGTCATTATGATTTAAGGTTTGAAGTAAATGCTACTTATTATCTGGGGTGAGATTTCAAACTGGAATTGACATAATTCGAAAAATTACTGTTTTTATATTGTTTTCCAATTATAAAGATGACAATTCCCGGGGGGGGGGGGGGTTACTTCCTATATTTTTAGTGGTACGAGTGTGCCGCAAAACAGGGTCGCTTTTCCATGCCCTGCTGGTTAGAACAGGGTCCCTTTTTCATGTCCTGCTGGTGAGAACAGGGTCTTTTTTTAAACAAGGTATTTGTCTAGAACAGGATCGCTTATTTAACTGTTTAAGATACAGTCTAGAACAGGATCATTCCCGGTGCATATTCTGAGTGTGTCTAGAACATGGTATGTTTTTCAATATTTCTGTTTAGAACAGGGTATGTTTTTCAATGTTTTCTGGTTAGAACAGGGTATGATGTGGCAAGTGCTGTCGGCACAGTTATACCCGAAAGGATAGTCAATAACCCCCCCGGGTGACAATTTTAAGCTTCTTTATACATTTCACAGATATTAAGCGAATCTCGCGATTTTTTTTTAACAAATCATATCAGATATTCTACTAAATACTTAAGATTTGAATCAATAAATACAGATAAAAAGCACTATATGACTTAACTTCATTTTTGCAGTTTGTGCGAGAAAAAGAGCAATATCTATGAATTAATTACCCTATGTGAACTGTACTTAGTTTATATATATTATGAAATAATTCTGTAAAGAAGACAAATTAAGAAAGATCAAACATGCTATATAAATCTACAACACTCATGACAATAGCATTATTATCATATAATTTGCAGGTGTGTGTACTACGGTGCATGTTACATGTCATGTTCACGTGAAAAATCAAACAAGTTATTATCGAAATGCACTTGAAACTGAACTGGACTTTCTAATGAGTCATTGCATCCCCTACTTGCACTTATGTACTTTACCGATGAATACTTGTCTTTTTCTCTAGAGATATGTGAAACATAAAGAACTTTTAAATCAAATTCCTTATTTAAATTAGAATAAAATGTTTCGGTGTCATCCTGATTCTCCCTCTTTTAATTCCTTATAAAAAATATTCTAATTGGGGAATGTTGTAATAATACTTATAGTTCATTTCTAAAAAAGATTACCTGTAACTTAGCTTTAATACTAGATACTTATAGTTCTTCAAGCCTTTAATCTCTTTAAATTAAATGAAAATTTTGCTATTTTAGAGATGGGTTTCAGCTTTTTGAACTTCATATTTAGAGATGGGTTTTGGATTTTTGTGTCATATTTGAAATTATAAATATGCATTTTAGATTCAAAATTCATTTGAAAAGGGCGATAAATTACTTGTTAAAATAAATCATTTACTTAAAATTCTCATTATTAACAAATTGTATTTGACTTCTGCATCTAGATGTAATTATAAACCTAATTTATGACACACAAGCTCATCCATATGTATAACTTTCATGGACTTAATTATAACACAAGAAATAGCTTTTCTAAAAAGCTGGCCGTTTCTTAGCTTTTTATTAATAAAGAGTCGATTTTTTTTATGTTTTATTAAATGTTCGTAATGTCATCACATTAAACTTTCCCTTATTATATGTATTATTACTACCTTTCAATAGATATATTACTACATAGTTTTTTTTAAGTCTGTGTTTTGATGGCTTTTTTGGGCCGTCTTTTTTTACTAAAGTATATTCAAAGATTTTAATTTTTCAGCTCTTTCATATGAAAGACAAATCAGTGATCTACCCCTCGTTGGGTTAGCCAATCAGATCTATAGTTTTTCTTATTACAAAATAATGTTCTTAAACATGTATCTCGATATGTATTCAGTCAATGTGTCTATAAATAGACCAATATTTGTCTATTAATAGAATGCAGAATCACAGGTACGACGGTGTGAAACAGGCTTTTTAAAGCAACAAAAAGCGCCAAATTAAGTTCTGTGTTTTATTAGACACCCAGCGATAGATTTAAATCTTTACTACGGTAAACTGAACAAATATTGTATGTTGTACAGCCCGTAACGATTTTCCCTAGTTCAGGTGATGCTATCCCGTACTCATGTACGGAGTTGCATCCGCAGATCAGCTATTCCAGTTGATTGACCAATCAGAGGCCGTTGACCATGCATGCGTCCATCTCATGCTATTGGAGAGGCCAATCAGGAGACTTATTCAGGCTCTTTTTAACGACTGGTTCCCTCTGTTTAGCTTTTCATTACTTATCCCGTCTCGCATGCGAGACGGGAATAATGGAATTGCCTCTCAGAAATGTGAATATGAATATGAATATTGATATGATAAATATTGCAGATCCCATTTGTCTTCTACTGTCCAGTTTGGTCCTCTTTGTATTAGACATAAGTTTTAATCGATGTTCATAATATTGATAATAATATAACTCTGAATCTGTGAATCTTAATAATTCATTAATTGAAGTAAGTGTCTTTGTGCATACAACATTTTTTTCTTTGCTTGCTGAAATCGAAATTTACTGAATTTGAATTCTTCTCACTCTTATCCAACAATATCAATTGGAACTTCCTAAATAATCATTGTTTTATATTTTCAGTGAATTTTGTGATTGACTCCAAAAAAACTTTCATAATTAAAAAAATTATTGTCAACTAAAAAAAGACCTGAATCCAAATTTGTTAAAGAACACAAATTATCGTATAGGTATTTACAAAATATGAAATATAGTCTATAGCTGACTCGCCCACCATACTGGTATTAAATTCAATTTTAGTGGTTTGAATAGAACAGACTATAGCATTGCATGGTCAGCGATTCCTTTGAAGTTTTAGTTTATGTAACTATTTGTTAATCGGGGTAATTGAAAGTGGGAGAATCAGGATTAAACCAAATGTTTCACCTTAAAAGAGTCAAATTTAGTACTGAGTCATACAAAAATGCATTATCATACTGTGAGTTGATAGTTTTAGAAACGCATTCTTTTTATTGCTTTACTGAAAGCGCCAAGATAACTGGGACATTTTTATCTTCCGAAACACCTGATGTCATTTCCGGGTTTTATTAAATGTTTACATAATCTTTACTTTTTGTTCTTATTGTTCTTGTTTTGTTTTGTTTTTTAATTACATTATATATGGTTGTATCTTTATAATATGCTTTTGGCGTGGCCAACAATGCGAGTGCGGCAGTAGCCCTTTCTAGAAACTCATTTCCGGTATCACGATTCTGACTCTAAAATTATACTTTGAAGCAAATATATTTCCCTTACTTTACTTACTTCCGTTTCCTGAGAACGAAAATTAGACCTCATCTGTGAATTTTCATCTTATGGACTTTTATCTTGATCTGATTGTTTAGTTTTTTTTCTGAAATTTTTAATATTATTCCAAATATATGGTTCCATCGAAATTAAGCAATCAAAGATAATAACTATATATTTGTTTTTAATTTTCAGAAATTACGAATTTAAATAAAGTTTCTTGTATATATCTCCAGGAGAATATCAAGTGGAAAATCGGAGGAAATCCTGATTTGAACATCGGCACTCGATCATTATTGGAAGAAATAGACAGAAACGAAAGCAAGTAAGATCAAAATACAAAGACAAAGAACATTCCTGAAAACAGTAATACTGAGAAAAAGTCTATAAATACAAAATTAACAGAAGAAAAAACAAAGTTAAATTTGGACAAGGTAATACAAAATCTAAAACGCTATAGCAATGAACGCTCTCACCAAAAACAAAGGAATGACATCAGGTGTGTATTTTTTTTGGAATCGATGGTCATGTACGTGATCTTCATGTCGGGATATCAATCTGCAAAAATTATAACTAATCTTTTCTACGACGGCTAATGCTGAGATAGAATAATAGTTCTTTGTGTACATACATCAAATCAGTTACAAAATACAGGAAATGTGCTCATTAAGAACACACCTTCTAAATTTCGTTGACAGGTCATGATTTGAAACACAAAATATCACAGTTATACATGTAACAAGACGTGACAAAACTCGGCAACACATAACAAGCCCATCATAACTAATACACTGTAGAATGCTTATGAAGTCACGAGTTATATAAATTGATAAATCTTAATTATTCCTTTTAATTTTAATAGAGGTTAAAAAATTGGATGGCAGAAACTGTGAAAGATTTATAAGTCTGTGGCCTGAGGAATTTTATTATTGAAAAAAATGAAATTGAAATAAAAAATTAAAAATAAAAATTTGTAGATTTTAAAATATAAAACACTAAGAGATATAAACTCAAATATCTGCATCTGGTATGAAATACTTTGGATGCTTTACATTGCTTTAGGTGTGTTTTTATTAACATAACAACAATGTATCTTTATCATTAAAATTCATTTTCAAGACAAATTAAACGTAATTTACTGTCGATAAATGAAAATTAAATTGATTTATGATAAGCAGAGGCACTAAAGTTTGAAACGAAGTTATAAATAATATAAAAAACAATCTGTTGCCTGCTAAATCTTCACATTTTGATTGATTGATTGAGTATTGATTTACCAAAAATTAGGAAAAAGGGGAGGGGGTAAGTCAGAATAATTTTAATAGTATGAATGTGTAACAGTAAAGGGTCATATTTTCTCGAATTTGCTGTCTAGAACAGGCCATAATTTCTGTACAATTGTCCAGAACACGGCCATAACCTTAAGTGAATACTTTTAGTTTTATGCGTAAAATACGGAGGCAAATGATTAAGAAAATTGTTTCATTCTTCCCAATATTTAGTCACATATACCTAATCCGCAACATACGCGGTTAAAAATTCTAGAAATTTAGTCTGGGACACGGTATGTTTTGTTGTTGGCTGTCGTGAACAGATTATGTTTTTTTTGGTTTATACGCTTTTGCAAGGTAAATCGACACAAATACCCTGGTCAAGTGCCCTCCCCCAAGTGTGGTTTACGTCCAGTCGTGGCATTATATGCATCATGTTAGTGTGATATATGAATATGATCCCTGCTTTGTATTATTCTGACTCTTAGCTAATGTGCATTTGCTCTTAATCTTAGATTCCTTGTGCTTAGTTGAGAAGCAGCGAATACCAATTTTTAAGTCCTCGGGGTTTGACCTGGCCCGAGGTCAACTACGAGTCTTCCGGTGCTCGAGTCGAGTACACTACAGCGAGACCACCGACTTCGACAAATTACGTCTCATCAGCAGCGTTCATGGTGGAAAATCTGAAAATAAACAAAAATGCTCTACAGCTGATTCAAATGTCAAAATATCAAAACAGACGAAGTAAAAAAGGGAACAGAAATTAACAAAATTATAAACACAAAACGCAAGTAGATATTAATCGATTTATTGAATTCCATAATTATACTAAAGAAACCAAACTACAACAGATTCTATGTAGAAATTAAGGTAGACTTATTGAATGCTTTCTAAACAGTTTTTAGGAATAGGCCTATGTTGAAATCAGTCACCATGAAAACATGTCTGCAAATTTAAAGATATAAATAAATTTTATAGATATAATATTTATAAAGATAATAATAAAAACAAAATAGACGGAGCGGGTCAGAAACGACCCAATACATAACTCCAGTTAAAGGACAATGATAATTGAAATTATTAACATACTTAAATAAATCACAACAATGCTTCCAAAACAGACTTCTAGTTGACACCATTTGCATGATAAGTAATTTATAAATAGCAAGTAATGTTCCTTTCCAGTAATATAATATAATATTATTACATTGCATTTTTCAGATATATGTCATGACAGTTTACACATTAAATATAAATAATAAACTTTGATATAAATTATATACACTAAAATTATATTTGATACCAATTTCGACGCACAAGATGTGCACATTCATCCATTTACGTCTCACCAGTTGCATGTGCTGAAGGCCTCAAATGTTGAAAATCAAAACAACCATCCAAAAAATTTAAGAGAAAATTTAAAAATGCCAAAATGACTGAAGGGGTAAAGTCAAAACCATCTGAGGACAGAGCTACGCACGATAGAGATACTCCTTAGTTTTCAAAAATTTCATAATTTTGTAACAGTAAATTTTAAGTATCTATTTCGGGCTAGTACCGAAATACTAGCAACTGTTCTCATGGAAGAAAAAAAAATGTCAGAATGACAGCAATCCGATTAACCTTCATTGTTGACTGAAGCCGCCGTCCGTTTATACTCCCAAGTCAGGGTTTTGTATCCACGTTCGTTCCTACAAACCCTTGACATCACAAATTCATATTTTGCGGGTCAAACATATCGCCGCCTGGTGTCTGACCTAGAAATTCTACATACGATGCAAATGGATTCTCTTGTGACCTTGAGAAGAACCAATGAAAATCGTTCACTTCCGACTCGCAAAATATGAATGTGTGATGTCAGGGGTTTGTCGGAAAAAACGTGGATACAAAACCCTGACTTGGGAGGATGCCGTCCGTTTGAATTTTTAAAGCTGTAGAATACAATTAAAAACGCTGTCATAAAAAAAATCGAACTTCTTTCGAAAACCTTATTGAAACAATCGCCAAAAATTGTTTCCGACCGAAAATTAATAACATTTTTCTGTGCCGTTAGACGAAAATTAACATTACAATTAACTTATAGATTTACAAACAGACTTTTGGTGCAAGATCTAATACAAACTACAATACACAACATAAGAACGAAATTTAAAAATTCATACCAGGTTAATAATTATGACAATGACTGAATTGAAATTATGATATAAATTAAATTCCATTACTGCATTTCATAAGCCGCAAAAGGGAGGGGGTCAAATACATGTATGGTTACATGCATAATCTTATATAAACCCCTTAATGTACTGAATTAAACTCTTAAATTTAGAAAATATAAGATAATTCTCAATTAATAACTTGTAAAGGACTTTCTATAAATAACTCTTAAATAGCATCAGTGTTCTATTCATAGTTATCTTCAACAGTAAAAAATATTAATCTTTGGCCAAATACTATTCCAAACTTAAAAGCTTTCCTCTGATTGGTCATTCTAGATGTTGAATTTCGAATCTCGCATGATCCTTCTGAGCTTTCGTAGAAACGTCCTTAGGAACAAAATTAAAATACAAGACAAACTCGTGAGAATGCAACAGAACAGACAAATGCAACAAGGATACACGTATAACTAAAAGAAAACAAAAAATAAACTAAACAGAATTAGAACAAGAAAGCACAAAAAAAGTAAAGTGCTGAAAACGACAACAGAAACTCCGGAAGAGTAAGTATATCCTGCTCCGTTAACGGCACCCGCTACATTCACTAGAAACTCACTTTTGATCTTAACCAGCCATTTCTGTCTTGTTTTTATCTAGATTGTCTTAATGTTTTTTTTTTACAATATCTGAGATTTCAGAAAAAAATCAAAACGACAAGAAGAAAACAATGTATATTTCCTAGCAGTCAAACAAGACTAATTAGGATCAGTTCCTGACAGTTAAGACTGAACGTTTATCTTTATCTGTGCTGAACTAATCATAAACCACCCGGTATATTATCTTAGTTTAAACTTATTGTATTGTCAATTAACAAGACAAATTGATTGTTACCAGTTTTGCAAATTACAATGGACTCGGACCACAAATCTAAGCCCTACTTCTCCATATATAAAATACATAATTACAAATATTGACAACATACAAGGCGAAAAAAAATGAAACTATCAGTTAACGGTAACAGTGTTGAGAGAAATATAGTCTTGAAAATTTGTCAGAATATGGAATTGGGTATATTAAAAAAAGGGGGGGGGGATTTTTTTTTCCACGTTGAAAAAATCCAAAAGTGTCCAAAACGGTGTTGTCGCCTGAAACGTATTTTATTGTGTATTAAATAACTTTGCGTCTAGAATAAATCTTTTGACTGAGAGAAAAAGAGGTATATTATTATCTTGTCCAATGTTCATTGGCTGCAAGACAACAAAATATGCTGATGCAGAAAATCAAGATAAAATGGAAATAAATAAGACCACAAAGACCACAATGGACGTTTATGATAAATAAGACCAGAATGGCCGTTGATGATTAAAAGTGTGTTACGACAAATTTCCAGTAGATAATATGTGGTGAATTGTCAATTCCAGGAAAAGTGAAATCTAATTGAAGATACCAAAAGCTTTTTTGTTCCAAAGCGTATTTACTCGATCTTTTGAAACTCATCGCTTAAATTAATTTTTAAAGAGTATATTAAACTCTGGAAATAAACTGAGTGCTCATTTGATCGATATTCAATATAGAATTGACTCAACAGAACTACTTTGAATGCCATTAGATAACAGACCTACTAGGTCCAACAATAAAACATTCTTTTATTGTATATACACAAGAGTGTTCTGGGGTGTTTAAATATACAAACAAGGTTAGTAGAAAATACTGGTATTCACTCGTTGTACAAACAATATTTGCACTTGTATCAACATTTAGAATAACCTTAGATGTCAGGAGTAGTGAAAAAGTGTCCAAAAGGGCAATATCCTCTTCTCTCCCCTCATTTCAGTGAACTTCACTTCCAGAAATACGAATATTAACAGGGAAACAACAAGTGCATGGAAAACCCAATACATTTCATTATTCTCTGTTTTAATGTTCATTGCGTTTTCATGAGTATATGGATCTCTGCGTATTTGTGAGATAGAAACTTCGTGTTTTCATTTAAATAAAAATTTTGGAATGCCGATATTAATAAGGACTGACCATACCCCTGCGATGTCGGAAGTTTATGCGATAGCAATTTCGCTCTTAACTAATCAAAGTCATAGATTAGAAATATGGGTATGTTATTGCTAAGAAAGAGGAATCAAAACGTACTTTTGAATTTTATCGAGTTCTTTAGTTTTAGATCAAGACTAATTTTAGAAGAGATTTTAACTGACTTCATTTGTGGAAACGACATATTTATAACTTTATTAAGGAATCCTTTGTTATGGAATATATATTGTAAGAAGAATAAAACAATCCTATGGCAATGAAAATGTTCATCGATCTTACCATCAAATGAAAGAACATGTCAGCAAAATATATTTATAAGAAAGATGAAATACATATTTGATAAAGAAAACGCTGATGATAATCTTTTTTGGATTCAAAATAAAAATGAATAAATGCACGTTCCGCTTACCTTAGTGATCTCAATAACATTTCAGAATATGTAAATCGTCAATACAGTGGAACAAAGGACAGAATTGTGAAATACAAATGCCTTCTAAGATAAGGAAATACGTAATAGTCTATAAACAAACGACAAAATCCCTTTCAATTGCCACTTTGAGTAGCAGCAGCCTCTGTGTGTGCATAAGGATCTGAAATGAAAGAGGATCTTTTGCAGAGGGATTGCCATCATCAATTCTGCGTTTCAAAACATTTCATAGGGTAGTTTCAGACGGGACATTTTTTTTTAAAATTGGCGACTTAAAATCAAAGATAGCCTCTTCGTCCAACCAGCACAAAATGTGGATCGCTTACACATGTTTTTCCATACATCTGTCCTGCCAAATTTGGTTAAATCTGCCTATGAGTTCCTGAGCAAGTGACAAAAAGTAATTTCCCAAAGAATTTCCATGGAAATTTTTAACAGCCGCTAGCAGGTGTCGTGTGAGGGACTGGATCTAAACCAAAAGTGGATCGTTCGTGGAGAGTATTGTTGTTATCATTCTTGCAAAGCTTCAAAACATTTCACAGAGGAGAAGACTGACTAATAAAATTCAAAAATAGCCTCTGGCGATAAAACCAGAACCAAAGGTGGATAGTGCTTAGAGGTCCCCCCATATATTATTCTTACCTAGTCTGGTTACAATTGCCCAAGCAGTTTCAGAGGAGAAGATCAATATGTGAACAGTTTACGGACGACGGACAAAGACGACGGCCAGGTGAGATAACTAGTAACTGAAATTTTGTATATGAAAAAAGTCAGACAAAATCCCGCTTTTCATGTTAACAGTTACAACTTTGTATGCATTTATAATTATTAATTGTATTTTATAATTAAATAATGTACCGTCAAAGATAAAATAATGACAATATTTATTTTAAAAGTGGACTAGTACATACAGTATATTTTAACAATACAATTTTCTAGATTAAACATACAACTAAGCTTCCATTAGAAAACTTTCAAAAGTATGTCATATATAATAACTTTTGAAAATATGTACAATTTAAAAGTGTTCCTCTGTCCTTTATTTAACGTAAAAGTCACATTGAATATTCAACTAGATTTTTTGCTAATTAATATTCTATATTTAGAAATAGTTCCAAATTTAGATCAAATACAACATTAATAATCTTCTTTAACATTTAAATGTGACTATGAATAAATGTACTAAGTGACCATGCCATTTTATTATGCAAGTATTTGGACTATAAATCAAAGAACATTACACAAAATGTACATAAAAGGGGGAAATGCAGAGATTTTGTAAACAAAAGGGTATTGGGATATCCTCAAAGTATATGAGATAATATCACATACAGACGTAGGTATACCAAGCTTGATAACGAATCTTGTGCTTCCAATGACAGGTGATAAATAAATAAATAATATATGAATACATACATAACTATCATTTGGCTGAAAAGCGTTTTGAATATCATGGTGACAATGCATCTTTTCATTTTCAATTTTCGAATACATCAAATTCTTGAAATATAATCTTTACATATAACTGAAAAAATTCCAAGCAAAGAGTCAAGGTGACCTTAAAACATATATATAAAGATGTACTTTCTGAACCTAGTGAGTATCCAATGTCCTTTGACGTGCTTGGTTTCACATTTATGGTCTTTCATGTTTTTAAATAATGCTTTGCTTTACCCTTTTGGTCACATTGGGTTTTTTTTTAATTCGCTCTTCGACTTTTTGGATTATTGTTTTGGTTTTCAACATTGTAGGCCCTGAGCACAACTGATGAAATGTGCACATCTTGTTCATCAGAATTGGTATTAACGAATTTATTGTTTCAGCTATTGACACTTGTGCTCTTTCTTCATTGTTTGTGGGAAATAAATTGTCATTCAATAATGAAATTTGTAGGTAGTCAAACAAATTGAAATAAATTTTTCGAAGCAATTTTATCAGACAAAATGATGTCCAATAATAAACATATATGTCATCTAATAAACACATATGTAACTTTCATCCTGTATACATAGTTACACAAACTGCTTCGGTGGTCTCATCGTAGCATTCCCGCCCCGAGTGCGGAAGATCTTGGGTTCGATCCGCGGCCGGGTCAAAACAAAGACATTTAAATTAGTATACATATACATTTGCTGCTTCTCCGAAAAGGACGCGGCATCTAGGAGTAAAAGCAAAGGACTGGTCTGGATTGGAGTCAATATAATGTGTCCGAGTGGGTTGATACATGTATGTCTTCCTGCGGACAGTTACCTCGTGAGCTAGCACGTTAAAAATCCAGCTCAGCGTGTCGGTCTAGTTCAAAGCAGAGATCCTATTCATATCATATTAATATGTTCTCGCCCTGATATGCACCTCGTGGTTGCTACTGGACGGTAAACAATAATTCATTAATTCACCCTAGTTACACAAACACAAATGTACATCAAAAGTGTGATAAGAATGTCAAAGTCGGTTGTTTGGTTAAACTATACGAGAAACGAGCTAATGTTATACTGGACAATATTTAAAAATCAGCTCAACAGCCCCATATAATTTCTAATAACTTTTACCTGAGTAATATTTCTAATCATACAATAAACTTTCTATTTATTTTATATTTTATGTTTATCATGACGTATATAGGCCTATTTTCAGCAATTACCGTCTCGAAAAGGTTGGAGAGACTAAACCTGACCACAGCTCTCTTCATGTACTCGACAAAAGCAGCTTTTATACGGATGAATGAATTACATGTACAATGTATTAGTTAACATGCAATGACAATTAGACAATTATTATATGCATTTCAGGACGGAAACATGAGTATGAACTAGATCGACACGATGAGCCGGATTTTTAAGCTTACAGCATAGTATAAATTTTCTATATCTAATATTAGTATCTTTGGATTGTTATTTTGAAACTCCTTGGACCATGCCTCTGCATGGTGGACCCTAGGTCCTCAAGGGGTATTCGCCAACCCAGTCTGACACATTATTCTTCGCTAAATCCTTAATGCCGCGTGTTTGGCGGAGAGGCAGCCAATATCAGCTTTGAAGTCTTTGGTTTGACTCGACCTGGAATCTACCCCCCGACCTCTCGTACTCGAGGCTAGCGGGCTACCACGAGACCACAAGGGCTGTCCAGAATTCTGAGGTAGCTCCTCTCTAGACCTGGTTAAAGAACCTCTACTCTACTATAAATATTTTCTTATAATAAGAATATATATTTTTAATTAAGTTCGGATCATAGATTACAGATTATATATTCTATTACAGTTCTTTTGTTTTGAATACTTCATATATATTTAAATTTAAATATCAGATAATATTGCAGATAATCAGATTATAGAAAATAGTAATTGTGATGAAGTAACAATGGAGTGATCATATTTGTACTATTTTTGGATAAAAGAACTATGTTTAGAATGACCTTAAACTAAAACAACTTAGAGTGCACACAACAGTTTTTCTTAGTACTTTTCAGGACGCCATGAATTAAAGGAACATACTCAAAAGATTGATAGCTGGACAATTGGCTGTATCATATACCCATAGACAACCATATATCAAATAAAACATATTTCTTCAAGCTTTCACTGTATATACGTATTTTTTAAGGAATTCTTTTCCAAATTCTTACCATTACAGAAAGATAACTGACAAAAAAACAGGCCTCCCCCTTCAAATATTTCAAAAAAACAGACCAACCTCGGAGCATTCTAGCAAGGATTCCTGCGTAATTTAGAGAACTGAGTATATGAGTTTTCCAAAGTACACATTCAACTAGTTTCAGCACATGTAGTTTTATGGTACATTCGCCGCCTTTTAAAATTGCTACATGAAGTGGTATAAAAATGTTGTGTTTTTACCTACCCTATTTTTGGATGTTTTCAGAGTAGTTAGTCTCCCATTAAAAAAACTTTTCTGAAAAAAAAACTTTTTTGACATTTTATGCATTTTTTAAACTTAAAATAAAGCCAAGACTCTAATCTAAATAATGAAACCAAAAAACAATCAGAAATCAATATCTAGAACTTATAAATAGAGGGAATTCCATACCTATGACATAATATATTTAGGGAAAAATCACTGGAATTTTATACGAAACTGTTGTTTGCAGTCTTAGAACACTTCTCCTCTAGTACAGTTACAGAGGAAATATGATCAATAACAGACCGCTTCGGTGGTCTTCTGGTAGCGTGCTGGACATGATCGTTGGAGGCAGTGGGTTCGAATCACAGCCGGGTCAAATCAAAGCCTTTAAAATTGGCAGTTCCTGCTCTCTGATAAAAAGGCAGTATTAAGCATGAGACTGACCGATTTGTAATCAGAATAATGTGTCCGAGTGGGCTGATATCTTTTCTTGTGGTCTGTTACCATAAGAGCTAGCACGTTAACATAAGATTCGGCTTGTTGATCTGGTACAATACCATACAAATACAATAAAAAAGCTTTATTTATAGTCGATACATTTATTACATTACAACACAAGCTCTAGCGAGCTTTTAAAACCGAAATCATATATAACAAAACAACAAACATACATAAGACAGTTTAGACATACACACACAAAGTAAGCAAGCATATTTATTGTGTGACATCAACATATTCTCGTAATGAATATGCATAGAATAAATGACACTGAAAATTAACCAACAATCAATCTATACAGCTCTATCAGATTTGTGAAAGAACTGATTATGATAATTGGCCGAGTTTTCCTTGTTTCATCTCATTGGTTAAGAAATACATTTTTAAATGTCTTCCGGGTATCATTTATTATTAATTCTCAAGTTCTTTTGCATTTAAACTGCTCCTTACCGGTTTCATAGCCATTCATCGAATTTGAATGGTTAAACTAATAGAGTAGATATATGTCTTAAGCTATAAGATGATGTAGTAAAATTCATTTGTTCCTCATACGAATACAATAGTACCTAAAACTGTTGGATTTTCGTGTCATTTATTTTTTCTTCAGTGCTCAAAATCCACTCGTACGATTATTTGCTCAGTGTTTATAGATACATGTACATGTATACAGTGTTTCTGTCTTCGATGCTCAGCGTTTACAGATCACCATTGGGGTTTTTGTCTTCGTTGCTCAGCGTTTACGGATCAACATTGTTTCTTTTTTGTCTTCGGTGCTGAGCGTTTCCGGATCTTTATTGCCCAGCGTTTACGGATCTACATTGGGGTTTTTGTCTGAAGTGCTCAGCGTTTCCGAATCTATACTGGGTATTGATATGGTGTCTTGCCACAAGCACTATAGGGAAAATATACATCAGCATTCGAAATACGGTATTTTTCAGTCTGTCTGTCGTTTTCCTGTAATCTTTATTCTTGTTCCGGACTTACTCAATTAAATACTTAATGATTTAAATGTTTTATTGTTTGTCTGTCTTTGTTTAGCCACTGACCTGGAATTAAGGGGACGGTTTAATAATCATAAATACGCTTAATCCTGCCAAATTCATATGTGCCTGTCCTAAGGCTATGAAGGACTTTCCTATGGCTAACCATTATATGTTTATCGTACAGCTTTTGGCTCATTTGTGAGAAAACTTGTTTTAAAGTATCTGGACCGTAAATGACCATGTGATTCGACAAATGTTCCGGTTTTCCATATAAGGCCCGAGACCACAATTATTCCAGAATGCATTTCCATATTAGCATTGACACAATTAAAAAATTACACCGGCCCAAACTTTATAATCTTTCTCTTATTCAATGTACACTTAAACTGGAAAATATATCAAAATTATAGAAAATTCTACCATTGCAAATTCTAGAAGATTCCCAAAATGTCTTTAAGGGTATAGTTATCATTAACACAGTCCCTAACATTCTGAAATTGCCCCATTTTGACAGTCACCAAATTCTCACTTTTACATACGTCTGATTAAAAAACTGTTTAAAATTAAGTAATTTGACCCCTGAGCTTTATATTTTAACTAGGATACTTGAACAAAAAGGCAAACAGAAAGTGGGGGAAAATTAAAATGGACAATATTCGTGGACAATGAGTTGATGCGGATTAATTGTGGTCTTGGGCCACAACGTAATGGGAACAACCTCGATACTTATCGGCAAATCCCGAAAACACAATATACCTAACTTTTTTTTTTTATAGAAGCCTCATATAAACAACCGTAAGTGTGTTTCAATTTGAGAAAGATATACATGCATCTACAATGTTTATAAGTCCTGCTTGAAACTTTTGGTTGGGGTTATTTTTGTACCAAAAGAAATCTAATTTTCGGCCATGATCTATAATGGTCATGATACCTTAAAAAGAAGAACAGGAAAAAGCCGTTCCATCGATTTTTGTTTTAAGTTCCACATTAACCTCACATTTGCTTTTTTCTTTTCGATATCATAGTTTTGGTTTAACGAAATATAGAAATGGCTTTGACCGAATGATAGGAAAAAAATTAACGAATACGTGACATATGTAATGAAAACCCGCATATTTTCTTAACCTACTACGAATTAAACACAAATATAATGCCTTTTTTTAAAAGTCAAGTTACAAGTTGACAATGGAATCGTAACGTTACATAATATAATGTCGTCTCAATTCGTACTGTGGACGCCATAGATTTTAAAATTCTTATAAAAGGTGCAAAATATTGATGAAAATATTTATCATGATGGTGAAACTAACATTAGCAATGAATTTGGCAGTGGTATTTTCTTGGAGCCCAAACGATAAAATCTTTGTCAGGCATTACCGAGATGCAAAAAAAAGTTAACTGAAAATTCAATACTTCTGTGGTTGGTTTAATCTTGCAGATCTCGATTGAGGTATGTAGTTGTATTTAAGCATTTTTTCAAACTCTAACAATGCAAATCTTCCTTTCATCAGAGTGCTGAAACGCGCATGTACAAATGTCGTATAAATCTTTACCTCCTACCTACACTATGACCTTAGACAGAATTAAACTTTGGGTCGTTTTTGGTATAAAAACAAGATCTGTCGTTTATTGATTTGTAAAGGATTCATAATATACTTTACCGAAAATGAATGGATAACTTAAACTGGTCTCGGTCCGTCCATATGTTACATGTAGCCTTGGCTGGGTTAACCTAAACCTGTCCATAAGTAGACACAAAACTGTTAGATTAAGACTGTTCTGATACATTACATTGTTTTTCTAACTCCTCATACAAATTATATATCTATTGTTTGTCTGCTGTAAGGAAACAATGATACATTATGTAAACTCCAAAACAAAAAGAGCTGCTCGTGTAATAATGAATACCAATTCTGATGTGTCATCTAAAACCCTCTTTAAAGAGTTGTGGTGGCTATCATACGAAAACAATTCTGTACCATGAAGGTGTATGATTTGTTCAAATTTAATGCAAACCCGCATTCATTACGCTCTACAAAATGTGGTTGTCTTTTTGTACCAAGACCAAAGACAAATATATGAAGAAAAATTTTCAGTATACAGGCATAATAAAATTCCTATAATGTTGAAACATCTTTTCTTAAACCAAATGATTAAAATTGTAAAGCTAAACATACAAACATTTTGATTCTAATGTTGATCCAAAAGAAATATATGTACATGTAACTACGATGTATAATTATAATTTGTTGTGTATATAAAATATATCATATTTATGTTTGTAAATATACACATTCAATACTTAGTTAATTACCAATATCAGCGGAATTGACATGTCTGCCGAGGTTTTAAATCGTACGCGAAAAATATTAATTTGAAACCACCTTCACTCTAGCGTGCGTTTTGTAAACTGGTGAAAAATTATGGATTACCCCTAAGTATTATTATTATTATTAAACAGAAATTGCAACCGATGGTAATATTTCCACTCTGTGTAGTCTACTATGACGTTACGCTATTGTATTCTTACTGTGGTGTCAATGTTTTTGGACGACAGTCATTCAAGACAACAACAGTGTAACGCCATAGACTGTGTTATTATCACCGTTTCGAATATTGGTAGTTTTTCTCGATAAATAAATAAATAAATAAATAATTTTTATTTATAGAGGATTGCCTCATTAGCCTAAACTATTCTTCCCGAGTGTCCTCGAAAATGGTGATTTTAGACAAAACCGTCAAAACTGTCATTGTTCTTTTTTTATCAGCCTTTACCGTCAGTTAAATCATAAAAAATCCCATATGGGAATAAAAGTTTATTGGTCTGAAATAATCTCTCTGATTTTTCATTAGCTTTTTCTTACTCCGATTATTAACAGTTACATTGTAGGTAGTACTACGCAGACAACTACATGTATAAAGAAAACATTAACAAGATCCTCAAAACTTTTCACTTATTTTTGCAGAGGTATAGCAAACAGATTTTTAACTGCGCGATACTTTTCGGTGTGATAGTTGCTATTGAAATTACGTCAAAGGCCGGCGATTAGGAATCGATGTGAATTAGATTGTCATTGAATCTGAATTGAAATTGTGCAGAAGGAAAGGGTGCAGCTGTTTTCTTTCATATTCATCCAAGAAGTAGAAAAAAATGTAGGTAGATGTAAATGATAATATTGGAATTTTAAAATTTAAGTCTATGAAAAGATTGTCAATATTCGTTTATGTATTTCACATTATTTTTATTAAAAATGTCGGTTTGGATGAGGTTCAATATTAGTAAGAGAATAATGCCATTGTGGTCATAAAATACAACGTATAGATAATAGACAAAGAGTTGGTAAAACCTGATTACAGAAGATAACAGACAAAATCTAAAAAGTATGGTATATAATAATATTAAAAATAACACTTCACTTGAGGTCCGGGTGAGAGGAATACAATGATTTATTAACCCCCTAAATATGATATTTACCAAGGCCAATGGTCGCGGTGAGCATAATATCTGGGGGGGGGGGGGGGGGGGGGGGGGGGGGTTTATAAATTATGGTATTAGCCGATATCAAAAGTCTATAATTGTTTTATTATATGATTACATTTTACAAGTGTAAGGAGTGACATTTTTTTGTACTACACATCTGGGATGGATTTGTCGTGATTTTTATCAATATATTGCAGATTGTCTTTTTGGCATTAATTATCCCATACTGTTTTTTTCAGTAGTATATAACAAAAATATTGTGATACTAAATGTATTACTTGGGATTCAACAATTAAAAGCATGTTCATCTTCAAATAATTTAATTTGATTTTAATACTGAATTTTGATTGGCTGAACAACATAGAGCAACATTGGTTATACCGTATAATCTGGTTAGGTCTTGTGACATCACAAACGGATTAAACCGCCACTTGTAAATTCAAATAGCCCCAAGTCGTTATTGGTACTTGAATCGAGGAATCATTGTACTTCTGTTTTGAAATTAAATTATAAGGAATGTTTCCAATTTTTGAACAGGTTATACTTCAATAACCTGGTTTTGGTCAGTTTAGGGTATTCATAAACCGCTTCGTGGTTTATTATGCGTAAACTGACCAAGACCAGGTTATATCATATAACCTGTTCAAAACTTAATACCTTAATACCTTTAGCATCCTTCTCTGATATAATTCTGTAGAGTTCAACCAAGAAAATCGTAGCAAAACATTTCATTTCAACAACATCGGCTATCATTGGCGCTTTGTCGTTTTTATTTGTTACTGTCTGCTATATTGATCACGGTCATCGGGTGGTTAATTTAACGAGACCGGTGATTAGCTCGTTAGTTTAATCACTTTGAATTCCAGAAATACGTATGGATTAACCTGTAACTATATTTGGGTACGTGACAACACTGATTACTTTCGATATTCACCTCGTGTGCATTTTTACGCGGTGATTATCACGTTATAATTTAATATTGGATGTAACGCGTCATTTGATTGGTCAATTTTTTTCATCTACTATCATATCATAGACTAAATTTTCTTTTCTGCTATGACGTCATTAAAGGGAATCGTTTGAATTAAATTATAAGGATTGACAGTATTTTTTTTATATTCGAAATATCCTCAATGCAGATGGTGCACACTTTCAAATAACCCGCTACGCCGATTATTTAGTGTGCACCACGTGATTGAGGTTATTTCTTCATAGACTGAAAAAAACTTACAGTCAATTATTAATTGGAACAAGGAATTGTATACATGTATGCTTAAAGCCAATTAGAAATGAAAAATGTTGCAGTCATATAATGTTGCCGTATATACACTGTATCTTACCATACTTACGTGATTTTACGTTTTAACTTAATTTGATGGAATTTCATATACAAAAAGTCATTCTCATAAGGTTTTACAGTATATAAATGTTAAACATGAATTAGAGAGAAAAAATCTAAGAATACAGATTCAGTTCGGACCCCCCCTTCCAGACCCTCAAAAGTGGTGTACTTACAGAGTGTAAACGAATCCGGAGTTGAACTTGTGAACGTGAACCTTTATTTCTGCTTACACACAGTCTTTAAAATATTTGAAGAGTAGAAATAGTAAAAAATTAAAAGATATTTATTTAATGGTAAAGCCTGATTATATGAAAAATTTGAAATATAAAACATGTTGCAAGAAAAAATACATTTAAACTATATGAAACAAGATGGACAGCAACTGAAACACTGCTGCTTGCTTGAACGTGCATTATGAAAATTATGTCAAGAACATTCATATCAAGTCTATAAAATTTACAACATAAATCCGTGCTCAGATAGTATTTGTTTATTTCGTTTGTACTTTAGGGAACAACCTTTTGAGGGGTAGGGAAGTTATCATGGATCCCGTTATTTTTTCCTCTCTCGCAGCATTCACGAGTCTGGATATCATCCAAATCGGCCACTGTTTGATTGATTTGATGTTTGCTTAGACGGTTCAGTGGCAAACAGTTCATGCTTTTTCAGGACGAGATCCAGTTCAACAATTTATCAAAGAATTCGTATTATGACCTGAGCACCACACAACGAGAAGGTCTCCCTATCCCCCACCTGGGCCACTATTTGATTTCACAGTGATTTTTCCAAATTCCTTTCTTGCTCCGGTTCCTTCATATATATCTTTTTTTTTATAATTGTGTATAATGGAAATACGCCTTGTGGCAAAAGTGAAAAACCTTTAATCATGAATAAGATCTGAAAAGACGATTTTGAAATATGTCATTTCGACTTTTTTATTGTGAATATTGAAAAGGATTAGTCCGATATCTATCAACAAAGGTCATGGAAGTCTTTTTGAACAATCCTTAAGTCATTAAACACATGCTCTTTGACCGCTGTGTTACAAATGTAGAGGCTTTGAAATTATATACCGTCAAATAGACGTATACGAAGTCTCAAAAGAATCATTCATTGTTCAACAGAATTATCAATATCATATTGCAATGTGTATTTGTCAACCAGTTTTTGTAGTATTTGTGGGTTTAAATATGATTAAAGTCAATAAAGTTCAAATAATTTTTTGTCTTGCATGTATATGGACATTAAAGGGTAAATTTTGAAGATATAACTACGATCTATTCTAGACAAAGCTCTTGTTTAGTGGTTTTTATATAAAAAAAAATTATAACAACAATTACTTAATATAAAGGTTTGTAACAGAAATTAGATAACATTTACACACGTTAACTATACAAAAGTTTAGAATCAATTTTTAAACTAAAAAGAAAAAGAAAAAAAAATAAATAGATAAAATGAACTGTCCGTTTTAAGGACAGTTAACGGAGGAAGACAATACAGACAACCCCTTGATCAGAAAATAATTTTTAGCCTGGGGACACTCCGACCCCGCGGAATTAATGTAAAAAATTCTTAATTTCAATTCATTTACTAAGTATGCACACTAATTTTTTGCGGTACAGTTATCATAACGTCAAATATATTATTTTACTTATTTTTACTATACAGTTTTACTATTTACCTTGCCATTTACCTATTTTCTATGAAGTACGTTTACTGATCGACACCCACGTCAAATAATTCTTTGTTTTTGTTTACATTTTATGTACGGACTCGGTCTTGCTCTGGGTTTCAGAGTCAACACTTTTTTTTTTACATGCTCGTGATCAAGACCATATTGATCGAAAGTTGGGTATTTTTAACTTTTTAGTTTGTTGTTTTTTTTTACGATTTTATATTTGGTTTTGTTCGACTTGCGTATTTCATATATTTTAGTCGTTTTATGCCCCTTGTAACAGCTCACCATTTCCATTTATTTTTCTTGTTATTTATTGTCGCATGAGCTGTTTCGCAACATACCTAGTTTTTTTTTTTTTGCTTGTGTATCGACATGAAAGGGGTCAAAATTTCAAACTAAAAAGACAAATATTAAAATTAGTATAATAAAAAAATTAATATTGTGGTTCAATTCATAAACATGCACGTGACAAAAATTAAACAAGGCACTTTTATTGTTGTTTTTCATCTCAAATTCAAAGTGAAATCTTCAACAGGGATAAATATATTGTACCCTATTTCAAGGTCTATACGTCGATGTAAGCGGAAATGTTTGCTAATATCGACTACGTCATTTCTGTCTTATTGTAAAACATGTCAATTAACAAATTACACAAAATAAATTAGCAAAAGAAATTTAACAAATACTGACATAATGTGCACAATGCATACTTAAAACATATACAAATGTATATGACAATTTGTTGATGACCGCCAAATTTCTTAACGTTAAAATTTGACGATATTAACAAAGGCTTCACACTCGCTTGGGCAGTAATATCGACACTTAAATTGCACAAATCAAGATATGAAGCATGTTGATAGAACAGCGATGATTGTTATAAATAAATAAATAAATACATAATAAAATAAATGGATAAATATATCTAAAGAAATAAACAAATAGATTAAGTGAACAATATAAACAGTGAAAAATAAACATGTAAGAGTAAATATGTAGACAACAAACGTTCATGTGCAATGTATACTGTACTATATGCCTGACAGTTACATCAATCAGGGTGACGCGCATTAATTAAATCGATCAGAAATTGAAAAACGACGTTTGTTCTGGGGTAGCCGGATGAACAATCATACTATCTTATCAGACCTACTAACCCGCTGTCAACTTTGCATTTAAATCAATTGGTACATTCTAAGGATGGGACATTCTTTAAAACAGTTGAATGACCTTTATCTTTGTCAAGGTTGTGTGGGAGTTGTGTTTGTAATGTTTTTAGTGTCTTCAAATTTTAAAAAAGGCATTTATTTCTTATACAATATCATATTCAACGAAAGTAGATGTATTTTTTTAATAATACAGTCAGTTTATGTGAGACGAGTAAAATGAAATACGTTTATAAAAAAGTTAAGAATTTAATTTATTTCAAAATCTACTTAATAAGAAACCGTTTGAATTTCATATAAGTGATGATGAGGGTATTGAAAGAAATTCTCTTCGGTCCCGGAAAATTTTTCTCCGCATTAATTGCGTGCCTGTCTTGTTTAATGCGTAAGATTGCCAAATGTTTTTTTCTCTCAAAAATATACAGTTGTTTTATTCCAGGTGACATTTAATCCTTTCTTTTTTCACTTGCCTTTTTTTCAAATTCCTTCTCTGTCCCCCAAACGGTTGCCCTCTATGACTTCAAAACTGACCACAACAATCATTGTTGTACTGTTTAAATATTTGACCAGCAACTAAACAATAACTACTTATCCGTAATTTTGAGATTCTATAGGTAAAATATGTTAAACACGTAAATCTTGTCTCATATTTGGTGTGAGAGCTGACAAGAAGACTTAGGTTTAAATAGGGACAAACCTTTATTAATATAAATTAATTAGGTGTATAACCACTGAAAGAAGATATTGGTCAATTGCATTTTCAATGTTATCTTTATTGTACATGGGATGGTCGTATGGGTTTGAAGAAAATGGTCTTCGGTTTTAAGATTTTCAAGTGTTCAGTGAATTTTATAATTTATTTTAAACATCATAATTTCAAGCTTAAATTTATTTCTAAATACGACAGGCCTAGTGTGTTGCATTCCCCCATTTTCTCTGCAAACACCCCGACCATAATGGTATTTTTTCATCTTTCCATCATTTTATGATAGAAATAAACGCACAATAATAAATCAAGTATCCAAATTTTGTCGACTGACACAGTGTAGGAAAGGGGGGGGGGGGGGGGGGGGGTTAAAAAAAAAGGAAAGCTCCAAGTATTATGCGGAAAAAGGGCAGATTTGGTTATAATCTGGAATGAAATAATGGTCTGGTTTGAAATAAAAGTTGGGTGAACCAGCGCGCCGATAAAAATGCATTCTCATTGATGCCACGAAAAAATTCCGCAATTCTAAATCACTTCCTTGCCCCAACTCCCTTTCCCTATCCCCATAAAAATCAAATAATTTCTCCCTAATTGACCAGATCCAGAACAAATGTAATTTATTAATCTCCGGCTTAGAAGTAAATAAATTACATTTTCTTTGAATGAACACAAACATTCCTCCGCATCGTACCTACACGGAAACCTATCATTTATATCATGTCAATTCGTATAATCGAATCTTTTTTTATAAGACAGTGCGGGTGATGGAAATGTCTAATTAATTATATAAAATGTCTAGACTTTTAATTTTAACTGTAAATACACAGTTACCCAGGAGGTTGAATCCGGCGATAGGGTCTGATTCAATACTTTTATTTGTAGACACACGAAACAGCTCTTTGTAATTAATTCTTTGCTGGATAAACACAGAGGTTTGCCTTATCTTAAGCTCCAATCCTTAATAAGACATTCTTGTATGGATATTTTCGATTAATTTCGGATATTCTCATTTATACGATAATGCCAAAAAATTATAATTCGAAATCATGTATTTCATCATACATAATAATTAAATATGATCAAAATTGTAAAGAACCCGCTTCAAAATTATTCACAATCAACGATCAATTGAATATTATTTGTATTAATATTGTACTCTTGTTGTTACAAATTCAAGGTCTCTTTGGCAGTCTGCCAAGTAAAAACTTTCCACTACCCCACTATCATTCTAGAAAAAAGATTCATACTCGTTTGAAAATATATATATGACGTAAGTTTAAGCCCTGCTAAAAATATACCAATAGCTTCAAATTTAAATGTTAAGCTAATGTAGCAAAAATAAGAAAAATGTGAATTCTAGTTATTTAAATGCAAATCATAAACTAGACATAAAGGTCAAAAATGGCAATTTTAGGTAACCCACAAATAAATTTAATAAAAAACACCATTTTCATATCGTAAAATTTGTAGTAAATGCAAATTTAGGGTTAAAAATTGACTTTCGTTACCATGTCAGCCAAATGCAATTTCCCAATTATATCATGTTTTATGATCTAATAGTATCATAGGTAGTTCTTATGTATGTCCATTTTAAAGAAATTCTTAGACCATGCATTTCTTGACCCTAATGATAAATGTCTAGTCGTTACAGAGAACTGGTATTAAAATGTTTTGGTTTTCAACATTTTAAACCTTGAGCACAACTGATGAGTCGTAAATCGACGAAATGTGCACATCTTGTGCATCAAAATTGGTATCAAAGAATTGTATATTTACTCTGGTCACCCTCTCTAGTCCCAATTGATTCTGTTGTTTACAATGTTCTAATTATTTTTGATTTTCATATATTTTATCTGATGAAAATTAAACAACAAATTTCAGTATCTGAAATCGTTGTTTTGGCTTTTTTTTGGCATACATAAGCGAAAAAATTTAAAATTGAGTAAGTGCGGATAGAGATTGCTTTATTTTCGCAGAAATGATGTAAAAGGTAAAAAATTTAGATGGAGACGTGTAGCAAATCTAACAAATCTGAAGCAGTCGCGCCATAGATTAAATCTGAGAAAAATTAATAAAGGAAATTTCACTTTTAATTTGACGTCATCTAGTCAAACGGTTTCAAGCCCAACTTCCCGTCTTTTAAAATTCCCATTAGTTTACACTTGTTTGAATTCCCCCAAAAGGCGAAAAATAGCGACTTTGCAACATCCGTTATGGTATCATATTTTCATATACTTATTGACATTGTTTGAATGGTTGTTATTTTTTCGGATATAGATAGTGTTGAACCTGTAACCGATTATATATATTATGTCAACAACTGACCATTGATTTTACATGCAGCTGCATACTTATTTCGGATTTTTATACAATAAAAACAACGTTATAAATGAAAAATTATGCTTTGGCAAATAATACTACTTGGATCTGAAGTAATCATTTGCAATCATTTAAAAAGTCCTGCCTATCAAGCTATAGATAAAGTAACAACGGTTTATAATCGATTTTGAAAGAAGGTGGTATGATTGCAGCCATTTTTTGGCCCCGTCTGATATGAAAAAATAAAATTTAAATTTCAGATTCGAGTTTGTATCATTTTTATCGTAAATGATCGCACTTTCACAAACTATCAATCATTGTAGAAAATTCCTTCCCATGATGCAACGGTGACGTCACGAACGTCTGCTTCAAACATCGAGTGTTTTCACAGTAGATTTTGGTCAAAACAACCATGAGCAACAGACTGCCCAAAACGATTTTTTAATATAATGTTTGTCTACATAAAGACATATTTCAGTGAAATATCTTTTTGGGCAAGGCTGTTACTCATATCAAAATTTTAATTACATGTACATGTATCTATTGACAGTTATTGAAATTATGTTAGTGTCCTTATCTATTAGGTCCCTGAGTGTAATCCAGATTTTTATTTGGTTACATTCCGTTATCAATAATTCTACTATATCTATACAAATATTACCTGTAAAACTTATTTTAATAGGCTATGCACTTAAATCTGTATTGTATGCACGAATTTTCACATAAAAGACGTCTGAGTATCGTATTTTATTCGGATCTTTGTCCCACTGGCACAGTGACAAGTATTGAAACGGCGACCGAATTTTTTGATCATGTGATGTAAATATTGATGGGTTGTACGGTGTATGTTTTTATTAACCTAATTTGGTATGTATTCCTGTCAAGATTGCATCAGATCTTAAAACTTCTGGTTAGTGATAAATATTATCTGTGTGAAATCTATTTCTGAGAACAATTTCTTTGTAAAATCATTCTAATATTTTTGTAACTGGCGCGAAATTGATATTTAAAAATTAATGTTTTAACATTCTAAACTTTGTGAAAACCAATACTTTTTAGTCATAGATTTATCCTGAAACGTTTTCCTGTCGTTTAGGATTTAAATCTACTTTGGAACATGTGATGTTCTGGGGACTAGGAGGGAATTTAAAATAAAAAGGGCACTCCAAGTTTGGTGAAGAAAAAAGATAGGCTGAGAAGTATGGTGAACAAAAACAAGACCCTGTGATAACTACCTGTTATGAAATAATTGTATATTTTGAAGAAAAAAAAGATGGGCAAGCATTCCTCGTCACATAAGTTTCTCTCCGGGTTTATTTTTCGGGTTTCGAGAATTGATTTATTGTGAAATATGCAAATATGTGAATCTAAATTGTTTTTATATTATGTTTGTTCATGGTTTTCTTGCGTATGAAAGAAACTCTCCCATTACCATTTAAAAATGACAAAATGGATCATATGAAAATAGAAGAAAAAGAAAGCATGCGCGTTCAGACAGTATACTGTCAACCCATAACCATGCAAAAAATCATACCATATCATACCGTATCACCTAATGAAATAATTGTTTTGAGACGAAATAATTTTCTTCAGCTAGGACTATAATGCTCTTAAGAAATCGACAGGCATAACTACGGCATTTTAGGAATGAATACAATTAGACACATTCAGAAAAAAATGTGAATTTGGATAATATTTCTATTTCATGGTCTAGACATCTAGACATGGTCTTTTTCCATTAGAAAAAAAATATTTTATATATCGAATAACACAATCTTGCTACGCTATACTAAGAATATGAATAGAAAGATATTGTGTGACATATGTATTATAAAATTAAAAATATACTAAATGACACGCTTCATTAAACAAGATGCAACGAAGCACTGATAAATACAGAGGCTCCAGATAAACAATTTTAAAGATATATTTTATTTGAGCCAAACTGTTTGAGCCCTATTTATATATTTATTTATTTATTTATGGGTCATTCCAGATCGTAAGCAAGAGATTTAAGTATCCGATTTTTTTTCATTGGGTTTGAAAAGGACTGAAATAGAGAAATTTTACATGGCAAATATTGTCAAAGTACCTTTTTTCTCTATAAAAGTTAATGAATTTGTATTGAAGAGAAAAAAATCGTAGGAATTAAGCACAATTTTGCTACATAAATAACATATTAAAAAATCAATTGGCTGTTTTTGAGGAACCATGGAAACCACTCCTTTTTTTTCTCTCAAAAGTTAATTTTTTTTCACTCTTCGATACATTTATTGTAAAATTCGAATTATTATTAGCGTTTTGTAGTCAAGCTTGCTTTAATAGAGAATTGATTTCCCCGCACATAAAACCCAAGTAGTTACAATGTATGTGTAGGTTATTATGTCTGGTTGAAGACAAGCTGAATTAAACTGAGACGGATTTTACGTGTACACCTGCTACCCAGTTCATATTTCTCAGAATGCAGTTACAAAGAGTATTATATTACGGTAGAGACGTGTTAACCGAGGTCAGCTACCCTTGACATATTATCGATATACCGGTATACGCAAATATGGATACTGTTACAGAAGGAAAGAGAGAAACACACAGTTGAATGCAAATGAATTAAATAACCTCTAAAACTGGGTTAAAGAAAAAAATACCAGATTACACATTACAAGTCTACAAAATTTCCTGTTTTTTCCTTTACTAAACAGATATGCGATACATACGCATGCTCTGAGACAAAATGCCAAGAACGGAGTAAAAGTACAACGATAGAGAAAGATGGATTGCCGGTACTTGTAGTAGGGATATTTGATGAAATAAAGAGAGATTTCGTCATTATTAAGGTGTGATTAACCCCCTCTGGCAAGAACAGCGAATGTCATGTTCTCCATGTTCTACGCCGTTAAAACTGTCAATCACACACCTGTAAATTAATCTCTTTGATAAAACGTATGCAAATTATCGTGGAAATCATCAGTGCATGACACAAACTGAAGTTTTCGTCCTTGTGTAACCTATATATCTCTGATAAAGTACCAGGCGTTAAAAAAATTCATTGAAATGACTTAACAATTATATAAAATCTTAAAATATATATTGACAAATTCGAATTCATTGTACATGTACATTTATTTAGATCTATTTAGCAAAAATTAGTTTTGGTATATCTTCTTGTACAGCTGATCGTTTGTTGAATGCTATTTTTTAGGATAATTCCAGACAACGAGCTTGCGATAAGGGATCATCCACAATTAACCTTTTTCAGAAGTTTACAAAGAGCAGTCTTTTTGGAGCCCCCCTCTCAAAAAGTGTACATCAACATTTTTGGACATTGTTGCTGTGAACAAGTACCACTCCTTACTCGGAAAGAGGAACTACATAAATCGTTACATCCCCTGAAAATGCGTGTACCAAGTCCAGGGCATGAGTCATAATGACAAGTGATTTGCCGTTTGTTGGCTTTTTTGTCACCTTACATACTGATTTGTCAGTATCATGAATTCTATAAATATCCCCAATGTGTATTGTCAGCGGAAGTGACATTTATACCGATTTTTTAAAGTGTACGCTAAAAGTGTTGGATTTGAAACCCCCTCCCCTAGCGAGCGTTTTGTAAACTCATGGAAAATGATGACAATTATGGTTGACCCCTAACCCGAATGGACTGTTTGTGACTAAACTTATTTCACATTTTGGTTTAATCATGTATGCAACTTACTCCGATTCTTTCATTTAATAAAGTAATATGGAAATTTTGGAATGAAAAAAAAAATGAAAAGCAATATAAGGATAGAAGTATGCAAAAGGGTGAGTTATTCCTGATTTACTAACATTTTAGACATTTTCATCTTATCATCGGCATCATCATCATGGACAGCAGTAAAAAAGACGACGACGACAATCACAACAGCAGCAACACAACAGCATCGATGAATTACAGGATTGAATGAGTTGTCCGACAGAGAAGTTAACGTAAAAAATGCGTTTTATGAAAGGAACTACACACATATGCTTTCGATTTCAATGATTCATAGACTAAGAATGACCTATATTTGGGTACAAAGTCGTTTTGGGACATAATGTCACTAGTTTTTACACTACCTTTGACACGCGCGAATACTAGACAATATTACCTTTAGGCATGAACTACTTGTCGAAAACTGTTATCCAATGATTACACGTGTATACAAAAGAATATCATTCAACTTTTACCACGAAAGAAATGTTACACTATTTAATTTGTCAGGTCAAGTATGACTACAAATGATATTATCAAATATTTAACCTGCTATAAATAGATATGACGCAAGTGTTTTCCTAAGTAACGTAATCGGATTGGAAATTTGTTACTTTATTATTTTTTTTCCCTTAAGTTCTATCTGCTTGAAACAATATTTAATGTTTACAATGTGTGTTAGTGACCAAATATAAGTTGCCCATAGAACTATTTTTTGGTGAGTTGGATATTTTGGTAAAGAGAGCAACCTTTGATTTTCATTGGGGAAGGGGGGTGGGGGACTACCTGGTGTTGTCCTGCCTTTTTTTTTATGTATTCTGCCTTTTTTTCACTACATTTTTCATTCTGCCCTTTTTTATGAGGATTTTTGGTCCTGCCTTTTTGTCACCAAATTTTGCATCCTGCCTTTTTTCAAATTCCTTCCATGCCCCCCCCCCCCCCATAAAAATCAAATGGTTGCTCCCTAAGTTTCGGAGACTAATGTGGACAAATTTCAAACCTATATCAAAGGGATTTATGAATATACATTCTCTGACAATTTTCATGCTCTTTTGGGCACATTTCCATAATTTACGACTCAGTAGTGTTCAAGGCCAAAAATGTCATAATGTCATAATGTCATAATGTCACAATGAATAGAAGTAGTTTTTTTGTTTGTTTTACAGATAAATTATTAAATAACTGAGTGCAAATTTTGTCGGTGAACTAGAAGCACGTGGTTTGTCTAGACTGCTTTTGTTAATTAAGTTACTAAATTATACATTTCTTTTAACACAACTAAAAGAAATTTAGTAAAGTTTGTGTCACACGGACAGAAAACAAAATATGAAATTATCTAACGTAAGTGTTTCATATATACACGTACATATGTAAATCTATCTTTTAATTCGAACAGTTTACGTGAACTTGTACATGGAATGTTGTACCTTATTTTAATTTGTAAGATACACTGTACTTTATTTCATAATAAAGTATTTTTTATCGCTCATTTGTTCCAATTTACGTCATGAGAATCATAGCAGGTAATTTACCGAAAAAAAAAGTTTGTCACCGCGGCCGGTTATTAACGTTAAAACTATTTTGTTGTTTTATTCAAGGTTCTCCAGTAGAAATTTCAATAAAAACGGTTTTTATTAAGAAGTTGTAGTGTAACCTGCATTCAAATTTCATGTGACATTTTTCTCACTTTATACAGCAAATAAAATTCTTCGGATAAAAATTAATGCAACACGTTTCTTCAACATAATTTGAAAAACAAATCAAATGTTGGAGAACCGTGAGCACAGAGTATTGTTTCTGTGTTGATATGCGTTAATATCAGTTCGAAAAGTGTCATCTAAATAACACTATAAATCTACTGATATAAGCCAAAACAAAAGGATGTTGTATAGTACTATTGCTTTTGAAGTCTTTTTTGACAAACTGCTTTATTTCTAACATCTTATGGATCTACAAGAATGGCCAATTCTTTTTTCGATAGTGGATGGTTGTAAGAAACTTCAGATTGATTTTAATTGAAATATCCTTAGACTCTGAAATAAATATGATTCGAAACTCATTGCAAAATGAATTAATATTGTTTTATTTACAAAAAACTTAGTATGTTGCGAAACAGCTCATAGTTTTATTTAGATAGATATTACAGCATTGTAATATAGTTTTATTAAGATAGATATTAAAACATTGTATTTAACGTTTGCCAACAGCAAAATGTAATTTTGTGCATGATGCAACTGCTTCTCCAATACCATTCTAGTAAGACACATTTGGGCAAACTACGCCCTTCAATACAATTCTGGCAAGATACATTTGGGCAAATTACGTCCTTCAATACAATTTTGGCAAAATACATTTGGGCAAACTACGTCCTTCAATACCATTCTGGCAAAATACATTTGGGCAAACTACGTCCTTCAATACAATTCTGGCAAGATACATTTGGGCAAATTACGTCCTTCAATACAGTTTTGGCAAGATTTGTATTTAACGTTTGCCAACAGCAAAATGTAATTTTGTGCATGATGCAACTGCTTCTGCAATACCATTCTAGTAAGACACATTTGGGCAAACTACGCCCTTCAATACAATTCTGGCAAGATACATTTGGGCAAATTACGTCCTTCAATACAATTTTGGCAAAATACATTTGGGCAAACTACGTCCTTCAATACCATTCTGGCAAGATACATTTGGGCAAACTACGTCCTTCAATACCATTCTGGCAAGATACATTTGGGCAAACTACGTCCTTCAATGCCATTCTGGCAAGATATATTTGGGCAAACTGCGTCCTTCAATACCATTCTGGCAAAATATATACATTTGGGCAAACTATGTCCTTCAATGCCATTATGGCAAGATACATTTGGGCAAACTACGTACTTCAATACATTTTTGGCAAGATACATTTGGACAAACTATGTCCTTTCCGTTATTACATTTTGATTTGCTGTTGGTTTCAAAAATGGAAACCTCACATATATGCGTTAGTAAAATTAACCCAAGGTCACTGAGTGTATCAACGTTTATCTTACTTGATATATTAGTGACATTTCATTAATTTAAAAACTATTTTTTGTCAACTTTTATGTTAATTTTCAAGACTTCAGAATATGTATTAATTACTATTATTCTTAGACATAGTAGTGTCCTGCTCGAATGTAAAAAAAAAGTAGTCGTCTAAAGCTTACAAAAATTTTAATTGAAATATCTAGCCTCTTTGACAAACTCATTTAGCAAGAGTTACTGACGTTACATCCTCCTTAAGCCTTGTGATGATGTTGGCATCACTACCGTCTTTTTTTTTCATTTGATACACATTTGTAGTTTTTTTTCTGTTTTGATGTTGTAACATGTTCGCCTTGTCCTTAAATGTTGATCTAAGGAACTTTCCAATCACCCTATGTCTTTGAAATATACCTCCTATGATAATTTTAAGTTGATTTTGTTTGTTTAGTTGGGATTTTAGCACATTTGGCTATTTCGCGGCGGCCAGTTTTTGTTGGTGGAGGAGACCGGAGTACCCGGAGAGAACCACCGACCTTCGGTAGGAAAATTGGCAATCCTTGTCAATTAAGATTGGAGTCGAAATTTAACATTTTTAAAGCTTTTTTATGAAAAATTTTGAAATGTTGCTATGCAAACTAGGTTTCCACGGATATTTTTTTAATTTATTTTATCATGATTGAAACAATGCTAACATAATGGCCTTTCAGAATATATATACATGTATATGAGTATTATTTACTTTGAAGATGGCACAAGACCATGAAATTTGTAAGTTCACTTCACATAGAAAATGGTATACTCTGTTCTCACTGTATCGCGTTATTTCAACGTAATTTTGACGCCATCTTGAAAAAATGTGTACCGCGATACACTGAGACACCAGTATACTATTAATTAATGGAGTCTAACCATAATACTACTACTGACTAAATACTGATCTACTGACGGTATATGGAATTCTGCATTCTATCTCCAATACAAGTCTGTATGGTTCGTTGAAGATAACTTATTTTATGCATTGGATAATTATTCCAACAAATGATTTCACCTCTGTTATATGCTAAAACAAATCTCGACTTTTTTCTTTCAATCGCCTATTTTTTGCCATTTTGCTTGTTAAGCAGATAAAAATACATAATCTTCATATATTTTACGTTGTGTCCCATATTTTCACCTCAAACAACTCATCTGCGCAGTAATATATGTCAAACATTAGTTTTGCGCAGTTAATTTATATTTAACCGTGCTTCTTATATATGGAAAGGAATGTCAAATATTTAATATGTATTCTGTAGTACTGCCAACTATAAAGTATCAATATTTAAATTTTAGGTCGTCAAAACAAAGTTAGAGTTGAAGATTAAAACATAATTCGAGATATAAATCCCACAGAAATCTTTAGCCTTAAAGTGTAGATCTCCACATGCGTATGATTACACTGGGTTGTGGATGTCGGATCGGAACCGATATTTTTACCTCCTTAGAAGGCAATTATTGCCAGAACCAGCTATCCATAAAACACTTCTTAAAGAAGTCACTTTAGCACGATCTCGGCTTTTCATGTTTACTAACAACAGTCATCAGGCTAATTTAAACTAGACATTGTGAAGCGTCATTTCTGCTAGCTAAATTAACAAAACAGGTTATAATATCTTGTTACTGTACGCCATCCTGATTTTTAAGATATGCATTCATCGACTCAGAAAAGCTTAAGAATGTTTATAATCTTTGAAAGTATTTAACGTTCTTTTCCTCCAGTAAACAAAAACTAAAGACTTTTTTCTAGTACGAGTTAGTTTATAATTAGACAGGGGGCACGTGCAATGCAATTATACAGTATTATAATGCTTTAGATGATTTTTGAGGTCACAAGGGAAACATTGAAATTTCAATGGCTTTTTCTTATCTACATTGTAAATTGGGCAATAAAGCATATGCATATTGTTTTAAGTTTTTCTTTCCGGCTTTGTTGCAGTTCTAAACAAATTTTTCAATTTGATTAGATGGGTTGCTTTCCAATACATAAAACGGTGTGTTCTAGTCCCGAACTCAGTAAATGGGAAGTGCACAGCACATACATGAAAAAGTATTTTGTAATTTAATATTTTGTTTAAAAAAAAATAAATATCAAATCGCAATGTAATAAATAATTAGTGATGAAATCTACGGCTGTTTTTTTTTAAGAGAAACTACAAATTTATATATCTTTTTGGATTTTTGAGAAGCTGCAAACTCTGTTAGTGAACGATGATTCTGTGAATAGACTTCTGATTGTTTCAGATAGAAAAGAAATAGTAATAAGATTTGTAATCGGTTACAATCACGAATTTTACTGCACACAGCATGACATAATACTATTGTCTTAAAACAAATGTCCTTCAGAAACATGAAAACAACTGCACCATAGAAGACTTAAGTGTAGACAAAACCTTGTTTGTCATCGGGTGCATGTGGACATTGTCACTGTTTTGACTTTGTATGTTCGCATGGAATTATCTTCCGCAATTATTTTTGTTACATATTCGATTTTGTATATATTCAGCAGTAATCGAGCTTAATTTACACGGTCATGTGTAAAGCATAATTCATAATAAATAAGCCTTGGTACTTGTCGGAATATTTAAAAGTAAAGTTGATTATGAAAAATGATTTTTTTTATAATATATACTCTCTCAAAAAAGAAACGCAACATACAGAAAATAGGAAATTTACTTCATATATTATTTTCATAATTTATGATATAAATAATTTACACAGGAATGCAAAAATTGGCACACTTCTTGTTCATGAGTTCTTTTACCTTGGAATATCACAGTTTGTCACATATTGTCAATAAATCACTCATAAATTGTCAATATCTGGTATGTCCACCATTTGCTTGTAACACAGCCCCGACTCTTCTTGGCATAGATTGAATTAAACGCTGAGTTCGAACACGCGGTATCCTTTGCCACTCAAACTGAAGTGCCTGCTGTAATTGTTGCAGATTTTGCGGTGGTGGTTGTCGTTGGCGCACGCGCCGATCCACTTCATCCCACAAATGTTCAATTGGATTAAGATCGGGTGATCGTGACGGCCAACGGATCACATTGACATTCTGTTGTTCTAAAAAGTCTACTGTTACACGTGCTGTATGTGGTCGGGCATTGTCGTGCTGAAAAATTTCTCTCCGAATGTCAATTACGGGCAATAAATGAGGTCGTAAAATTTCGTCTCTATACCTAACAGCGTTCAGATTGCCTTGGATATGTATCAGCTGTGTGTTTCTGGCATAAGAAATAGCGGCCCACATCATAACACTGCCTCCGCCAAAATTGTCTCTCTCCACAACACAGTTTTGCGCAAAACGTTCGTTTCGGCGCCTATACACACGTATGCGACCATCTCGCTTTTCCAGTTGAAAACGTGACTCATCGCTGAACCATACTCTTCTCCAGTTCTGTAAATTCCATGCACGAACTGTAGTACACCATCTAACCCTCGCTCGGCGGTGTTGGCGTCTCAGTGTTGCTCCAAAGTAAGGTCTTCTTGCCCTCAATCCATGAGAACGTAACCGGTTGCGTACTGTCTGTGCTGATATACGGCGCAACCCAGGGACGTTTACAGCTGTTTCTGTTGCAGCAATAGTCCTATTCCGCAGATGGAAAAGTCTGATGTAACGATCTTGCGCCCTGGTTGTAACACGCGGGCGCCCTGAACGTGGCCGATCTGTCGTAGTACCAAGCTGCAGGTAGCGTCCCCAAAGGCGTGAAATTGTGCTACGATGAACATTGTACGTTACAGCAACAGCATTCTGTGATTCTCCGGCCTCTAGTCGTCCGATAGCGATATTCCGGGTAGCAGCGTCTAACCTTGGCATAGCGTCACCTCATCAGAATTTTATTTTACGAATGCATTCATGAAAAGAAATACCGGGTTTTTATACCGACTGACTGAGCTAAAAAATAACCCATGATTTGCACGTGAAAGTCGACCCAGTTTTTGGCAATGCGTAAATCGTAGGGTGTCCCAGATTGCGACCAAAGTCGTTTACGGGTGGATGAATTTAAATGATTGTACCTGGAAACTTTTTATGAAGGTGTAATTATGATCATGTGTACATATATTTTGATATTTATTGGTTATTTGTCCGGAAAAATAATATTTCAAAAAGATAATCTGATGTTGCGTTTCTTTTTTGAGAGAGTATATATGGACCAGAATTTGTAGACCAAGTTTTTGTATACACAATTATAATAACCTCTCTATATGCTTTCACTTTTAAATTTATTGAATGTCTTTTATACTTAATTTATACAGAGAGGAAGAAGAAAAAACATTTATTTAAATTGTAAAACATAAAAGGCAAAAAGCAATAATTTATCACAGATTACAAGGTCAGTGTCCTCTATATAAATAAAATGTATCTCAAAATACCGAAATAAATTTGATGCATTTTATGGCCATTTCGTTGACTGACAACTCATCAGCAGTGCTTGAGATCAAAGTGTTGGAAAACCAGTTAAAGATATAAAGATGAAATAATAAGCACAACCATAAAAAACAAAAGAATTAAAAGAAACAGAAATCCAAACTCAGCTAAGGGTTACCTCTGCATCAAAAGGAAGAGCCTTAGAAATTTCTGATAATTATATCATTTTGGAACGCAAAAAACCGGTTTAAACTAATACTGTATTTGACTTTGTTTTTATGATTTATTCAATGTGGTTTTGAATTGTTTGTGTTAATATTTGAGTTCTAGAGTTGTCAATGGGATTAAAACAGAAACAGTAAAAATCATGCATGACCGGTGACAAGCAATATTTTTTACTGCGCACAATCTACTATATGGTTGTCTAAGGTCAAAGGTCCTCCAAAAATTCCCTACTTGCGGATATTGGAGTTGTTTCTCATGTGCATGAGTTATCTTTCCTGACAGAAGGTGTCTTGTATTAATCATAAAGGGCAAAAGTAATTTTAATTTTTTATAATAATTTTGAATTCGGGAAGAACTTCATCAGACATTGAAAAATGTGGGAAAATATATCCTAGAACATATCATTAATATCAGTGGAGGATATTATTAGGAAGTAGAAATATTTTGCAGAAATACGACCATTTGTCCATTGATATCTATGGACGAAACTTTCTCCAAAGAGCAGGTAACTCTGTAAATTCGAGACAACTTACATGTTCTAAAAATAGGGAACCTCACAACGAGAAAACAATTACATAAAGCTATAGTAGGTTGTCAGTAGGAAAGCAGTGAACGTGTTGATGTTGATTTACATGTAACAATACCGCCTGTGTTGTACATGTATGTCAATGAAGCGAACACAATGGTTTGCATGAGTTCGGTTAGTCCAACTGTCCACTACTAAAAAAAACCACTGATTACGAGTGAAAGTTTCGGTAAGAACAGAAAGTTTGTTTGGATATGTACAATATAATGTGGAGGCATGTGTGGCGGGATATTTCATTCTTACCTTGCAGATCGGTAGGGAAAACATAGAGATTCTCGTTCCCCATTCACTTTCACATACCAATTTCCTTCTGGTGTAAATGCCAATACACACATATCGACCAATCTACTCCAAAATGTGGATTTTTTCATCACTCCCACCTCGTTTATTGTAAATGTAGGTTGCATTTCTGAATTCAAGTTCTCCATAATGTTTAGTTTACATCGTTTTGTGTGCGTTTTCTTCTTTTTTTTTGGGGGGGGGGGAGTTCAAATGTATTTCTGGGCTAATCTTTTCAGTATTACCCCTCATATACATTAAGAACTCGTGATAAAGGTTAAACGTATTGTTCTTATTCTCTTTGGTTAGCCTGTTTTACATTATACTCTTTTTGTTGTGTCTTTGTTTTATGTTTTGCTGTCTTATTTTTTTTTCACAAATTCGCATTGTCTTTGGTTATTGTTCTTGAAGAACTTGTCCACTGTGTTATTGCTCCAGTATTCTTTTTCCAATAATTAACGGAATTGCTGAATTTTATCTTGTTAACTAAAAACTGTTATTATTAAGTGATAAGGAATTTTGATTTACGCTGATTGGTCTAGACAGCTTTTTCTAAGTCGTACCTCAGAGTAAGTACACCTCTTCATGCTATTTCGAGGTCTATTCGCGATTTGTTCTTTGAAATTTCATAATTATTGTATTTAAAACATTGTTGATATTTTAAAGTTGTTGAATATATATATTATAAAAAAAAAACAGTAAAATTCCTTATTATTTGATAAAACAGTTATTGACTTTTCATGAGGTCTAGTCATAGTCAGACATTGTCTACCTCGGCTGACCAGGTCCTTATATTCATGAGTATACCTCATGAAAAGTCTATAATTGTATAATATCAGGCTATTTTGGTCTTAAAAAAAAAAGCAAATTAGTTGCGTGCATATTGGTCCTCATACTGTAACATTTTCACAAATTTATTTTTTGGGCTAAAATCCAAGTTCGTGATTCGATTTTCCAGATAGGCCGGGTGCCCTACTTGAAATTACTATAGCATGAATATTGTCGAAAGAAATAGGTAAATTTCCCTTCAAAAACAATATTGGTGATATTTAATACGCAGACCTGAAGACTTTTTTTAATATATGTTGAAAGTCGACTATCGAGGTATTTTTTTTTTTTAAATAATAAATTCATTTTTTCAAAACAATATTTCAACAAAATTACCCTTTTTTATTAGATTAAAAAATGATTTTTTTATGTTATTCAGATAATAAATTAAACATTAAAAAATCCTGCATAATTAAAATTATGAATATGAATCAGGTAAAATAACAGTCAGAATTTACCAGGAATGTGTTTTGTTAGAAATATGATATTCATACATACTTATATTTTAATGTGGTATACTATATAATTTTTGGTTGAATGGCATATGTCACAATATCTTCTATTTGGAATAAGAAAGGAAGACATTTGCAGAGCTCATTTAAATTTCGTTTACTCTTTATTCACCACACAGGATTACTATATGACATTTGCAAGACTGCAATTTAGGAACAGTAACTTCGAAACAAAACTATAACTATAGCCATTTCAGATTTTTGCTTCTACCTGTATCTCTGGAAAGTTTTATAGAATAGAGAATGGAAACGGGGAATGTGTCAAAGAGACAACAACCCGACCATAGAGCAGAAAACAGCTCAAGGCTACCAATGGGTCTTCAACGCAGCGAGAAAATCCCGCACCCGGAGGCGGGCCCCTTAACAATAATGTATACTAATTCAGCAAAATGGATGGCACACTAACGCCGAAACATAAAAATGAACAAAAATTTTTAAAAAACACACGACTAACAAAGGCTAGAGGTTCCGGACATGGGACAGGCGCAAAAATGCGGCGGGATTAAACATGTTTTGTTAGATCTCAACCCTCCCCCTCCCATACATCTAGCCAATGTGGACAAATACACAGCGATACACACAGTAAAACTCATTTCAAAAGATGTCCGAGTCCGATGTTAAAAAAGGTAACAGAAGAAACTAAGCAAAATGACAACGATCAATATATATTAACAAAGGACTACTAGCAGTTACTGACATGCCAGCTCCAGACCTCAATTAAACTGATCGAAAGATTATGTCTATATCGACGACATGTGCTCATCATGTGCATCAAAATTGGTATCAAAGAATTTTATTTATACAACTGAGTCGAATCCACTGCTGGTGGACTCCAAGTCCGCGAGGGTATCCCCAGTTTAGACCGAAATTAATACTTAAAATTTACTGTCACAACATTTTTTAATTTGTGAAAACTAAGGAGTATCATCTCCCTCTTGCATACCTCTGTCCTTAGATGGTTTTGGCTTTAACCCTTTTGGGCATTTTGGTATTTTAGAATTTGCTCTTCAACGGTTTGGATTGTTGTTTTGGTTTTTGGTCTTGAGCACAACTAATGAGTCGTAAATCGACGAAATGTGCACATCTTGTGCATCAAAATAGGTTTCAAAGAATTTTATTTAACAAATCCGAAACACCCGATCTCATTCAAGTTTACTCTTGCTGAAAGTAGCAAAACTGAGAAATAAAAAACTGTACCGGTTTTTTAGCGGTACCGGTTGTAAACGGTGAGGTAAAGATTTTGTGCCAAACTTTACATTGTATTCTAACCTACATGTGTCACAATGCATCTCTTGTCCACGTACTATGTAAATCAATCTAATTAAAAACCGATCTCTCATTGCTCCCGTTTTCTGATATGTCGCGTGGGAGATCTAACGAAACCCGCTTTGAGGTCACATGTGAGTGACCTCGTAGGTGTGTCCTGTTCGACCAATGATATTGCGGCCTAGGCGATCTTGTAAGTTGATCGTGTGATAAAGGGATGTAACTCATTTTATTAACGAAGAAATCGTCAGTCCCCAGAATTCATAAACTTTTTTGATTGGCTTATTGATAGGAAGTCAACTCATTTGCATATCATTATAAATTCATAAGTTCCAGTTCACTCACATGTGACCTCAAAGCGGATTTCGTTAGATCTCCCACGCGACATATCAGAAAACGGGAGCGATGAGAGATCGGTTTTTAATTAGATTGTATGTAAATCGGCAGAAGGGTGCCTGCTCTTTCAAATTATTGTAATAGGATCAAACATTTCACCCCCCCCCCCCCCCCCCATAAAAATCAAATGGTTGCTCCCTAACTGTATAATTATTCTTCAGATAACTGCATTATTCTTTTTTTCGACCTAATTTTATACCTTCCACCATTTTATTTGTCTTAGTCATAATTCTGTACTTCCAAAAAGTTTTCTATTCATGTATTTTGATGCGCCCTTGGCTTTCGTTGTGAAATTGTCGGGTAAATTATGAAAAAAAAAATATGATCTGTTTTATTCAACAAAGAAATTGGTTTGAATCACACTTTTATAGCGAAGAATTCGGTTCAGCAATCTTGAAAAGTGAGGTATGTGGTGTTCCTCTGTATTGAAGGCTTGACTACATGTGACGTTATGGTGAGGGACAACCGGTAAAAATTTTTACTGTTGTGACCCATGTGAGGATTTGTGTCAAGAATGCATCCGCTATATCTATTCTGACTTATATTAAACATATTAAAAGTTACATACTTCGATACTTGTCAAGAAGAAAACGGCGTGGAAGTTTTCAACATGGGTAAAATTTAATTCAAATCCTGTTTTCTCGTTTTTTTTCGATATAAAAAAGAAATATGTAATTTTGTAAAAACATTTCTGGAATTTTTGACCACCGCGCAAATGAACAGGGCTTATTTCAAACATTCAGCTTAAAGAAAATCATCTATCCTTGCTTTAGTCACTGATCACCCGACTTGGTCACGAGTATAATTTATTTTACTTTTCAAGTCACGAACATTTTGATCTCCCCAGGTAAAAAGTATCATGTTCTCTGTTAACGTGATTAACCTGTATGGGTTAAATATAATTAATCTCTGTACGTAAAACGCAAATGTGAAACTGAAGAAGCAGTCTATATAGAGTGATATATACAAATGTGAAACTGTAGAAGCAGTCTATATAGAGTGATATATACAAATGACCTACAAGTATTTACCAACCAAATTAATTTTCATAATTCATTACTCTTCATTTCTTGTGGTTTTACATAGCTATTACAACATAATTTATCTTAATAATACATAATATAATATAATTTTATGGTAGTGTTTTTCATCTCATCTATCTGCATAAACTTAAAATTCTAAAGTATTCGCAAAAGCTTAAATTTAAAACACATTTGCATAAAACTGTTACATCAAACTTATAAACTAAAATACATGCATGTGAACAAATTTCTTCAAATTCCACTTGTGGAATATTGTCCACTTTCGACCATCTACGGTTTCGTTTTGAAATAAACCTTTATACCAAATCTCTTGCATCTGATATATTTAATTTTACTGTTTACATTTGAGCGAAAATAAAATTGTGGGGATGGGGAAGTTTTATTTCTAAATAGCATTTTTCAAACTGGTCATCTTTCGATAAGAAAGGACTGGCTCAATACGTGACTTAAACACACTTTTCGTCTATAGTGTTCCTAATTAATATTTTCTAAAAAATTTCAAGGAAAAACAATGGACAGGACGGGGAAAAACCAAAATACGTAATCCAAAGGAATATATAATTGTTGTCAAACTTATTGTAAAGGACGTCACTTGGCCGTCACTTACGTGTATATATCTCAAGAGATATTATTTTTATCCAAAGAGCTCGATCAAAAAAAAAATCTATCCATTTAATGAATAGACTTATTTTTACGATTTTTACAAAATTATGAATTAAATTTAAGCAGTATTTTTTTTCTGTTGACTCATTCACTAAATGTTCTGTCAAACAAAGAGGTCAGTAGCGGCTGCAGAGTCATTAACGAACTCCAATGAGATTGCCTATTACGCAAATGGAGGGGATACAGTAGCAGGGGGATAATGACGTCGCCAAGAGATACACATTGTGACCTCATAGCATCCTTCAAGAAAAACCTTTATACCATTCTTAAATTTGGGGTTTTTCTCAAATACCTTTGCAATAAGCACATGGGCCCCAACTTTTTTCTAGTTAAGTATACTAAAATTTAAAGAAAAAATCAGTGGAGGATTTTTTTTCTACATGCATCTAAACTTACCCAATTATTATCAATATTCCTTATTTGACTTAAATTTGCATAAATTTCTAATAAAAAATTTTATCAACTTTTTTCATCAGTTATTTATTAGAAGACAATGTCTATGTAGTTGGGGATATTTTACAAAAGACCTGGTGAAGTTATCTTTTTTCGTTAAAACGTTAGCGACTTTTTTGTGATATTCTTTAAAAATGAAAAATTTAGGGTTTTTGGCTCAAATATACCAAAATCAGTGTTGATTATCTTAAAAACTAAGTCATGAAGGTATGTTTTATTTTACATATTTGAAAAGTATACATAAAAAATTACCATCTGGTAAATTTTCAGCAAATATTCAGTGGATGAACCTTATTGTATCGTATTCCCTTTATCATTAAGTATTAAAAGGGATATCGTATTCAATATTCTACAAAAGAATCGCTCTATACGAAAGATAGAAAGATTTATTAGGACAGTGTGTGTTCTTTTATAGTGTTTAGTAGCAAAGAATTTACCTTAATTTGGTTTATTGGTCATCGATAAGAGTATAAAGTCCCATAGTTATGGAATTTATCCAGTTTAATCAATAATCATTGAATCATTTTATACAACAGATAGATTAGCATTCCAATGTACGATGTGAAATTCTTATGAATGGAATAAATCCAAGTGGCTTCGAGGCATACAATTTTACAGTTAGACGGTTTTTGCCACGCCTTGTATAACATATAAGGAAATGTTCACTTCCGACATCACTGAAGAGACATTTTTGATCAATGGCGTTAAATTTTTTGGTGACACCTTCAGGACGAAGTAGCCAATAGAATCGGCCAAAATTTACACCAATTTGAGCGTGACAACTTTCAGGCACGTGGGCGCAATAATTGACGTCACCTTAGGTCCATTCTTATATAAAATAGGTATTGTTAAGTCATTGAATCAGAATATTATATTTAATATCTAAAAGGAACAGTGTTGATATTTTTTTTCTAACATTATCTTCAGCAATTCAGTGGATACAATACACCTAAAACTGTGAATCAAGTTTTATTTATTACACTAGTGACTTATTTAAAAGATTAAGGTAAGATTGTTTAGTTTTAAAAAGAAAACCATAAAAAGATTAAAGGATGATGCAATCGAACCGTTATGAGAATGTTAAATTTTATTTCTAATTATTTTTAAAAATATTACATGTATTTTTTTACAAATAAAAATAATATCTACTGGTTTTTAAGGAAAGTAATTATATAAGTCTATATAATTTAATATTTCATTTTTATGAAAATGTTTATGTTTTTAATTTATTTTTTATTTAACTTTTTTTTTTCAAATTTTTTAATTCTTTATCAGTAATACAGCTGCAAAATTTCACGAAGTGAAAAACATATTTTATGTCTGTTACTTTTTAATCTTCAAATCACTATTTTTACAGTTTCGTCAACTGTGAATAAATAAATGTACACTGTATTCATTTAAATAGCTTTAAAATCAGACAAGTTCTTCTATAATGTTCTAACGGATTTTCCAATTAATTTTGTTACATCTATATGAACATTTGCAATTCATAATTTTTATTCCAAACGTTTCTCAGTTAAATCAAAATAAATAAAAACCAGAATTTGCAAAAACCAAAGAAAATGAAATATGAGTGTTTTGTTTATTTTGTTTATTTTTATTGTGTTCAGGTATACAAAGGAGAATATATCAATGGGAATCTCTATGATAGTTTTAAGGATCTTAGTTTCCTGTTTGTTGTTTTCGAAATTCACACTTGGACGATATTTGGTGGTGAGTTTTCTCTAATAAATAATGCTTATTTCACTTAGAATTATGTTTTTCATTGCTATATAGTTTACACAAGTTATTAAAATTATGTCTCGACGGTTTTGTTGTCATAAAATATTTCTAACAACCTATTAAATTTGAAATATTTTGCTGTCAACTGCAAGTGCGATTTTTAAAGTTACTTTTTTTAACTTTCTTTTTCATAATAAATAATAATAGTTATTTCGGAAATGGGCTGAAAAATATAGAGAAGCATCTGGAAGATAAGAATTATACAAAGAAACCGCATGTTTCTCCCTCGATTTGTCCACGTGACTTTATCATAAATCACTTACAATAGCACTCCTTAAACGGCAAACAACACACTTTATATGATTGACAGTTGACCTACTTAAGTCGAAATTAACCTGATGGGAACTTTTCCAACTAGGTAAAGTGTACTTATTTGACCGATTTCTTTTAATATTTACAGAATAATGACAATCTTTTCCGTGAAGTAAAAAGATTAGCTAGAGGTTAGTATATTATAATAACTAGTCCGGGATTATTTAGAAGTGTCTGTCTGCTAACTTCACAATTTTTGATTTTTAGAAGGGGGACTGGGAGTGTTAAGGAGTGAATATAAAAAGGTAAAAAGGCAGGATTCAAACTTTGGTTAAAAAACAGGTTAAAACTATAGTTAAAGAAGATATAATTAAATATTACATTGAATCAAAGAGTATTGTTTTTGGAAAGTAAATTTCCAGGGTGTCATAAATAAGATCTAAGGTCACTTCCGACCCCAAAATAACATTTTTTCTCCGTTAAATGCCAGTTGGTTGTGCGAATTTCACTTCCTGAAGTTTTCGTTAAGAGCAACCCAATGAAATTTAATCCAGTTATGCGTATCATATATGCGAGTTCGTTTTTCTTAAATTTTAAAAATTAAAATAAAAATGTGTTCCTTGATATTTCCTTGTATATTACAGGAAATTCAAAATCCGCAGAGCAGACATTAAATTTTAAGAAAGACACAGACTTGCCTGCAAGAAGCATAGGTGCTGCACATGAAAACCTCGTATTAGAATGTCAAGCTGGTGGTAACCCAGCTCCGACGATTCACTGGTTAAAAAATGGTCACAGAATTCAGCAGGTACTTAAAATATACCTAAGTATTTATAGATGAGAAATGAATACAATTATTGAAATTATCAAGAGAAACCAAAAATATTTGTGAATTTCAGTTTAAACAGTGATATTATATTTAAAGGATGCGTTAAAGATTTTAAAACAAAATTTCGCATCAATATGTAAAGTACGTTATTAGAGATATAATTTGGACTATCATGCTTAATATATAGACATTCGTTTTGTTTTCAGGGACCCTCAAGAGATTTTAAAAATGATGAACTTTATGTAGAAGAAATTTTAAATGAAAATAGAGGATCGTTAATAGGACTTGCCTTTACTAGGTCAAAGCTATTTTTGGACTGTTTATCTCCAGAGGACGAAGGAGAATACACATGCGTTGCCGAAAACAATAAGATGAGAATTGCTCAGTCCACACAAGTCTCAGTCGGTAAATATTTCAATCCTTCGAATGTACATATTGCTTGTTGAGATAAGAAGAAGTTTTGATAACAATAATATATTAACTGGACAAATTTGGAAAGTTATCAATGTAAATTAAATGAGTCAGTATAGCTTCTTATCTATAGCTGCCCATTTGATGTTTCCGTTGAAAAATTCACTCCGGGTAAAGTTTTTTAATACTGCCCTGTAATCGAAGTTTTATAGCAGGCCATGAAGTAAATATAACAAGAATAAATCGCCTATCTTCGAAAATCCGCACTTATTGCATGAGTTAAAATCTTCTTTGTCCGATGGTAAAAGAATAATTTCACCTTTTAATTTGCTCCTTTTTTTCATTTGTTTGCAGTTGGCAACTACAACTCACAAGAGCACGAACAGTGCATTGTAAAGAAATCTCTACCATGTAAGTACCCGTTGTATAAAGACAAAAAAGTGATAAATACATTTTTTTCTAAAATATCAATTCAAATGAGAAATACTAATTTATTCAAATTTTAATTTATGGTTTAAATTTAAGATTAATTTTCAGGATGGAATCAAATCGTCAAAGAAATATTCTTTTATGTCCGCATTTTTTAGCATTTTCAAAAAAAGGTCTGCTGAAAAAACATGTTGAATCAGTGTAAAATCATCCACTTACAAAAATATACAAAAATTCAAAGCCACATGCAGATTATGGAGGTTGATATTATGATCTGATGTTCGAAATATAAATTTCAGACTTTTTTCATACAACTACAGTACTATATTCGTGACACTTTACATTTTTAGCGGAATCCGCCCGTATATTTTTGTGGACGTCTCACAGAGTGGAGATCAGTGGAGCCACTGTCCAGCTAATGTGCCGAGCTGAAGGAAATCCATTACCAAGAATTTCCTGGAAAAAGAAAGGCAAAAATATAACACATCCTACAGAAAAATATGAGGTACATCTTTATAATTTACAAAGTACGGTTAATTCAGCAGATACATTTATTGTGCATCGATTGAACGTATTTAGTAAGGAAAAAGCAAATGCAATTATACTTTTAATACAATACACGTTTCAGATAGGTTTAATCTTATTCAGTAAGTTATTGAAAGTTATAAGACGCACATTTTGACTTGTTCCAGCCGTTTACATACAAGATATGTTTCTTGAACTGTACGTAGATGTTGGGAAAATGTTAAAACATTGCCACACATTATCTTAATTCTTGCTAGTTCATTCTCTGCTTTTACTATTGAATATAAGAACCAGAGATAAAAAAAATACAGATAAGTACAGCTTTTAATGATAAATAAATGGACGTAACCTTGGAAAGCAAAAATGTTAATTAATTTTATTTTTATTTTTGTCTTGCAGGTGCTTAGCAACGGAGATTTATTGATACGCAATATATCTTGGAAAGACATGGGAGATTATACTTGTTCGGTCATAAATGAAGATGGGGTTGATGAAATTTCAACTTTCCTGTATCCAGTAAGTAATATTTAGTGTATATTTTCATTTTCTACAAGATTAAACATACAAATGGATTTCTTTATCAGTAAAATAACAAGAAGCATATCAATCTTTTGTTCTGATTGGATGGTGTCGCACCGGTGCATACACCATATCCTTTCAATTTAAAATGTGCTTATTACTATAAACTGACAATTTGAGGAATACATGTAGAAAGTCGTTTAATAAATGAACGAGTATGTTAAATGTAGCATGGTGCTTAATACAGGTCACAATTATGGCCTTTTGCTGGTAAATATTGTTTTTGTAGGTCTATCAAAACTCATACTTAATTACATAATAATTCATGAATTTCGAAACATTTTAAATCTAGACTCTCAATATATTTTCACATTATTGTAAGAAAAATATTTAAAGTTCAATAGTGAAACACACACACACACACACACACATGTAATTCCAGAAGAACCTGGAGAGTAAGGGTTTTGTATTTTGCCTATTATAGTAAAATTTTGTAATCATTATTATTACATAAAAATTCATTTTGATAATCTAATTAAATAAGACGCGGTCAAGACATTTATTTTACATAAAATATTCAAATGAAAAATTCCAATGTACCGAGAGAAAACATTTCCAAGTCAATAAACACTCTTCCCTGCCAATATTCAGGGAAAATTTGACGGATTTAATAGTCTTCAATGTCTTTATTGGCACTAATTGAGGTTTGAGCAAATAGTTATGAATACAGGCCTGGGTGCGATAAAGAATTTTTTTTGCTGATCTTCAATCTTGGTTTGACGAATGACTTTATTCAGAGCGCTAACTATACAAAAAATCTCATTGACGAATGAAATAAAATCAATTCTGGTTGGACGACTTAAAACAGAACCGCTAGACTGAAAGTAAAGTTGAAACGAAAGTGAAAGGAGAAAATAAAAAATAAACAGAATATCAGGTGGCCGCATCTAAACCAATTAGATTATCTAAATAAAATCATTATGTAATAAGCATTTTTATGTGAAATGATGTTTGCAAACGTTTAAGTCGTATTTCATTATATCAAATGAAAACTTTTTATAATTATCGAAAACCCCATTAGAAAGGAAAATAACTTCAACCCCTTAGCATTTGAAACCAACACAAAAAATTTAAATCTGAAAATTTTATAAATAAATTTTAATAAAGCTTCAATTGTTTTTCTTTTTAGACAAGAAGGAAGTCATAGAGGGTATTTTGATGTGGCGTGATAATCAAGAATTCCAAACAATTCTGTCTCTATATGTATTGTGGAAGTCTGGCAACCTGGTTCCTTAAGAGACTAAAAACTGCCAAAATCGAACCAGTCCAACATTCGTTGGTTGTTGTTGAAAATGTGCAATGATATTTTGTTGTGTTCTCTGTTAAAACTTTACAATTGTTGAAGATTTTGTCTCATGTTTAAATGCATTTTTGTCGTTTCAAAACAATCGGAAATATATTTATTTTTAACCAGTCATGTTAAATCTTTCATTTATTTCTGATCTTATTTCTCGATTGAGTAAGAGTGATTGTTGGGAATGTTTGTGTGCCATTTGTAAGTAGAACGTAGAATAGTAGCTTGCTTTTGAGTGCTTTTTTGTGACGAAATCTTCTTGAAATATACCTGGTAAAGATTGTTCTGTTTTGATTAAGAGATCCTCAAGAGTTCTGACATATTTTTCTAGTGAACTTTTTTTTAAAACTATTTCTGAGAAATGTCAAGTTGTGGACCATAACGTCATATTCAACATATCATCATGTGTCATTATTTATTTATACTTTTTCATTTTGTGCCATTTTTATTGTAAAATAACCATCTATTTATTTATTTATTTGTTTTATTTATTGATATTTATTTACTATTGAATATGACATAATGGTTTATTGTGCTCAAAGTTGACAAATGCCTTTAATAAATCCAGATGATTTTCGATATTTTTCTGTTTTTTTTTCCTTATGGCCATCTCTGAATTCCATTTCCGTGGAAACTGACATACAAGTTAATCTCCAGAGACAATCTTATATTTTCATAAATGGACATTGGTAGAAACATCAAATATCAATCTATACTCTTCATAGACATCAAATCAATCAAATCGCAATCCAAATCATTAGACACAATTGCAATTCCTCAGCCAATTAAAGGAAACAATACTGCTAATGGTGTATTATGAGAATAATGTAAATATTATCGAATTGTACAAATATCAATACAGAAATCCTTTTATAAATTCTAAGACTCAAAATTAGGACAACAATTAATATATTATTATTATTGTAATTATGATTGGAATTGAATTCAATCTTTTGTTGCCATATAAACTATAAAAACAAAGCAGTTTGTAACAAATAAACAAATCGAATAATTAAATATTAATAGGTCAGTATTAAAAGTCTAGTTATAATGACTGTTTAAAGAATATACACCTGATATGCTGACTGCTAAAGGTGATTACTAGTATATTTAAACATGCATCAAAGCTGTGTCATCTAAAACAAACTTAAAACAATTATAAAGATAAAAATTATTTGTAAATAACAGTAAAAATATGAATAAAAACTACCGAAACAATGGGATAAAGAATAATGTCCAAAACACCAAAATTCTCATCGTTGGAAACCAACGGTCGGTCGCTCAAGATGAAGGATTATGCTTTGCTACACTTGAGGGAAACCCACGGACGGCCGCGATTACGCTTTGATACGGCCGTTGCAAAATTCTCAAAACAAAGTAAATCAATTTTTTGGTCTCCTTTAACTCCTTTAATTTAGTTTCACCTATATATTTTTGGACCCAACATCGAATACACATATCAAAACATTAGAAAAAATAACAGTTTTTTTTAAGTTTCCCCCCACCTGCTATTCATTTATTTTTGTATTGTATCCTTGTATTGGATGGGCTATTGTCTTAATGTATATCAACCTCACATTCGCCATTCATCATTCAATATAAAGAGGTACTCAACACTTAATAATAAAATAGATTTGGCTCGTTTAATTTTCATAAAATTTTTACGAAATATTTATTTTGACCTGTTGAAAAAAATATAAAAAGTTCAATAAATTTGAATCACGCAATCTACGGGAAATAATTTCATTGGATATAGCAGTTTTAAAAACACTAATGTTGATCATTGAGAAGCTTGATACATGTATCTCTTTACTAATAGTATGTGCTTAAAACGTTCAGCTGATTTTTGAAGAGTTAACTCCCTTAGGTGGTCTGTACCCCCATAAATACATTATATTTCTTGAGTTGGAATAGTCGTTTCAACAAAAGTTCGGTCTGGCATTAATTCTTTTCTATTCAGTGTTGTATCTAAGACGAAGAAAATACAAGCAAGGCAATTTAGTGAAATTTTGTATTCAGACATGTCACTAAAATCTACGAAGTCCATCAAACGAAGCATTTCAAGGTAGACAGGAAAGATTTTTTGCGTGTTTTTTTTTTCTCAATATTGTTTTTATCTTTTATTGCCAGACAGTGTACGTATACTCATATACAGTTTTAGATGATTTGCAGCATTTAGTAGAACAGTTGCAGAAAAGAACTATGTAATATTTTGTAGATTTTTGTTGGCGTATACATTGCCAAAACATTGTGCAACAAGTTTTGCGTCACACAGCTTAGTACCAAAGGCCATGCTTTCCATTGCTTTCTTGTTCCTTCTATTTTCTTAACATCCAATAATTTGAATTCAGGCAATACTGAGGGAGAAAAGTTTCAGACATAAGCATTTAGTGCACAAAAAATCGTTTAGTATCTCTTAATTCTATTTTATTATTATTTTAATAGACAAAAGTACGTCGGCTTTCTTGCCATGCAAAGTACAATTTTATAAAGGTGACTACACATCCTGCATTGAAGCTCTTAAATACAGTACTGGTAATCCAATGTTATTTACGTGCGTCAAGATACAAACGTATTATGACATTATTACAGATAATATCAGCATCTTTTTATGATGTACTCGATTTAAAAGCGAAAGAAAGTACACAACTTAAAATAGGTTTCAAATGTTTTTTCTACTCAAATGATCCAGCTCCCTTTAAAGTTTTCTTGTAATTTTAGTAAATACAAATTACCGTATGCCGTTATTTTCTGTTTATGACAATGCTATTAAAACATCCTAATGTCATTTAGTACAGATTGACCCAAGGATCGCTTTTAGTTTTAACATGCTGTTTTCGAATTACCGTTACGTTCGTGATGGTCTGAGTAGTGTACATGTACCTTTTGAAGTTCATTGCTTCTAGGTTTAGTTGTTTTGGATTTTTTTTGGTAATTGACTGGTTTAATGTTTTTTCTTGATTTGACGAAATATACATAAACGGATGAATTTGTAGCATACAATGTTTTTTGTCCTTGTCTTTGGACCAAAAAGTCAACAACAAAAATTTAAGATATATTGCAGTTTTACATACAAGGCTTCTGCAAAACTGAATATGTTGTTTCTGGTAGTGTACGCTTATGGCGAAAACTTTGAAAAAGAAAGAAAGAAAACGATTCCATTATACTATACTTTTACATTTTTACTACTCTTTTTATCTATGTTAATTAAGCCGGTTGTACATTATATGGACCGCCTCGTTTTGGCGAGGTCGATTAAATTCGATTAAATCCCAGAAAAGTATAATATAACAGATAGTTCATGACACTTCGGGTCAAATATCAGTATATGGACCGGTTCGCTTCGGTCCATATAATTTTTGTAGGGCGACCAACTGGTCCATATAGTGCCATATGACCCTCAGTGTCATGAACTATTTGTTAAATAATCTCTATACACTGTTTGACGAACATTCCGATTCTGTCATTTTTTAATCTTAACCCCTTGCCTCTGACTTTCAGTCCAGTTGGTTTGCAACTTGCTATTACCCTTGTATTCTCCTTTTTTTTTATTATAGTGGTAATGTCAACATGCATAGGTTCCATAATGGCTACGAGTGGCTTATATTTGTACCAAGTCCAGCTGTTTATTTTAACCTTAAAATGTAACTTATAAGGAGACCTTACAAGGTCGTTCTTCATGAAAATCTATTTGATTGTCACCATCCCTGCTGCTAATATTTCGATAGATATGGAAATGATATTAAATCATTAATGTTTTAAATGTTAAACTATTGGAAATTACGGAATGACACTGAAATGTATTCTGTTTATTTTTACCTAAAACAGAACATATTCTGCAACGCATTGTTTGTTATTTCCATTTTAAACAATTAAGGAATGTAAACATTCCTTATAATTTAATTTCCAAACAGAAGTACAATGATTCCTCCATTCAATTATCAATAATGGCATGGCCAGAATTTACAAGTTGTTGGTGACGTCACAAGACCAAACCAGGTTATACAGTATAACCAATGTTGCTCTATGCTGCCAGCCAATTAAAATTCAGTATTCAAATCAAATAAAATTATTATCTGATGGACATTACTGGTTATAATATGACTTCATAGATTTGATTGTAGGAATCGTTGGGTAAATTTTTTTTATTGTAATACGCGATTTCAATAGACAAAACTTTACCAGGAAGCTATTTTCATATAACCTTTTTGGTCGTTTATAGCTGATTATTAAATTTCTGGTAAACTAACGAGTATCTCCCTCGTGCATAGCTTTGTCCTCAGGTGGTTTTGGCATTACCCTTTTGTATGTAGACTACATTTGATTGATTATTGCGATCATGTGATCGACATGAACAAAACTTTATCATATTCCACCTCTTCGGATATCTCGATACTTTTCCAATATTGATATCAGTAAAGGGAATTTTTAAAATCTAATCTTTAACATTAGGTTATTGTTTCTGATATGTACACAAAACATTTCACCAGAAGACCAGTTCAAGTATCTGAAACCGAGCAGAGAAAACAATCAAATATTATACTTTTATTGCATTGTAGTGTGGGAAATATGAAAATTTATTCACACCAGAAATATCATAATACCCGAAGGCATGGCCGAGGCGAATATGATATTGAGATGTGAATAAATCTTCATATTCCTCATACTACCATGCTATAAATGTTTTATTATACCAAATAAAACCAAAATATATTTTGATTTGCAGTGTAAATTAATTGTTTTGTAACCAGTATATTTAAAGGACATTCCCCACTCTTGAACATTTTTTATTATAAAGAATCAAGCACATTGTATCGGAAATACAATGAAGAACATGCTTTTTTCAATCATCCTTGTATTTACTTTATGTTAATTCCCTTTACTGATATCAATACTGGAAAAGTACCGAGATTTCCGAAGGGGTGGAATATGATAAAGATTTGTTCATGTCGATCACATGATCGCAGTAAAAAATCAAATGTAGTCTTACATACAATAATTCATCTGAGGTATAATAATATATATAGATTTTCCTTCAGGTACGAATGAGTTATGGAATTTCTCCACCCAAGATAGTTAAATTTTCGATTTTCAACACGCGAGCTCTTGCGAGCATGTTAAAATCTAAAATTTAACTATTGAGGGTGCAGAAATTCCATAACTCACGAGTAAATTGAAGGAGAATATGTTTCTCCTATGATTTTCGACAAAAACCTCAAGAAAATGTCGTTGCTATGTAGTTTGTTTACATAGACGTCATTTCGGGACTTCTATAGTTTATCGTTTCAATAAATGTAGAAAAAACGGCGGTAATTCCCACGTAGAAATTTAATCACCGGGAAGTGGTTAAAAATATTATGTATTTTTATCCCACCGATTAAACACGTCAAGAATAGGAGAAACAATTGTACATTATTTTACCAAGCTGCAGGAAATTATCCAGCTTATCTCTGAAAATTATGAGCAAACAAAACCATCAAATGAACGAACAATTTGGCGATTAAAAGGTATTTGTTTTTCATTGATTTATCAGTAAACTGGAACATCTTGATATTTGATTCTGTTTGGGAATATACAGCAATCATCAATAAACTGTAAAAGATCACGAAAGCGAAATACGACAATAGGAATTAATGAGTGATAAATAAGTCAATTCCCTAGAGAAAGCTACCAAAGATTCAAACTGTATTAACTGGACTAGCTAAAGGATAATCATGATCATAATCACTTCAATGTTTTTGATCAATTCAGCAATTTACTTCCAATGTTTGCTTGACACATCCAGGCCGTTCATTTTTTTGCACAGAACATGTGGCAGTGAAGTTAATTAAGTGTGTTTATTTGTTGTGCTTGTGGTTGTTCATTTGTCTTCCCGGGTTAGTCTGTCCAATGTATTACGTTTTTTGATTGCTCCTTGGGTACATTTGTCCTTTTTAATTAAGACTACTCAGGACCATTCAATTTCGTATAAGTAAAAATGCATATTATTTTTTTTTCGTCTTTTCATGAAAATTTTTATTAATTTTGTCTGAAATTCCAGTTTGTAAAAATCAAAAACAGATAAGAAGAAACAAGTTAGAAATGTTGGCTTAACTAATTCCTCATAGTAAAAATTGAAAAAACGGAAAGACCGACAAAAAACATATTTGACAATATATGTTTAGAAAATGGTGTTGTAAAAACATAAAAACTTGCTGAAGAAAGTACCCAAGATGCACCTCTTTCAAGCGTTATTATGTCTTTAGGTGGTTTTGTTAACATTTTGTATCCCCATTACAGTAAGTTCTGCTTAAAAATTCCAGATAAGTGTTTCAGGCCCCAATAATATCGATGGACAGACAAAACAAGAAAAAATGTGAGTAGTATATGGGCATAGTTCAGTTATTGTTTGAGGTGGTGCTGAGGAGGTGCCTGATATGACTTCACAGAAAAGTGAAGTCACCGGAGGAAAAAGTCTTCACCGGAAGTGGCAGGATGTGTTTTGCGCGTATGCATCCGGAAGTGATGGATTTTCCCGCCATTCCCATATATTGGTTACGGAGGTGACGTTAGTCACATGCTGGGACCCGGAACTGTGTTGTGCACATGTGTGGTTAGCGCGCATGCGCTACCGGAATTAGTGGGTTTACCACCATTTTCTCACTACTTTTTTACGGAAGTCGGACTTGGAAGCTTGTTCTGCGCAGACGTTACAGGAAGTCGGATTGGATTACCTCCCATTTCCAGACTTTTTCATTCTCGGTTGTCCCCGAGTCCTTCATCAGTCTGGATAGGGTAAGGAGGTCCATTGAGTCCGTAGGGGCTGACACTCTTACCGTCGAAGTCCGAGAGTATACGCAATACAGAGTGACTGTTAGGTTATCTCCTTTTTTTCCGGGCTTTTCATTCCGGATGGTTTCTGTGTTCTCAGTTGGGCCAAGGGAAGTCCAAAGGCAGGAATGGATTATGTCCCCTTACCTCCACTTCAACTGATGCTGTCACCGTTATGCCAATGCATGGGTGTCTTTAGCAACCGTTTTAACAAGGGTGGTCCTTCTGATGCTTTGTGCTGCTCTACACTGTTTATCGCTGCTCAGGACCATATTCTCGTGTTCTTTCGGTTTTTGAGGAAGAGGAGTGAGGAGTAGGGTGAGGAGGAGGAGGGTTCGGGTAAGGGTTATGATTAGGACTTGAATAAGGGTTATGGTTAGGACTGAAATTCGTTCGTTTCCGTCCGAAAAGACTCTAAAATTTTCGTTTCATGAGAGTGTTCAACGAGACCAAGAGTTGATTTATAATAAAACAAAAAGAATGTTACCTCCTCCTCCTCAGCACAGCAGCAACAACAGCAGCAATCCCTCCTCCTCATCAAATACCGAGATGACCACAAGAGCATGGTCCTGTATGAGCTTCTTGTCTTGGTAGTGGTGTTCTTGGTTTGGGTTTTCTTCAGAAAAATTTCTGGATAGTCGAAAATCTTTCCTCGTATCTTTGCGATTTTGATGGTTTTCTTTAAGCTGAAGGCTTCACTCCGCTGCTCATTGCTGCTCTGCACTGTACTTATTTTGCTCTTGCGTCGTGTTGCTCTTCTTTGCTCATCGCTGCTCAGCTTTTTACTCATCACTGCTCCGTGCTACTCTTTACTGCACCTCGCTGCTCAGGACTGTAATCATCATTGCTCTGCACCATGCTCTCGTGCTCATTTCAATTTTTGGGAGGAGGGATAGCTGCTGATGACGATGCTGAGGAGGAGGGATTGATGCAGCAGCCTCCTACTCAGCGGCAGCAATCCCTTCTTTCAAAAAACCGAAATGTGCACGAGATCATGGTGTAGAGCAGTGATGACTTTGCCTCTCACCATTTACTACTAATGTGCATTAAAAAATTCAATGTAATGTACTTCGTATGAATGGACGTCAACAGCTCCATTGCAAGTTTATTGGTACTAGTGAGAAACTGATTTCAAATTGCTGTTCTGAAATGAGTCCTTACATTAAGTAGCATATGCCTCACAGATAGTTCTGTTCTTAGACAGTAAACAAAACTTATAAAAGGAAAGGTCAACAGTGATATATTAACCCATTAACCCTTTAAATCGAGAGAATTTCAGACAAAGAAAAGGAGATAAAGAGCATTTGTAACATAAAAAACTATTCAAAATAAATATATTAAGACTTTCCCTACAAACAAAAGTGGGTATAAATAAGCCTAAAAGTATTACAAAAAATACCCTCTTTCTGTAAAATGAGCAAAATACATTACGCTAAATATTGCATTTCTACTGAGGAATATTGTCGGGAGCAAAATAATGTAAAAATATCACAACTGTATGGCTTCTATAAGAAACAACTGTAAAGTAAAAAAGATTAATCTATTTTTTCATCATCTGCAGTCACTCTTGAAAAATAAAGGTCAATTCTAGATTTTTTGACTGATTTAATTCTTAATTGTAGAAATCCAACAATTAAATGTTACTGAATTACTTTTTTCATAGATTTAATGTGAGGACTTTCAGTTTTTAATGGGTTTCTTCGTATGAGCTACCATGCCCTTGAACTAATACCTTTATATATAACCAGTCATAAGAATGTGGTAAACAAAAACGTAAGAAACTAGTACAAATATAGGTAAAATGTGAGTTATTTAGTTTCTACACTTTTTTGGGATTGCTTCGTGTTAATTAAGACAATTTATCTATGTTTTATCCATTGTTAATCATTAAATAATGATGGAGTTATTATTCGAGGATGTATAATAGTAATTGATAATTGTATATAAACGTAGGATGTATTTCCTTATAATATGAAGTATATGATAATATATTTGTTAGATTCACTAATTCTACCACTCATGTGGCCCTAATTGGACAATCCCTACACATGAGAAAAGGTAACACACTCAGACTGTCAGAAATGGTTTGCAATTAGTTGTGTGATTTTCTTATTTTTTTTTTATGATAATGGAGATAATTAATTTCGGTTAGATAACGAAAGAGTCAATAAGTAAAATTTGAATATTTCGTCCAATAACAACTGTTCGGTTAACGTCGTGCTCTATGCCGAAAGTGTACGAAAGATTCAAATGCAAAAATTACCCAAAGCTATAATGCCAAAAACCATGTACTCAGATAAACAAATTCATTGCCTACCATGCGAATTTATGAAGTAATATTAATCAGGTACGCCCCGTGACCAAAACTTTGTAAAGCTTAAACTTTAAAACCAAAACATTGTGAGTGATACAATCTAACGGGCCTAAAGAATTTAGCCAAAATCCAGGTAATATCAACTTTACCTGAGAGGCCTGAAACCTTACTATTAACAGAATTTGTGTGCAGGAAATATCTTGTTTGTCAGCGTCTCTGTTTTTTATGTTCATATCAACGGAGCTGCAAGGTACATTTATCATGTAGTAAAAGAAAGCCCTTTTATATCATCTTTAATGACAGCCTCACAAACACGTAAGATTTAAAAAAAAAATGCAATAAGCTTAATTCCTTTTATTTATTCCAAAGTATCAGCACGCAATGAAAGAGGTCGAATAATATACTTATATATCCATTAAGGAAGGAACATTAAACGTATTATTATATTTGGCACCTTTAGATTTATATGGAAACAGTGTGTTTCAAACTAGTCCATATTTTGTGATATTGCACAGTAAAAGTTATATTGCCCGGGGAACTATTTTTAGAAACATGTGATTTCCAATTCATGCTATTTAAAGTGAAACATAATAAAACAATAATAGCGTGCCATATCATGTTTTATGGATCACTTAAAGCAATATTGTCCGTGGTCGTTGATTTTGGACAAAATTGCTGTTAAATGGTCCATAAAATATGATATTGCCCTCATTGTATATAACATACATAAAATCACTTTCAACGAGATTGAGGGGTCATTTTATTTTATTATTGTGCAATCTGAAGTTTGAGCGACATAGAAATATGCAAAAATCATAGCCAAAAATTCAACGATAAAAACTGTGAAACATTTTTCAAACCTGTCTTCCATTTATAAAAGGGAAGAGAGGAAAATTGTTCTGATAATAGATATGCGTTGATCGGAGCGCTTTTGATACAAATTTTAAAGCCTTATGGAAATACGATAAAACAGCAAATGAACTCTAACATTACAGGTTGTTATTTATGGTACAAATATCAGTGTTCAAACTTCAGATTAAAGTAATTATATTGGATTACTGTGCAATATGAAGTTTGAGCGCCATGGGAATATGCAAAATCATATTTGACGTTCAAGTATTTATATCAATCTGATTATACATTCTCTTTACAGTTGTAATGTACTTGATACATGTACACATTTCCCTTGACAAATAAAGCTAAATGGAGGCAGTAGGAAAAGATACCCATCCCTATTGTATCCATGTGCACCACTTTTTTCACAATCATATGTTTCAATATGAGCCTCAATTTTTGAAAATTAAAATTCTAAAACATTACTGCACATATGCATACAGTGTATCAAAACGGTATGGAAATGAAATGCGTAACATGAAAAATGAAGAGGAGTTAAGGTCACAAACTTAAATCCACAAATTTCAAAATTTTATCCCTGTGGGCCTCATATTTTGAAAATCAAAATTCTAAAATCTTATTGCACATTCAAAAAGAGTGTATGACCATAATATCAAAAATGATACAGGAATTTAGATCAAAAGCTTAAATTCACAATTTTCGAAATTCGAACCCTTTGGGTCCCCAAGCTTTAAAAATCAAAATTCTTAACCTTATTTGCACATCTACATATAGTGTACAGAAATAAAATGCAAAACATTGAAAATGAAAGAAGGGTTTCGGAAACAAGAAAATTGTGACGGACAGACGGAGAGATAGACAGGGAAGGTAACAATATCCCCGAACTTACTTCGGAAATACGATGATAAGGATAATCCAAAATCTAGAGCAGAATTGATTCAAAATGATAAAAAGTAAACTTTAAGAAACCCCACATGAACTGGTGATAATTCCAGGAATACCAGTAGTAGCTATAGCTCCAGATTCATCTGACGTTTAACAACCTTTTTGAAAATTGTTTGGGCTTTGGGACATTAGAGCACAATTCTTTTACAAAGTCATTTGTAAAGGTTTTGGAGTTTCAAATTCATTTTCTTTTGAGAAAACCATACATTTTTCGATTTTGTAACTGTTTAAATATGTATATCCGTTCAGTTAATCGTTAGCCGGAAAACACTGGTATGTGCAGATTCTGGGCAAAGTTGTGCTAAATATCGGCCAAAGAATACCGAACCGACAAAACAGTGGGAAAAGTCCACAAATTCGAAGTCCAAGGAAAAGACAGGAGAAAGGAGCACAACAAACAAAAAAGGATACATATATAACTAAAAGAATAAAAACCGTATAATAAAGACAGCACAGAAACTAAGGCAATCTGAACTCCCATTAAAAACCGGGAGTGACATCAGGTGATCCGAAAGGGTAAGCACGTCCTGCTCTGATGTCCCACAACACAACCTTACATATCAAAAGGCCGTTTGACGTCAGAAGAATCTCTGATAATTGTCTGCCAGACCTGTTTGTCTTAATGTAATGGAAATTCAAATTATGTACTTTTCACCCTTTCTGTGTCAAATGTCCAGATATAAATGGCATTAAATGGTAATAACAATCGAGATGAATAGTAAATCATATAAACTGTCTATAAATGAATCTTTATGTGTAGTTATTCCGAACATCTTGGACGTCATCACTAATATAGTTAAGTCATATCAATTCATAATTAAGTTCTACGGGAGCACGTCATTTTTACTGCATATGGAGTGGCAATGGATTAAAACAAATAAATACTAATGATACATGGAGAATTCATTGTATGACAAGGTCTCACTAACACCCAATCGTTCAAATTATCCGTTGTAGTTTATTTTGGACATTGGTGTTCATGGTGTTTTTTAATGGTCAAAACATGTCCAAAGTTTTGATTAAACGTTTATCTGATAGATTTAGTGAAAAAAGCGTTTCGTAGACTACTGTTGAACAATTAATTATTATTCGTGGCACACCAATGTTCGTGGATTTCGTAGATAACTCAATCAACGAATTTAAAAACCCCGCGAAGTATATATTTTCAATGATTTTCATTAAAAGAAAAAATCGGTAAGTTCGGGTTGTTTTCAAGAATTCAAGCTGCTCGTTTCACCTTTAGTGAATATGTACATTCAAATGAATGAGAGGGTGCGAATAACCGTGTGGACAGGGAAGACTGATGTTAGGATGAAATACTACTATTGTCTTTTATGAATTATTGAAAATAAAGAAATACATGTATATCATATAGATAAATATATTTATTTCGATTTAATATCAAGATATACAAGTGTACAGAAAATGTTCACACAATAAAAATACATTGATACATTTTACAAATCACAAGATATCACAGTGAAAAAAAATTAAGCAAAAAATAAATTCACCTCAAAGGTCATGTTAAACTTCAAAATTTAGACATTAAAATTAAAAAGTTGATATTTAACCTCAGATAGCTCATGAAAGCATAAAACTTATTTCCAATTGTGTCCTTGGAAGTGTCTGTTCTAAAGGCTAAAAGTTAAAAAATAAACATTAATAAACCGGTGATAAAACTTGATCAGGCTTCAATTAATATGCGAGGGAGGCTCGCTCTATAGTTTATACGATTTCAGATTTGGATATCGTTGTTCTAGTTTCATCCTTCTATTTTTTTTTTCTACAAGATGGCGGCTTTCAAAATCGAAATACTTCCTGTGAGAAAACGTGATTTCGAACATTCTTTATTTTTTTTTAAAGTTTTTAAAGTTTTAAGTCAATAAAATATTTAGAAATAAACATTAAGTGTCATGAAATTAAAAAAAAAATACGAAAGAATCCACTTGAAATCAAATTTGATATATCCAAAATTTGACAAGAAAAACAGATGCAGACGCAAATGTCACATTTTCCCGCCATTACGAAAGTCTCATTAAACACCGACAAAGCAAACGTCAAAACTTACGCTTCGCTCGCTTTCCAGGCCACACTTGTTTCATATTACACTAAAACAATGCTAAATTTATGCAGTAAAATCACTGAAAAAATAAATTTTCATTTGATCAAAAAGTAAATTCTTAACTCCTTTCTTATATGAATTATCACTTTTCACTCTTTTTAACCCGAGAGGTAAGTTGTTCTAATCTTTGATGGCATTATAATAAAATGTATTTGTGGAATGACAATTAACAGATGGTACATAGAAGTTGAATGCACTATTTATTGTAAAATGTGAATGAGTGTCAGACATTTTTACAAAATGATTTTGCATATAACTATGCACTTATTGTAGACAATTTTATGTGCATGGTCCAGGAGCATTTGTTTCACTCTGAGCTCAACATTTAAAAAACCTGTGTCTTGAAATATAGGAAAATCTGCCCTATGAAACCCTTTGATAAATCTTATTATTTTATTTTGTGCCACTTGCAGCTCTTTCTTTAATGTTTTATTAACTCCACATTACCAAGATGAGCATGCATAGTCAAAATGACACTGAATTAGTGCTGTACAAAGTGTTTTTCTTGCGTATTCTGAAAAACATTTTGCATTCCTGTATAAACACTCCAGTCTGGCATTAGCCTTTTGTATTACATGTATTTTTTTTTTACTTTAATGTGACCAGACAAAAATTTGTCAATTGAGTCCCAGATACTTTTGGTTTTCACTGTTTTTTTCTGTTGTCCTTTGTACATTTGTACATTTGTTTTTATTTATCAGTATTATAGAGTATTATAGAGTTTTTTGTCCTCGAAGTCTTTAAAATTGTTCCATTTATTTCAACCAAAATACATATATCACGTTTAATCAAAACTTTGGACTGAATGTTCAAAACAAAATTCAGTGACTTAATTTTAAATTAAATTATGACAATCTTCGCTGATAGTGTATAGTATCCTTTATCTTAAGGTACATATAGGCCAGGTGGATCAACATGATCAAAGAGATAAAAAAATAAACTGCAAATCAATCCCAAATTTTCTAAAGGACAATATATACAAAAAGTGCTTATTTTGATTCTACTTAAATAAACTATAAATCAGCATAAAACATCATGACATGAAACAAGAGAAGTAATAGTTTATTAAAAATGTAAACCTTTAGCAGTCGATCTAAGCCGCATTAACAGATATAAAATTATATTTCCAAGCTATAAATTCATTAGTTTTTATTACATGAAGTAGGGTATCATCTGGTTTGAAGATCCCGTTAATGTATTTCATTAGTTCGATATAGCCCACAGTATATATATAAATAAACGTAGAAATGTTTGATTCAAGCATGAAACAGACCCCAATAAAATTGATTAAATTAAGTCTCTGCAGCAGTAAGTCAAAACTTATGCTATTTGGGGACAAATATCTCCATATTTTAGACCTAACCGATAAATATATATATTCTGATGTAATTGTACCAATGACAGCTTTCTATTTTTGTAGTCTCTAATCTAGTTCCGGTTTTAGTATCTTAATCGCGCTTGAATAAGATAAGAATAAGACAAACTAGTTCATATACATACAGAATTGTACTTGATGGTTTTCTAGACCTTTTGAGTTATTTTGGTTACATTAAACTATCTGTATAATATCCGTAAAAGTGGCTGTGGCGGAAATTCAAAGCGATAGCCAAGGAAATGAAAGGCATCACAATATTGTTAAATACAAGACAATATTATTAAAAATAAGTTTATTAGAACATTTTTAGGACAATATAGGACAACTCTTAAGTACAAGACTGTTAAAAGTCTATTATAATTACTCTTAAGTTATCGCATAAAACTTTTTCTTTTTACACAGTCACGATAGTTCTATAACAATATAAAATGAAATATGACAATTTATCTAAGCGGTATCACTAATGGTGTGATGAAATTATTCAAATACTATTTTGGTACGTTTATTTTGGTTTGAATACCTCTATTGCCTCGTTAAGAAAATAATACTGATGATTTTAAAACAAAGAGTATCTTTGTTTTAAGGATGCTGGCTTGTCATGTTTTGGTATTTTTGTCAGATTTTCGAAATCCTCGGATTTTATCCAAGTCTTAAACATGATTTTTTTTTGCCCATGAACCCCTAATTTTTCTTTTATAATTCAACCATATATTCCGTAAAAATGGTAATTGACAAAATCTTATGGAATCCTTTTTATTTTTTCATACATTTTTGAAACACTGAAGTTGCCAATGCAAAGACGAGGAAAAATCCAGCGAAAACCCATTTCCTGCAATTTTTCAAGGCCTTATAGCTCTAAAATGAGCACATGAACCTATATTTTTTTCTTGCTTATTTGTTTACTATTCATATGTTTTCTCAAACTAAAATACATATTTCAAATCATATTTGTTTCCTATTAGACCAGCGATCATCCTTAAAAAAAAAAAACGTCAAATGACACAGTCATGGTATAGAAGGCTTGGTAGCAAGATGTTCCTTGTTTTGTAATTGTTATATTCCCCATTTTGTAAATTATGGGAAATATAACATAATGGTATTAGTTCAATATTTCCAATAATAATAAAAACAACAATAAATCAGTTTCTGCATTTCTACATTGTATTTGTGCAAAAAGTGATTGATTTAAATAGGCAAATTCGAGGGAAATGGTTTTTCATAATATAATTATCAGAAAAAGAATATCGTAGAACTATGGAAATATCCCTTTCATGTAGGTTTTGTGAAAAATGCGTGAATTTTGATATTGCAACAAAAATGTCACTTTCAGAAGAAACAACGTAAAAATATTTGCCAATGGCTGTACTGTAAATGACAAGTAATTCAAACATAATCAAAAGATAATGACTTTTATGAAAGCCGTAGGAATATTTTACAACATTACATATGGAAATATTTTACCGGATGCCAAAAGAAGAAATGTTTCTATTCTTACTAATTGTTGTCATCTGTCGATTTTGTTCAAACAGCCATTCGATAAAGAAAAATGATAAATCACAAACTACAGCTTACTTTCTTTCCGATTTAAATTTTATTATAATTGAATGAACCCGAATGTAAGTATTTTTTGACAATTAATGTAGGTCAAGGTGACTCTATTTATAAATGGAACATCGTTTCAAACTAAGATATTTGAAGTGTCAATTTTTTTTTAACCTTTCTCTTGTAGTTTCTTAGCTCTTTACTGTAACAATAGTTAACAAAATAATTCAAGCGTAAAATTAAGGATAAGGAAACAATTTACACAAGAACCTTAATTATTCCCGGACATGAATACAAAGTTAACATAAGTCATCCATTTGTAAAATTTAGGCAATGCGACTGACTTTATCCATATACCTTCGTAAATATCAAAATGTTTTCTATCCAAAAATACTTCGGTAGCTGCTTAGACCTGGGCTTTAAGATAAAATTAATCCAAACTCATTCATGCGAAACATGCATGTCAAGGCGCCCTAAATTATGCATGAAACTTCAGCCAACTTGTTCATAATGACAAAATATTACATTTTTGTAAATCCCTTCGTTGATGGACGAATAAGCAAACTATCTAGTAATAAAATAAAGATAATAGAAACAGTCAGCGATATGACATAAATAAGAAAAACACTAATGTGCACCCTCTCAAAAAAGTCAGAACGGACATAGTGGCATATTTGTATCTAATAACAAACAGGATTTTCACTGCAGACAGTCAATATATTTTTTTCTTGTTTTTGGACGAGTGTACCTCTGAAACAACAATATCGCACATTTCATAGCAGATAGTGACTGAGTGAGGACTGGTTAAAAAGTTTGCTACTGTTTCCGTTTTCCAAGCGACGACGAAAACCCCAATTAATCCAGGACAGTCTGCTAAGAGTTTTGCAAATCCTTCTTTCCGATATGTCAATTTCTAAGAAATCCATTAAATATAACTGCTATAAGGAAAGGGGGGGGGATAATTAGCAATGCAAATGTTTCAGCATTATTACAATAGTCAAATAATTGTAAATAACATATAATTGTTTTAAATATAATTCATTTTAGCAAATATTAATTTTTAATGAGAGAAAACTTTAAAATTGTATATATGTAGTGTTTCTGAGTAATTAAAAGAAATGGAATGTTACTGTAATTTAAATAAACAAACAAGCAAGTTCAAAGATGTCGTCTACTGGTTGTTTTACGTGCTAACCAGAACGGTGGTTAACCAAACTATGTCTAGACACCTTTTCACTTCTAAACGACAAGTCATTTCTTTCACAGCAGGGGTAGAGTTCCAAGTCTTAATTGAAAGCAAACGCATTATTACATTTTGAGAACTCGGACTAATTTTTCAGCATGACATTGTATTTCCATTGTCCGCAGGAAAATCTCGCACAGTGATATGTCGTTAACTCCATAAGCATTTCAAAGAAACTAACATCTTCGTCGTAAAGCTTATGTTGTTTCTAACATTATCAGAATATGATATATACAGATGAAGGTCAATGGGGCTAATTGCGTCGTCTCAGTTTCTTGAGGTCAAGTGTCTATTCAGGAAAAAGAAAACTGTATGGTATTAATGGGATCAAATTTGAAATAAAAAGGCAGGACCAGAATTTTGGCAAAATTTAAAGACAGGATCACTTTAGCTGTGAAAAAAAATGCAGACCCTGTCAATCGGGATTTTTTTTGGTATAAATGAAAGTAAAAATTTAGGCTGAAATATCGGCCGAAAAAGAATCCAGGACCAAAATTTCAACGAAGAAATAGGCAGGATCAAACATTTGATCCTAGCACCCACCCCCCCCCCCCCCCCCCCCCTCCTATAAAAATCAAATGGTTGCTCCCTAAGATCGAGTTTTTTTTAAAACGGTCTGAACAATTCTCTGATCGCGTTTTGATGGAAAAATATAAAGAATATTTTGTTATCATCTGAAATACATAAATATCTAATAGTTTTGTTAGGAGATTATCACCATAATAACATGTACAAACAGATGTTAATATTTCTGTAAAAATGTTCTTTGGAAAAATTGCATGAAACAACATTAGCTGCAGAAGGTTCGCAGTATTCTTAAGTTATGACAATTATGACAAATACAAAAACTAGTCGTATTTTTGGATATAATGAATGCAGTGATTTTTCTATCTGACGATATTTATATATGTTTTACCTTTTGATTTTTTCCCTAAATAAAAATGATAGAGATTATAATCAACATTTGGGCTTTTTTTAAAGCAATGCTCAAACTCTTCAAATTCCTGAACTGTTTCGAACAGTTGGACCAGGTCTGAACTGTTGACAGCTTGCCTTAGTTTGATAGGTTACTATAAATAGCAGCTTCACGTGCAGATCACTATCGTATAACAAAACAGTTACTGACCGGTCCATCGGACAACAGCTGTTTTGTTTGAGTGCCAGGGCCAATTATGCACTCTGACTGGTTGAAATTTAAAAAAATCTTCTTCTTTGAAACTACAAAAGCAATTGAATTGTTATATTGCACGAGTCCTATACAAAGTTTATATTTTTTGTGCCGATCAGATATCCAAGATGGCCGCCGCCACGGGACACATTTAACATAGGATCCTATGGGAAATACATACAAACAGCTTCTTGTCAGAAACCGTTTGACAGATGGAAGTAATATTATGCCTGAATGATCAGATAATGGTCCTTAACAAAATGGATGTTTTTGGTGCCGATCCGAAATTCAAAAACATGGCTGCCAGCTATGCACTTTGATTGGCTGAAATTAAAAAATCCACATCTATGAAACTACAAATGCAATTGAATTGTTATATTGCAGGAATGATTCTTGCATGGTCCTCTACAAAGTGTATGTTTTTTATGCCGATCAGAATCCAAGATGGCCGCCAACACGAGACACATTTAACATAGGATCCTATGGGAAATACATACAAACATCTTCTTGTCGGAAACCGTTTGACAGATGAAAGTAATATGCCTGAATGATCAGATAATGGTCATTAACAAAACTGATGTTTTGGTGCCGATCCGAAACTCAAAAACATGGCTACCAGGGCCAATTATGCTCTATGATTGGCTGAAATTTTAAAAATCTTCTTCACTGAAACTACAAAAGCAATTGGATCTTTACATTTCAGGAATGATCCTAACCTGGTCCTCTACCAACTTTATATTTTTCATGCCAATATGAAATCCAAGATATCTGAAACTACAAAGCCAGTTGGAACCAACGTTGGCAGAAATTGTCCGTTAATGGTCCTCTATCAGAATTGTGTCTGATTATCCAGATGGGAAAATTCATTAAAAATCTTCTTGTCTGAAACCACTAAGCCAATTGGAACCAAACGTGGCAGAAATGGTACTTAGGTGTTCCTCTTTCAGAATTATGTCAGATGACCTAGAATGTCAACAAAGATGGTCTTCACAGCTGAACTTAGTTTAACATAGGACACTAGGGGAAAATTCATTAAATAATCTTCTTGTCTTAAACCACTAAGCTAATTGGAACCAGACTCGGCACCAATAGATGGTCCACTTTCAGAATTGTGTCCGATGACCTGGACTGTCAACCAAGATGGCTGGCACTGCTGAACTTAGTTTAACTTAGGAACCTTTGGGAAAATTCATTTAAATATCTTCTTGTATGAGACCAGTTGGCCAATGGTCATTACATGGTCACCTTTCAAAATTATGTCTTCTGACCTAGCCTGTCAATCAAGATGGCCATCAAAGCTGAACTTAGTTCAACATAGGACTCTATGGGAAAATTTAATGTGCAGATCATCATACAATGTATCTGACACTTGGCCATTTGGAACCAAACTTATGCCAGCAATGGTCCTCTTTCAGAATTGTGTTTGATAACCTTGAATGTCAACTAAAATGGCTACCACACCTTAACTTTGTTTAACATTTTACCTATGGAAAAACCAGCCAAGATAACTTTTCAATCCTGCTGAAGATGGACAAGTTAAATCCATGTGAGCGATACAGGCTCTTGAGAGCCTCTAGTTTTACAATGTCAACAAGAATTTAAATAGCGTATTTGATATGAAAGAAAGACGGAAATTGACCATTATGTCTGATCACGGACTCTCGTTTTTGACAAAACTATTGACTTTTAGATCCTTACATAATAAATAATTATAAGTTATTCAATTTTTATTGTGATTATCATAGCATCATACTTGACCTGAAATTAATTAGTAATTATTGCGACTGGTGCAATTATTGTGTTGGACATCTTTAGTTGTCCTGAGCTCGCGTGAGCATTCATTGGTTGTTTGTAATTTAGTTTAAATTAATATTGAAGAATTTTTCTAATTGCTTGGATACACTTTCGGTTTATGTTTAGTATTTGGAAATTTGCGTTTTACGTTTTGCTTATGGGGTATTTTTTTTTCAACAAAACTAGTCTAACGTATTTGTGCCTGTCAGGGTTATTTTGTTCATTGACATGCGATTGTTTCTTTGAATTGTGCACTTTCTCAAGTATATATGATGATTGGGTAATATAGTGTTGTGTCTGCTGATTTATACACTTTGGTTGTTTTATTATTTTGTCTGGACCATTTAGGACTCGATGCATGTGTATATTACACTTCATTGAAGATCTTGTGGTAATGAGATTTTTGTCACCTCACTGAAGATATAGAATGTTATCTCCTTGAAAGTTATACAGTATCCGTTTTCTGACATATGTAACTGCATACCACATTGTAAAGCTATTTCGTCCGGTTATCATGATTATTGTAATCATTATTTCGAATTTATAGCTTAATTCTGAATACACATTTAAATGGTCTTGGATAATTGCAATTTAACAAAGAGGATTACTAATATAAAAGTTATCAGTTTCACGGTTTCAGGAAATTGCCTTAGTCTCCAGATGAAATCTGATTTATAATGAAAGATTCTATTTATGCGCTAATGGGTGAAATTAATCGAGTACAATTAATTCTTCCTCAATTAACATCATGATGTACTGTCATCGGAGATACGTTACTAGAGAAGGTGGCCTATGGACTTAGATTTTGCAACATGTATAAACTGTGAAGCTTTTGGTTCGTTGTTGAGGACTTTCAAGATGTAGAATAGCAACAAAATCACTGATCGCTTGCTTTTTGTATCACGTTCGAATATTAAATTAGTAAGCTTCTCGGGCACATAAACCCCACATCCATTTTTCACCTTATTACATGTATGAAGATAAAAGTTTCTCACATTTGAGACCGTGAAGTCCCACCGTTTCTCAGCAGTGTCTCAACATCTGCCAATACAATGTATCAAAAGTTAAAAAGTATTTCTAAATGTGAGAAAAGGTATCAATCACCTCTATTTTGGGGGGAATTCGCTATTTCACACCCTTGTAATCAAATATTTCTATTTATTAAACTTGGCAGATCCTAGGCTGTGGCAAGAATACTTGAACCCACGGGTGTGAGATAACCCTTTCTCATATCCTTGACGTGTTTAATCGGTGGGATAAAAATACATAATATTTTTAACCACTTTCCGGTAATTAAATTCTGCATGGGAACTCCCGCCGTTTTTTTTAGAGTTTATTGGGAGATAAACTAGAGAAGTTCCTAAATCGCGTTCATGTAAACAAAATGCATATCAACGGCATTTTATTGAGGCTTTTGTTGAAAATCATAGGAGGAACAGATTCTCCTTCAATTTACTTCAATTTCGTCACCCTCGATAGTTAAATTTTAGATTTTAAGGTGACAGGTACGTAAATGGATAATCCCACGGAATTTTATGAAATTTTGCATACAACTAGAGCACGAGGAACTGCACCAGAACATCGAAAAAATGATATATATATAACTTTTACACTTTCTGAGATATAGCAAATTAAATATCCGGAAAATAGTAGTACAAATGTATAGAATACACGTAAATATCGTAAAAAAAGTTCAGCAATTTTGACTACAAATTTACATTTCTCGAAATCCTGTCCTACGATTTTTCTTTAAAAATGATATGTTTCTGCTACGGGAATTTCCGTTTTATTGATATAAAATTTATAGGGGGTCACCGAATTCGTTTTTTGAGTATGGATATTTGAATCTGCTGTACAGCCTGGAAAAAAAGCGCCGAAAAAGCAAAAATAATCGCGACGTCGTGGCTCTAAATCTTATTTTTCGACGTTTTTAGGTATTGCAGAGACACTTGGATGATATATACTGCAAAAACGAATTTGGTGACCTCCTATAGCTTTCATATCAATAAAACGGAAATTTTAGTGGCAATAACATATCAATTTTAAAGAAAATTCGTAGGACACGTTTTTGAGAAAAGGCAATTTAAAGTAAAATTTTTCAATATTTTTTGCGATATTTACGTACATCCTATACATCTGTACTTCTTTCTACAGAATATTCAATTTGCTATATATCCGAAAGTATAAAAGTTACTTATATATTTTTTCGATATTCATATGCAGTTCCACATGCTCCAATTGCTTGCAAAATTTCATACAAATCCGTGAGATAGCCCATTTACGTACCTGTTACCTTAACACGGTCGCTAACGCTCGCGTGTTGAAAATTTAAAATTTAACTATCTCGGATGGAGAAATTCCATGACTCACTCGTTCCTGAATTTATATGTCTCACACTCGTAGGGGTTAAAGATACTATTTGTCTTTCTATGAAGCTTGCAATAATAAGGGAACATTGTATGAAACTCCAAAACAAACGGCATCTTGAATAAGTTAATTCCAGGAATGTTATATGCGAGTGAGGTTTCTTATCGACTACATGCGTATATTATAATCACAGAATATTTCTTATACTTTAAAAAGAAAAGGAATACAAGATTTTATGTAGTAATTGCAGTTCTTTAGAAAATGGTTAGAATGACAATGAATTATTTTGATTTTGTTTTCAGCAAGTTCCAACACCAATTTGGTTATTGGGTGGTCAGTTTCCAAATAACAAAAGCTTCAAGCATTAATCTTATTTTGACGTAAAAAAAACTTACACTAACGATAATACGCTACAGTTACTGACTTTTAGATAGGTTGCTATCAGGATTTATCATCCTGAAATAATGTAATATTCTCCGAGCAAAATTGAATATTACTTGAACAGACTCCATATCGCTAGTATGTGAACAGATCGTGGGAGGTGGAGTAATATTCTGTATCAAGAAATGTTTTATTATTATTATTATTATTATTATTATTATTATTATAGAAAAAGATGCCAATAACCTTTAAAATTGGTTAAAAGTTACTTTCAATTGTAGATTTGTAAAAGAAAAATATATATTTTCTGCATTGCGTCAGGTTCTGCATCTAAATTTTTTGCCACTATGCAGTTACAAAACAAAGTTCGATGCTGAAGTAACTGAACATGTAGGGCTTTTGGTGAATTCTCTTTCATCTACTTAATGGAATCTTGCTGCAATTAATGAATTCGACATTTATTTTGGTTTAAATTTCTTTGTAACGAATCAAGCGATTTCATGGGTAAGAAAATGCAACTAAGAAAAGAAAAACAATATTTATTGACACTACAATACCTTCTCTAGTCTAGTCTAGGCTGTGTGCTCTTAATATTTAATTCTAGTTATTTATAGGCCACTAGAATGAACTCGAAATTACATAAACAACAAAATGCATAACATTTGATGGATGGATGGATGAATTATTGTTTAACGTCCAGTGGCAACCAGGTGCATATCAGGACGAGAACATGTTGATATGATAATGAATATGATTCCTGCTTTGTACTAGACCGACACGCCAAGTCGGATTTTTAATGTGCTAGCTCACGAGGTAACTGTCCGCAGGAAGACATATCACCTCACTCGGACACATTATACTGACTTAACTTATCCAGTCTTGATTGAATAAACAACAAAACGGAAAAAAAGTGAAAGGTCAATAATGACACACCAGTCAATAAAACGCCATCCTATCGACAGCCCCTCAGCACAAAACACAAACATAGAAACAACAGAGTTCGTTTTAACTGTAAAACAAGCTAGGGCTCTCATAGCTACTATCTTCATTAAGGGAATTTCGTCATGGAGTTCAATTGAAATCGGCAGTATCCATGAGGGACCAATAAAATTTTAAAATCTGAAGGACAATGGGAGAAAAAGCAATTTTTACAGAATTACATAAACTTCCATATTGTACATTTAGATTTACTTAAATAAGTCTCGATGTATAGGCAAGAAGTGTACATTTATTCACGATATTACGATAGAATCTAATAATACTTTTCTTAAATCAGGGTATTTAGGTAAACGATGTTGATAGCTATTATGAAAGGGTTTGAAAGCCTTAAGCAGCTTGTAGAATCTAGAACCTTGTAACAGGGGTTTTGAGTAATCGTATGGTTTCGCTCCAGAAAACATTATACATGTACATGTAACCTGTTGCAAATGCAAAACAATATATCTTGCTTATTGCCTTGATCTTATCTGAAATTTCAGAAATCGTTAAAATATAGACACTTATAATTTTAAACAACACAACAATTGCGGTTTAAAATGAAAAATATGTAAGTAATGTATTGTTTAAATTTCTTTTGATCTCAATGACTTTTCCTCTTTATCTTACATGTAATGCTTCGAAATGCTTTCGTCGATATTCAACCAAAGTGTTCTCGTCGATTGTCATGGTTGCAACGAAATACATATATCGTGGTACTTTCGAAATGCGTTTTCTGCAATATCCAGGAATAGGTAATAGAACATACAAAATAGAAAAATCAAGTTGATCAGAGAACATGACAAAATAGAGAAAACCGATAACTTTTTTAATAGCATACGATTTGATATTAAAGTTTGTCCTTTCTGTTATAATTACAAAGTACAAATTTATATCCAATCTGGCTAGCATGTAGTTATACTGCTATTACAAACTAAAGTAAATTTCTATTACATATATATATAAATAAAATTACACTTTTTCAAGACTTCAAAATAAATCAATATGGCTCAAAGTACTAAATAAAGTTTCATAACAAACTTGGAACTCAAAGGGAATATTCATAGTCAAAATCAGACAAACTGGAAAAGAAGGGAGATACCCAAATACCCAGAACAACTGGAGGCAACAGTCATATTGACTTGGTACATCCATTTTCAAATGAAAATGGTGGGTTAAACCCGGTTTTATGGCATGCCAAACCTCCCACTTATATGACAGTTGCTATAATTATGAGTTATTTACGGAAATGAGTAGCTGCCAAAACAACCGACTCATAAGTGACATCAGTAAACAGTGTTCAACATATCTCAAGGAATTTCATCAAGAATATCCTTTATAAATTGTGAAATAGAAACTGAATATTTTCCTATTTAAATTATGAACTATGCAATTCAAGTACAATTCCATAACGGCTGATCATAAAAAGCATGCGGCGAAGCTATCATTGTGATTTATAGTATAACAAATTATTTCATTGGAAAAATCGATATCAGATTTCGGTGATGTGAAATGGCTGTCAATTTTTTATACCTCAAAAGTATCCATGGAATGAATATTGTCCCAGTTGTCTTGTGACAAACTGTGTTTAATAGTCATTTATGCCATTAGTCGAGAAAGTAATGATCACTATAGATAATATCGGATTAATATTGCAGATCCGGATGGCCCTCCGGGAATTTGCAGTTAGCACAAGATCCCAAGTCAGTTTGTTCTGAATTGTTTATCATTTATTCTGACAATCTTATAATTATAGTATATATTATTAATAGAATAAATATTCTAACGGGAATATGCACCAAACTATCATTCATGGATTTAAGATTTAAAACAAGATATTGAATAGAATACAAAACAAATCTGATTTAATATGAATATAATAGATTCTTACATACGACTGGAAAATGTTCAACGAGTTTTTCCAAATTCACGTCTTTCCCAAGTGAAGCGCGCCGGAAGTAGGGGAAACGGACGCTGAATTCTACAAACGAGTTAAAGATTTTCCAGTCTCGTATAAGAGCCTATTAATATTTAAGTTAAATCGGATTTGTTTGGTATTCTATTTATTATTTTGTTTATTTTGTTTTAAATCTTAAATCCCTGAAGATTTCCCAGTTCTTCACTTTTGAACGAGTATACGTACAAAAAATGTACCGATTTTAGGATTCCTGTACCTTGGTAAATTCATTTACAGTCTACGAAGTTAAATACGTCTGATTGGTCAACAGGAACGTCGTGACAATCAAATCGTTCACTCAGGAGAAAGGGTGTTTGAGTTCTAATGCAACTGTGTTTGTAATGGTGGCGTTAAAAAATTTCAAACCATCCATTATGAAAATTTATGCCCTCTGAGGCGACGCCATATGCAAAGCATCACTTCAGATTTCAAAAATCCTTTTCTTAAAAATCTTAACACATGCATTAGAATGGAAATAACTGTATTGTTTTTTTAATATTTCCCTGTATCATTTTGGATTTGGTGGTTGCAAATGTCCGTTTACGGGATCGACCAACGCGTCGCAAGGAAGCTCTATTTGCAACCATCAAATCCACAATTTATGATTAGTTTGATGTCACAACCTTGCTACCACCTTATATGAAGTTCAAAAGTTTGAACTAAATTTTAACCTAAAATTTAACAATTAACAGTAAAAAAAGGATGTAATATTTGATCCAGGAAATCTGTTTGTTCAACTGAAAAAAAAATTTTTTAACGATCACAATGGTGGAAAATTATAAATTTCATGCGACAAGTTTCTCGTTTTAAAGATCCCAAAGACGTTAGAGGTTAGAGGAATCCTGAACGAACCACCCTTGAATTATCTGTCAGTTGATGTCAGAGGTTCGTTAAAATCTGTACGTCGCGGATGTCATGAAAACGATATTCCAAGGAAATCATAATTTCTCAGTTTTTGGAAAATAAATACAGCTCTTGTTATTTCACTTTAATATAATAACAAACTCGCTTTTTGAAATTTAATATATTGATATTATATTTTGTCATATTTAATTTTTAGTCTCGTGAAACCTATAAATATATTACAATAATTAAATAAAAAAAGAAAGGTAATAATAATAATAACAATAAATACATTATTTAAGTGGGTTAACACGAGCTAGTATACAATACTGCCCAGCGGAACTCGATTATAAATACAATAAATTAATTAATTCACTACTAAATGTATATATGACTAATATAATAGATATAGATGATAACATGGAATTTTTCATATCACACTTATTATCTGCCCTAGGTCAAGATATCAGCCCGAGAGCCGCCTGACTCGAGGGATGATTTTGACGGGCTGATAATGGGTCTGATATGAATAATGACATTTTATGACATTTTTATCATATACTTCAACATTGGTGTTTTATAGGTCTTCTATAAAACATGCTTATCTCAATCATTTCAGTTTCATTGCCGTATTACCGAATATCCTCAAGGCGCTGCAAATCGTCATTGTCCCTCATCCATTTAGTCAAAATGTTTTGTCACTTAATGTTTTTTCTGTTTGTATTAACTTTTTTGAGCGAATTGATATACTCTACAGTTTCGTCCCGCTATCGTCTGCCGTGTTAGTAAGTAGAATCGATTATGGAAACGACTGATTTATAACGCAATTACGGATTAGGGGTGTGATATAATACGGAAGCAGTTGATATAAACCGGAAACAGTTGATACCAAAGTCATATCAGCCTAAGCCAATTCTTATAAGATTTTGGCAGAAATATGTACAATTTCCAATTCTATCGTAGGGTAAAATTTTACCTTTATTTTCTATAAGTATATGATATATGTATATACAAAAAAAATGATAAATTGCATTTTATTTATATTTCTTTTCGTTTAAAGTTAGAATAAATATATATACATGTTTTTTTCCTTTTGCTTTAAGAAAAGTAGTTCAAATAATCTTCGCTTCAATAATTCAACATTATTTGACTTTTCAATAAACAAGAGAATATTATTCCATATTGTGCCTGTAAAATAGCAGGTAAACAGTGCGATGGAATTATATGTATACAATCCTATATATCTACTATTAACCATTTTTAGTGATCTTTGACATTTGACTGCATTTAATTCAACCTAGTAAATGCTTTATATTCTATAACACATGTTAAAAAGACATTTATGAAAATCCCACGACAGTAATACAAGAAAATAACTTTTTTTTTATCTCCCAGCATTTTCAGTTAAATTTTCTTTCGTGACAGCTGTAAGGATAAGTAATAATTCTGTTTATTTTAATATTTTGTTTATGTAAAATATCGGTGAAGTTTCTGACTGAACAAAAATATATCTGGTGGCGATGAAAAAATATCTGAAACCGATGTTGACAACAGGTTATGCTTGCATTTATTTCCTTCCATTCTATTTCAGCCCCTCTCCTGAGCGTCTCACTCTAGGCCTGATATAGCAAATAAAAAATGCAAATACAGTCGGCTGTAAAACAAAAGAAATACAGAACAGTTAAGCCCAATCTTACTTTTAAGAAGAAATTTACTTAAAATGAGTTCCACGTATACTCAAGACAGGAACCTGAACAAATACGGCGAAGAAAAATTACAATAAAGTGTCGTTCTACAAAATATCCGGTGTTCACTTACAGCTTCGTCATATTACTCTTGTTAGATAATATTTTATCTATGAAATTGGAAATTTTCAGATTCCCGAAAGAATCGGTGCTTGATAAGATGTATCTGAATTAAACATTAATTTCTAAAACCTTACTGTGCATCTACATATAGATAGTGTATAACAATACTGTAAAGAAATGATTTGTTTCAGTTGAAATATGAAAGAGGAGTCTACATACACGTTTAAATTAACAATCTTCAAAGTTTGATCCCTATGGGCCACAAGTTTAGAAATATCCTTTATTTTCATATATACTGTTTTGAGACATTAGATTGAGGTGACATTGTACAGTATGCATTAAATAAAAACTAAAAATAAAAACTGGAAAAATTTAAAAAGATCAGGAAAAGAAAAAAAGTACTTATACAAAATAAAAATAAAAAAAAAGAATTATATTAACAATAAATTAACAAGTCGGAAGGAAGGGTCTAGTAGACAAGGGGCAATTCGAATAAAGAACCGGCAATGAAATAAGCAGCGAATAATAATTTCAAATGAGATCATTGTCTACATTTTATAATTTTTTTGCCATGCTACATGTATATTTAAATACGGCATCAGAGATGATTCGACAATTAAAAGTAAAATAATTACCAACAATAGAATAGAGAATGGAATCGGGGAGTGTGTCAAAGAGACAAACAACCCGACCAAAGAGAAGAAAACAGTTCAAGTCTACCAATGGGTCTTCAACGCAGCAAGAAAATCCCGCACTCGGAGGCGGGCTTCAGCTGGCCCCTAAACAATAGTGTATACTAGTTCAGCAAAATGGACGGCACACTAAACTCCGAAACATAAAAATGAACCAAAATTCAAAAAACACACAAGACTAACAAAGGCTTGAGGTTCCTGACTTGGGACAGGTGCAAAAATGCGGCGGGGTTAAACATGTTTTGTGAGATCTCAACCCTCTCCCTATACTTCTAGTCAATGTGGAATAAACAAACACACAGCGATATACACAGTAAAACTCAGTTCAAAAGATGTCCGAGTCCGATGTAAAAATAGGTAACAGAAGAAACTAAGCAAAATGACAATGATCAATATATATTAACAAAGGACCACTTTGTACGTTTGTAGGTCTAATGATGAATAACAAACAGATAATAAAAATTCACAGCTGAACAATCATATGAACTGAGAATAAAATTAAAACTTGGAATAGTTGCTGCACAACCTTAATTTTCTAAAAAAAAATAATTTGCCAATAAATTACAAAAATGTATACAGTTCTTTTGGTTTGTTTTATATTTTATTGTGTCATAAAAATAATTACTTGCGTCACAGGAGTTTTTATAAATGAAGCAAATTATATTAATTTTCCCCGACTTCAAAAATGTATTATGATTTATATTAAGTATTTAATATTTTGGAAACATATTTTTGAAATATCTTATCAATTAATCATCTCTTTTCAACTTATCCATGAAAAGATGAACCCCCTTGTGATAATAGTTGTAAAACATTTTAATTAACAATGATTAAGTTAATTGAAACAATAAACCATGGTGATCCAAAATAGAATTGCGGCGTGGGAGAGTTGAAACAAACGACTAATTTAAAAGAAATAAAATCCATACAGTTGGCTAATTTTTCATGATATTGTCATCGGCATGCTACAACTTCCTACGTTAAGCTACATGTTCCATTTCCTACGCTAACTGGTTAATAATTCACAAAATATCACCTTTACAGATAACAAGTCATGCGGTGATGGGTGTTGTTTTCTATAAAATTTTAATAAGAAATCTTGATTTAGAACGCAAAAAAGTCTTATCAAAGAATAATATAACAATGTGCAAATTTGGAAAATTCGCACAAACACGAGTATTATCAATACCCCTAAAAATAACACTGAGAGATAACAGATTGTTTATGATGCTTTTTGTATACCATTTATATTTTTCAAATAAATATTTTAACCGCATCGGTGGTCTAGGGGTAGCGTGCTCGGCTCGAGTGCACATGGTTGCGGGTTCGATCCCCGACCAGGTAAAAGCAAATATACTCTCTCAAAAAAGAAACGCAACATACAGAAAATAGGAAATTTACTTCATATATTATTTTCATAATTTATGATATAAATAATTTACACAGGAATGCAAAAATTGGCACACTTCTTGTTCATGAGTTCTTTTACCTTGGAATATCACAGTTTGTCACATATTGTCAATAAATCACTCATAAATTGTCAATATCTGGTATGTCCACCATTTGCTTGTAACACAGCCCCGACTCTTCTTGGCATAGATTGAATTAAACGCTGAGTTCGAACACGCGGTATCCTTTGCCACTCAAACTGAAGTGCCTGCTGTAATTGTTGCAGATTTTGCGGTGGTGGTTGTCGTTGGCGCACGCGCCGATCCACTTCATCCCACAAATGTTCAATTGGATTAAGATCGGGTGATCGTGACGGCCAACGGATCACATTGACATTCTGTTGTTCTAAAAAGTCTACTGTTACACGTGCTGTATGTGGTCGGGCATTGTCGTGCTGAAAAATTTCTCTCCGAATGTCAATTACGGGCAATAAATGAGGTCGTAAAATTTCGTCTCTATACCTAACAGCGTTCAGATTGCCTTGGATATGTATCAGCTGTGTGTTTCTGGCATAAGAAATAGCGGCCCACATCATAACACAGCCTCCGCCAAAATTGTCTCTCTCCACAACACAGTTTTGCGCAAAACGTTCGTTTCGGCGCCTATACACACGTATGCGACCATCTCGCTTTTCCAGTTGAAAACGTGACTCATCGCTGAACCATACTCTTCTCCAGTTCTGTAAATTCCATGCACGAACTGTAGTACACCATCTAACCCTCGCTCGGCGGTGTTGGCGTCTCAGTGTTGCTCCAAAGTAAGGTCTTCTTGCCCTCAATCCATGAGAACGTAACCGATTGCGTACTGTCTGTGCTGATATACGGCGCAACCCAGGGACGTTTACAGCTGTTTCTGTTGCAGCAATAGTCCTATTCCGCAGATGGAAAAGTCTGATGTAACGATCTTGCGCCCTGGTTGTAACACGCGGGCGCCCTGAACGTGGCCGATCTGTCGTAGTACCAAGCTGCAGGTAGCGTCCCCAAAGGCGTGAAATTGTGCTACGATGAACATTGTACGTTACAGCAACAGCATTCTGTGATTCTCCGGCCTCTAGTCGTCCGATAGCGATATTCCGGGTAGCAGCGTCTAACCTTGGCATAGCGTCACCTCATCAGAATTTTATTTTACGAATGCATTCATGAAAAGAAATACCGGGTTTTTATACCGACTGACTGAGCTAAAAAATAACCCATGATTTGCACGTGAAAGTCGACCCAGTTTTTGGCAATGCGTAAATCGTAGGGTGTCCCAGATTGCGACCAAAGTCGTTTACGGGTGGATGAATTTAAATGATTGTACCTGGAAACTTTTTATGAAGGTGTAATTATGATCATGTGTACATATATTTTGATATTTATTGGTTATTTGTCCGGAAAAATAATATTTCAAAAAGATAATCTGATGTTGCGTTTCTTTTTTGAGAGAGTATACATTAAATTGGTACATGTATTTGCTAGATACATGTACTTCTCTGCCAAGCTAGTGCGTTAAAAATCTGGCTCAGCATGTGGGTCTAGTACAAAGCACGTTTAATAGTCGTATCATATCAACATATTCTGTTCCTGATATGCATTTAATTATTGCAACTGGACGTTAAGCAATAATTCATCCATCCATCGGGGCCTCGGTGGCCGAGTGGTCTAGGTAGTTCGTTATGACTACTACTGATTACTAGCCTGTCAACGCTGGGGTTGTGAGTTCGAATCTCACCTGTGGCGAGGTGTGTTCGACTCCGATCTTAATTGACAAGGATTGCCAATTTTCCTACCGAAGGTCGGTGGTTCTCTCCGGGTACTGCGGCTTCCTCCACCAATAAAAACTGGCCGCCGCGAAATGGCCAAAATGTGCTGAAAACGGCGTTAAACCCCAACTAAACAAACAAACAAACATCCATCCATCAAATTTATATTGTTGTTAAAAACGTTTATATATTTTTTCATCCATAAACAATAATACTTGATATAAATCTGAACTCGGTTGCTTCCGTTAGAAAATTGGTTTTTAAGAAAACAATCAACTACGAAATTATACTATTAGTGAATTTTCAAGAAAAATACTACGATACATGTAAGTTTTTCACTTAAAATCGAGTAAAGTCATTGGGGAAAATTGGAAGACTGACTTACATATTATATATAATTCACCTACCGATAATTTATACCATCTCAATAACTGGCATCGTAATATACAATGGCGACCCTCTAAGGAGGGAGATATAAGAAAATCGTTAACCCTACTGAAGGTTATTTCCCCGAGGGCTTTAGCCCAAGGGGAACAACCCTTAAAAGGGTTGAAAGTTTTGGATATCTCCCGACTCATAGGACCGTAACTGTTTCATTATACCGAACAAATAGTTGTGTTCCATTTGGCTTCTGGAAAAAGAAAACAATGAAAAAGCATTATTTTTGTAATTAACAAAAAATGGGTTATTCACTGACGATGAATAATAGGGTCATTCACCGGACGATGTAATCTATTGAGGTTATTCACCGCCTGGACGATACAATGTTTTGAGATTATTCACCGGCACCACTGATTGAACGAAATAATCCGAATTATTTCATACCACGTGATCTTTTATTATCCAATAGATTTATTTAATTATACTGTGAGGTATAATAATACATGTACATGTAATATATCGGTAAGTCTCAAGAGTTTCTTCCCCTCATCTCATCTCAATAACTGGCATGATAATACATGTAATATATTAATATATATAATGTATATATTCCAGGGGCCAGGTTTTCGAAAGTATCGTAAGATTGATCGTAAGACATATCTTATGACATTACTTGCGACTAAGTTATTATGGTCTTACGACCTATCGTATGATGTAAAACAAAGGTATCATAAGACAATCATAGTTACGACGATCGTATGACAATCGCAAGTCAGTAATGACAAATAATGAAATTTTAGATAATTTAACAAAGTATGCAATTTAATTTTAAAAAAGTACATGTAACTAAAAGAAGAAAAAATTTAAAAAAAAAACGTTTAATTAATTTTAATTTTAATAGCCTTTTAAAAATGATTAATGCATATACGTTTACTCTACATGTGTAACATGCGTGTACATGTAAATCAATTATGGAATGTGACAATCTATTAACATGGATCAATAAAACCATTGTAAAAGTTTATCAGTCTACTCTATTTTAATATGAATAAGAAATACCTAGGGTTCGAACATTCAAATTCCCGCTTAACGAATTATTCGTGCTTCTATACATATACGATCATTATATGACCATCTTACGACACCTTCTTTGGTGTCGTAACTTTGTGACAAATTTTGTGACATGTCACAAGTTGCGACCCTTTCGAAAACACATTTTATGACTGCGACACCATCTTCGAAAACCTGGCCCCAGGGCATACTTTTAAATCCTTTTCTTTCGTTCTGCATGCACTTTAAAACTGATGATTAACTGAATTGAATTATACCGTTGGGAGCTTATAACACTGGATTAGTTTACAATAATGAAGATAACTTTTACCATGTGTGATCTTTACATATAAATCCTTAATCCGACGATTTTATTGTGACAAATATAATATTTCTAGAGTTGCGGAATCAAGGACGCCATAGAAAATCTATTATTTTTGCTATGTACAGTGTATCATCCTTACTTATCAATCCTTAATCCGACAATCTTATTGTGACACAAAAAATATACTCTTGGTTTAAAGACATAGTGTCCATGCGACAAAAGGTCATTTTTATTCCCGCACTTATTCATAAAACTTCAACATGACCTCCTTCCGTGAAAATAGTGCGAGTGCGTATAGCGATACTTGCTGAAGAAACTGTTTGCAGAAAGTAAATAGAATCGTAGTCTACCAAAAATCATTCACAGATTCTGATAGAAGTTAAAAGAAACTGCAAAGAAGTTTTAGCAAGTATTAAGAAACGTACGGAATTTTTGGGGCGTCAAATGGGAAATAAGAAGAGGAGAATATTATATTATTATATAGTAATAAATAGTTGTTTGTTTATTTAAATAAAAATAAAAACACCAGAGAAAACGACCGTGCAATAAATTTCTGTATTTGCACGCATTTCCGGGAAAAAGCTGAGGCGTTCCGAAATCGGCATGCATATTATTGCATCCTTTCTTGTGGTCTGGAAAAACAAGATTGCGTACGCCGGTCATACAGCTAATTTGACACCAGAGTCTATGATTGATAAGCAGATGGTCATTAGCTTTATTAATGATCAAAATAAAAAATCAACAGTTAATTGCACGAAGCGTGACTTGAAATTATTATACAAATGGCTGGTTGGAAAGGGGGAGTTGAGATCAATCGAGAGGTCAATCGAGAACATCCCTCACAATGAACTTGATCCTTTCTTGTCTGAATTCTGAAAATATTTATTACTATATAATAAAAGGGTTATTGCCCTGGCAGTATATCATATTGCACTCGTAAACTCGTGCAATATGATATACTGCTCGGCCAATATCCACCAATATTAATGCAATAACCATATATTATTATAAATTTACCGACTGAATCAACACGTGCTTTGATATGTACAATTTCCGGAAATCGCTCCTCACATAACTTTACCGAATGTTATTGTTATTTACTATAAATGGCGGTTTACACTAATATTCTCAAACAAAAATTTGAAAACTGAAGATTGTATGAAGCTAAACAGAGGTAAAAAGGGAAAAATAATGCAAAAATACCATTAAAATTTGAAATGCATTGCAATATTTACGTTCTCCCTTCCGCATCCATTTCTTGGAATTTGGTTATTTTAAGCAACAAATACGAAGCTCGGAAATTTTCGTAAAAACTTATGATGTACCGATGCATAATTAACCAGTCTGACTTCCACAGACGATACGAAATGCGCTCAGAAATTGGTGTAATTACATTAAAAATTGGAAAAACAATTTTGCAACCCTAGACCTATTAATGAACCTTATTTAATGTCTTTTTGTTGCACTTTTCCAAGATAATTTGAAATCATAATTTTCGTAGCTACTGCAACTTTAAATAAGTTAATATGCTACATTGTAAACATATTAATCCAGAAAGGTAGTTTATACAATATAGAGAAGTTATAGAATGTGGGTTGTGTAATGTGGCATATATCATCCATGCAATGAATAGTTAAAATAATAAGACAAATTAGATTTAATCACGTGTCTTTCGTAGGACCCCCCGACGTACAGACTAATAGATTCAAAGTGCAGACTGGAAGATCTTCAACGAATTTTAAAAACAAAGTTGAAGATTTTCCAGTTCTTCACTTTTGAACGATTATAAATACCCTTTTCTTCAGTAAATACTCTATTTTTATGTTTCCTGTACCTAGGTAGATTCATTGATCACAGTCCACGAATTTAAATAACGTTACGCCTAATTGGTGTATGACAAACGAATTCTGATGGAGCAACGATCTTCCACGGGTTATCTCCCACTGAAATCAGCCATTTACGGAAGAAAGACAAATCTACGTTCATATGTTACAAAATAATTTTGATAATTTTCAACTTTCCAAAATTTTGATTACGAGGGAACCCGATTATAAATTATCTGTTAAGTATCAGTAACTTAGCCGTCCATCGTAAGATGAGTGTCAAAATTCAAAATAATAAGCTCCTTTGCATTGTTCACGTTAAAGGTTTTTCCAGGTTAACATACATCTAAACAATGTACTTACGTTCAACATTCTGTGGTATCGTTTCTGCCTTGTGCATCAAAATTGGTATTACAGATTATAGATATTCTGTAACTTCTAAAGTAATTCCGTAACTTTCTTGTTCCCACGATATCAACTATTGCCTCGAGGTGTAGCCGAGAGGCAGAGGCAATAGTTGGCATCGAGAGGACAATAAACGTATACTAAACCACGTATATGCAGTTAGTATGTGTTTTATTTTACCGAAAGCCAATTATCCGGTCAATAGTTTCTAGTACTATTAACCGGTCATTATGACCAGTCATTAGTAATGGAAACTATTGACTGGTAATTAGTTCTAGATAGCTTTAGAAATAAACAAAATAGTAAAATTCTTGTCTTGGTTTTTATATAGAAAATACATACCGAGGTATAACAATTTCCACTACTATTAGTTCGTTAATAGTTCTGTTGGAATAATAAAACACTTACTGACTGGATATTCGGACATTAATTTATTGTCCTCTCGAAACTGACTATTGCCTTTGAGACCGTCGTTTGTGCTTCTGGGACAATACAAATATTATTATTTCCTCACTGGCTATCAATACTATGATACCAATTGTGTCGACTCATCAGTTGTGTTCAAGACCTTAAATGTTGAAAACCAAAACAATAATACTAAATGCTGAAGAGAAAATTTTAAAAATGCCTAATCACCAAATGGATAAATAAAAAAAGCACTAAGGACAAAGCTATGAGGGAGATACGTCTTTGTTTTGAACAAATTAAAACATTGTTGTAACAGAAAAAACTTTAATCATTTCAGGATGGTATCAATACTCTGCAACTGAGCAGGTGAACACTTTGGAAACTTAAAGTCCAGCAGCAGAAGCATCGACTTAGTGGTAATAATAAATTCTATAATCATGCCATATACATTGTAATTTAAAATGATAAAATTTTACAATATTGATAATACTTGTATGACACATATAGATTCTACAAAGATGACCAGCTGATTATGAAATTTATTAACTCGAGATGATTTTATTTTCAAACTGCGAGGCTTGTTCCAGCAGTTAAAAAAAAATTATCGGGAATTGGATAAATTTCATAATTAAGGCGTCAATAGTTTTAGAATCTTTTTCTCTAATGACAATGTCAAACTCCGAAAGGTCTTCCGAACGTTTTTTAAAGGAAATTTCACGAGCATTTAACCAACGTGTTATATAAGAATTCATCAAACGGGTCAAGATATGTATAAATGCGCACAGAATTAAAGAAAGTAATTTATCATCAATGATACTTACCTGACAATGATAATTAAGCTTTTGACTCTGTTATTATGTTGGCTGTCAGATCGTATTCATTCGAATTCGTTGCATCCAAAACATATTCCTGAAATGAACAAAGTCTTAAAGAAGAGTATGTTTAAGTTACCCCTGATCTAAGTTTAACAATTATAAAAAGAAATTTGACAAACAAGAATCAATAATTAATGGGAATCTCCTTTTTTAATGAAAAGAACTTTGTATTTTCAGTTTTGTAATATCACTAATTTGAAATTTATTTTAAGAAAGTCAACTTAATTTTCTATCTAATCATATATAATCATGTAAAATCCATAAAAAAGTAATTTCTTAATTTCCTGTCAATGGTATTTAACAACGAAGCTTGCAATGAAACCCGGACTAATTGACCTACATCTTGATACGACCCCTGGAACAACAAACATTAAAGTGACATGCATGCTTGTCACTGCCATAATACTTGTAGAATATGATGAGCAATATAGACCGTACTCTTATCATGCTAATGTAATATAAGGTTCAATGTAAAATTCAAGCTATAGGTCAGACTCTATCAATGTATGCACCATCAAGCAATTTCTCAAGATTGCCTTGGCCAATCGTTGTTTGATGCTTACGGAGAATTGATAAGCTTTGACTCACCCGAGTTGATCAGTACAAGCATTTTCTGAGCACAAGAAACGAAACTTCTTAACAGACACTGCACCAAAAACGTCATTATTCCCCGCGGCCACTGTACTCATTTTCGTTGATAGGACATATATTAGTACTTCTTCCCAAGAAACCTTTGTCTCATAGAGTTTTCCGGCTCGGGTAAACCACAGGGGAACTGTGGTCAGAAACCCATAATACAATACTATGATACAAGTTTTGATTCAATTGATTTGTTATTTTGAAATACTTGGACATGTAAGCATATTCATATGAAATATGCCGCAAAAAGATATAGGGATATGTATTAGGTAGTTAATTCTTTGTTTTCAGAAATTTTATAATTTTATACAACGGCAGTTTAATGCCATATGCCATATGGAAATTTCAGCAAAAAAGTTGTTAATTATAGTATAAATAATCTTGAAATGCGAATACCTAAAAATCTACATCGAGTTATCGAACAACACATTAATTCAAGAATGCGTAGCGCATGAGTGAATTATTAGTGTTTTTCGGTCACGAGTTGTAGATCTTTGGTATTCGAATTTCGAGATTAGTTATTCTGTTTATTACATTGACACATTCCGTGTATTCGTAAAATTTAACGTTATTTCACAATACTCAATGTAATAATTAAACAATAATGAATTATGCCTCTTGTGATTACAATGATGAGATACACGTAATATTTGATACAATTTGTATATTTATAGTATAGGGTTTCATATCCTCGCGTTTTATACAGCAAATAGTAATATGACAGTCGTTAATCCAGAAAATTTTTTAACAGTTTTGAATGCAAGGTTTTACTCCTGTATTTCATCTGACAAGATGTTTACATTTTTGTATTTTTCAATCGCGAGAGCCTTTGAAGGAAGAGGTTATTGATTGAAATAATTCATCTGTGAATTGTAGAAGAACGAAATTTACCTCTGTATCACTTGCAAAACATTATAAAGTATATGACTCATAATACCCTTGCTTGATTCACAATAAACACTTAATCTATCTGTGATATATTTAAAACTTTAAATGAACACTTTACCTTTCACTTACAAAAGATGCTGATGTTGCAATTATTGATAATTGATAAACAAACACTCGGAACCCCTCTGTATATTACCTTTAGATTTAGATTAGAGCATATGTCAATGGAATTCTTTGTTTGTTGTGTTCGTGAGCCACAGTACATTTTCCGTTACAAATATATTACACTAAGATAAACTAAATCCAGAATCAGAGTATCCAAAATAATCCTCATTTGAACGCAAGGGCGTGATAATATATCTTTTATTAAAATGAAATTCAGACTATCGAATTGCTTGTAAAAGTACACGTTAATACTTGATTATACGACAAAAACGTATGAATATTTTATGATGGCTACAAAAATATTGCAGCTTTCCTATCTTGTGCATTTTCCTCAGTTATCTTTGTGTTTGTGGTAATTATAAATCTTTTATTTACAATGCTAAAAATAGTATGGAGTGATGCCATCGAATTGTTTAGATAAGTACATTTTTATACTTAATTACACGACAAAAAGGTATGAATATTATATGATGGCTACAAAAATATTGCTGCTTTCCTATCTTGTGAATTTCTAATCGTCTATTCTAACATGTCTTAGACTATTACTCAGTTATCTTTGTGTTGTATCAACATTTTACATTTGCCAATTTAATATAATTTAATTTTATTTGAATACTGCATTTTGATTGACTCAACAGCATAGAGCAACATTGGTTATACTGTATAACCTGGTTTGATCTTGTGACATAACCAATGGATTAATCCGCCACTTGCAAATTCAAATAGTCCCATGTCATTCTTGATGCTTGAATCGAGGAATCACTGTAATTTTATTTGGAAATTAAATTATAAGGAATGTTTCAATTTTTGAACAGGTTATACTTCAATAACCTGATTTGGGTCAGTTTACGACGTTCATAAACCATTAACGAACAACAAGTAAAATTGTTCAAAAATTGGAAACATTCCCTAAATAACATTTAGTTAAATATGTATTTTTCATTTCTATTCTTCGTTTCTAATAGTTCCTTTCCTTTGTTTTTTTTAGCCTCAAAATATAATTAGCATAATTATTAATATGCTGCTGGCGTGGTCAACGATGCGAGACCAGCAATAGCCCTTTCTAGATACTTATTTCCGGTATCACGATTTTGACTCTAAAATTATAATTTGAAGCAAGTTATTTCCCTCACTTTATTTAATTCCGTTTCCGGCGAACGAAACTTTTTCTAGCCTTAGTATGTTGCATAATATGGCCATATTCGCTTTAACAAATAAATTCACTTCGGATTGCATAATGGCTGCCCCCATTAAACAAGAATTTTTGAAATGACCCATATGCTCTCCTAGCACTCGCTGCGCTCACTGTTAATATTATATGATAACATATACATGTATGCAAATTTTGTGAGTTTGCGCAAGGCCAAATACTGTTAAAAGCCTAAACAAGTGCAGATTCAAAGGCCAAAATCACCAAGACGGTAAAAAATCGAAAACCATCTCTGGATAGAGCTATGCGTGAAGGAGTCCTTAGTTTTCACAAAATTTAACATTTTTTTGCAACAGTAAATTTAAAGTATACATTTTAGGATATTATCAAAATACTGACTTACTGATACTTTTGTGGACTTAAAGTTCACAAGCCGAGACATCGAACTTTCTTCACAAATTTTAGAAAACATATTTTGATCATACATGTAAGTGCGATATTTGATCTCTTTTTATTTATATAATTTATTGGTATTTTTTTTTTACTTTGTAGTATCGTAGTATTATAAAGTGAAATATATTCCATTTTCAAAACTTAAGAATAACAAGAATTTTGAAAAAAAATAATTTTATATATTTCTTATATCAATTAGCAGTATAATATAAATTCAAAACAAAAAACCGTAAAGCGGTAGAAATATTTGTAAAAAAAAAATGATAACAAAATTTCCCCTGCTATGACTAATAGGCTATACATGTATTTTACTTATTGAATAGCAGAATAGCTTTAGCGTAATGCAGAAAAACGTCAAAGTTTCAAAATATTGATACTGTTATTGTATGGGTCTATATAAGGATAGCTTATTTACAGTAACAGACTTACAAAAACCTAGCACAAACACGGTATTTGTTGTTCTGTGATAGAAACGATATTCAAAAAGTCTTCGTAAAAACCAAAAAATAAATTAGGAAATCTCTGTCATCAGGGGCCAGATTTTCGAAGGATATGTTGTAATCCCGACGTAAGTTAGTAGATATATGTCCTAAAATGTATCGTAAAGTTATGACACCCAATACCATGTCCTGAGATAGTATTAGGACAATTCTAATTGTAAAAATATAATTATTAGAGTGAATAATGACACTATTTACATTCTCCTGGAAGAAAAGTGATAAAATGGCTTCTCTAATGAAACTAACATTATTTATTGGGAGGGGGTGGCAAACAAGTTATCAATATCTTGGTTTTAAGATTAGAAAAAAATGGGATTGAAGAATAAATGACCCCACCTATCAGCACGTAGTTTTTAGTGATATAATATAGCCATAATAATGAACACCAACGGAAACGAAACTGTTGGAATGTCCAAGTGTAAGCTGATTGTCACGTTGCTATAGGTTTCGTATCTCTGTATCTTCGAACATAAACATAAACTGATCTGGTATCCGTGACCAATGTCAGTTTACAAAAGGGTTAAATCTTATCAGATATTTTCTTCTATTAACCGATATATGTTATTCGATTTTCTAACTTTCAGCTTGTTTTGGCATTTTTTAAATCTGTGTTTGGATAAGAAGACAATGATAAAGCAAGGTTAATCTTGAATCATTTACCAATTAAATTTTATAAAATTTTCCTTTGTCAATTTTTAATTATGTTTTTATTTTTACTTGAATGAATGGATTAGTAAATATTTGTACACAAATAAGTTGTTTTCAAGTTAACATGAATTGAAACTATAAATTGATTTAATGTCAATATTTTGTATTTTTATCTTATATTTCAAGCAAAGCAGGCAGTTTGTGTATACTGGTTTTATCGTTGCGTATGCGTTCCATACACATGTATACCTTTAATGGACATGTATCGTAATAGGAAAAATATCTACTAAGTAGTTCAAAACTTGACAAAACGAAATCAAATAATTTCTACAACCGGTTTGCCATTAGATGATTGCTTGCCTGATCACGATGCTTGGACTTTATAGAGGACGTTTTACATGTGGGCTTTTTGGAAAGGGGGGGGGGGGGAGGTTTTGTTCTACACAAATGAAATAATTTCCATCAGGAAGTTGACCTAGAAAGTCGATCAAAGGCATTACGAACTGTTTACTCACGTCGACATTAATAGAAGACTGAAATCGGCATCTTTGAAAACTGCCGGGCAAGTGCATGTCTAATAAAGGAACTTTTGTTTCCGGGTGGTCCGAAAATCATTTGGCATAAAGTTGTTTGACTAAAACGGACCGCTTCATCTCAAACCAAATTAAATGTGATGTGTTATATGTAAATTGTTTAAAGTTTATTGCTGAATTCTATATTTCCAACCCCAAAATCTAAATAGATTTTAGGGCATTTTGCCTACAACTGCTGTATAGTTCTGGACCACACAATTTTAAAATGGGGCCATTTAAAGACCGTTAAACCTAACAATTAGGGTCTTAATTATATTATCCACAAAGTGTCAAGGGAGAAGATTTTTAAATGGTTTTTCCAGGAATTTGCTATTATTAGTAACCGCAGCCATATTGATTAAAGATCCAGACCTCCAGAAATATTTTTGAAAGGAGACATCCTCAGTACGAATCCAGCAAAATTTTATTTTAATTGCCTCAGTATTATTAGTAGGAATCACGGATTACGCCAAAAAATCATCATGTTGTATTAATTGTGATACACATCGAAACGTATTATTTCTTTTATATATATATAAAACTACTAAAACAATTATCAAAAACTGAAATTAAAGTCTATACAATAAAAGATATGATTTAAAGACCTAAACGTCATTTGTAGCAGTAAAGAGCAGCGATTTGATAAATAAAATCAATGAAATGGTAAGCATTTAATTTCCAGGGCTAGAAAAAATTACAAATATCCATTCTTTAAGTGTTTAAGTAATGTTCATTCTGAATTTTTATTGTACCGAGAAACACTGGTTTTCCAAAAATATCGTATCGGATTGTACGGTACTTTCTGGACAGAGCGAGATTGCTGTCACATAAACTTTTAAGACATGGTTATGTTCAGGCTTTGTTATTTTAGTCACTCTACAATTTTTACGGTCGTCATCACGAATTAATTGGCCGATACGAATATCACGTATGAGACGAGATCGATATCTTCGGTTAGATTTCACGTCCTTCTGGGATTAACACTTCGCCTGACTTGATACTTCACCGGATTTTCAATGTGACGGATCACTCCTGGGTTTTAGTAGGAGTTCATATTGCTAATGATTTAGTTTCTTTGCTGTCTTGTTCAAATTCTGTTCAGCTTATTATATGTTTTTTTTATTCTCTTAGTTATACATATATCTTCGTGGCATTTGTTTATCATGAGTTTGTCTTCTTTTTTATTTCCATTTTACGGACTTTCCCACTGTTTTGTCGCTTCGGAATTCTTTTGCCCATGTTTAAGCAAAATATTATGATATACCCGTACAATGTACATGTATATATCTTTACGCCCCTAAATTTTATAATTCTGTTTTCTACACGATAAAAAATATTTCCGGGCGGGTTTGACAATCTGTCATATAGGTAATCTGAGAAAAAAAAAATAGCGCGTGTGCTGAAAATCTTAAAATACTGACACAATCACAACAATCTTCAACGAGTCATCTCCCACTGAAAACAGCCTTTTAATAAAGAATATGTATTACTTATCTTCTGTCCAACATTATACAATTACGGCCCTCATTTGAGGTAGACATTCAGATTTGGCAACGCGAGAGAATTTGTTTTCCCGAGGGCTTGCCCGAGGGAAAACAACCTGTAAAGGGTTGTCAAATCTGAATTTCTACCTCAAATGAGGGCCGTAATTGTTTTATTATTTTTTTCCACAGGAGAAAGACATAATTTGACTCTCATGACTTTTAATACAGACGAATTACGCAGTTTCTCCCTTACGGTGGAAAATTGGGGTGTTTGGAGGTGAACAATAGGGTTGTTCCCGCGATTACGGTTTTCTCCCTTGCGGGGGAAAATTGGGATGTTTGGAGGTGAACAATAGGGTTGTTTCCCGCAACGTTCAATTTTTGTAAAAACATGCAATTTATTTTTGAATCACATGACAGTTTTCATCCAATGAGAGTATTTTAAAATATTTAACAAATAATAATGCATTACGTCTGTGTATTTGTTCTCTTAATGTTAACCTGGGTTGATATTTCTTCACCAATAAGCACTTTTTAAACTAAAATATGCATTTAAAAACATGAGCCAGTAATTTACAGCAATAATTAAAAGAGGAAAAAACAAAAACAAAATCTACTGTTAGGTCAATAAATCTAACAAAATGTGATGTAATAACTGTTTGAATTAGCACATCCTTTTAAATTATTATGCTAAATATGATAAAACGCTAAATTCATTTGGGGATCGGTTAAATTGTTAGACGGGATAAAGCATTTAAAAATTCTGCTCAAATGCCGATTGTCACGAAATGATCCATTTGTCTATTTCCATTTCCAATTGATATCGACATTTATATGATGGTACATGTAAATATGACTGAGATTATATAAATCGGTTAATTTACTTGACGTATTTGAAACAGTCAGCTAAATCTATCATTGAATAATCGCTGAGTGGGTTTTTTATAATGTTTCCATCAACTGTTTTTAACATCTGAATGACTTATAGACTGATGATGTATTTATTCCCATTTAAGATTTTTAATTATCGAGAGTGGATAAATTTCATAATTAACGCGTCAAGAGTCTTAGAATCTTTTTCACTAATGACAATGTAAAACTCCGAGAGGTCTTCCGGATGTTTATGGTGGGAAATTTCACGAACATTTATTATCCAACGCGTGGTGGTATCAGAACTTATCAAACGGGTCAAGAGATATAAATGCGCACAGAATTAGAGAAAACATTATATGATCACAAGATATGAATATGTTACCCTGAAATTACCTGTACTCCCGGTTTTAACAAACGAAGATGGTGTCTTTTTAAAGTATTTTTAATAAAATACAAAAAGACCTGTCTAAAAACGAATTATGGTACATTTTTGCCTGAACTATTAAGTTCAGGCTTTAGAGTATTAGTGATATTAAATCGGAAGCCCTGTAAGCTTTAGGAATTGTGGGTAAGTAAGGCTCTGATGGGGGAGAGGCAATTCAATGGTATTGATAGTACTACGTAGCATATTATTATGAATTAATCACTATTTCCAGCGTTTTTGAAATGCAGACATATGAACATGATTGTTTATAAAATGAGTAGAATTACACGTTTTCTTCAACAGAAAGTTATCATTATTTCAATAATATAATCCTTATCGGAGCCCCAGTGCATTTGCTAATGTTATCACAGACGCAATTAGGTCAATATTACTGGGATAATAGTTATTTTCTCAGGTTTATCTTTCAGTATTTAATTATGACATTTTGACTGATTTAATGGTATGAATTTCATTGAGATATTTTCAAAGTGTTAATAATGCAGACACGATGTCATTATTCATTCAGACGGAGATAAATATAAACTATAAATTTAGTTATTATTTTCTCAGATTCAGACAATATTAACAAGATATTGCCAGTGCAAACTTTAGAATTTGAAAATTAAATTATTATTGCTATGATAATTACGATTAGGACATTAGAAAGAGAAGCTTAAATTTGAAATCCAAAATACAGGGCATATGTAACAACAGTAAATGTTGTAAGATGAAATAACTGTTATGCTGTTATCAGAACCCCTATTGTCCCTTTTCAAGGAAGGTTTCATCAATTTAACAATTTATGTTTTTTTCTACCTACCTTCTTATATCCAATCAAGTCGGTATTTTGTTTTATTTCTACTTTTAATTTGACATATGTCAGAAATTAAGCCAGTTCAGGTATTGCTTTTTGAAGAAAAGCAACTTGTTACTTCTTGGTAAAACTTAAGAACAAAACATAACAAAAATTTTAAAAAATAATAAAATGAAAACATTTTTTTTCATGTTATCGGTGAGTACGCCCATAACTATCTTTGCGGAAAAAAACCTGAACTTTTCGGATAAATTGATTTAGTAACATTGACATTTTGGCCCGTACAAATTTAAGTATTTCTCATAATTCTAACAACCAGACAAAAATAAAACTGGATTTGAAAATTGTGATAATAGAACTTATGAAATAATGCAAATTTAATCTTTACAAAAAGGAAAGATCAAATAAATATTCATTGAAACCAATTTTGACGCACAAAAATATTGCGTATAAGTTGAGTCGCAAAACCGAAAGTTTTGACATTCAGAACATTAACCTAAGACTTTAATGTCAGTTCTAATCCTTTGCAAAATTTTCCATCTTATTTGAATGCAAATGTTTTTTTTTTTTTTGTTTTTGTTTTTCATAATTAGTTGATATCTGAACTGTAGCTTATGAACACTAATTTAACTATATTTTAAAGTCAAATGAAAAAATAAATTGTTATTTACAATTTTTTGGCCGGGGTGAAAATTATGTCTAGGTTGCACAATGAGTGAGAATTAGATATGGCTTGATATTAAATCGAGTTGATTAATTTGAATATAATAATAAACGAACCTTAGGCGAGTGTATTATTAAGTGCAAATTAAATAAGGAGAATTGATATCAAGCAATATCTCATTTTTACGAGTTGTTAAAAGTATTTCTCTTATATATGATTCTTAATGAATATTTGCTTGTTTGTGATTCGGCGTCCGACCCGCGGGAAATCTTAACGTTCATTTTTCTGTGACGTCAAATGTTGCTATGCAACGGTGGCTTTCAACGATGACCGCCAGATTTCAACCAATCAGAAACCAGCGACGTTTGGATCAAGGCCAATCAAATAAAAGAATTTCTCGTAACACTTGTTCATATCATATGATGGGGAATTAGTTATGACAAATAATTCATCGCGCGAGAAATAGATAACAATGCACCATCATAAGAGAAATAAGGTTAAAAACGCATGCGGGATAAATATGTATAAGAATGTATGCAATACAATACTTGAACGTAATTAAAAGTACCAGTGAAGAGTTGTACTACTTTTCGTTTACCGATCGCCAATAAATGTATCCTCTTTTTCGACACACAGATACACACACATATACAGACACACACCATCACCCCCCCCCCCCTCCCCCCACATATTTCATGCTGTAGCATATAATGAGAGTGGATCAGTCGTTCATATCTCTGTCATTTAAATAGTTTTGGCGTTACCATTTTGATGACATTATTTACTTTTCAAAGTTTCAGCTCACCTGCTTAGTCGTAAGTTGAAGGAACGTGCAAATCTTCTGCATCAAAATTGGTATCAAAGAATTTATGGAACTATTGAAAATGTCTTCATGCGAAAATTGTCGTCTGTTTGACCGACAATTAACATACAACAAAAAACAAAAATATATTTGGTCACAGGATACTACCAGCATAACCATGAACATTTGACAAAAAGAAAAAGACGCGATCTGTAATGTACACAAAAAGCATGCAATAGTGTAGCACCGGCCATTCAAAAATTGAACATCATTTTTATTGCTTTTTATCTTTAGTCGATTTAAGGTCCTCAACAATAAGCTATACACGTATGGCATGATGAACGTGGCCCCTAACTTCGACTAAAGCTGTTAACCGTTTACAATATCTATCGCAGTGGGGTTGTTAGAAAATACATGGAATCTGTGTATTTTTGCATCTTTTGAAATTATTTAGAGAAAACGGGAAATAATTGTCGTTTTTTTCTGAAGAACAATATCTTGTTTTTTTTTGTCAGAAAATTTCAACCTGTAATATAGTTTACTCAGCTGATCATAAAACCATCTAGTAAGTTAAAAGGCTATCAAAATATCGAAAAATATAAATATGAACCTTAATTTAAACCTATTAATTTATAGTGGATTTAGCATCGTTTGTCGAGAACATCCTCGCAAAGGGTGGCGATACGGCGTTGCAAATTCGATCCCTGAAATTTTCATCCCGAGTGGGAATCGAACCAGGGACCTTTGGCTTCGGACTACGAATATGAGCCTTGAAGGCTCACGTCTTCCATAAATGGCAACCATTCTAGAACATATTTTAGAACATGAAAGAATAACTGATACAAGCGGAATAACTTTTGGTAAGCAAAACAATTTTCTTTGAATTTAATGTTCTGAACTCGGTAATGTTATATCGAGGAAAAGTACATAATAAAGTATGACATATAAATTCTTGATGCATATGTCAGTATGTAAAGTTACATAACTGTAGAATTACATTTTCAACATCTATGTAAAGGAGAAAGCAATTTCTATTCTTGGATAGATCACGCTATTTTTCTTGCCATATTTTGTTTAGATTGTCGCGATACAGTGGTAGTACACTTGTATATTTATATTTCTCTCAGCTTTTAACGGTTTTGAAATTTATTTTCAGGTTACCTTAATTGCATGAAAACCTAGCCCTGATTATTTTATAAAATCGGGTAATTCATTGTAATAATTCAAGACTAAATAGTCAGATCTGAACAAATGGAGTTGTTTATTACAGTAGAACCTGCCATAGTGACTATCTCTAATAAGCACCACCTTTGCTTATATGTCCTAATTTTTCATATTCTTTTTCTAGTGCATTTCATATTATCGGAACCATATTTCTTATACGTACATTGTAACAGTTATTTCATTGTTCCCCTTTAGGGTCACATAAGGCAGGCCTGACAGTAAGCAGTGTCTTTTATTTTGGAATCTTAATTCTGCAAATTTTATTTAAACAGCAAAACACTTATCCATTTTAAGGTGTTATTAAGTCATGTCTCTTGTTCGATGAAATACCACATATACACACATAAAAACACACCATGATACCTGTATGAAGAATGAAGTAAGCTTGTACAGTGGTGTGTTAGCTATCAATAATATTGTTTTTTGTTAAACCAAATCTCATCAGATTTATTGGTAATTTAAATCATGCATACCCTCAGTTGGGGATAAAATTATATTTATTTATCTTATTTTTTTTTTATCTATTTACATTTTTATTCATTTCATTCCTTATACAACTGAATTTCTGAATTATTAAAATAAACAATATTTTTTCTGCTTTTATATGAGGTATCAATCAAGTTTGTAATAATATATTTGCTATTACAAAAAATATATCAATATATAAATAATGTTAAACAAGAAATTACTTGCACTAATATCAAGTTTTTTTTTTCTTGTAGACATTAAATTTGACAATAGAGAATGTATATAAGGACCTATTCTAGACAAAAATGTAAATTTCAAAGTTTTATATATTAAGTTTTTTTCTGATATGCGATTCTGAAAAGGCGAATTAAATTAAGGTCAGAGAAATGTTGAACTAGAATTTATCGAAATAAAGCAAAACTTGACGTTATTCTGAAATATAATTGTATGAATACTTTAACTAATGATACTAATCACACAATACTGAATTCTTCACCCCATGATATTGTTAATTTCATTCAATGTTTTTTTTAGCCAGGGAGTAAATACAACTTGAAAACACCGAAATCTACATTGATGTCCTTTGGTACTCAATATCAATCTGCACGATATCACAAGACATCGTACTCAAAAATCAGATTTTACGTCTTGAAAAGAAAATTTCAGGTTTTATTCATTGATAAAATATTTAAAAAATTAAGATGTTTTAAAACTTGCAGCAAGAATTAGGCTATAAAGTAGAATCCCATCTATATTTAAAATTTGCTATTTGATAAAAATGAAAGAACAGGATTGGTAATAGCTTTAATATGTCATGACTTCCAGCTGTGAAATCCTTCCCATAACGATGATAATGTCACAGTTTTAGTGCAAATAATGTTTTTCTCTTGCCAATATCAACTGTGTTGTTTCCTTTTTTAAAAACTTCCAACCGAAGCTAAAGTAATATCATGCCAACACTTGATTTGAATAAGACAATCGAAAAAGAAGTTATTACTGACATAAAACCACAGTTAGGAACTAAAATAATACAGTAATACGAGAAACAGAGAAAGGTGTGTCGAGGTTAAGACAAATGATTTCTGTATATAAAATATAACAGAAAGATTAAAATAAAACTAGAATTAAGGTGTAAGAACAATAGCATATACCAAAGAAAGCATCAACCTCATTGACATGATCGAAGGAGGAGCCGGTTGTAATTTGAATGGAAAAGTCATAAAGACGTACAAGTAAAATGTAGGCAAGAAAATGTCAACAACGTATAAGAATTAAGTTGCTAATCTTATCTTATAATATCTTATTGTATTATTATGTTATCATATTGATAGTTACTTCCAAAAAATACTCTTAGTTGATGTATTTTTTCTGAAATATTCATAAAACTAATTTTATTGTGTTATTTCCTTTTCGCCGTCGATTTTTTTTTTAGTTCACCATGCGATCTATTTACTTCACTTGGTTCCGTCATCATAGGTCCGTAGACGTTTTAATTTTTTTTATCTGAAACCACCTGACCAATTTTAATTAAACTTCCCAAGTTTCTTCTGTATGCAGTTGGTAAGATAAGATAAGATAAGATAAGATAAGAAAACTTTATTTTGATTCGGCATGGTATAAAAACATATAAACATAAGCTCTGGTGAGCTTTTTACCGAATATAAAAACGTATACAAAACAAATAAAACAAAGCATCATGCACATATAAAACATACTAAAAAATAAAGCCATGCATCAAACAAAATTACAGGCCCTAGCGCCATAAAAGTTGAGAATATTCTTAAGTCTGAGAATATTCTTAAATACCGGAATACTCGAATGTGATTGGCTGAGAATGGGAATTTGAGTAAAATTTTCTTTACTCAGCAAAAATAGTTCTTTATGGCGCCCAGACCTGGTCTCTAGCAATCTTATATAAAAATTTATAAATTCGTTAAAAAATAAATAGAAGGATAATGTGAAAAACAAATGAGAGGTAATATTCATGGAAAACTTACTGACTTAATACAGAAAAAAATCTTGAAAAGGAAATGAACATGTTTTATTGCATTTATAAATTTCTGGGGTAGCTTCAGGAGCTTCAATAATAGACCAATAGTTCACACTTTACAGCAGGGCAAAGTCAATGCAAGTGGTCGACTCTGAGGTAATACTTTCCATTTACAGATAAAATGTACATGCGTCCATTTTTTCCAACACATGAGGGAGTATTTCAATTAATTATAAGGCCACACGAAACTGATTTTTAGTTATTTGGATTTTTTATGGCAAAAACAGGTGCGAGCGAGCGAGCGAAATTTTAATTTTAATTTTTTTTCTTGACGAGACTAGTTTTTTTTCAGTTAAGATCAAATTTTTTAATCTAAATTCTTGCAAAACATTTAAAAAAAAATCCCTATTTTTTTTTATACCAAATTCAAGGCGCAAGGAACCTTTTTTATTTTTAATTTCTTGGCGAATTTGCGGCGAATTTTCAGCATACTTTTCAAAATGGAATGCAAAATATTTTTTTCTTCAAATTTTTAGAGTCCGAAAATCGGAGCGGCGAAATTCAAAGAACTAAATATCGATTTGGTGTGGCCTACATGAAAACCACTAGGAATTTATTGTTGCAAAACCTGTCATTCGTTTGTGTGTTTAAAACAGAGGAAAAACATGAAGTCAAACTCAAAGCGCAATCAAGATTATTGGAGGAGCACTTGCCAGAAAGGATGTTATTTTGTCCTTCTGTCGATTCTATTTTCAAGAAGAAACTTTGTAACCTAGTGTGTTCCCTGGTACGCTAAATCTCTTGTGAAATGTCTGAGAAAGATATAACTTTCGGCTTATGACCAGAGACACAAATTTTAATGAAGTAGATATATTTACAGGTGTATATATAAATGTGGAGTTTTTGTCCAAGTAGGAGGTTCATTGAATGCATTGTACAAAAATTATATCATAACTTGACATAGTTTAATAGAGAAAGGTTATGTTACTAAATACAATAGATACATTTGGTGTGGGTTTGTATGTACACAAGGTCACTTCATCAAGCTTATTTACTGCGTTATGAATTGTTTTTTCCTAAGGCGATTTTGTTACCTTTTTTTATTTTATATTAATTTAATCTTATTTTAATCTTATTTTTTTATTGTTATTTTGGTATCCGACTGTGGTCTACAATGTTTTTATTTCATTGTTTCAAATTTCCATACCTTTGACCTTGAGAATAGTTGATGAGAGATAGTTTGTTGAAATATGGAGAGACATGTACAGTGAATCTAAATTGGTACATGTATCATTACATGTTTTTTTGGGGTTCAGAATGACATGCTATATAATATCACATTCAGTGCTAATAAAGTTATATTCCCCCGAGACTGAAGATTTTTTGATAATAGTGACTATGCCTTTTTCTGGATAAAAGGAAAATTTATGGCTCATAAATATGTTACAGACTTAGATCCCTGATGAACATCTTTAAGTCGGAATTTTGTTCTGCAAAATTTTTAAACTTTAGCAACTATTTCCTTTTCATTAAAAACCCAAAAATTCAAAATTGGTACTTATAAAATACAAAAGCAGAAAGCCAATTGAATTTATACGTTGTTAATAAAAACATACATTGTAGCCCGTGACAGCGTCTCATGTAAAGAGGTAGCCCGTGACAACGTCTCATGTAAACAGGACTATGTAAACTATGATCCATCAACTGAACTGTTTCTTGTGTTCATCGGTGATTGAGATATTGTAAGGATATAATTTCCCATTTCTACACGGAAACATATTGATAACGTAAAAAATAAAAATAAAATATTTGACCCACGTATCGAATGAACATAAAATATATAATTATGAAATTTAGGAATTGAAGTAAGATTTTTTAATAAAAAAAAAATATAATGCATTATCTGCGATGAAATATAATGTAATGGTAAGTAATATGATCATTATATTTTAAAATGGGAACGTCATTGAACATATTTTGAACCGTCAAATTCACAGCACCATCAGAAAACATTGCTATATCCATATTCTTTCAATATAACTGCCCATCTACTGTACAACACGGGTTTTGGAGTTTTCCAATATTTCCACAATAGAGGCCAACCTCGCTTGGCTGTTGTCAGTGTGTAGGTGTTTCTGGGCTCCATTTCATATGAATAAGCTCCCATGACTAGAGACTGTACGAGTCTTGAACATATACAGATCTTCAAAACCTCAGTTTCTGCCTCATTTAACGTCATTTCTCTCATATATCCGGCGATGACATGTGCTCCAACATCTAACTGATCGGATTCATTGCAATCAATTGACAAATACGCAATCAGGATTGCAATGTCAAAAACTTTATACGAATAGGACATGTCAGTAAAATCTATGAAAGCTGTGACATCACAACCATTTCCATCTGAAATTTCTTTAACCAAAATGTTTTGTTCATTCATGTCGCCATGGATATATCCTGTAAAGATAAGTACTAAGTATTAAGAACGATTGACACACAAATAGTACATTTGCAACGGTTCGGCATGGTTGTTTGTATATGAATTAGTACTTAACGCTACAGTAAACAACAACTGGCTATATTGTGATAGCCATTTTTCATTGGCTAGGTACGCCGGAGTTTCCGGTGTTATTGAGCCCTTTAGATTTGAAAACTTTCAGTCCCTGCCAAAAGGTTCGGAGACGATTAAAGATCACTATGAACTTGATTTGAACTTTGAATACAGTCTAGTGATCGCTTGTAGTAAAGACGGGCTACATATACCTAGATTACTCGATGCCACTCCAAGAAACAAGTATTTACACATAGTGCTAGATATGTCATATACAAGATGAACATTGGACAATATGAATAATTGGTTGGGCGAATAACAAAAAAAAAAGAATCACTGAAAATAGTTCACAAATAGTTTAGTAAAAGATTTAGACTAACGTCTGAAAGAAGGATTTGATTTTGCTATAATGGTATAAGACCCTTTGATCCCTAGTTATAATTTTAGCCACCTTATTAACACGATTGTAAGAAGCTAAGTGAAAAATAAAAAATAAAATAACAATCCAAAGATACTAATATTAGATATTGTAAATTTATAACATATACAATATTCAAATTCTTCGCACGATCGTATTCGGGATACTCTCGTTGTCTATCCGTCTATCCATGAAGATACGTATACTATTTGCATTCTTCATGTGCTTAAAGTTTTTTTCTTCATAAAATAGAAACTATTTCATCAATTTATTCTATCACCTTCTATAAGATCATCATATTTTGGTATAACGTCCTCTTCAAACGATCTAATTAATTCCATGACTAGATTTAAGTTCTTTCGGTCTTTAACACCACAAGTGTATCCCCGTAACTTTGGCAACTCTTGTAGCTTCCACAGAAAGTTACGGTTCTTGTAAAATTCGCAGTCAAAATCCTATAATTAGATATATTTATAGATGTATGTATAATACAAGTTTAACAGCTAAGGGTGGTTTTATATACATTGTATATTAAAATTGACAGCATAGACTATTATTATTATCATTAAATACATGCTTATAATGTGCCCGCGGGTATCACCAGCTCATATGCTATTGGCCGAGAGTGTGAAACTGATACAATTAACTTTAAAATGTTCTATTGTAAATATTTTGTGGTTTTGATTTCACCGTGTGAATTTGGCTTTCTGTTATTAAATATTTTGTGTTATTTTTTCCTCCTTGACCACAATGCTGTATAAAATATTGGTATCATTCAATATCTATTCTCATCAAATCGAATTTGTTATCATAAACACAAAGCGTTCCTTAAATTAGTAACACATTGAAGCAGGTTTAATGTATACAACCTTACCCAGTATAAAACATTATTTTTACGCCTTCTTTTTCATATTCCCTACTTCACCTTCCATAAAAATCAAAGGGCTGCTCCCTTACATATATATCATGTCTTAATTGTCATTCATTCATTATGTCTGTTTTTTAACTGTAAGCGGTACAATTTTTTTGAAAAGGAAAGAGTTGCAAATTTTGCATCTCTGGCAATTCAGCAATAATTTTTATGTAGAACTTTACCTGTAGAGCTTTATGCATTCTTCCTGCAAATACTCCACACTTATACAGCGTGGACGGTATATATCGCTTGTTAATAATAATATCTCCTTCCATATACTTCAAAACATGACAAATGTACGGTCCTTTCACACCTTGTAATATAAAAAGTACACCATAAGTTGGTGGTTTGTTACATATATATGTATTTCTGAATTTCCATTTCTCGAAGTTATTGTATCGAACATTTTATACATCTATAGATTTTACTAAATATACTACCTTAAACAAACCAAAACATTAGAAACATAGTTCCTGTTGTTAGGTAAAAATGTAAACTGTTTCATAAAATTCTTACAATGATACCTGTAATGAATAAAGGCTGATTTTACAAAATTTATTTAGATGTGCACACGTGGCCTGTCATTCGCAAATTAATTGTAAAGATCCCATGACTTCAGTTTTTAAATGAGTCGTCAGTGAATTTCTTCAAAATAGGCTTTATTACTATCACAAAACAATGAAGAGTTTATATTTCATAGGCTACTTTATCCCTATATGCACACACTTTTTCATTATATACACTATGCCCTTGTGATGGATCAAGGGAGCTAAACCCACAAAACTGCCTTCCGGCGGATTGGGGAGCCTTTTTTCGATGTGGGGTTGTCAGGTAATAATCTTCACTTCTGACCATTGTGGGTAACGTGCTTGAAGAATGTTACGCTATCTGGACGCTTATGACCCCTTATGCAGTTTTCGAAGTTTAAGAGTAGGCTAATCACCGATAACGAAGGCTAAATTATCCGATTCTATCTAACCACACAGATTTTTACAGTGGCAGTCTTAAACTGGTTCCCCTTTGTGTCCCGTCCAACCCCAATCTGTTTTGTGTTTGATAAATTATCGAATTGGTTCTCGTCCTGAAGAATTAAACACGACATATTTGCCACTGGACATTAACCCAAAAACTATCAATCAATCTTACCTAATGGTTTACACAGTGCTTTTATATCTGTTTGATTGTTTATTGCAAATGGGAACTGAATTTTTTTGAAAATACATATAAGGCATATAAACAGTGAACCAAAACATGTACCATGCACCATATACTGCTAATTACTACCCCATTGAATAATTTTGCACAGAATTGGAAGCACTCCGTCCTGATATGTATACATGTAGCTCTGTTTTTATAATGTTTAACTTAAATGCAATATTTATAGTTTATTGTGACCAATGGGTCATATGAAGGTAAAACACAAAGGAGTAAACAAGGTACCCGTGCAAAAGACTGTTATGGGGTAAGACCTTGGACGTAAAACATTTAAAATAGTATTACGGAAGTTATTTTGTAAGGTAACATGTTGTACCCAAAAATCGAAAAAATCGAAGAGATATATTGGTTATATGGATCTATATAACGTCAAAGAATATTTCATTAGGACAATTACATCAAGACAAATTCAATTATCTAAAAAATGTTCATTCAATCCAAGATATTATAATCCTTACGCTCTGGGTAGTTTTCATCTGGTACCATTTCACTCGACCATGTTTTCCCATGTATATTACGCACTGGTTCTTGTACAGGTAGTCCTTTCTTGTGCAAGTGGTAAAATAGTTCATGCAATGAATCTATGAAACAAGTGTAAAGTATACAAAGGATTAAATAAGTCCTAAATAACATCCAATTGTTTAAAAGACGGAATGGTTTTAGCCAATTGTCTTGGTTCTGGATTTTATTGATCAACGAGAAGTTAAATTCTCATAAATAAAACTGGAGATATTTTCCTTTTTTGTTATTTTATACTCGTCCTGGATAAAAAATAAGTGATCAAACCCACATACTATACTGTTTTTCTTGATGTGTTGGGAAAATACACTTTTGTTTACAACATTTTTGCATATTTTAAGAATGATTTTATAGTATATGTTCTTTGAATTACCGTACCTTGTCTACACCATACTTTCGCTTTAATTCTTGTATTAATATCTTGACCTTATTACTTTCGTTATCTAGATGAGAAATAAGTACTTGTTAGACCCTCGGTCACACACTATTTAATGCAATATTAAAGAATAGTACAGAAAAATGAGTATAAAAAACATGAGCCTTTTTCACAATAGAAGCAATAATTACCTATTACTGCTGGTGTCTTTGAATCATAAGAATTTAATATTTTCAACACGTAGCCGTTAGGATGGACTACACCAATGTTCTTGTTATTAATATTCGGGTCAACCTGTATGTGGTAATTTCTGTCATCGTAACTGTTGAGTTCAGTCCAGTTCAGAACAGTCATTCCGTAGAGGTCATAAACTTTATTTTTAATGAAAGACTCTGAGATGATTGGTTTGTGTTCGAGGGGATTCCTGTTTGCTTCTTCATTCTTATTATCTCCTTTGTCTATTTCACTAGTAACATCTGATGACATTATCAATCTGTAAAGGACAGAAACATACAACATGTACATGTATAATAGCCTCAAAGAACAAATGCGAACTAGCATTGATTTGATTTGACCTGGCCAACGCTTTCGGAAAAATGCTTTACAAACTGCTGGAGTTAAAAATTGAGAAATGTCAAGCACCACAAAATGACAAAAGCTGGAGGTTAGAATAGATACAAGATGTCCAACTCAGCTTCACGTTCAGTCACCGTTCAGTTCTGTCACTGAAGAACAGCTGATATTCAGGGGTAGTACAGATTAGAAGTTTGGTATTGCAAAGTAAAGGTGCTAACAAAGAGAGACTGAATGATCGGCTAAGGTAGAACCCAGTTCACACCAGAAAATAATAAGAGAAACCGCAACATCAGAAATCGAAAATGCTGTCGTCCCACAAGCGTTACTGGATGTAGACGAATACATATGTCTCTCCACTTTCCCCCTTTGTTGTTATTCCTCATTCAAGATGTATGGTGTTTACAGTATAATACATCAGAGTAAAGCATGTAAGTATACCTAAAAATGTTGAAACTATTTGCTATCCGAACCACAGAAGGAAATTCATGTCTTATACAATTACACATGATGCGCAGCAATTCTGTCAAGTATCGGGTCATTACAGTGTATACGGTAGATAGTTTTATGTTTACTTACTACACACATGTGAAATTGTATGAGATTTTGCATTCAAAAACTTCCCCTTGTAACTTGAGACATAATTGAAAAGTTAATGTTTTGCTAAGGGAAATTCGAAAAGAAAAAGACTTAGTCTCATTACAATCCTTTTGCCCTTCAGAACCACATATGGTAGGCACAGATTCTCTTAAGTATCATTTCATTTCAATGTAGACTGTTGGGGACTTTGCAATCAGAAACATATTATATATATTGTAATGACAAAGTCAATGTTTTGCTATGGGAAACTACATGTAGTCAATTATTTCAAGTTTTGCAAGCTGAAGCTGTAGGAGATTTTGCGATTCAAAACATTCCCATACATAGTAATAGTATAGTCCCTGTCTTGCTATTGGAAGATTGGAAGCCGCAAAAATTAGACCGATCAGGAACAATTTTATGTCTGGCACAACAACACATGGTAAGCAACAATTTTTTTTTTAATTTTCGTGTCATTCCAATGTAAACTTTGAGAATGAGCGACGGGACAAAAAAGGATCCCATGGAAAGGACAGACATATAATTCCATTCAATAAAAAAGGGAAATGATTGCAAAGATAAAGGAAAAAACATTCTTATGACTTTTTACACATTTGGTTCTTGTAATCCAAAAAACAAATGATGTAAAATCAATAATTAGATATAACAAATAAGTAAAAATACCTACCTCTGATGTACTTATTTCCACGTGTCCTATAATATTATCAGTATTAACTTTACAATGTCAACATGTGTTATCTGGACTATTCAAATGTTATCGTAGATGTATACATGGTACATGATAACAATTTTTTTATGAAAATTGATGCACGTAATGAAGACGTGTGTACATATAATGAAAATTTATGTGCATATAATCAAGAAGTATGTGCATATAATGCAGACGTATGTACATATGATAAACAAAAGTATACTCAAATAATAAAAAAAAGCATGTGCGTTCAATGCAGAAGTACGTGCAAGACGTATGTGCATATGATGAAAAAGTACGTGCAAATAATGAAGAAGATTTATTCATACAATAAAGAAATATGTGCATATAGCGAAGTAGCATGTGCATATAATGAAAAAGTATGTAAATATAAAGAAAAAGTTTGATTAAAAAAGTATGTGCCTATAATTCATAAGTATGTGCATATAACGGAAAAGGATGTGCATATAATGAAAGGGTACTTCTAAAAAAATAAACGAAATAGAAACGAAACACAGCGAAACGAAACAAAACACAACGAAACGAAACGGAACGGAACAAAAATAAACAGAATGAAACAAAAAAAAAGAAATTTTGAATGAATTTCGATTCATTAGATAAAATACTTTATAACGCTGCATTTCTACTTAGAATATAGCCGAAATATTAACGACTGATGAACTTATTAAATAAAATTTCAGGAAAAAAAATGGTTTTAATATTGGGAAAGGAAGCTCAGTATATATATATATTTATTTTAAAGTGCAACCTGATAAACATTACTACATTATTTTACAAACATAATAATCATCCAGCCTTCAAAGGCTTATGATGCACTGTTCGTAGTTCAAGCATTAAATTATAGTACACAATGATGAGTTATTGTCTTATAGTATAAAACGTCCTTCAAGGCTTTCTTTATATTGAATCAAGTAAATGTGTACGAATATTTGAAATGTTAATAATGAAGTTAGCAACAAATTTACTGTCAATACTTAGTAGTAATTTAAGAATGTCCGTGTCATTTATATTAGAAAAATCTGTGCTGTTTCTTAACTGAAAGTTCGTAAAGAAATTGTTCCTTTCTTCCGAGTATGACGGACAGTGAATCAGAAAATGTTTCTCGTCCTCTACAGTTTCATTGTCTCGACACAGTTTACAAAATCGTCTGACAGCTGGAATACCACGGTAGCGTCCCTTTTCGATTTCCAAAGAATAAGTTCCGCATCTCATCCTAGCCAATACAGATCGTTGCTGACGTGTAATGTTCGCTTTTACATATGGTTGAACTTCGTAACAAGAGTCCAATAATTTAAATGTTCTAAGTTTTGGCATCCCAGCGACATCATGAGTCCATTTTTCTTTATGTTTATGTAAAAGTATAGTTTCAGCTTGACTGCAAACAAACTGTGCGCTAAGACCATTTGTGTCATTGTTCTGAAACAAGTCCATCATTCCACTATTCTCCATTATAGATTTAGCATCGTTGTACCAAGTACATCTATGAGTCTGCGAAAAGTTCGAGTCCCACATAAAAATTCTGTGCGGTATTCGGTGCGCATGCATACAAACAATGCGATGCCAAAGTCTTACAATATTGCAGCGTTGTTTTACATGTATTGGAGTCCAACCAAAGTCGCCACAAATAGCTGGAATCGGAGTTGTCTTTCCAACGCTTAGAAAAGTTCTGATTGCTCTGTATTGCAGTCTCTCTAATAAATCATACACTTTATACCCCCATACGCCTGATGAGTGAGTCATTATCGGAATAACGGTGCTAGAGAAAATCTTAGTAAAAGTGTCGTAATCCAGGCCGTCGATCTTGAAATATTTCGAAGTAAGTGCTCCTAATGCTCTACTACTTGCGGTTGCCAATTCTTTAACTGCCACAGTATAATCCAATGTTTCGGAAATCGTAAATCCCAAGTATCGATACACTGAAACATAGTTAATAGTTTTGTCTCCTAGTTTAAAACTGTGGGTAGATCGAGGGGATGAAGCTTTTCGGCAGTGCATTATTTTTGTTTTGTCACCGTTAATTCGTATATTCCATTTCACAGACCAGTTATTAAGCACTGTCAGTTGTTTTTGTAATCCATCTACCGAGTCCGACATCAATACCACATCATCTGCGTATAACAATATGCTCAATTCCAAATCCGTATCAAGTGAAATTCCACAATGAACAGAATTTATATCCAAAGTCAAATCGTTTATAAAGAGAGCAAACAGAGTAGGAGCCAAATTGTCACCTTGGCGAACTCCGGTTTCTACTGAAAACCAGTCGGTTATATTCCCATTAAGACGAACACAACTTTGTAGATTTGAATACATACTTCTAATAGTCCTTATCATATTACCAATAACTCCAGCGGTCATTAATTTGTGCCATAGAAATGAGTGATTCACCGAGTCGAAAGCTTTACAGAAGTCAATCAAACATAAATATGTATCAAGTTTCAAAGTTTTTCTGTTTCGAAGAATTGTACATAGCGTATATATATGGTCCAAACACGAACGAAGTTTACGGAAGCCATTTTGCTCCTCACAGAATATACCATTACATTCAAAAAATGAAACTAGTCTTCTGTTAAGTATAAAACTAAACATCTTCGCTACAGTTGACATTAAACTAATGCTTCGGTAACTTAGCGGGTCACGATAATCTTTGCCATCTTTAAGGATCGGGTGTATAATGCTTTTGCACCACATAACCGGGACTAATCCATTTGTAAAGCACAAGTCAAACAGTTTTTGTAGCACAACTGTTAAATTCTTATTTTTAAGTATTTCATTGGGAAAATTGTCAATCCCAACTGCTTTGCCAAGTTTAAGATGCTTCATGGCGAATTCAGTTTCCTTGATTGAAATATGTTCATTCAAATCCGAAACGCCAAGACTGTCGTCTTCACCTAAAATATTTTCGTATTCACGTTCCATCTGATCGTTTAGTTCTTCTAAATTGTCCAAAAAAGTATCGTCTGCAAGAATAATATCGGACTTAAACAATTTTGAGTATTCCTCTTTCCACCGTTTGAAAATTGCGTCTTGATCAAAAGAGATGTTACCGTCTTCCAGACGGACACCGTCAATGTGTTTTCTATTGTTTTTCGGCCCAAGTTCATTTATCTCTTTCCAGGAGTCACGTGGATTAGAACTATTCAAAGTTTGAATTTTGTTCCTCTTTAGTGCCTGAAATGTTCGTTTACATTGTCTCAAACGTTTGTCGAAAGCATTTCGGTTCTGTACAAAACAACTTCTGAGAAAGTCTCATGTTCGCTTATCTCCTTTACATGTAAGAAATTTTATCTCGGATTTGTTTGTCTTAGCAAGAAGGTCTTTTAGTTCATCGTTCCAATATGGCTTCCTGATATGTTTTCTCCGCCTTTTTGTACCGTTATCTAGTAGATCAGTAAAGGGCAAGTTTTCGTTCATTTCAACGTGTAGTAAACTTACAAAGTTTTCGTACAATTCGTCGATTCTGTTTTTCACATTAATGCTATTTTCTAGCTGCTCTATAGCACTGGTTATCGCACGCCTGCTTCTTTCCTTTTCGAAAATATCATTCGGTATATTTTTTACGTTATAACGTCGCTGATTCACATTTTCCTGACATGTTTCGTAATCAGTGTCATTACATTTCTTATAATCCGACGAAGAAAGCGTACATGACAGCACAGAGTGATCATGGTGGCACCTGCAGATACAGCTATATCAAACTGAATAAGAATATCCGATATCAGATGTACATGAAAATTCGAATATTTTAATAAATCCATATAAGGTACAACAATATAATCAACTACCGACTTCCCACTTTTTGATACATATGTAAAGTTGTCGTCTTGAACATCGCCACTCCCATTTAAAACGCACAATTTTGCATCTTTTATAAAATCAAGGAAGTAATTTCCAAACGAATTTTTCACAGAATCAACACTAGTTTTCGCTCGAATAAAGTCGATTTTATCGTCAAAATCTTGCAGGTCACCGATTCTCCCATTAAAATCTCCAACTATACACATATTCGAACAAGAGCTATACAAATATACTTGCGACAACAATACATCATAATATTCCTGCGCAATATTTCCTCCACTAGATCTTTCCAGATAGCAAACACACAGATTAATTGTAAGACTATCATCATATTTACATTTCAATTGCAACCACAGAATATCTTCATTTTTATCACAGAGTATAATACATTTAAACTTTTCCAGAACTTTAGTAGAAATAAAAAATCCAACGCCTCCTGATCCACGCCATGAATTGGCCGATATGTTTGTTCTGTTATTGCCAAACCATATATATCCATTTCGATTAATATTTTGATTCGTTTGTAAATGTGTTTCACAGTATATTCGATCCAAACATATTTTCTTAATTATACTATGTTTTGTTGTATGTGATAACTAATCACTTCATTTTTTAACCTACATTCTTTTCAAATTCCTTCCTAGGCTTGATCCCACTCCCATTAAAAATCAAATGTTCATACCCTGTCGTGAACAAAACGGTATGCATCTTTAATAAAATGTTTAGGCCTAATTAGCATGTTCAGTTTCGACGAATTTGTTTTTATTGGAGTAGCGTCAAGTGAGCACACGATACCGTTGCTTCCGATAAAAAAAAATGTTTATAATTTAAAACATTAACAAATCAAAAGAAAGAAAGCAAAAAAAACAAATCAAATCTGGCCGTGATATTTTCTACAGGAAACAACTTCATATTTCACCGGGCGCATGCCAAGTTGGCGGATAGAGGTCTTAGTTGGCTACATATTACATGTTCCATTAATTATCAATTAATTCAAATGCCCATTTCAATTTCCACGGAATATGCAGAACCCGTTAATTTCCGGGACGGGAGTTTTGAATAGTTCTACACATGAACTTAGTGTTAATAATTTTAAATAAATTATTCAATACTATTTAGTTCTACTCAGTGTACATAAATTTAAAGAGTTGCAATATATCTTTTTTAATTTGTTTTGGGAGACGGGGAAATATATTTTTTTAAGTATATATACATAGTTTTATAGAAAATTTTCACGCAATATTCCTCCTTTTTTATTGGTTTTACGCAACTTTAAGTGCAATTGTTATATATTCAGTTGTACAATAAAAATTTTTTGAAGTATGTATACCTTTATAATGAGAATCTTTAGAATTGAGATAGGGTCTACCATATGCCGATAAGTTTTACAAATCTTGTGTAATTTTGCTAATTTCTTTCAATTTTTTATTTTGTAATGTTGTATATGTGTTTTTGCTTTGACCCTATGGGTGTAATTGCAAGTATAAGTTATTGCTAGCTATCACATAGGCAACATTTTATCGGTAAAGGAAACAGGAGGATCCGCAGAGGACTATACTTTACCAACACCAAGGAATGATATACAATTTGATATCTTGCAGGAGTTTTCCTGTGACATGAGTATCATCTTATTATTCAGGCTGAGTAATGAAAGTGGCTTGTTGATGACATAGTACAGAGCAGATTTTGTTATATATGATAGAATTTGGTACGATCGTCATGTCAGACCTACAGGAGACTCGAGACTCGTGGTTAGATGCTTTATATCAAATTTCAGTTCAAGAAAATTCAGTGTATTAAATTGTTTTAATAGTTTGCTTTGTTAAAATTTTGTACGCAACTCAGTCTACCAAGGAACAGATTAGCTGGTGTTTGTTGTTTGGTTTATTGCCATATATAGAATTTTTTTCCATAAGAATGGGCCCATAAGGGGCATGTTACAATGCACATATAGACAAAGTAGACAGAACAATAGAAAAGTCAATATTCAATATATGTTTGGTATCGCCGCGATACACTTTCTAAAATTAGCCAGTCTCTTGTTAAGATAAGATCGCTTTCATGCTCCGGCTTCTGACAATGTTGCAAAACTTAATGTCTTTAATTTTTGATTATGGATACTGATCAACCAATCTTGACGTTATAATCATCACAAAATCCGCGCATCTCCCGATTTTTTAATTAATTAACACTATGTTAGTCCAAGGATTTAAATAGTACTATTCAAATACTTTGGTTAGTCGTGCTTTATATTTTATCAAATAGTTTATTAAAAAAAGCATATAGTATATTATTTCAACCTGTTTCGTTTTGTTTCGCTATATTTCGTTTCGTTTCGTTTCGTTGTGTTTCGTTTCGTTTCGCTGTGTTCGTTTCGTTTCGCTGTGTTCGTTTCGTTTCGCTGTGTCCGTTTCGTTTCGCTGTGTTTCGTTTCGTTTCGCTGTGTTTTGTTTCTGTTTCGTTTCTTGTTTTAGAAGTACTCATAATGAAAAGGTGAGTGCATATAATCACCTGATAATGAAAAAGTATGTGCATATAGTGAGGAAGTATGTACATGTAAATATAAAGAAAAAGTTTTATTAAAAAACATGTGAATATAAGGAAAAAGAATGTACATATAGTGAAGAAGTATGTGCATGCATGTATAACAGGTATAAAGAAAACGTATGTGCATATAATATATTTAATTAACATAAGGTAGTTACGGCGTTCCATAGGATCCAATTCATTGGATTAAGTACAACGTTTTTTTTTTATTGAAAGTAACATTACGAAAAAGCCATATATTATCAATTTAATGCAAACATATATGCATATTTGTATAAGGCCTTACTTAAAATAAGGCTTGTTTGCATTGGCCTAAACGACCCTGCAAAATTGGCCAGACCGAAAAAAGTTTATTGCCTGTCACATTTTTTTTTTAATTTCCAATTTCAGTAGAGTCACATTAATAATTTTTCTTTAAATGAGTTCATAAATTTAATCATGAATATGATTTCCAAAACAAAATGCATACCTACCTACCCTATCATCTTAAGTATGAGTCATGCTAATACATTATACCAACAAGATTACTTTAAGCCTGACCTAAACATGTGACATTTTATGTAAATGTAGATAAAACAAACCTTTAACAATTACATCTGATCAACAATGTACAAGTCCAATTTTCCCCCCTCTACCCCATCAATTAAAAAAAGAACATAAATTTTCCTACAACAACAATGAAAGATTTACTTTATAACAAGGATTTCTATATGATTACATGTTTAATTTTAGGAAAAAAAGGTTTTTTTTTTCTTTTTGCAGCAAGTGTACCAATGTATTTGTTTTTAAAATTCCCAGTAAAAATAATTAAAAAAAGAAATAAATAAAACAATTGAAATCTTAAAGTCTGATTACAATGATCTTTTTATCATTAAGCCAGAAATGAAATCTTTTTCAAGTTATATTGTGTTTTATTAATGAAAAGAGATAAGTTCTTCAGAACTTTAATATTGCAAAATGAAATGAGCCCTTTCATTAGTGAGGTAAATAATACAGTCTTCAAAACATCGTAAAAATGAAAACGAAAGTTTTTAAGACCCCCATTTAAATGATTTTGAAGAAGACACATTTCTACCTTGTATTAAATATTTGTGATTATTAATTCATCATTATATCTTTAACCTGATTTCCAACATTTTGATCTCCAGCACTGCTGTCAGTTGTCAGTCAACGAAATGGCCATACACTGCATCAAATTTATTTCGGTATTTTGTGATATATTTTATTATTACCACTGGGTCATGTCACTGCTGGCGGAATGTAAGCCCCCGAGGGCATTGTCAGCCCAGTAGCCAGAATGCCGTTACATTTTCCGTTCAAAATTTTGACAAAATTTACCAGAAATTTCTAAGGCTCTTCCTTTTGATGCAGAGTTAGTTGTCAGTCAACGAAATTGCCATACAGTGCATCAAATTTATTGCGGTATTTTGTGATATATTTTATTATAATTTATGTGATTTCAATTATAACCAAATGGACTTCAGGATTCCTTTTATACTATTGATACGAGTAGACATTTCCCGTCCATGGGTTCTCTGGGCTTATGGGATGACCCTTTGATCTTCTGGGGTAGGGTGTTGGGAGCATATGGATTGTTTAAATAAATATTAAAAAGGTAAAAAATTGAATATTCCAACTGAAAAATATTCCCCCAGCTTACAATTGTTTAAAAATTACAGTAATGACTAGCTGCAGATGTATATTTAACACCCAGTCTACGAGAAAAGCATGCAAAACTCATTATAGTCGTCCACAACACATGTCGGCAGATTTTCATGAAATTTGGCATATATACTTCGGATACCATAAAAAAAAATTCCCAATTTTTTTTTTTCATCTGATGCTATTTTTAGATTTTATGGCGCCATCTTGGAAATTGGCCATTTTCCATATTTTTCACAATGAAAATACTATAATTTGACCAAAAAAATTAAGGCAAAGAAACATTTTTTTCACATACAAAATTGTTTTTATATGAAAGGGACATGTTTTAACTTTTTAATAATATAATTAAATTTATAATTATTCCTTTCGATCTAAAGCTTTATTTATTCAAAAAATGGTAAATTTTACAATTTTTCAAAAACCTTAAATTTGGATATTTCAAAGAGACAAAAAAATGTATAGGACTAAAAATAACAGAAAAAAAATATGTCCTCCATAAAGATCTATTATTCTTATGATCCAGTATAAATTTCCTAGCTGGGGTCTGTATAACTGTTACCATGGCAACCATTTGATTTTGTGCAATTTTTAAAATCCTCAAATCTGAAATTGACATTTAATTGTGTTATTCAGCTAAAAATGTAAAGTAGTGTAATTTATAAACTTCTCAAAAACATATTTTATGCGAGAAGTTGAAAAATAATAATAATAAATCTAAATATAATACTATTTTCCCAAAAAATGTATAATTGTGAAATTTTTTTTATAAAATTTATTAATTACTGTAATTCATATCATGAAATCGTCCTTTTTTGTAAATGATTTTTTTTTCAATACATATTAAACAATTACATTCACCTTTTATCCATAATTTGATAAGATTATTAGCAAATGGATGTTATTTAGATATTTTTTTACATCTGGTCCGCAGTAGTTGCGTCCCCTGTTGTTACTCTTCAATTTTAAAGGTAAAGAAACGTCGAGATTTTGATGACATCGTGTACATGTGCAAAATGTGAAATTTGATATTTTGTCTTCTTGTCCCGAATTTATAGCTGGAAATTACATTTTAAACAAATGAGAGGTGGGAAAATGTACAATGTCTAATTTCTGTTTTAAAGTCGGTGACCTGGAAAGTTTAGAAAGTCTGATGAAGTTCGAATTCTGGTAGACATTATTCGTAGATTTTGCCCCGATTCAAACTAAAGAAATATTAAGACTTCAAGACATGACAGGCAGATACAGATTCACTTGGACTGTACTGGAAAAGGAACAGTTTTCTTAAATGCATACACCCTCGGAGGCTCCATATATACCCAAGAACACAGGCAAAACAGCAAAAGGCTGACCTGGCATATCATAATTTTGCCTGTGCCAAAGAATGTTTTTTTTATGACACAACTCACAAGTTTGGAACTGTGCCAGTTTTTGCTGGTAAGTTTCACTGATTATTTATAACCACATACATTTTACATGATTTCATGATTATTGATACACATAAAGTCATAATATAGCAAAATCACTTGATGACATCACCTCCACATTTCCAATATTTATACAAAAATTATGTGGTTTAAAGAGTTCATATACAATGTACAAAATGATTCATACAATCATAAGTATACAAAACTTACAAATGATTTCGCCTAGTCGTCATTTCAAAATATTTTTCACTTATGTTGCAGATTTTTTTTTTATCAAAACATGATTTAAAAGTTTTGTCACAAGAAATGTTGCCAAGAATAAAATTATCCCACCAGAATCAATAAATGATTGCATTTTGCAATGTTGGTAAATCACAGTGCGGTTTTATATTAATATTTTACTGGTAATTAAAGCGTGTGAAATTATTTTACAGGATGATTTTGTTGGATATCCATGTACATGTAAAGTGACAGTAGGCATAAATTAAAGGAAACTAACTGAACAAGGTCCAGAATCGCATATTGGATGAGAGAAAATCCATGTTTTCAGTAAAAAACCATCTGCAGAAACAATAAAAAAAATCATGAAATCATGGGATGATTAGTACAGTTTTCAGTGATAAGAATTTTATTGCAAAGGAAGTTTTGAGTTTATAAGGACCAAAATTAGCTGTTAGATTTTCAAAGAAGGACAAATAATTTTGTGGCCTCACAAACTAGAGAAATTCAGATGGAATCAAAATGTTTGGAACTAATGAATGGCTTAAGGTTTCAACCAATCAAACTGTTAGGAAAAAACCTGAAGAAATGTGCTATAAAATTACCATTCCAGTTGAAGAATAAAACATATCGGATAATTTGTTTGAAGATCTGGATCAAATTATTAGTTGTCAAATAAAATATTTGTTTTTTTTTTGTGAAGAATTATTTTTTTGCACCCCATGTTCAATACTACAATGCATATGATGTTGTCTCACTGAGGCTTTCCAACATGATGTCATCATTATATTTTTTGCTACATGTATGTTGCATTTAGCACAAACTCAGCTTATTGTCCCCCCGACGCTTCATCAAAGGGGACTATAGAAATGGGTCTTGTCTGTCTGTCCGTGTGTCCCAAATTGGTTTCCAGATGATAACTTGTGAATGAAAAGTCAGATTGAAGCTAGGTCTAGTACATTTTGCGTAGGTCAAGTTCGATACTAGAGTTATGCCCCTTTTTGTATCTTAAAATTGCTAAAATTGTGAATGAAAAGTCAGACTGAAGCTAGCCTAGTATATACAAGTGTATCTTATAAATATCTACATGTAGGTCACGTTCGATACTAGAGTTATGCCCCTTTTTGTACCTCATAATTGCTTAAATTTTGGTTTCCAGATGATAACTTGTGAACAAATAGTCAGATTGAAAGTATGTTTGGTATGTTTATGTATCTTATGAAATTTTAGGTTAAGTTCAATAATGACAATTTTCGACTAATCTCATAAGAGTAAATCTAGATCTGTTTGCTTATCTCTGTCAAAAAGTTTGTGAGCATGAATTCTTCAACACCTTACATTGGATTGAAATGAAACTTGACACATTTAATAATCATGATGTGAATATGTGCATATAGTTGTGAGACTTGATCATTCTTTGCCAGAATTTTCTAGGAAGGGTACAAATTCTGTGTAATCATCCTACTGCTTTTAACCCAGATCTCTTGAAAACATTGCAGAATTTACATGGATATATTGAAGATGTGCATGACTGAGTCTGTCCTTCCATCTGTCTGAATAGGTTTCCTCACTCTATAAATTGAGTTTGCCAAGAGCAAATGATTTGAAACTTATACGCAATGCTTCTTACCACAGTAAACTCATCAAGTTCAAATTTGGTATCCTGTCTTTTTAACACTCCAGCGAGTGCTATAGGAGCATATCTACATATTGGTTATTTAGAAAAGTCTTTGTTTAATGGGAGCAGCCATATTTTGCTACATACTAAGGCTAGAAAAAGTTTCGTTCACCGGAAACTAAAGTAAGGGAAATAACTTGCTTCAAATTTTAATTTTACAATCAGAATCGTGATACCGGAAATGAGTTTCTGGAAAGGGCTATTGCTGTGCTCACATCATTGGCCACGGCAACAGCATATTATTAATAAGTTGCTTGCTTTGGCCAAATGTTTGAGACTCAAATGAAATGCTTATAGCCACATTATGCAGATCATGCGGCCCTTAAGTGGACCCTTTCCAAAAGAACATGTATTACAGGACATTGAACCAATACAGCTACTTTGTTCATTAGAGTTATCTCCCTTCTAAAATTACATTTTTTTTATCATCTAGTTCAGCTTGTTTTACCTAAAACCTTTATTTTCTGGATTAATTGATACACAATTAATTGTCATCATTTGGGGGTGTTTGCTGTGTCATTTTTATTCTGAATGTAATATAGAAACTGCGATATTTTTACAAAAAATTGATATTTTTGGACATTTTGAGACTTTCATTACACATTTAGAAAATTGAGTTCCCACCAATTTTTTTTTCTTTGAAGTTACATAAATACTTAGTCTTTTTGAAACAATAAAAATTGTCTTGGAAAAATTAGAGTATTAGCCTCTGTGTGCATTTTGAGAAATGTGGTTTTATGAAAATTCAAATGTCAAAAATGTCGAATTACCTCCCTTGTTAGCCTATGGTCGATGTATGATGAGTTACTGTCAATGATAAAAATTGATGTTTCATATCCATACTTTACAATAATAAACAGAGAAATATCATATTGCTCTCTTCTTTTTAGTATAATGGTATCAAAAATTGATATTTTTTACTATAAATTCAAACTCTGAACATGAAAACTGGTTCCCGGCATATATTGCTGTCCTGTCCTTCTCACAATGTAGTACCAGAAAAAATATTTTCCCTGAAAAGTAGTCTTCCCATAAGACATCCATACATCAATGTCTAGATTTTGGACCAATAATGATAGTTACTGACAAAAAAAAAAAAACAGCAATAATACCAATGACCTTTTGCCAGGTGAGCAATACAGGCTCCTGTGAGCCTCTAGTTCCAATAGTAGATTATGGAAGATTAATAATTTAAATATTATGATATCTTTATAGAAGTAACAAGCCTATTAAATAAGATGGTAGAAGTTTTTGAGGCAAGAAACCTGTTTACCTCAAAAAATACACGAAATTTTGATTGTTTGAGTTATCTCCCTTCAAAAATTTCATTTTTAGACCATCTAGTTCAGCTCATTATACCTTAAACCTTCATTTCCTGGAATAATTGATATGTAATTAATTTTTCATAAATTGTGGTTGTTCACTGTGTTATTTTTGTCCTGTAGTGTAATATAGAGGATGAGACATTTATTTTAAAATATACCATTTTTGGACTTTTTGAGACTTTCATTAGGCATTTAGAAAATTGAGACCCCACCAATTTTTTTTCTTTTGTAGTAACATGAATGCTTTGTCTTTATGAAACATTAAAGATTGTATTGGAAATTTTGGTGTATTAGGCTCTGTATGTATTTTAAGAATTGTGTTTTTTTGGAAAATTCAAATTATTGAAATATATGGAATTATCTCCCTTTGTTACACTATGTGCAGTTTATTATCAGTTACTATCAATTATTAGAATTAATGTACCATGTCCATACTTTACAATAATAAATAGAAAAGGATCATATTGGTTTCTTCTTTATGATATGATGGTTTCAAATATTGTTATTTTTCACTGTAAATTCAATCTCTGACCATGAAAACTGGTTCCCGGCACATTTTGCTGTCTTGCCCTACTCACAGTGAAATGTAAGAAAAAATATTTTTCCTAGAAACTAGTCTTGCCATAATATATCCACACACCAATTTTGAAGAAATTCTGTTGACCCCCCTTGTGGACCATTTTGCATGGTTTTCTCGTAGACTGGGTGTTAAAAATTTAACTGTGATCATGATGGAAACTTAGTTTTAGCAAGTCCGATATTTTTTTCAGTTCTATATGAAATACAATTTTCTGTCATTCAGATATTTGAAACACTAATGGTAATTTCATATCTTAAAACTTACCCCAATAATAAGATATTTTTAAATCAATTTCAAAAAAATATAAACATATAGTAAGCTTGAATTGTCAGAATTGAGCATTGCTCTGGGTTCTCTGTTATAAACAGAAACGAGATTGTATCTTTGTACGTATTTCGTGAATAGCCACGACTGCATATAAAAATAAATAAATAATGAAATTACAATTATGGTTTATTATCGTAATATAAATTGCTTTAAAACTATACCTCAGTAACATATCATCATTTTATAGGCCAGTAGTGGTAATTACTAACTTGGTTTGTCTTAGCAAGTGCTTTTATACAGCCGTGAATCTGTCTGCTGTAAAATATAATACAAGCCCATCCCAAGAAACTAAAATGGCCGTACTATTAAAATTCAATGATTCTTTCTGAAAACAAAATGAATTTATTCTTTTTTGGTAGGTATTGGTAGATTTTTGTTCAACTGATCAGGCGGAGCTTACATTTTAAACCACTTGAAATATCGTCAAATTTTTGAAAATTTTGTCAAAGTGCGTCAAAAATTTGGACCACCTCAACGTGGTCTGAAAAAGGATTGACTTGAACTATTCAAATTAATCTTTAGTTTAGGGCTTTATTTTTGTTATGGAAACAAATTCATAATTTTCCTTGAGTGACCGTACGAGAGGGGTTCAAATATAGTAATGCTTCTTATTACTCATAGAACATTTATTTAGTTCAGGGTTTGAATTTTGCTACAGAATAATTGTACATAATCTGTGGATACCCAATAGCTTTGAATTTTTAACTGTTAATTTAAAGAAGGGGCCAAAAAGGGTCTTACGTTACTCAAACTCAAACTACAACTTTTAGATTAGTATCAAGATAATGTGTTGATTATTAGCTTTTGAAATTTGGATTCTGGCCCGGAAGATCAAAACATTGGAAACAGAAAATGGGAGAAAAGTCCGATTGTTCTGTATTTATCGCATCTGAAATTATTATATAACTTCTTTTTACTTTTTGTATGTGGTGTGATGAGACAGAAAACAGATATTTATTTGGGTAGATTTTCCAGAGGCTCTCATACGTGTATCAAAACAGAAATAAGATAGAATAATTGGAATTCAAAACACTGTAGGTATGCAGATGAAATAAACAAGAAAGAGGAAGAATTTATTTGCCAAACACAATGCACAATTTGGTTCTAATTTCCATGGTGGTACTACACAAGACGGTCTTTAAGTAAACTTTCTTATAGAGCTCCAAGTCAAATCCTGTTTGGCTGTTGTGGATATCTTGGTGTACGCCTGGGTGATCGCATAAAACTCTGAAAGACTATCACCTAAAGATAATAGCATTCCTGCCAAGTTTAACTACAGCCCCCCCCCCTCCATTTTTATGCTAACATTTTTCAAATCGCGTTATAAATTAGTCCCAATTATTGACGCATTTTTAATTTTTTTACCGCAAATTGAAAAAAAAAATTCAAAGTGCGTCAATAATTCGGAGTAATTTTTGACGCACTAAATTTTTCAAATCACCTTAAGTTGGTCCAAATTTTTGACGCACTAAATTTTTCAAATCACCTTAAGTTGGTCCAAATTTTTGACGCACTAAATTTTTCAAATCGCGTTAAGTTGGTCCTTAATTTATTTTTGACGCACTTCGACATTTTTTTCAAATCTGTTAAGTTGGTCTCGAATTTTGATGCACTACTGGATAACTTGAAATGCATTTTCACTGTATTTCTGGCCTGAGGGCAAATATCAGAATTCCAAACCCTTAAGTACAGAGCCCAAATTGATAGATTTGACGTCACAAGAAAATGCGACGGATGCACGCACGGACGTTGATAACGACAATATCCTCATCTTCTCCGTGCGGGAAAAACAAAATGAAAGATGGTGTTTTCTTGAAAAATATAGAATGGACAAGTTTGACGGGGAATGATATAAAAAAGGTTTTACACTACTTTCTAGGAAAGCTTTCAAACAGTGGTGGTTGCTGTATAAACGAGGAAACAAAAGCCGGCGTAGTTAAGTTATGGTCAAATTTCAGTGAGGTCTATATTATCATCACTTCTTGGTCACCTAGCGGTGAAGACATAAACAGTTTTTTGAAAGATCGAAAATATGGGTGAATGATTTTCTAAAACTCGGCCAATATTCTAAAGGTTACTCACTCTTTATATACACATTATGGTGTATCTCGTCCCCGATTCCTCAAATTAAATAGAAGCTTGAAAATATTTACAGGACAGGGAGTTGAAAAAATAAATCACGATATCAAACTAATATACCACCGAAAAACTAACAAGCATGACACAACCACCGATGCTCTTCGTGTTCGTTACAGAAAACAAGACATACACACGAATTAAGCGAAAATACAAGAAATCAAATGAAATCTTCTGGAATGTAAAGAAAAGAGAATTGGCAAAGATTTGTAGACGATAATTTAAGTTTCAAAAAATCATATATGGTTACAGGATGAATTTAATTTACAATTTTCAACAATAATATATGGTTACATAATGAATTTAGTCTATATAAGTGTTAAAGATTTATGCTTTCAATAAAGTAGTTCAACAATAATAAAACTCATGATAGTAAACGAATTTTAAAGCCCTGGAATATCGTTTTGATAAGCTATGAAATATGTATATAATATCAATTGAAAAACGATTGGTCTTTTAAGTCAATTGTTCTGTCAGCAGTGTTTCCTTTTTGTCAATTTTACAATAGAGGCATGGATGTTTCGCGTTTGCTGCATAAAAGCCACATATTAGACCCAAAAATTTCATGTTGCCGCCAATAAATAATTCAAGACCAACTTCGACTCCGTTAGATGTGACGAATGGTATCTTTTCCATTTTCTCCTTTTCCTAAAAGAACATTTATGTCACTGATCAAATCAACGAAGGACTCTTTCAGTCGCGTGTACTATAGCGAGTGCGTGATATCCATTGCAAGACATCACCTGTTGCCCACAGTTCAGAATAGCTAGAGAAAACATAATAAAAATTTGACAGACGAGAAACCTTGGCTCCATCGACAGAAAATTTTATTCTTACAACACTCTCGTCATTTCTTCTTAAGGTGTCCATATTGTCTGTAATCAGTTTTTCAAGTGTGCAAATCAAATCGAGCTGTGCTCCACGCGCGCGGCCTGGTGTCCGCGAAACTGTAATGAATTTGTTGACGTTTTCGCGACACTGTTTGAGTATGTATGATCTAATCATACTTGAATAATGATAGGCCTCATCTGATATCCCATAAGAATGAGAATGTAAAGAAAGGAACGAATTTTTTATTTGTTTTCTTCACACAGCTGGTTACTGAAATTTGCGGAAACTTTTTTTCAAAATATCAAACTCTCTGCCATTCTCATCGCGCACTCTCATTTCTGTCAATTTTACTCCAAATGACTCTGCAAACCACAAAGCCTATTCTACTGTGCTTTTCAACAGTTTCACCTTCTTAGAAACTGTTGACCCTTTACATTTCCCGATTTTCTTACCCCTATTCTCAAACTTTTGGGACAATTTGATTTTATTCATATGAGAATTTTTTTCAACAAATATTTCTAGTGTATTTTTTAATTGCTCATTTTTATTATATACAGTTTGTGCATTTGTGCCTGTAATTTTGATATTTGAACAGTTAGTCCAAAGACTTTGTTTTCAAGCTCTGTTTTGTTTGTGCCTCATTTTGATTCTTTTGTATAATTTCTGAAATACTTTGTATTTCATGTTTCATGATAAATATTTTTGTTTTTTGTGCGATGAGCTCATAACGCTTCCTACCACTCAACTTCGTTATTTTTAGTGTTGGCTCTGATATTCTTTTTGTTAGCAATTTGTTCACAAGTTCAACGGTCTGCTTTTTAGGTAGTGAATTTGCTTGTAGATTGTGATTAACAATATCAATTGCTGATACTTGAAATTTTTGCATTAGTTTCCCAAAACAACGAAATAATGAAACATTCTGGCCTTTTGATCTTGAACCTATATCCATTGACTTTAAATTAGTTTCTTTACTCTGTGTACTCTGTACTTCTATGTATTATTGAAACTTTATCTGTTCAATCTTTCTAATATGTTCACTCGTAGGGATACCTACTAATAAAAGTTAGGAAGTTCTAATTTTATTACCAAAAAAATAACACAAAATATATGCAGAACTGAAGACCGACAATCCGTCAATTAATCAATTAATCAATCAAACAATCAATCAATCAATCAATAAATAAAGCAATCAATCAGCCAACCAATCAGTTACAGAAACAGAAACCATAGATCCAACCACATGCATAAACTGAACTTTGTATTTTATTTAAAGGGTGTGTTGTTGTCTCTTTGACATATACGCCATATCAACTTCATTTTATGCAGAGACAAAATCATAGTACCCAATTAATCAGCACATTCTGATTGAGTCTACTTGAGATTAAATTATGATATCACACTTTAACAAAAACATATTGCAAAATTATTTTATTTCGTTTATTCCGTGTCAGCATACCAACGTTAACGCCAAGATGGTGGATGTGAACGGCATTAATACTTATGACCTGGTCATGTGATTTTATCTCATGAATAAAATGATCGAGTTTTCTCCATATGCTGTATAAACTTGACATACTCACAGGACATATACATGACCATGATGATATTCCAGTCAATCTAGCAAAAATGAACTCTAACCTCAAACTAATTGCAACAGAAGAAATTAATGTTTTTTTTTTGTCAGGAAGTGTACATGGATTAACCAAGAAAACCCCATGAAATGAATGCAAGCAGATAAAATTCCAGCTGAAAGAAATTTTCTATTTGCATTGGATTAGTGAGATAACTCTGAACAAACTGCTTGAAATTTGGCCAAAACCACAACAAAATAATAATTACTGTTTTTCTTGTACAAATTGTTTTGCCAAAGTACGTGTTCAGAAAAAGGGTAAAACCAATTATTGTAACAGAGTTTTGACATTTTATTTCAAGTTTTGAATTAGATTTTCTTCCTAAGATCCCTCATTTCCAAATATAAATTAGGATATCAAGTTTATGAAGTCAAATTCTGATGAAAATATAAGCAGTACTTACACTTTTTGTGGTTTTAAAATTTCTTTTAACCAAGTAGAAATTACTGATATATATATATAATAAAAGCGGATAATCATCAACAATTATTTTAATTATTTTTTTTCAAAATTGCCACACGTTTCAAAGTGATCATTTTCTGCGATATTAAACATGCCAATAAAATCAAACTGATAATATCAAAGCGATTCAAAGCTATCCCAGTTGTTTATATTGTCTGACAATAGCAATATAAAAGCGTATTATGAGGAGTAAAGAGAATAAATATAATCTTACAAAACACATTTCAATATGCAATGGAATGCAACATGAAATTTTTATGTTTATCTTTCGGATTAAAATTCAACAGTTGATGCTATAAGAGAAGTGTTTTTGAAAGTTTAATGGACTTTTCATAAAAAATATAGATAAGGTGACAGTACAAGGCAAATCCGGAATTATTTTGAAATAAGGCAACTTTTTCATGACGTCACAAACTAGTTGAAACCAACTAGTTCCCTGTTGTAACGTGTCATTATGAAAGAAACTTTACAAAGAGACATATTTAAATTATCGTAAACACTTCAAATAATGCGTTTATATTAATAGTAGCTAGCCGTTCAAAACTATCATCAACATAAAGCATTTTCCTTCGAAAGTTTTCCTTCCATCAGCTCATTATTATGACTTTTTATTCGAACTCCGATTGACCCCAAGTGGAAGTTGTTTAATATCCGGACAAATCCGGATTGAATATGTACTGTCAATATTGTACCCGTGGCGTAGCTTCGACTGAGACTGTCAGGTAAAATGAGAAATTTTAATAATTAAAAATAAAATATATGTTAGTGTTAATTCAGATGTACAAACGACATAAGAAATACGCTTTTAAATCAATAACATGTCCAAGTACTTCGTGGATTATAGACATAATTAGTTTTTCATCACCGAGTTTGACGATTTGTTTTGGAGGAAAATAACCAAATAACCAGTTCGTACATACACTCCTTCCCGTCACCCGACTCTGAAATTTCTTTCCCGTCTTCTTAGAACTCCACAGTGAATAGAAATCTGAAGGGAAAATACAAATAGTTCTATTCGGTACTCACCAGAAATTACCTTTCCATTGTATCAATTCATCTTAGTGTCTTCCAAACGTCGTTCAAACTTCCGGTCAGGAACATGATTGTTTGTCCTCAACTGGTCAGAAAATGCTCAAAAACAGCGTAAGGAGTGAAAATTATATACCAAGGACTAAATATTTAGGAAATTTATTCAATTTGTCACATTTTGCTGCCTGATAAGTGATATATCATTGGAAAAAAATGTTTGAAATTAAGGCTAAGTTTTGTGATCCATATTATTACGTAGAAACTACTTAAACTTGTGTATGAGCCATGATTGTAGTTTAAAACTGACAGGACCTTGCAATTCTCCTGATTATAAAGGCTGCTTAGCTTTGACAGTGTAAGTTATCTTTGATGCTGAACACAAATCATGAGCTTAGCTTTTGTACTCATTAAAATCAAAATGATAAGTACATGTAATGTGATAAAATTATATTTAGAAACAAATAAAAAAAAAAAAGATTTCAAATTCAATACAAAGAGAGAATTCTTAAATAATATTATTTAAAGTTTGTATGATTTTTTTTAAACATTAACAGTTAAAACACAGGGCCTCTGAAATGTATTAATGTATTGCTTTCCCTTAATCATTGTTAATTTAATGCTTACTTGTCAGAGGTTAGAGGGTGAAATTTATCCAAGCCGAGCATAAAATTATTTAAATAAAATTATGCAGGATCGGGAGTTTATATTGGTCGTGAGGTTGAGAACTTCCTATTATAACATCATCCGCAGCAAGAACGATCAGCACCCATACTTGATTCAAAGCGAAGCTACACGTGCATTACAGAAAAATTGAAATTTCAAAAAGAAAATGTATATTTAAATATATATATATAGTTGTTTGATAGCTGATAGCTGCATATTTTGAGTATGCGTACATGTATCTGTTCACAGGACCTAAACAACGTTGAACATGTTGAACACATTATAATCGACGGAATCGAACCGTGGTGGGGCGGTTGGCATCAATATTCGTAGATTGGGTAGGGGAAGGCATATTCGTGGGTTCTTAAATTAGTGAATTCGAATTTCAAATAATAAAACTAATTTTGAAATTAAAATTAAGCTTTAAAAATTGGCAAATTGCTTTTTTATAATTAGAAGATAAATAAACAGTATTCGATATTCACTGAAGTATAATCAATGATCTCACTTTGATTAATCAACGAAAAACGGTGTAATACAACTAACAAGTGTTTTGACGGTAATAGTGGAAGAGTTATACATATTCAAGAACCCATCTGTATTAAAAATACACAAACACTGGTCTTACTAGAAGATCATCAATTGTAGAGACGTACAATGTAAATGGACTGTTTAATACAACCTGTAGTAAATGACCATCCGTCTTAAGAGACCACGGTTTTTCTCTAACTTGTTTAGTTTTTTAAAACATGATGTAATTCTGTAATTGATAAATTATCATCTGATCATCATGCTCTTTTGTTTTATTTCAGATCAACATCCATAAACCATGTACACTACATTTAATTCTATCCCTCTTGCAACAGACAGAAAATATTACTGGAACTGTACTATTGATACAAGACATTCATTAACTTTCAATGTCTATAAATCACCAGTCTTTTGAGTTAATCAAGTATTCACGTGTGACCATACAATGTTTCTAATGTATAAACTTAATTACATACTGATGAGGAACAAATACTACGTTAGAACCTATAGTACGTGTATTTGCATGTCCCTATTTAGGATGGATGATGGATGAATTATTGTTTAACGTCCAGTGGCATCCAGGTGCATAACTGACAGGACGAGAACATGTTGATATCACAATGAATATGATCCTTGCTTTGTACTAGACCGACACGCTAAGTCGGATTTTTAATGTGCTAGCTCACGAGGTAACTGTCCGCAGGAAGACATATCACCTCACTCGGACACATTATACTGACTCCGAGCCGACCAGTCTTTGCTCTTACACCTAGATGCCACGTGTTTGACGGAGAAGCAGCAAATACCAATTTTAATGTCTTTGTTTTGACCCGGCCGGGGATCTAAGCCGCGACCTTCCGCACTCGGGGCGAGCACGCTACCACGAGACGACCGAGGCGGTCCCCTATTTAGGAAAAAAAGCAAAAATCAGAATGTTCTAAAATAATTGTTGAAGTGAAGTTGCCAATCACTTTTTAGAATATTTTGCTAGTCACATTGCAGTCAGTTTTCATTTTACTATAAAGATTTTTTATTCAATTTCATAAGTCTATTAACTATTCAGAAATTGTTATGGAGTCTGCGGAAAGTAATTGGAAAATTTTAAAATTAGTGGTAATGCATGTTGAAAATGATGGTAGAAATTTTAATTAAGAAAGAAACAATTGATAGATTAAAAGTCTGTACATTATCATTTCACAACATCTACAATCTCATCATGTGAATCATTTACTCTCTTGTGATCAATACCGAATACATTCGATTACGTTGTTAAAACATGCCGCTTAATTAAGACTGATCATCACTAACATGGTAAATAACGTTATAAGACTTAACTACTTTTCTTTCAGATATTCAAAGATGCAAGGATTTACAGTCAATACAGTCTTCCTTCACCTCTCGTTAATGTTTGAAAAAAAAATAAACGACTGAAATAACTTTTGTATAATGGAATTGGTGAAAATTATTGTCGTCAGGATCCGGTTTCAAAAACATTCGTACGACTACGAATAGTGGTTAGTGTGATCTGATTTCCTGTTTTTAACGTCTTTGTTCCATTGACGTCGTGGAACCAGTGTCGATCTTAGTCGTAAGAATGTTTCTGAAAGGGACCCTGATATCATAAAAAAGACTTGCACCTTGTTAATGGAGTGGCAAATCATGTATTGATAGAAATGGGAACGATTCTAGCTTTATTCAAAATATGACAAAGGTTAAGTGCAGAAACTAGAGGCTAACATGAGCGTGTATCGCTCAACTGCCTTTTATTAGGCTATTATAAAATGTAAGCTCTTTTGTATCCACAAGGCTTTTAAAAAATTGCAAAATGTCAAAGTGACCTTGATATTTAACCTTTGACCGAAAGAAGGTGGATCATTTGCATCTGTCCTTCCATATGATATTCCTGCCAACTTTGTTACAGTCTGCCCACTACTCCCTGAACAAATGAGAAATAAGTCTTTTCCCATATGGATTCAATGGAAACAGCCGCAGCCGTCGTTGATCAAATGAATCTCAACCAAAAGTGGACAGTTTGTAGAGGGTATTGTTGTCATCAATCCTGAAAATTTTCAAAACATTTCATAACGTAGTTTTAGAAGATTTTTGAAAAATGGCCAATAAAAATCACAGATGGCCTCTGGCGGCCATGTTATTCATCCATCCGGAACCAAAGGTGAACATTTATTAAATCATTCCACACATCATTCCTGTCAACTTTTGTTTCAATCTGCCCATTAGATGCTACCCAAATGGCATAAAAGTCCTTTCCCATATGTTTTTAATGAAAACTGAACAGCCGCAGCCGTCGGTTGAACAGGTGAATTAATCTCAACCAAAAGTAGATCAGGTATTGCTGTCATCAATCCTGCAAAGTTTCAAAAATTTATTCATGTAGTTTCAGGAGATTTTTTAAACTTTGAACAGCCACAGCCGTCGGTCCAGAGGAAGAATCTTATCAAAAAGTAGATCGTTTATAGAGGGTATTGTTGTAACAATCCTGCAAAGTTTCAAAACATTTCATAATGTAATTTCAGAGACGATTTTGAAAATTGGCCAATAAAAGATGGCTTCTAGCGACCACGTTGTTCATCCAACCGAAACCAATGGAGGATCGTTTGTAGAGGTCCTTCCATACATCATTCCTACCAAGATTGGTTACAATCTGCCAAGTACTTTCAGTGAAAAGTTTACGGTCGACGGACACAAAGTGATGGCATAAGCTCACATCACATGGCCTATAGAACAGGTGAGCTAAAAAAAACAATTAAAAAGATTAGTTGATACATGTATATTAAAATTTCATATATAGTTACTGTAGTCTTTATAAATTCTTCAGTTGCATTTTTTGTGCACAATTTTTTGATTGGTTTATTTTTACAATTATAGTATCCTTACAATTGAGGTACACAAAATATACAAAATGATATGTTCAATTTATTGTTGTGTTATAAATATAGTGTTTATGAGAAGTTGTCAAATTCTGTCATTTCCCATCTTTAAGATGAACAATTTAAGCCATTAGAATGAAATGTTGCTTCCTTACCTGTTATTTCTACTGGGTGAGTATAAACAATACAGATAATTATTTTCTGCATTCTGGTATACAAGAAAGAAAACGATGTTTGAAGTACAGATTAAATTCATAAAAGCCATATCCATTTTTAAAGTCCATTTCAATTAATTTTTTTTTTATCCATACCTCCTATGTGTTGGTTTATGATTCTGAAAGTCCTATGAAAATAAATTAATCAAATTGGAAGTGACAATTGCTATTCTCACCATTAAGACAGATTAGTTCCCATATTATAGGGTATGAAATATTCTTGTACCTGGAAGAAGAGGTATAAACATAGTATGCAGTTCACTAACATGTTTTTTTTAATGTTAACCATACATGCTTACATGGTTACTATCATTGAGTTTCTTGAAGTATGTTTCTAGACATACAATCCATATTTTTCGATTTTATTGTGTCGCTCGCGTGGCCTTGACGACCCATAGGGATCTTGCGTTGTCGTCGTCGCACTTTTTTTCTGTTTGAAACTTCTTTTGAATTTACTTGTTTTGCCATCTTTGAGTATTTTTTTTCTTTTATGAGACTATCAAAAACCACCGTATTTCTGTTATCCTATCATCCCCTGCCTCTCTAATCCGTTGTTAGCGTGTCTGCCCTCTTAAAGTTTGCTATTACATGGTGGTAAATGGTATCATACATCACTTTTATCATTTTAATCTCAAACCACGATATGGATCAATTAATAAATCGATCTATTGTATTTTAAAACGAAAATCTATTGCTTATTTCTTTCAGGAATATACGTTTATAATGTAAAAGAAGGAAGATACATTAAAAGTGCCTTTTTAATCATAACATACGGTAGTCTAGTATAGAATATCATTTCTACTTTTAAAACATCTATCTATCTTTTACGACATTAAAACCTTTACACGACTCACGATCGGAAGTTCTTAGCTATGTCCAATAGTTTCCTCCAAATGAAACGCGTAGAATCCAGGTAATTGACCAAGTTTTCACTTTGTGTTCAAGATTCTCTTAGTATAAGTTTCAAAGAATACTTCAATAATGGAGGTTGACATGTAGCTTATCTTAACCAAATATCGTTTCATGAGTATCAAGAAATGAAAGAAGAATTTTAATTTATTTTCACATAGAAATATTACGTATAACGATATGGAAAACACTACAAATGTTTTTGAGGAAAATCAAGGAGTGGAAGCAGTTTATATAACGGTTATGATTTTGACCTCTTTTATTGTTTTGATTCTCAATATACCGATTGTTTTAATACTGTTTACTGGAGTATGTGTTGGAAAATCGGTTAGAAATATACACATATTAAGCTTGAGTATTTCGGATACATTGGTAGGAATAAACGTCATTCCCATTTCGATTATTTTACAGTCCATTGTCAAAGGAGAACCACCATCGTACACGGATTGCTGGTCTAGGATGTGTTTATATCTAACTTGTCTCGGTGCATCAATTTTTCATGTACTTTTCATCTGCTTAGATCGATGCTGCATCATCCTGCGGAAAAGTTTATCATCAAAAAATAAGAGAATTCGATTTTACATCACAATAACTCTTTCATGGGTAAGTTCAGTATTGTGCATAGTTGTTCCATTCGTAGTTTTCAAAAAGCGGAAACCAATTCCGTATTGCTCGATTACAACCGTGTTCTTGGCTGAAGATGGAATTACTATCTTGCAGTTTTGGTCTGTATTCTTTTTTATAGTAATTATGATTATTATAATTTCATGCCTATGGATGATAATAAAGATAGTTTCTGTTAAACGAAATGCAGTACAGCCTGACTTACCAGTGGATATAAGTTCTTGTCCATCGACCTCCTCTAGACATATTCACGTTATAACCGTACAACCAATCGATACAAGATGTACATGTAGCGACGTATCAGATACCGAAAATAGGAGTAATAGAACTGAATTTGCAAAATATACAAAAATTTCAAGATCTCAAAAGAATGCAATAAAGACAATCGCACTTCTTGCAGCTAGTTCCGTTTTATGTTTACTTCCAATGAATATAATGATTTTCATCGACGGCTGGGCTGGATTTGAATATTTTACAACCAAACAAAGACATTTAATTATTTACGTTGTAAGCCTGAATTCTGCCGTTAATCCTATTATCTATGCATTTCGGATTTACGAGGTTAGAGAACGATTAAGAGCTTGGAAACAAAAGATTAGTTGCTGTCATATTTATTGTATATGTCGTTAGACGTTATAGTATTTCGGGAAAAAAATAAATTTTGCGTGGTAATTCAAAATAATATTATTATGCCAGTTTAAGGATAAATAAGACTTTTATAGTTTGTTCTTTTCAATGGTAAAATTATGTAGATATCTAGGAAAAAATTTAATTCACGTTGTAGGATACTACAAAATAATAAACTTAAGGTAGTATATAAATGATAAATGATAAAAAAAAAAAACCTTTATATTTCATTCGTGTCCAGGATAAAATTATATACATAAGCTGACTATGAGACAACATTGAGAGTTTTCGTATAATTTTGATTGAAAGTCAGGATAAAAGGAAAGGAAATGTTAATGTTTTATAGCTTTATCATGTTGATTACATTTTGTAATGAAGTAATGTATCCAAGGCAACAGCAAATATGTCATCATTATTATTGGACAAGAAAAGCGATTAATAAATGAAAATAAAATACACAAGGTTTTACTGTTTAAATCTATTTATCAACAATTAATTACTATTTAATTAAAGTTTATATTTATCATGTATATCAACATGATCAAGAACCAAATGCAATAAAATCGTTCGCTGCTTAATTCTATTCATTTGTGGATTTGTCTCTGCCTGCATTCTTTAAAGTGGTTTCTATTGGCTATCAAAAACTGTTATTTATTTTGATCAATTACATTTATGATATTTTCATAGCTATAATTCTGTTGAAAGGTATAAATATAGATTCTCCTTCAGGTACGAGTGAGTTATGGAATTTCTCCACCCGAGATAGTTAAATTTTCGATTTTCAACACGCGAGCTTTTGCGAGCATGTTAAAATCTGAAATTTAACTATTGAGGGTGGAGAAATTCCATAACTCACGAGTAAATTGAAGGAGAATCTGTTTCTCCTATGATTTTCGACAAAAACCTCAAGAAACTGTCGTTGCTATGTAGTTTGTTTACATAGACGTCATTTCGGGACTTCTCTAGTTTATCGTTCCAATAACTGTCATGACTGTAGAAAAAAAACGGCCGTAATTCCCACGTAGAAATTTAATCACTGGGAAGTGGTTAAAAATATTATGTATTTTTATCCCACCGATTAAACATGTCAAGAATAGGAGAAATTTTGTTAAATAACTTTTTTGCAATACCATCAAATAAATTATTTATTATTACTACATTATTTTATTTAACACCATTAAGGGCTGTATGCATAAACGTGCCTTAATTAGTAAACATGTTCCTAAGGAATCATTTAGAGAGCACATTTCGACCAAGCTGTCTAAATAAAGTACCGTAAAAACAATTTTAAGATTTCTTGTTATTATTTGAACATTTTGTTTTTGTCGAATTTGCAATGTGTTTTATACAACAGAGGACCGGGATATATAAGGAGGGGTGAGTGGGTGGGTTTATGCATAAAACCGATTTAGCCCAACTACGGATATGTTTGTGGTTTGTGCTATTTCATTTTGTTTTTGCCAAAAAGATTTCTCGATTGATAGCGTTTATTGATTAGTTTATCATTCTTTACCTCTGCTGATATAAACATACTTGGTGTAAGAAAACAATATGTCATTCTTTACCTCTGCTGATATAAACATACTTGGTGTAAGAAAACAATATGTCATTCTTTACCTCTTCTGATATACACATACTTGATGTGAGAAAACAATATGTCATTCTTTACCAATTCTGATATACACTAACTTTTGTTTAAGAAAACAGTATGTCATTCTTTACCTCTGCTGATATAAACATACATGGTGTAACAAAACAATATGTCATTCTTTACCTCTTCTGATATAAACATACTTAGTTTAAGAAAACAATATGTCATTCTTTACCTGTTCTGATATACACATACTTGGTTTAAGAAAAAAGTAAGTTTGAATTAGCTTCATTCACAATATCTAGAAAAATATATTGAAGTTCCTAAACAAAGAAACATGTAATCAAATTTTCACGTACCTTTATATAAATAGTAAATAATGAAATAACACACATTCAAATACAAATATCACCAGCTCGGCGTAAAACAATATACAAAATACAAATAACCCAAAAGGTTTAAACTAAAAACCTTTAATGGCAGAAAACTGAGCTTATGATAACATCCAGTCCTTTAAGTCCAAATTATTGAGATAGTACACATTTCTGATCAATAAATATTTATTGCATGCAAAATAGAAAAGCATATATTAAGCATTAGTGATTAACAAGAAGAAGGAAAACTTATTTTTGAGTTACTGTATATTACACGAATATCATGAATATAATACAAAAAAAGAATTAACATATTTTGTATTGCTCTACCTTTTTCAGTCGTTTTTATACGTTAAACCATAAGCCAAATGTTGGCATCTTCATCGTGATGAAGATTGCCCTTATTCTTACTGAACCATAATATTTACAAATGATTATTTGCCATGGAAAAATTTACTGTATACAGATGTATATAAAAATAGTGAGCTACGTGCTCGCATTTCCAGTATAATGAAGATGTTCCTTATTCATACTGGTTTAAAATATTTACAAATATATTTAAAATGCATATATAGTCAAGTTAAAATTAGAACTAAATTGAGGCAGTCGGAAACGACAGCTATCCCCGCACTCCCTACATGATGTATCCCTGTGCACCTTTCTCAAAATCGAATCAATGTTTGGAAAATCAAAATTCTAAGCCTTACTGCGCATCTGCATACAGTGTATGACAATATTGTGTGGAAATAAAATTTATCAAATGAGAAATGAAAGAAGAGTTTCAGTCACCAGCTTATAATTCCAAATTTTTGAAATTCGACCCCTGAAGTCCCAATTTTTGAAAATCAAAATTTAATAAATAAATTGCTTCGCTGAGCGCAGCTGGATACGACCGCAGAGGTCCAACCCTGAACAGTTGGGGCAAAAATGGACACAATATTCACGCTTGATACAGGTCTAAATTTGAATTGTAATTAAATATTTGACACATAATAGGTTTCTGACAGAGAATAACTGTAGTCAAAGAACTTAGAATTGGACATATGATTTGAATTTATATTCAATTTTTTGCTTTTTGTGCAATACAATATGCTGTTGCGAATTGACCCCTCCCCCCCAAAAAAAATAAAATTTAACTCCTTTTTTTGCTTTTTTGCAATACACTATGCTGTTGCGTACTGACCCCCCCCCCCCCCCCAAAAAAAAAATCATTGTACCCCCCTCCCCACCCTTTGTTTTGCAAAATAAAAATTTGAAGACATTTTCTTTATAATTTCTGAAATCTCAAATGAGAAAAAATTGCCCACCCCCCAATTTCTTATTTACCCACCCCCCCCCTCTTTCCCTTTTTCCAAAAAAAAATTCTTTCCCTCAAGATATGGACATAATCCCTATTCAAATTTCTCATGGAGTTTGCAAACATAATTACCCATTTAAATATATCATAAAAGTCTTAAAATAGAAAATGACATATGGACAAAATTAATATTAATTAATAGTAACTTCTAAAAATAAACTAACAGCTATAAATCACCCCAAGACAATCTACATTTCTTTATACATAATTTACAAGCAATGTGAGGGAGGTAATTGAATCATACACAACATTTCACTTTAAATGTGTTTGGATTACCTCCCTTACACTAAGATAATAGCCAAACAAGAAAAATGCTTATTGGGCCCTTTTTTGGAACCTAATTCTTAAACTGTTGGGACCAAAACTCCCAAAATCAAAAATTTTGCGGTGGTATAAAAACCTTAGTGCGCATCTACATACAGTTTGTGACGATACTGTATAGAAATTAAATGCATAAAATGAAAAATGAAAGAGAAAGTAAGGTCTCAATCTTAAATTCGCAATTTTCGAAATTCAACCCTTGTGGACCCGTTTATTTTAAAATCAAAATTCTAAAACTTTATTACACATCTACATACAGTATGTAACAATTCCGTATATAAATTAAATGCATGAGGTTAAAAATGAATGAGGAGTTTAGGTCATGAGAAAGTGTGAAGGACGGACGGACGGATAGACGGACGGGGAAGATAACAATATCCACGAACTTCGAAGTCGGGGGATAACGACAGCTTAACTATAATTGTCAATACAATGATACGAATACAGTATTTCTCTATGTTAACCTTGACACAGTCTTTTAATATTGTATGTTTTAAGGATGTTGTTCAATTTTTCTTTAACCATCGTCTTGGGTGTATTCCAGTCGTTTGAAAGAACAGGTCTAACATTACTGATTTGTGAAGATATGTTAATTGTTCTCAGGATCCTTGACTAGAAAATATTCACACAGCACCAATACTTGAATCAAACAACAGCAAATACAATAGTAAAGAATGTTGACCTCTGTCTTCGACAGTGATCTCTCTGTTAGATAACCCGTCAACAAATCTCCACCTGCATCGAAATAGTCGATATGTTGACACCTACTGGACACACTAGCTAAGAGTATTGCTATTCAAATACAAAACAAGAATAAGTGACGTCACAAAAGTCGATAATATCAATGACGTCAACTGCCCGCTTATCTTCCAGAATATCAATTTGATCGTCAAGATCATGTACGAGTATGTTATGTTCATTCAGATGAATTATAGCTGAAAAAATCGAAATCGTTCTTTAATGTTGATACAAGTAAATATGTACAAACACGCATACAAAATATAGGACATTCAAAGTATTTTTCTTTATTAACCATGTTAACTGTCATCTGGAACTTCCTTTACCAAACGCTTGGAATGCCGGACATAATCAAGAATTTATTTAAGGAAAAACTTGGCGTTTGTAAATTACATATAAATATATGCTTATCATTACCAAATTCAAATTCAAACTCAAATTTTATTTGCGAAACAAAAACCCAAAGTTGGGTTGAGCAAATACATATACATATATATATATATATATATCACATTATTAATATATATATATATATATATATATATATATACAGTAAAAAGCATATCAAAAAGCTAATAGTCTCCCTTCTTCTGTTATAATGACTGGTTTATAAAAGACACCAAAGAGATAAATTTTTGTTATTAAAATCAGTATATGTTCTTTCATATTTTTGTAAAAATTGTTCTCTTGTTAATAAATTGTTTTTACATTGGAAGAAGAAGTATATTTGATATTCAACCAAATTGCATTGTTTACATAATCTTTGGTCTCTGGGGACTTTTCAGTATCTTCCTTTTTCAATTAACAGTTCACTAACTCTGAATTCTGTGTTCCTTATTAGGATGTTTTAAATAATAATTGTCTTTAGTTTTTAAATATTTATATAGGACATTTTTATTGGTGTCATTTAAATCATTTATTTTTTTATGAATTAAATTGGAATAGTAATACACCACTGAATTTTTAATGGACTTTTTAAGCTTTTGTGTTTGTTCAATTGTTTTACAATCCTGAAACTGTTCAAGTTCCATGTACGTTTCATTTATCATGTGTCCGTTTAGATGTTTTACAATCCTGAAACTGTTCCGTTTGATTTATCATATGTATACCATGAATATGTTCCTTGCTCATCCAGTAATTTTGTCATATTAAAATCCTCTTTAAAAAAAGGGGGGGGGGGGTTAAATCATCATTAAGACTTTGAGTTTTTATAAATGTTTCTACGGGTAACATATCTAGCTCTTCTTTTACAACAAGATTTGTAGAACTTTTCTTTACGCTTAGAGTACTTTTTATGAAATTTAGTTGTATTTTTTCACAGGGACTTTTATCAACAAAAGAAACGACATTCACTGTATTATTTGTCTTATTTGCTCTGATTTTAGCTCTTTATAATTTTAAATAGGAATCCATAAAACATATTTCTGAATTATAGGTTAAAATTGGTTTTACTAAATTTTCAAATAGATTACAGACAACTTTAACAGACACAATACTAAAATTGGATGTTTAAGACTTTATGGCAAACAGTACTTTTCTAGCTTTATTAGCAAGATCTAAACTACAAGTACTAAATTTCCATTGCTAGATATGTACATATTATCAGGTTTTCTGCAAACGTATATCGTAAAATATCAGCCGCGAGACACAATGTGAAGCTTTTTCGGCGAGTGAGCGTAGCGAACGAGCCAAAAAGCTTCATATTGTGTCGAGCGGCTTATATTTTACAATATTTGTTTGAAGAAAACTTGATGATAAATTTATCGTATTGTCAACTAGCAATCTTAATGGAATTTCTTACTTTTCAATGGCCATCCGCCTATAACCGGATGTTTTCCTGATATATTCGGGTCAACGTTGGGTCAAACATTATGACGTCGCTGATATATTCGGGTCAGCTCATATTAGGGTCGGGTCAACTCTTTATGACGTCACAGTGCCGAAATACGGGAAATTCTGAAGGCCTCAGCAAGTTGATATAGCTGTAGGGAAATACGATAAGACACAACCTAGGAACTTATATAGCTGCACATTTTCAAGGAAAAGATTTATTAATGTTTGTTGCTTTATTTTGAATTATCATGGTTTTGTGTTGTTGTTTTTTTTTTTTTTAGTATTTACTGTAAAGTGCCATTTATCACAATATTCTGACAAAGAATATAAACTGTTCTGCAAATCTACTGAACTTTCACACATTATAATCAAACCATCTGCAAACAACAGGTTTCCAACATCAGAGTCAATCTATTTAGCAAGAGTGCATACACTCCAGTTTTTTTTAATTTTTTTAAAATTTTTTTTAAATTTTTTTTGCATTCACGTTGAAATCTTTCGAAGAAAGTTCGCGGATATAGCGATTGTCTCCGTCTGTCCGTCACACTTTCTTGTGATATCAACTCCTCCTTCACTTTTGGGTTTAGGAATTTAATTTCTATATAGAATAGTTGCATACCACCTGTAGATGCGCAATAAGGTTTTAGAATTTTATTTTGTAATAAGGGGCCCACATGGGTGGAACTACGAAAATTTAGAATTCAAGCTCGTTACCTAAACTCGTCTTTCTTTTTTTTTTAATTTATGCATGTTATTTCTATACAGTATTTTCATGCATCATATGCATATGCGCAATAAGGTTTTAGGATTTTGACTAAAATTGGGGCCCACTGGGGTCGAATTTCGAAAAACTGTCAATTTAAGCTTGTGATCTAAACTCCTCTTTAATTTTACAATTTATGCATTTTTTTCTATACGGTATTGTCATACACTATATGCGGATGCGCAATAAAGTTTTAGAATTTCATAATCTAAAATTAGGGCCCACAGTTGTCGAATTTTGAAAAACTATCAATTTAAGCTTGTGACATAAACTCGTCTTTTGTTTTTCAATTTATGCATTTTATTTCTATATCGTATTGTCAAACACCCTATGCAGATGTGCCATAAGGTTTTAGAATTTTAATTTTCTAAAATTGGTGTCCACAGGGGTCGATATTAGAAATTTTCAATTTAAGCTTGTGACCTTAACTTCCCTTTCATTTTGCAATTTATTCATTATGCTTATATATAGTATTGTCCTACACTGTATTTAGTTGCACAATAAGGATTGAGAATATCCATTTTTAAATCCGGGGACTCACTCAGGTCAAATTTTAAAAATTGTCAGTTTAAAGCTTATGAACTAAGGTTTTTTTCATTTTTCATTAGGTTTATTGATTCAATTTCTTTATAGAATGACTGCATACTTTCGGATGGGAATAAGGTTTTATATTTTTGACTATAGGCAAGTGGCCCAACTACTAACAGGGGTGCGGGGATAACTGTCGATTCCGACAGTACAGATTTCTAGTTTTTGTTATAGCGTGTTACTCCTCAAGCGGTATTTACATTTTATGAAATATTTAAGAAGAGTTAAACGTATCATCTTGTTAAGCAACCGATACAGTTACTGTATATACATGTATTCAGGGTAAACAAATTTATAAAAGTATAAGTTTTACGATAGTATCGCAATAAAATAGAGTTTCCATTCGGGTTCAACAAAAAACCGGAAATCTCAAATGAACACAGAAGCAATAAGATTGAGGGAAAGTCCAAAACCAAAAAACCGCACAATTACACACACACACACACCATCACACAATCAAACATACACACGTGTGTAACCAATTGAAATTAGAACAATAAAGCACAAATATGAACTCCGATAAAAATGACAATGATATGATGATATGATTGCCAGTGGGTCAAATCCAATGAGGGGGTAAACACAACAGAGTTCACGGTTGATTTACAAAACATCCCAAAAAAATAAAAAAAGACAAAACAGGGTTTACATTAAAAAAAACCCTTTATTGCAGTTCTTGAGCATGCTCCATATTTGCGAATCCTCGACTGCAGTTCAACAAAGGGTATTTATAAAATTTTACAAGATTTCACAAATAAGTATTTCTCCTGAAAAACCGCAGCATAGCAAGAATCGGCAAGAATTATTGGCACTGAAACGTATATGCTCAGGACACCCTATGCCTAATCTTGAAAGTGACAATATATTAATTAGTTTCCCAACTTTTGAAATCTGATGAATATTTCTTAGAATTCGTTCACATATGTATATATTTCCATCCATATCTACATCAACACCTCGTGGAGAAAGTAGTCTTCGACTGTTGTATTCAAAATTTATAACTCCGTTCGAAGAAAGAATTATATTCCGGTTTGTATTATCACTGCTATATATATATTCGTCTTCACCATATGCGTACAAAATGTACCCATCACTCTTTGTTTCTGCTGTCTGTGCCCCTGTTGAAGAGTTTACCCTTGACACAATGTATCCGTCGGTTACAATAAAATCTCCATTGAAGTACCTTAAAGTTCCTATTGTAGCATTTACTTTAAAACTCCGAATTATTTTCATAGCATTTATGTCAATAATATAGACTGTGTTCGGATATGACCCCACTGCTACAAGCTTGTTGATCATCTCTGTAATGTCCGTTGGATTCGTTGGAAGTTTAAGATCAGACATAATTTTACCAACAGCATTATATTTAGCTATTCTACAGTTAAAAGAATCGGTTATCACAACAATTTCACCAACGAAACAAGCTCTTGGTTCATTAAATTTTTTCTGGTCATTATTTAGCTGAATAGAATGAACAACATTAATAATCCCGGTTTTAAAATATTGAGGGCGCTGAATAACCGAAATATTGGTTTGTGTCATTACTCTTGATACAAAGTTATCCTCTTTTAAAGTAATATTTCCAAATTTGCTTAGCAGATTTTCAAAATTGAGTATAATTTCATCTGGTTGAAAAACCACCGAAGCCGTTTTCATTCTCCTAATCGATGCAACAACATCCAATTCTACGTCCTGTTTCCTGTTCATGACTTTGTTCAGTTCTAATAGAAACTGCGAGTCTGATCCGTTTGTCAAACAATTCTCGAGGACTCGAATACAATTGTCCACGCTAGCTCTAAAACTTGAAAGTTCCGTCTTTTCATCTTCCAGTCGTATTTCGGGATCTTTTATCATTGCATTCAAATCACCTTTTAAAGAATTTTCTACCAAACTGATATGCTCAACTATTTCTTCCTTGCGTGCTGTGACGGTGTTAAGTATTTTCTCTTTCTGCAACTTTAAAGTTGTAATATTTTGTTTTTTAGTTTGAATATCTGAATCAAGGTTCGACCTCAGTTCTTTAAAACCTTTCAAAATATCCTTTGTCAGCTGCGACTGTTTTACACCAGAACTTGCTTCCTGAATGTCAATGACGTCATCACATTTTCTGTGATTGATTGTTGCGCACAGAACACAACAAGGTTTTGAATGATCTTTACAGAAGACCTTTATGAGTTCATTGGGATGTTCAGCACAGGCAAAAATCGAAGTAACGTACAGGTTTGTGGTTTGCTCTGACACGACTTTATTCAGCGAGACAATTTTATGACCGCTAGTCATCTTGAACTTTTTGTGATGTCGTTCGCACAACTTGCAGTATGCTTCTTGGCAGACCACGCACCAGAATTTTGATTTCCGTTTTTCATTATTATAAAGACAAGCGTCACATTGTTTTTGCGACATGTTAATCTCTATGCGATCTATCATTGCTACCATCAAATGGTTTGTTGGCAATTTCTTTGCCCACGATTCTATTGGCCCATATCTGTCGAGCAAATACACCACTTGACAACATATTGGACATCTAAATCCACAACTTGCCTTTTCTTTAGACACTGACTTCAATATATATAAATGAATGCATGTTTCGCAAAAGGTATGAAGACATGGCAAATCTTTTGGATTTTTGTACGTCTCCAGGCAAATACTGCATACACAATCATTCAAGTCGTTAACTATGTCTAATCCGGCAGCCATCTTGCTTTAAATTTATCTTCCTTGTTCGTTTTATTATGTTTGAGTGAAGTTTTTCATGTATATCTTCAACAGATTGTAATCGATAAACCGATACTTTAAACCTTTTGAAAATATTTATACTTCAGTGTGATAATAGCTGAACTTTAATCTGATAGTTTGTATATCTAAAATATGATATACGTATATTAGATAATAACCTTATTCGAGAATAATCAGAAGATATCAACACCATCGAATGACAAACAATTTTTTCACAAGCAAGAAGAACTGTTTGTAGAAGGGAAAATATTTTTAAATTATATTTGTCACAAGTCACTTTGTAATTTTTAAAAAGAAAATAGCGACCTGTACATTCATATTTTTTTAACAAAAAAAAATATTTCAAGGACAAAATATTACACAGAGACTTGTGATGAATCCAGTTTTAAATATCATGTTACGAAAACCTTAGATAAATCATTAACCAAAAATCAAATAGAGAAAATGTGATCAATATAAATATAAAAAAAACACACCGGCAACAAAGTATATTAAAAATACATCAAATATAAATTCTTATTTAAATACTGTGTCAACAAAACACAGTATTCGACAGTGTTATCCTTATACATACACTACAAATTCTAAAGATTTATAGGTTAACCTTACAGCTTTTCTAGTAAAACAGAACAGTATATAATTTTTTATTGGGTAGCAAGGGAAAAAACTTTTAAAAAGGAAAACTAATGTCTTTGTGTTTTGTACCGTTTTATGTTATTTTTTTGTCAGGAGTTCTGTCAGTTGGGTTGCTTTGATTGATTGGTATGTCATTGTTAACAAAGGTTAATTTCATTGCACGTTCTGTAGCAAGAGTTCAGTTTAGACATGTAACCGGTTTATATACTTTAGAGAGGTTTCATTTTGATATAAAAATCCCAGCTGACATGAAAGGAAGGCAACAGAAAAAGAGAGAAATAATTTAATAAAAATACACCTTCAACTGAAAGCATAAATTGATTATACGAAATTATTTTTTGTATATAATTCTTGATGAAATATTCGACACTGCAGCATAAAGCTTTTGTACAAAATAGCATTGTCGAAAGATGTTTCTTGACAAAAAGCAAGTAAATGAAAGTCCATAAAGACGAGTTTGACCAGTACAGCTCCCATTTCCCGTTTAAAGTAGAACCAGTGGTTCCCAGGAGCCGGTATTGCTCACCTGATATTTCCATTTGTTCATTACTACAGGACCTTGAGATTAACATCCATGCCATGTTTGGTTTCAATCCATTCAGTCATTTTCAAGAAGAAGCTGTTTGTATGTTTTTCCCATTGGGTCCTATGTTAAACTAAGTCCCCCACTGGTCGCCATTTTGGATGACAGATCAGCAGCACCAAAGTAACAGCACTTGGTAAGCACCTCATAAGGAACATTCTTTCTATTTTTGGTTTCAATCTATTCAGTGGTTCTTTAGAAGAAAATTTTTGTATGTATTTTCCATAGGGTCCTATGTTAAACTAAGTCCCCTGCTGGTGGATATCTTGGATGACGGATGGGCAACAAGGTAACAACAGTTGGTCAGCACCCCATAAGGAAATTTCATGCTACAATGTATGTTTGGTTTCAATCCATTCAATAGTTTTCTAGAAGATTTTTGTATGTATTTCCCATACGGTTTCATGTTAAACTAAGCCTCCCGCTGGCGGCCATCTTGGATGACAGATCGGCAGCAAAATTAAACATTTGGTACAGGGCTATCATACAATCATTCAGGCATATTATTAATTCAATCTGTCAAACGGTTTCGAAGAAGTTGTTTGTATGTATTTCCCATAAGGTCCTATGTTAACTATGTCCAAAGGTGGCGGCCATCTTGGTATTCCAATCGGCACCAAAATTACAAATTTAGTAGAAGACCATCTAAGGAACATTTCTGCAAAGTAGAAGTTCATTTGGTCTTGTGATTTCTGACCAGAGGTAATCAAAAATTTCAGCCAATCAGAACACATTATTGGGCCTGGCAGGCACGTTAAATGTTCGATCAAAAGCAAAATTATAAATTCTGTAAAGGACCTTCACAGGAACATTGCTGCTAAGTTTGGTTTTATTTGGTTCAGTGGTTTTTTAAAATAAGATTGAAATGTGAAAAGTTAACGGACAGACGGACGGACGACGGACGCAAAGTGATAGCAAAAGCTCACCCTGACTTTTAGCTAGTTGAGCTAAAAAAGGTTAATTGCAAGTCTATTTTTTATAAATTTATACATACATTTTCTTAATTGTCCTATTTACGGTTTTATTTCTTTCTGGAAACCTATTATTAATTTTTCAACCATAGCTATTTCTTCCTTCTCTTTTAAAACAAAAATGTATTCCTTTTCGATTAGATTTTTAACTTTCCTATAAGATCATCATAGATATGCGAACACACTTGTCGATCCATGCGGGATTCTCAGTGGGTTTTAAAGACAGTACTTGGTTGTCTTTCCCAGAATTTTGACAACGATGTCATAAGCAGCAGAGACTACCACTGGAAAATCAGCGATATAGAAACACTAAAGGAATATATTTTTGTTTTAAAAGAGAAGGAAGAAGTTATAATTTGATTATCAATTAATTCAGCTAAATATGATGCCTTTAGTGTAACATCCTGTATATAATATCTTTGTAATGAAATAACGTAAACCTATATATTTGTATTTTTTATGTCAATTTAACAAAATTGTATTAAAATTAATAAAATGATAAATAAATAATCCTCACGTGTCAATCAAAATCAATTTTCCAGTAGATATATGTCCTTTCTCATAATGTGCATGCAAAAATCTTATGAATATATGTTATTATCGTAAAAATTTATACAATTTGTGCATATTGATAGAAGTGACTACCTAAGAAGAATATAAATAAAAAGTATTACCTCCAGTCCATTGTGCATTTTTCCCACAAACTTTCCAATGTTGTATAGAGTTAGTGGGACGTATGTATGCCCCTTTATGTACTTCATCATGTGGACAACATACGGACCATTCATTCCTGAAACATACTACGATATAATAAGAAAGTTACGCATTTAACTGTTTTGTTGTATGATAAATCATACACGTCTAAATGTCCTCGTTTGGCTTTATACCTCCAAATCTAATGGGTCCACAAAAACCACCATTGTCTAAATTATTATTCATGATTATCGAAGATCTGAATCGATTAATTCCCGCATAAAACGATATATATACAACCGTTGAAAATGTAAAATACCAGCCTTGGACAGACACATTCTTCATGAGTTTGCAGTTTTGCTCCATTTCCCTCTTTTCAATTAAAAAATGCTTATATTTCAACTCCAATGAGGTTGAATTTTTTTTGGACAGAAATTCAAAATTGCGCAGACAAAATATTAATAAATACATGTAAATATGCCACAATGTAAATGGCAGAGTGCACGAGGCAAGTATATCTTTTGAAAAGGTTGTTTAAAGTATAAATGCAATAGATATGATCTCATAGACCTATTAATAGCCATTTGGTTTACATTTACTATTTCTGTAATCGGTATTTGTTGTTCTCAAATTCTTTTCATATACATTTTTGAATTACTCTATATTCATTAAATCATTATTCTGTATTCTTAATACTTTAATAAGGTCACTTTAACTATTCTATGATAACCAATCATCATATATACAATATACATATATAAAATCTTCTTCTCTGAAGTCGCTTGGTCAAATGAAAAAAACTTGACAGAAATCATCTATGGGAGGTTCTTAACTTACAAACTTTCCTCATTTCGTCTAGATTGGACTACAGTTGTGGCCGTCAGGGGCAGTTCTTGTTTCTGATTGGCTGATATAAAAAAATCATCTCCTCTACAATCACTTGGCCAATTGGCACTAAACGTTGCATAAATGATGTTTGTGAGGTCCTACAAACCTTCTTCATTTCATCTTGATTGGGCAAACAAACATGGCCGCCATGGGCAATGTTGTTTCTGATTGGCTGAGTTTTCAAAAACCTTTTCCTCCGAAACTGTTGGGTCAAATGAAACAAAACATGACAGGAAGCATATACGGTTTCCTCATTTCGCCCCGATAAGATTACAAATATGGCCGTCATGGGCAGTTCTTGTTTCTCATTGGTTGATTAGTAAAAAATGTTTTCTCTGGAACTGCTAGCCCAAATGAAGCGAAACTTGACAGGAAGCATATATGGGAGGTCCTTTATAAATTTTCCTCATTTGGTCCCAATCGGATTACAAATACGGCCGCCATGGGCAGTTCTTTTTTCTGATTGGCTGATATAAAACTATCTTCTTCTCTGAAGTCGCTTGGTCAAATGGAGGGAACCTTGACAGGAATTCGAAGCATCTATGGGGTTCTTTACAAAGTTTTCTCATTTCGTTCCGATCGGGCTACAAACATGGCCATCATAGGCTGTTCTTGATTCTCATCGGTTGATTGAAAAAAATATTTCTCTGGAACTGCTTAGCTAAAACTGTCAGGTAAACATGACAGGAAACATCCATGGAAAATCTTTTACGAAATTATTTTTTTCATCCCGTTAGGACAACAATCACGGCTGCCATGGACAATTCTTGTTTCTGACTGGATGATATTAAGAAAATCTTTCTCTCTGAAACCGCTTGGCCAAATGGAACAGGAAGCATCTGTTGGAGGTTATTTACAAATTTTCCTCATTTTGTCCAGATCAGGCGACAAACATGGCCGCCACGGGCAATTCTTGTTTGTGATTGGTTGATTTAAAAAAGTTTTTTCTCTGAAAATGCTGGGTTTAATAGAGCCAAACTTGACAGAAAGTATCTATGGCTTATAACAAAATTTACAAAACCACAGAACTGCTTGAAACTAAACAGACTGTTTTACTAAATTAGTAAACATGGCCTGAATATGCTGACCTGTAAGTAGAAGGACTTTGATGGAGAAAAATGTGACCCCTACAAGGCTTACAACACTTCATAATGATAGGGAGAAGTGACTTTTCTCTTTGAGGTACATCAATAAAAACGGTTTTCATGCCAGGTGAGCGATACAGGCTCATCCCTTTGAGCCTGTAGGTAGTTTTCTACTCGCAAAGGTTGTATATAGAGGCGCTAAGCATTTTTACCTCATCTGGCCTAAAAGGCCGTGTGTGCTTTTGCCATCACTTGGCGTCAGTTGTCCGTCGTCAACTTCTCCTTTAAAGATCTTCTCTGAAACCACTTGGCCAGTTGGAACTAAAATTTGGAGGAATGATGTTTGTGAGGTCCTCTACAAATCTTCCTCGTTTCATCTTGAACAGGGCAAAAAACATGGCCGCCATGAGCAATTGTTTTTTCTGATTGGCTGAGTTTAAAAAAAAATCTCCTCTGAAACTGTTGGGCCAAATGGAACAGAAAGCATATATGGGAGGTCCTTTATACAATTTCTTCATTTCGTCCCGATCGGACAACAAATATGGCCGCCATGGGCATTTCTTGTTTCTGATTGGCTGATATAAAAAAAAAATTCTCCTCTGAAATCGCTTGGCCAAATGGATCGAAACTTGACAGAAGCTTCTACAGGAGGTTCTTTACAAAGTTATCTCATTTCGTCCCGATCGGCCAACAAACATGGCCTTCATGGGCAATTCTTATTTCTCATTCGTTAATTAAAAAGTTGTGTTTCTGAAATTGCTTGGCCAAATGGAACGAAACTTGACAGGAAGTTTCCTCATTTCGTCCCGATCGGGCAACAAAAAAAGGCCGTCATGAGCATTTTTTGTGATAAAAAAAAATGGGCAAATTCGGACCAAACTTTGGTGGAATGGTCCTTGAATAGCCCCTTTCTTTCCAAAAGTATGTCCGGCATCCCCTACATGGCTGCTTTTACTAAGAATAGAAAAAAGGAAGGGATGACTTTCAAAAATCTTCTTCTATGTAGCTACATGGCCAATTGAAACCAGACTTCGCCTCAATGGTCTTTAGATGGTCCTCTTTAAGAAATATGTTCGGTGAACCGGACGATCAATCAAGATGGCCGCCACAGCTCAACTTAGTTTAAGATAGGACTCTATGGGAAATTCATTTAAAACTCTTCTTGTCTCAAACTACTGAGCCAATTGGAACCAAATTTAGCAACAATGGTCCTAGATGGTCTTCTTTCAGAATTGTGTCCGATGACCCGGACGATCAACCAAGATGAAATGATAGAATTGACTAACCTCGGGAAATTTATAGTGTGATATCTATCACAGTTAAGGCCGCTTTAGCAAGCGCATCTCAATTAGATATGACACTCGTAACAGATCAAAATTGCTAGTCTAGTATGTTCACCGTGTATCCCCGTACAACGTATATTGCCGATAGAGTACAGTAAACTGCGGTTTGTGTAGCGCAAGTTGGGATAGTCGAGGCGAGATGCACCAAGATGTTTGGTAAGATTTTATTTTCATATATTGTTTTCTTTCATATATTTTAACATGCTGATATTTTCCAGTATATATGCACTTCGTATACTAGTATATAATTATAGTCTGATTATGTCTTGTGTAACGAATGAATTTCAACCTAGAAGTCACTGACCGACAACTATTGTTCCTAAATTTTGAGATAGTGCTAAAATTGGTGCGTTTAAAGGCTACAAAAATACTAAATATATTTTTATTTTTTCATAAATACCTCTCGTGTGAATTTTTCTTTCATCAAAATGCGTAAATGAACCAAAAAGTGTTTTCTTTGAAATATCCATATGTACTGTATATTGATGTTCAGTGTACGGGTTGCAACATGGACAAGTCAACCTTGTAACTACCTAGTAAAGCATAGTTTGACCTTGCATTGTAAAGCACACAGCCATCAAGAAGCAACAAGTATGGAGCCTAACTCTATACTAGCCTCACAAGGTCAGGGAATTGAAAATTCTCTTACAAAACAGAGCTCAATGGAAACGACTACTTGGATTGGTGCTTTTCGTTTTTTATATTGGTTTGCCAGAGAAGAGATACCTCACACTACACACTATGCAGCTCTCCTTGTTCTGGCAAAATCACATGGTTGTGACTATTTGCACTTGTTGAAGAAAGGTGAAAGTGTTAACTATACAAGTCGCTGTATCATACAAGGAGCTGTTGGAATGCATCGGTAATGAAATCCAGAATGATATCCTGCATACAGTGCGCAACAGTGATTTCTACCCTTTGTTATTTGATGAGACCAATGACATTGTTGTAGTAAAACAAATGTCATTGATGGCAAGATACTTAACTTCAGAATTTGAGGTCAGTACATGTAAAAATACTTTATGTATAGGTTTGCACCAATGGGACCAAAATTAAATTCAAATATAATGTAAATTCATAAATAAGTGAAAATTAACTGATACATTATGTACTATTTCAAGATACATGTAGTATGAAAATGTAGAAAAAATGTTTAAGGTGGTACCCAACACCTTGACTAAAATAAATTTGGCTTGTTTAATTTTCATAAAATTATTAGGAAATATTTACTTTGACCTGTTGACATAAATGTTGATTTGTTTAGTAAATAGAATTTTACACTTCACGGGAATAATTTCATTGAATATATAGCAGTTTTGCAAACATCAATTTTAATCATAGAGAAGCTTAATTTCTCTTTACTTATTAAATTTGATTAAAACGCTCTAGTGATTTTTAAGAGTTATCTCCCTGTAGTGTTGGGTACCACCTTAATGCTACTTTGAAGTCTATACAGCTATGAATTAATGCATTGCATTATATCTATATGCAACAAAGTAAACTATCAGCATAGTGAAGTATTACAATTTTTATTCCAGGTGAAAACCTTTTTCCTTTCGCTGATTGATCTGCCAGATGGTAAAGCAGATATAATTGTTGCTGCTCTGAAAAAGTAAATGACTGACCAGCTTTGTCAGCACAGCACATGATAGGCTTTGGATCTGATGGTGCTTCTGTTATGGTGGGGAGGGAAAATGGGGTAATTTGATAATTTTATATAATTTATTCAAATGAAATCTATTAAAATTGCCAATTTTTATATTGTTTTTAAAATCTTTATTTCTGTATTTACATTTTAAATAATCCTTTCTTAGTTCCATATGTTATATTTTTCCCTAATCTTTGTACTTCAAAAACTCTGCATAATCAATATGAAGTTGAATGCAAAATTGTTTTTCCTAGGAATTTTCTATCATGAGTTGTGTAATTTTGATTTATATTGTAGGTAGCCACTCAAATGAAGTCACTTAACCCAAAAGTTGTGAACATACACTGTGTTGCACACAGACTGGCATTAGCTTCAGCTCAAGTTACAGACAACATTCCATATCTGAAGAAGTTCAAAGACATTATGAGACAGATTTTTTACTTCTATCAAAATTCTGCTGTTAGGATGTCTGGTTTAAAAGAAATTGACGTGATAATAAATATGTCTGAAACAAATTAGTACTTATGACTTTTTAAGTTTTTATACTGTTATTTTTTCAAAAGGCAATTGAGTAAACAATGTTTCTGTAATCATCTGTATTCAATAAAATACTTACAAGCTAAAAACTGGGAAATAAATTTATTTTTCATATTTCTATTTTAATCCATCCTTGGTGAGCCCATAATAAAACTGAAGGAGATAGCTGACACTCGGTGGCTTTCTCATGAAAGTGCAGTACCGTCTGTACGTAGATGTTTACCTGCCCTAATAAGCAGTTTGGAGAGGGAAGCCCCAGAAAGGAATGATGATACAGCTGCAGGTCCTGCTACATTTGTTAAGAACTCAAACTTCAGATGGCTAATTGCGATGTTGTCTGATGTGCTACCACATCTGAACAGACTCAGCAAGATTTTTCAGAAGACAACTGTACACCTCTCACTTGTAGATGCAATGGTAGCTACTACCCAGGTAGAACTGAAGCACCTGATTGATGATTTTGATCACCACATGAAAGAACTTCCAACCCAGTTTAAACAGCTTGAAGAATTTGGAGTCAAAGCAGATAAAGATGTCATTTCTACATTCAAAGAAAAGGTAATTATGTTTCTGCAATGATCCCTCATAATAAAAACGTCAAGATGGCTGAGATTCTGTGCTTTTCCATTTTATATCATAATGATAATGTAGATGATGTTAATTCTGATTTAGAACAATTAACTGGAATATTTTATTTTCTTGGAAATTAAATTATAACCCAAAGGTGACAAATTTTATTATACAAATATATTTCAATTTCTTTTCATTCTTCTTTCTTCAAGATTTACAATCCATACATTAATAATGTGACTGAAAATCTCCATAACAGATTTCCAGATACCTGCTGTATTAGATAAATTTAGTTTGTTTGACCCAGACCGTATCAATAAAGGGAATCCAACCAATAGTGAGTTCATCCACTTAAGGAAAATACAGGTATCTTATGTCCATTATATAGATTTTATTTTTTAATACTAAGTCTATTTATGAGAAAAAAATATACATGATATGAAAAGTTTTAAGATTAAAAAGAAGGGTTTTAACATCTAAAAACATGAAAAATATCACACAGAAAGTAGTTGAACTGTAAAAAACATTAATTGACTTGTAACATGACAAGACTGGCAGCAGTATTGTTCTTTTATTATTCTGTTAAAGCCCTTTAAAATCATTTGTTGCTATAGTTGCATAATTATTTATTTAGAGCTTTTTTTTATTTATCATTATCTTTTTCGGACTCTTGCAGACCACTTCCCATCTGTTGGAAGTTTCCAGACAGCAAAAGAAGGGTTTCTTTCACTGAGATGTTTAATTGCCAAAGACTTACAAGGATCCTTTAAAGAAAATGGTAGCTTAATTTGTCTGACATTTATCCAACTATGGCAAATTATGTCAAAATTTTAATGGTGTTACCAGTTTCCACAAGAGATTGTGAAGGTCTTTCAGTGCAATGAATAGGATAAAATCTGCTCTTAGAAATAGACTATCCCAGAACATTCTTAATTATCTGATGACATTTCTATTGAAGGACCAAAGCAACAACTATTTAATTTTTCAGCATGTGTAAAGTCATTTGGGAAAATGAAAAATAGAAAAACTACCACTGATGTGTTGATTACTGTTAGTATACTACATATAATGCTAATACTGCTATTTGGTAGTACCCTCCCCCCCCCCCTTCCCAACTTTTTTGGATAACAATTTGTCGATGTGCGACCGTTATCATTTCGCTTGAGGTTACCACTGTGCTATCCAAAATTTCTGGGGAGAACACTGTGGCCCGATAAAAATATTTTTTGCTAAGACTTCCATTTGAACCCTCTTATGTGGGTCATTTTCAAAAAAAGTCCATTTTCCTGTCCACCTATGTTAAAAAAATATTCAGACACAATGGCATTACTTTTTTGTGCTTAAACAAAAGTTCGCAATTTTTTCAATTCGGCACATCTAGAATGAGAACGATTTTCTCGTTGCGATCCAAAATAAATTGATTTTGAAGCTCAATATTGAGCAATTTGCGTGTGTCCGGACTGAGAGAACCATGTTTGCACATTATTTTTCAATGATTTTTTGTATGTTTTCAAATCGGCAGCATTATTTTTTTGAATAGCATATAACTGAATTTTAACAAGAAAGTAAAGTCTTGAAGATATATATATATCTGCTCTAAATTATGTTGGCGTCCATGAAATGCATGTCTGTCCTGTTACCGGTGCTAAATTTGCAGAGCAATAATATTTGTCTGCAAATACGAATATCTTCTATGATGAAATCAAAAGTACAAATATTTTCCAAATTACAACCAAAACAATAGAACGTTAGAAGAAACAGAAGCGAAGTTATACCCAGAAAAGTAAGCCAAACTGAGAGCGTACCCTTTTAAAATTTCTATCATGTTACCAACAAATTTACACATTACTACACCCATACGTTCTAAAAAGGGTCACTAACTGTTTGGAAAGAAAGAACGATAACTGAAAAAACCATACACCGATGTAAGGGGAGCTGTTATTTCGAAATATAATCGATAAACATATAATTTTGTCCATCCTGTTACTGTCTATCCTGTTACCTTCAATAAAGTAACAGGATAGACAGATTAAGTATAAGAATAAACAACTATGTATCTGTAGACATTATGAAATATTTGAAAATGAAATGAAACATTTGATAGTCTACATATCTTTAAGAAAAAACAAACAACTATGCAAGGGGAGCTGTTGTTTTGCAATAGAATCAATAAACATATAATTTTGTCTATCCTGTTACTGTCTGCCCTGTTACCCCAACTTGGTAACAGGATAGACAAATATGTATATGTAAACCTTCGATGTCCATTCCTGTTACCAAAGAAAATAGCGTTTTACTAAAATTATATGTAATCAAAGAACTAAGTGATGGATTGATTCAAAAGTCCAATATAAGCCGAATATAAGGAAGTGCTTCAGTTGGTTTTGCGTTGATTGTAGCAATTTTTGCAGCATTTGAAAATCTATTTTTAGACAGTTTTTTCAGGACACAATATTAAGTGATATTTTTATCCCGTTAATGCAAAGAAATTAAATATTCTGTTATTGTTTTCTGAAGCACCACTAACGTACCTTTGAGAAATAATCAATACGTTTTTCACATTTTTCCTGTTGATAGTAAAAAAATCTCACAAATGTGGTAACAGGATAGACAAAATTTTGCACCATCAGTCGAAAATGTGTCAATAATATTTTTATCTTATGTCATTAAGATTGCATATTTGAGTATTTTGTTCAAGAAGTATCATATATTTTGCAAGTTTAATAAATTGATGATTCAAGCAAATTGTTTTTTCTCAATTTTGCAATGTTAAAAATGCACATTTTTTGAAAATGACCCATGTATCTTTACTTATTCCGTCAATCGGGAGGGGGTTCAAAAGGAAGTCATTCCACCAAACCAGGGTACCTGTCTACAATACCCCTCTTCAGTGTAAAAAAGTTTTTTAATCATTTAGTTAAAGAAATGAACAACAGACATTTGTTTAACAATTGAAAGGGGGTGAAGTCAGATTAAAGGGGTGGTTTTATTAGCGCAATTTCATTTCAAACATGTAAGTAGGAGAGAATCTGTTTCATCAGCATAACAAAATGAATAAAATGAACACTTTACCACTATATCACTGGTAGGTCATTTTGAAACTATGTCATACACCTCTTACGAAAACATTTTTCTTTTATCATTAATCAAAACTCTTTTTAACGAGTAATAACTATAACAGTGAAGCCTTACATTGTATTTAATAAATTATTTGTTTTTCAGAGAATGAAATGGGGAAATTGTTCATATAAAGTTTATGCATACTTAATGGAGAGGTTACTTGAAAATCGTGATATGGGTATATTTGTGACCAGATTTTTACAGTCATACAATGTCACGCCTGTCGACATGCTGCATTGACAGATATGTCCCAATATTTCTGAACCGTTTATGAGAACTGATTTTATTGTATGGTGTAATAAAATGCATTTTGTTTCATTAAATAAAAATAATAATAAAGACTTCTTACCTGTCGTGATAAGTCCTCCCAACATCAAGTCAGTGTAATTTGATATATTTAGATACAATTGCAACACAACAAGAAATTTATTATGACCAAGCAAATCAAATAATATCTATTATTACATATCATATCTGATACATTGGTGTCTTCCTGGTTTTCAATATTATGTTAAATCTACAATATGATGTAAGGACAGAAAATAAAATAATTTAAAGATAAAACACCACATTAATAGTAAAAAAATATTTCAGTTGCTCTATCTTAAAAGAAAGACAACTCTTAATTTTCTTTTTAACACAAGAACACCTACCAAAAGAAAAAAAAACAACTGGACAGTCATGATTCCCGACCAGGAGCAATACTCTGCAAAAATGCATTTAACGGGTTAACAAAAATATGCAGGTATTTACATTTCAATTTTGAGATGAACAGTTTACAGTTTTAAAAATTACGCTATAACACACCCGCGAAATCGCAGAACGAAATAAGTCATCTTTTGATAGATCTATCATCCTGAAACAAAATTTCTTCTCTTATTAAGTGACCTGGTCGACCTTTTACCCACTGGAGTCTATAACAAAAGGATTTATCTCTTTCATTTTCATTCATTTGCGTAAGGGGAGGCAAAATTCAATATACATATAAAAATGTAATGACATGGGGTAAGCATCAATGAACTTATAATGGCCTGTGACACTTTTATTTTGGACACGGTGACAGATACAAAAAAAAAAAAATCTGCAATAACTTTTGTTGGGTTTTTCGAATCATTTTTTAAAAATTCATCAAATCTGACGAAGAATTAAAAAGTTTCAAAAATTAGCGCGTCACCTTATATCTCAAAAACGATAACAGATATAGACAAAAACGGATCGAAAGTGTTTTTTTTTTTTTCCGCAGCAAGGAACATAATAAACAAGCCCCATAAAAATCAGACAAAAAATAAAAAGTTAGAGCAATACAGTTTAGTATAAAATATTATTGTAGAATTTTTTATGATATATCTTCCGGGAATAGTAAATTATCCCCGCGAACAATACCAATTGTGCACTAGGTCTTGTCATGGGCATAATGATTATCTCGGCCAGCAGTTTCGAAGCTATTCAGAAACACTGATGATACATCCAGTGTTAAAAGGGGTGGGACATAAAGTCTTAGGATATCTGAGCTTTTCACACAGAATAAAAATGTTTATAATTCGTAAATTAAGAACCAAGGATCTAATGTCTTTTGTTGATTTTTTACGAGGAAATACCCCATTCTCCGGGCAATATTGTGTCTCCTTATAGGCAATTGGAATTATATGTTCATGGTTACAGGGTAAGGAGTAAAATGGTTTATAAGATTTGAACATTGCATTTTAAAACGTGTTAAAGGGATAAACATTTTGAAGGATTTTGAAATAATTAAATATTATTGATTTGAGGGGCGAGGATGACACCCCTCCCTTTTTGCTGGGGTGTTAGGTTTTTATTAATCTGTTTGTCTTGTCATGGGGAAAAAGAAGATATATGATTTAGAGGCAGGGATTTCAATCCTTTACGAGATAATTATAGACTAATGATTCGAGGGGTGGGGATGAATGGGTAAATGAGGTATATAGCAGCCGTTCATGCGTCTTGTCATGGGGAATAAGAAAATATACGGTTTAGGTGTCGGGTTTCTTACAGATTTTTAATTTTATACTATTCAAGATAATTGTTTTAAGGGGACGAGAATGACGCCCATTGAGTAATGAGGTATGTATCATTTAAATGAAATCACGATATTGTTTACACGTATCGCTCTCAGCGCCGTTTCTTCATTATGACGTCGAGCTTGACCGTCGAAAATTTATGAGATAATTGAATATTGTTGATTTGATGGGAGTGGTGATAACTCCATGGGGAAGCGAGGTATGTGTCATTTGGTGCGTCTTACCATGGAGAATAAGAAAATATATGGTTTAGGGGTGGAGATTTTAACGGTTTATGAGATAATTGAACATCATTGAGTTGATGGGAGTGGTGATAACCCCCTGTGGAAGCGAGGTATGTGTTATTTGGTACGTCTTACCACGGGGAATAAGAAAACATATGGTTTAGGGGTGGGGGTGTTAACGGTTTATGAGATAATTGGACATTATTGATTGATGGGGGTGAGGATCACCCTACTGAAAGAATGAGGTACATGTCATCTAATGCATCTTGTTACGGAGAATAATAAAATATATGATTTAGAGCTGCGTATTTTAATTGCATATGAAATTTTTCAAAATTATGGACTTTGGTGGGTGGGGATGACCCCCATAGAGGAACGAGGTATATGTCATTTAATAGTACATGTTGTCACGGTTTATAATAAAATATATGATATGAGATGGTTATTGGTCACTCTCGTAGAGTTTTTCGATGAAAAAAAAATTTCCCATAGGGTCCTATAGTAAACCCCTACCCTCTTTGAACAGTTCATTATACGTCTCTGTGACTCCCATCAAAAATGAATAGTATTAGGCACATCTAGAAACATTGATCTTTCATCATGGAAAATCACAGATCCATATCTCTGACGGTTATTATGAACTCGAACGAACAAAATCGGAGAGGAAGAAATAAAATGTTCGATAAAAATCGCAAATCAAAATCTATAAGTCTCTCACTTCGTTTGGGAGACTTGATAATATATGAATAGGTGAGGTTTTTACAATAACAATATATAAGCAAATAAATGAACAAAGTGGGATCAGTCCAGAGAAAAAAATGCAGGGCAATATTTAAAGATCTATTTAAAAAGAAAAAAACATACGTACGTTAATTTTCCTAACTCTATACATTTAATAAATATGAATTATGTCTCCCCTTCGTAGAAGGGAGACATATTGTTTTTGTAGTATTTCTTCGTCTACTTTTTCTTATTCTTCTTCTCTTCTTGTCCGGGTCATAGATTATTTGTCTTTTGACCTAGGCTTATACCCTTTGGTATGTAGGTGTATTACCATGAGGGGTTGTGTCGCGTACCATTATGACCTTTATTGGATCTTGATCTTTGACCTAAAACCTAGGAGGGGGTCAAATATTTCCTGCATAGGTTATGTTTATTTTTATCTTAGAGGTACACAAGATTAATCTAGAATAAAGTGAGGGTTTTGGTTTACAAAAACAGTTCCACTTAGTTCTACCTTAAATTCTTTTAATATTATCTAAATAGTTTGTTCTCGATTCTTTATAACTTTAATGTACGAAATCAATTTCTAGCACCAATGCTAATTCTCTTTTCTATAAGTGAAATCAATGAGTCCTAAATAACAAAAATATGTATATGTATGTAGAATCTTAGGGTTGGGTCAGCTAATTGCATAGGGCATCAATGCAATAAAAATTTTAAAAAATATAAAACAAAAACAAAACAACAGAACAATCTTGTAATACTTTAATTGTGGTTACCAAATTCAAGATCAAATAAAAGATCTGACAGTAGCGGTGCAACCTGCATCATTTCATCAATGAATTTTCAAATTTAGAATAATTTGGATTCTTTTGGCCGATATCGATTTGCGCCTTAAAACGCATTCATTTGCGACAACACTACTTCTGCGCCCTTATGTTTTCAAACCATGGGTATATCATTTGCGCCAATAAAATAGACATTCATTTGCGCCATCTTTATACCTTTATACTTTTACTTTAAATAAATTTATTTTAGAGAAACTAATTTTAGTTAATGACTTCTCTCCTCATGCTGTCTTATTGCTTCTGATTTGAATTATTTTTCCTATATTCATAATAACCCCGTAAAATTTGAATTAGTTATTGTTGGCATCGAACTGAACGATCAAGTGTTAATTCTGCAGAAAATAAATATAAACTACATACATGCTCTGAAAAGCCTGTGTCCAACATGATTATTAGAAAGGTTTGCTATTTATACATTTTATATACTGAGTTTCTGACCGCAGTGCGTAAATAACTTGGAAACTGACACTCCGTAAAATTTGAAGTAGTAATTTTTGGCAATGAACTGAACGATCAAGTGTTAATTCTGCAGAAAAGAAATATAAAGTACATACATGCTCTGAAAAGTCTGTGTTCAAAAGGTTTATTAGAAAGGTTTGCTATTTATACATTTTATATACTGAGTTTCTGACCGCAGTGCGTAAATAACTTGGAAACTGACACTCCGTAAAATTTGAAGTAGTAATTTTTGGCAATGAACTGAACGATCAAGTGTTAATTCTGCAGAAAAGAAATATAAACTACATACAGGCTCTAAAAAGTCTGTGTTCAAAAGGTTTATTATTTGTATACTGAGTTTCTGACCGCACTTGCGCAAATTACGTGGAAACCGACACTCCGTAAAATGTTGGAATTAGAATGAACGATCAAGTGTTAATTCCACCGAAATGATATATAAACAAGAGGCTCCAAAAATCCCTGTTGTATCGCTAACTTGGAGTATACTGGCTATTTAAAGGTTATAAAAGTGAATTAAAAAACATCGTTACATATGAAGCCTCGATCAACAGTGTTTTTTGTCGATTTTACTTAGTAACAGTGGACATATTGGTCCTTAGTCCGTATCTCTGGACACAATTTCAAATGGTGACCACATCTAGATTTTAAGGACCACTTTATTAACGCGTCTCATTTGCCTACTCAGTTTCAGCTAATAAGATTTTGAGATATTATATTTGTTACTTTTTTTATATTTTTATTAGTAACAGAGGCAATGTTGGTGAGAAGTCCAGAACGCCTGACACAATTTTGAAAAAGCCCATCTATAAAGATCTTTGATCAATTGTATGTCTCATTTGCCCCCTTAGTTTCAAAGGAAAAGATTTTTATGTATTATTTTTTGGACTTTTCACGTATTAGTATATACAGCAGATATATTCTTGGTATTGGTCCAAAGCCCTGATCTGATTAGTGTTTCTTGATCAAGTTTGAAATGCAGAAATGAGACCGCCTATAAGTACCATTTTTTTCAAAGCTTTCTTGATCATGTTTGAAATGCAGAAGTAAGACCGCCTATAAGGACCATTTTTTTCAAAGGTTGGTCTCAATTTTCAAGCTAATTCCAGAGGATATTTTTAAAGATCATTTTGCGTAACAGGTGATCTTTCTATTTTTAATAACGTCGGTCGTATATTTCGGCTCAAAGGCCAAGATCTGGACCCGGTTATGATTTTATGTATATAAGAGGACTACATATGGACAACGTAAGTAAGGAACATTTCCTCGATTGTTTGGTTTCAATTTTAACTTTTAAATTAGTTTAAGGGGAGAACAATTCTGATTTAATTTTTAGTAATGGTGGTCATACATATTGGTCTGTGGTCATGACTGTGAACGTGATTTTTAAATGAGTTCATATAACTCTCTAAGGGACATTTATAAAAAAAAATGTCATTGTTTGGTCTCAATTGCGTGAGTGATTTCAGAAGAAATAATTTTTTACATATTTTTTTCTCATGTTATCTATTTTTAGTAAAAGTATTGATCCCGACACGATTTTGAAGGCCATCAAAGTTTGGTCCAAACGAGAACGATGGTCATACGGGAAGACGAACGCAAAGTGATGGGAGGTGAGCAAAAAATGGCGGTCAACTTGAAGCTGAGAAGGGAGCAACCATTTGATTTTTATGAGGGACTAGAATGAAATTTGAAATAAAAAGGCAGGACCAGCATTTTGGCGGAATAAAAAGCCAGGCCACGGTCACATATAAGGTGTGCAAAAAAATGCAGGAAAATGCAGGACCGCTGTCGGAACCCCCCCCCCCCCCCCCCCCCCCCCCCCCCCCCATAAAAATCAAATGGTTGCTCCTTATTAATGATAATACAACTTTCCCTGTCACCGAGTACTTCGTCTGCAATTTCGTGATTAATTTCGAACTAAACTTCAGAGGAATCACGAAGAATGGATATCAAGGTTTTTCTAAGGTAGCAAGTCGTTTCGGCCATACTACCAGTTCGGCCATAGTCGTTTCGTCCATAGTCGTTTCGGCCATACTACCAGTTCTGCCATAGAATTAAAGTCGATTCGGCCATGGGATATTTATACGGAATCTAACAAATATTTAACAAGTTCTAAGCTCAAAATTTAAGTTTTATTTTATATATATAATAAATATTTGGAAATTAATCATGAAATTTCAGAATATTAATTATTTACTATATGATTAATGATCAATGTAAACTAGATATTGTAGATCAATCGTAATTAATTGCAAGACAAATAGAATGTAATTATGTTCATTACTTCATGATAATTAGCTATGGGGTATATTACATATTTTTTTATGATTGATATTGTTTGACTATAGAAATTTTGCTTTGTACAAGAAGATGCAAGGTCGCCTGGAGTCCCTGTGGGAGCAGTATGACAACAAGTCCATCAGAACATCAGACTTTAATAATAGATTTAGATTTACGTCCCTATTTAAGCTAAATCCACGAGAATCTTTATGGTTAAGTAAATTAACTGTCAAATCTTTATGGATAAGGAAAATAAAATACCAAAACTTTTTTCTTCTACTAAGTAAACTACTAAGGATACCTCTCGTAAGAAACAGTTATGCTATTAAGTATATATCTCATTATTAAAAGTATGGCCGAAACGACTATGGCCGAAGTGGTCTATGGACGAAACGGTATATGGACGAACTGGTTTATGCCCGAACGTCTCGAAAGCTTTTCTAACAGCTATTTTAGAGTTTCCGTCCCCATTCCAAATGAACTCCATCTATCAACTTCAACTGTTCAAAAACACCATCCTCAACGATGTCCAAAAAGTCTATGCCAAGCTCATTTGTTAAGAATGTAATACAGAATGGAGTTGGTCGATATGTATGTCAGCTGCAGAGAATAAAATTAACCTTCTGTAAAACATCTGGACCAAGTTGTGGCGTAAGGTATCGAAAAGCTTAAAAATAAAGTTATCGGGTAAAAGTCGGAAGCGAAATAAGATACAAATTAGAATTTTAAATAATTATCCCGTGTAAATAAGCCCCTCGAAACAGCAGGAAGATACAGAAAAAAAGAGGAATAAAATAAAAATTACAAGCTGTAATTTTTCTTGGTTTGATAATTTGAATTTTAACATCTTCATTCCAAATTCTTTTTACATATCCATTTTGCCTAAGAAAACATATTTTTTATTGAGAATTTATTCGTTATATTGATCTTTACAAAAACTAACAAACTATCACATGTATCAGTACATGTACAATTAGCTACAATAATCATGTGATAATGTAGCTCCTGTGACAACTTTTGACTTGGCAGAGCTACAAAGTGGTCCCATTGCTCGTAATGGAGCAAAAATAACTTTCATATGGCAATAAGAGGTCCTGAAATATCATTGAACTGTATAATTTCCAGCATATTAAATGTAAAATCATTCCCCGATTCCATTCCTTATCTCTATATTCATTATTAATGTTGAAATTGTTGTTTTGCACATCTTGTCATTTTGGTTTCAAACATTTTTTCTTTCCACCATGAAAAATTCTCGCGAGATTGCAGAAGGCGTGGCTTGACTTTATATACATGTATATATCCTTACTACGACTACGACTGACAATATTGTGGGAAGTAGTATTTTTTCAGTTGAAACTTATTTATTTGGAATGTGACATAAGTGAGAATTACATCAGGAGTTGAAAAGAAAACAAACCATTCAAAACATGGGTGGAAATTTTGAATGCCAGATTTCTGGATTGGAAATCTCCCATTAGGTGATGGTATGTTGCTTTATGTTAAATGATAATGATAGAAGTATAATATTTTTACAGTTTTTGAACCAAAATGGAAAATATGCCTAAACCTCCCAGGTGTAATCACACCCGGCTGCTCCATTATGAGTAATGGGACTGATTTGTAGCTCTGCAGTCAAAAGTTGTCACAGGAGCTACATTATTGTAGCTAATGTACAGTCAGTGGTCATACATGTACATGTAACTATTTGTTACCTCCTTTTTTTCACATAGATTTCTAAACAAATTCACAATATTTCAAAACATATTGTGAAGTCATTTCTCAACCAATATTCAAAAAACTTTCACAGGACCATTGCTGCAAAATAAGGTTCCAATATACCTATTGACAGTATATGTCTAATCCGGATTTGTTCGGATATTAAACAACTTCAATGGGAGTTGGAATAAAAGGTCACAATAATTATCTGAGGGGAGGAAAACTTTCAAAGGAAAAGGATTTAGGCTGATGTCATCATGATATGAACCCATCATGTTTGACGTCTAGCTACTAATAATATAAGCACATTATTTGAAGTGTTTACAATTATTTAAATATGTCTCTAGATCTTTGTAAAGTTTCTTTCAAAATGCCATGTTACAACAGGAACTAGTTGGACTCAAGAGGTTTGTGACGTTGTGAAAAACTTCTGTAATTTCAGAATAATTTCGGATTTACCCTGTACTGTCAACTCATCTATTGTCTCAGTGATTTTAGACAACAACATCTTTAAGTGAATTTTCCATTGGGTCCTATGTTATACTAAGTTTAAGTTAAACTTAGTTTAACATGGGACCCAATGGAAAATACGGACTACAATTTTCATTGCAAAAACGAATTATTGTAATTATATACAGAACACCCAAGAGAGTAAGCCAAGAAAGATAACTCCAGATTTTAGATAAGATGTATACTAAATTACTATAAATAAATCTTGGAAATCTCTCAATTTAAAATCATGGCTGCTTATTTCTCTTCTGTATAGCAATTTATAATGCTAAATATTCTCATAATTCTGTTTTATTTCAAGAATCCAAGAATGTATATCTGATGTCCACGTCTGCCATCCACGTCTGCCATTTGAGATGGCCACCTGAGCCAAACAAAATTTAGTATAGGACCCTATGGGAAAACTGACTTTAAAGTCTTCTTTTCTGAAACAAGTAAGCCAATTGGAACCCAAATTAGCAGAAATTGTCCTTAGATGATCCTCTTTCAGAAATATATCCTGCCTGCCATACAAGATGGCCACCAGTCAAACATAGTTTAACATGAATGTATATAGGACCCAATGAGAAAATTCACTTACAATTACCCAGTGAACCAATTGAAACCCAACTGGGCAGCAATTGTCATGAGATGGACTTCTTTCAGAAATATATCTGATGACCCTCCTCACCATGCGAGATGGCCAACAGAGATAACATACATTGTACAAGTAGCTTAACATAGAAGCGTTAGGAATATTCACCTAAAAATCCTCATGTCTGAAACCAATGAGATTTTTGGAACCTAATTTGGAGGCAATTGGAATCCAGCTTGATACTGCCAGCCTGGTCGTGTTTATATTTTAATAGATAAACTCTGATGACAGTAAAAAATTTGAACTTTATTTTCTGTTCAGTTCTTTTTTCCTGAAAAGGTTTTGAATACTAAAAATCTTTTTTAAGCAGCAAATCACTTTTTTCCAGATTCTGTTAGAATTTCTATATGCACTCTGATGAAAATTAAATTTGGAAGTTTATGTTAATTTTTTTCCTAAAATAAATAAATTTATTCTGGATCCCGGTACAATTTGTAGTTGAACTCTAATCAAAGATAAAAGTGTGAAGTTTATTTCTGAACCAAATTTTTAAAAATATGAGAAGCCAGGAATTAATTCATTATGAGCTAAAAGGGTTTTTTTTCTTGCCAGACTCTAACATGCACTGTTACATGTATATGGATTATTGTTATATTTAATAATTTGCAAAAGTTTTGGCATATACAAATTTTTACAAAATTATATAATTATCAAACATTTTTTTGATGTGCCAAAAAAAGTATAACATACATGCATAATGTAAGATTTATCAGAACTTTCAGTATATTAGTATAATTAGCAAAATGTTTGTTGTATTATACATGCAGTTATTAATATACCAGTTATTAACATAATTACAAAGATATGAGTGTCAAACATGTATAACCGAGGTGGAGCTGAGGTTTTTCTCTCATCAACATAAGATTTTTGATATTGAAAAAAAAAAGATATATGATGGGCTATTTTTGTTTATTTTAGAGATTTTGTGGAGAACCATTTATTAGACTTCACAAAGAACAGTCCTGGAGTTGTTGTTTATCTAGAACCAAGAAGACGTCAACCAGCATTTTTATATGCTGAATATTGTAAGTGCATGTAAACATTTTAAAACTTTTTAGCTCACTTGCCCCAAATGGTCATCTGAGCTAACACGATTGCTTGAAGTCAGTCATCATCATCACAAACTTTCTTTAAAAATATCTTTCTTTGAAAATCCCCTTTCAAATGTATGTCCAGAGGTCCCAACTTCCAACTGACCACCATCATTAATATTAAAATTAGATAAATCAGCAAAAAAATAAAATATTTTTAAATTCTCCTTTTCTTAAATTGCTGGACCAATTGAGAACAAGTTTAAGTGGGTGGATCCATAGATGGTGCCCAGATTGGGATCCCAACCTTCGAACAATATAGCTGCCATGATTACAAAAATAAAAGTATCAACAAAATATACTGTTTTCTCTAAAAGTAATGGGACAGTCGAAATGAATCCTTAGTGAAAATTTGTGTTTAGGTTATCCCCCATCAGAATTGTGTTCAGGAGTCCTGATCTTAGACCAATATAAATAAAATTACTAAAAAGTGAAAAGATCAGCAGAAAACATTTAAAAATCATCTCTTCTGAAACTCTGGGATATTTGACACCAAAGATTGATGTAATAGTCTTTAAATGGTCTTCTTTAACTTGTTTCTGGGACCAGACCTTGAGCCCTTATTTTCTAACAAATCTATGATTTAGACAAATCCTAGGGGAAATTATCCCCCTACAAATCGATGTCCCTGGCTGTGATTAGTAAAAATAGAAAAAGCCATAAAAATGCACAGAAATATCCTATGATTATGCTGGCAATTAAGACTTATGTGAAATAGTTCTTGTGTGGTCAATTTCTAAATTGTGTTTGGGGTCTGGAAGGCTTTGGTTCATGATCAGTTCATTGAAATAGCACATTGAATGAAGCGGAGCAATACAGGAAGCATAAAATTATTCATTTATTTAAAACACGTATTTTTTATAAAATGGTTCAAAAATATATTAAACGGGCAGTTAAGTAGTATCATATATTGGATAATATGAGAGATGAAAAAGTGAATTGCTGAAATGATTTCAAGAGGTGAGGTGACTTGGCTGTGCTCTAAAAAATGGTTGTCACAATATAGCAAGTCATGATGAAATTAGCATAAAATCTCAAAAAGCTAAACCAAATCAAAAGTTTTAAAAATAGTAGTACCATATTTTTTGTTGTTTAAGTCACTATTTTCTCCTTTGGGAATTTACCCTGCGTCTTTTTTAAATGTGCGACTTTTCTAAGACTTTTTACAGATGTTTCTACTACTCATAAAAATTCAATTTTACAAAATTGATACACATTAAAATAAATCAACAATATCCATATTTGATTTACTTATGGTTTTGCGTTTTTCTGTTTAGTGAATGGATATAAGGAAAAATTCTGTTTAGAGAAGATGAACAAAGATCAGATATGTAAATGGATTGAGCTGTACAGAACACGATCAGGTGATGAATTGGTTAGACTTTGTAAACAATGGCATACAGATAGTCCAAGTATACAAGGAGTATGGCATCCTTTCATGTTTAAAGATCCAAAAATTAATATCAAATCATTTCCGGATGATGAACTGTCTAGATATGTACCATCAGAACCATCGGCAACAGAACAAGTAATGGAAATGTTTAAGATACAGAATGAAAAACTTCAGCCACAAAATAATGTGATGGAATCAAAATAAGATTTTGGTTTGACATGTATGAGATTTTTTAACCAGGGTTTTTCTCATTTAAACAGTCTGGTTATTAGTTTGACGATTTTGTGAATTCATTTTTAATCGTTGAATACCAATTTTTGTTGTTTTGATAGTTCCAAACAAACCATGAATTTAAGTATTCAACTAAAAAATCTTATAATAAATCTACAATTTTTAAAGTTTGGTTGAAGTAGGCAATGACTCGCATCTGTCAAAGATTTGGAAACATGAAGGTTTGTACAGGTATTTGAATAAAAAATGAATGTACATGTATTTGTGAATCTGATGAATAAAGGAATTGACTAAGTAAGAATTCTGTGGCATCTTACTTACATGTAAATAACAGGGCCTAATCTAGGATTTTGAAGAGGGAGAAGTGACTTCTCCTTCCAGTATGGATTACGGAGAAGTGGTAATTTTTTCTGGAGAAGTTGACATTAATTCACCGTATCGTTTGCACTTTTTGTGTGTGTCTGTTTTCAATGAAATGGCCAAGAGCATAGTCATTGCCTTTTTTTAGCGGCACGACAAATTTCACAGTGCCAAAGACCTTTTGGGTCTTCCTTATACCAATCAAAGCAATCTTGGCTCATAACTGTACAAAACTTCTTTGACTTAACATTTTGATCAGTCTCATCTGTATTTTTTCATTTTAAGTGAACCCCTAACCAGTTAGCCAAAGACATAATATTGCCAAAAGCAGTTTAATTTAATTATGTTATCAGTGTTAACAGAATTTTGAATTTGATAAACTATGATTGATTTATGTATTTTGGTGGGTGACTTACAAATGTTTGGTAATTTCGCCCTGGTAACTCAAGTTGGGTAAGAGATAAAAATTACCCGTTTAAAATATAAATACAATATAATTGTGTTTGTTTTGTTCCAATGTGTGTGAGTTGTTTTTTTTTAATTTAGTTTTTGCGACCCTTATTCATCTTTTGTATAAGAATACCTTTTTGGTTAAAACTGTGTATATTTCATGGTAGTACATGTATGTATGCTATTGTTAACAAATTTAAAAAAATCCAAGATCACAAAGTATATGGAAAGTTGGTATCCCCTTTTTGATATTGTATCTACACACATCTTATGTTGTTTCCCCTTTTATATTAAACATATACTATATCCCGATTAGGGAGAGATTATACTGCGTTTTAGTTTCTTGTAGGTGAAAACAGGAGGTACCTTTGTACCCCCTGCCTTCCTCTACAGACCGCAGACACTGTTATAATACTGATAATAATAATAATAATGGCCATAATGATTGTAGTTTTAGGGTAGGGAACAAGGATATAGCACTTTCTGGCAAAAATTAATAAATAATCATAATGAATAAAATGTAAATAAGGGCCCAAAAGACCCACCAATATAAGCACTGTATAATAATATATAAATGGACTAAACAACATTCTATTTCCGTTTTGTCTATTAAGTTTTGATACATGCAGTTTCTTTGGCTAATTGCTTTTCAATTATGGAGATAGAATGCAAATGAGAGCATGTGTATCAAATCTTAATAGACAAAACCGGAAATAGGATGTTTAGAATAGTGAATGGAAACAGGGAATGTGACAAAAGAGACAACAACCCGACCAAAGAGCAGAAGACAGCTCAAGGCTACCAATGGTCTTCAATGGAGCGAGAAAATCTCGCATTGAGACAGGCTTCAGATGGCCCCTAAACAATAATGAATACTGATTCAGCGATATGGACGGCACACTAAACTCAAAACATAGAAATTAACCAAAATTAAAAAAAAAAAAACACACAAAACTAGCAAAGACTTGAGGTTCCTGACTTGGAACAGGCACAAAAGTGTGACATGGTTAAACATGTTTTGTGAGATCTCAACCCTCCCTCTATACCTCTAACCAATCTGGAATAAACAAAGACATAGTGATACGCACATTAAAACTCAGTTCAAAAGATGTCTGATGTTAAAAAAGGTAACAGAAGAAACTAAGCAAAATGACAATGATCAATATAAATAAGCAAAGGACTACTAGCAGTTATATAATAATTACTGACATGCCAGCTTCAGACCTCAATTAAACTGACCAAAATTAAGATTGTCTTCATCATATAGAAAATCAGCAACAATCCCTCCTGTTAGGTTTTAAGTATCATGCCACCATAAATTATATGAGAAGAACATAACCCGTATCATGCCAACAACTGGTTTTACCATTTAATTCTGAATGAAGTCGATAGGCTTTGAAAAAGAATGCTAATACACAAGGGGAGGACCATGTTTGGGACAAAATGTTAACGAATCATCTTGATTAACAATTCCGCCAATGAAATAGGTCAGTTAAATATCAGGGAAATCTCATTTTAATAAAAATTTAAAGGGAAAACCACATGACCTATATTTTCCTCCTCACATTTACCGTAGTTGGATACCATTGTAAGGGGACTGTTATTTGTATAAAATGAATGCGGTGGGTATGGGAGGAAGATAGTTGGCAAATAGTCAAATATGTTTGGTACAAATGTTTCATTTTTCAGACTTTACCCCTTCTTATTTGGTTTCAATCAGCCAGAAATTCACCCAAACAAAAAAAAAAAAAAAAAATTGGCGCACCCTGGCGCCTAAAATTTTTCAAAAGGTTGATGGTAAACTAGGAATTTTTACCTCACTTGGCTAAAAGTCTGGGTGAGCTTTTGCCATCACTTTGCGTCAAATGAACTTCTGCTTTGCAGGAATGTTCCTTAGATGGTCCTCTACCAAATGTTTAATTTTGGTGCCCAATTGGAAATCCAAGATGGCCGTCACGTTGGGACATAGTTAACATATATAGGACCTTACGGGAAATACATACAAGCAACTTCTTCTTAGAAACCGTTTGACAGATTGAATTAATAATATGCCTGAATGATTGTATGATGGTCCTGTACCAAATTTGTACTTTTGATGCCAATCGGAAATCCCAAGATGGCTACCACTTCATGACATGGTTAACACAGTACCCAATGTTTCAAAAATCTTCTTGTCAGAAACCACAAGATCAAATGAATATCTACTTTGCAGGAATGGTCTTTAGATGGTCCTCTACCGAATTTGTCATTTTGGTGCCGATTAGAAATCCAAGATGACCGCCACTATGGGACATTGTTAACATAGGACCTTATTTGAAATACATACAAACAACTTCTTTGAGACCATTTGACAGATTGAATTGATAGTATGCCTGAACGATTGCATGACGACTCCGATATATAACGGAGGAAAATACCTGTACAGAAACAGAAACAGATGGTCCTGTATCAAATTCATAATTTTGATACCGATCGAAAATCCAAGATGGCTACCACTGCAGGACATAGTTCAGGACCCAATGTTTCAAAAATCTTGTTGTAAATGGTACAGCCATGCGGATACAACAGACCTTACATTTCCAATGGGCTAATAGAAACCCGGTGAGCCTCTAGTTTTAATGGCCTTAGTGAAATTTATGTCAAAATAAGATCAGCATTGTCTCGATCGGAAGAAACTGACAAATAAATTTTCTTGTAGTTATTCCTCTTGAAATAGTAAAAATATGGAAATTGACTTTGTTAGCTCTCTCATGTCTGCATGTGAAAGGAGATTTAAATGAAATTCATGTCATAGGTGTTCCCCTTTAAAAACTGTGTCCAGGGGTTTGGACCACCATTACTAAAAATAGCAAAATCTTCTCTGAAAGTACTAGCCTTAATGCAGTTGAGACTAACTTTGATGGAATGGTACTGTGGTGGTCCCCTTTCAAATTTCAGTTGGAGGTTCCGGACCTCCAACCAATATGTCCACTGCTACTAAAAATGGAAAAAATATTTTAAAATCTAAACCTGAAACCAATGGGGCAATTGAGACCAAACTTTGGTTGAACGATCCCTAGGAGCCCCCTTCCAAACCAAGGTCATTTCTACTAAAAACTCATGAGGAGGCTTTGGTTTCAGATGTTTAACTTCTTTTTAGCTCACTTGAACTGAAGCCAGTTTGGAACAAACTTTGATGGATTGGTTCTCAGGTGGTCCCCTTTCAAAATGTGTCCGATGGTCCAGACCTCTGACCAATATCGCTGTCATTACTAAAAAATAGAAAAATCAGGAAAAATTCTCTGAAACCACTAGAGCAGTTGAGACCAACTTTGCACTTCTAGCTAGATTAGAGCTAAATATTACTTCGAAAACAAATTCGTATACAATTAGATAGTCTATGAAAATGATGTAGTGAAAGACCAAATTGTTTCTTAGAAGTCGGAAATCTTTAATTAATCTTGGAACATGTAAAACAGTTGGGTTGTCCGAGATTCCTCTGACGTCAAACGGCCTTTTTAGCTCTCCTGGCCCAAAGGGCCATGTGAGCTTTGTCATCACTTGGCGTCCGTCTGTTAACTTTGGTCTTCTTCTCTGAAACCCATGGACCAAATAATCTGAAATTTGGCATGAAGCATCTATAGAAGGACCCTTATAAAGTTTGCGTAGTTTTTCCCGATTTGACAAAAACATTGCCATCATTAACAAATCCTATTTTCTCATTGGGCAATTATTCTAAATGTATTTTTTTTCTCTCCTAAACCATATTGCTAAATGAACTGAAACTTTGTATGAAGTATCTATGGAAGGACCTTTATAAAGTTTGATTTTTCTTTTTTTTTTCTCGATCGGACAATTAACTTGACCGCTATAAGCTAATCCTATTTTCTCATTCGGACAATTTAAAAATTTTCTTATGAACTTGGACTTAGTATGAAGCATCTATGGGAGGACCTTTATAAAGTTTGCATTTTTTCCCGATCGGACAAAAAATATCAAATCATATTTCTCTCATTGGTCAAATTAAAAAAAATCTTCCCTGAAACCATAAAGCCAAATGAACTGAAACTTTGTTTGAAGCATCTGTGGAGGGACCTTTCTATACATGTACATGTAGTTTGCATATATTTTCCCGATCGGACAACAAACATGGCCACCATGAACAAATCATATTTCTCATTGGTCAAATTAAAACAAATGTCATATGAAACCATATAGCCATATGAAAAGAAACTTGGTATGAAGTATCTATGCAAGGACTTTTATACTTTATAAAGTTTGCGTATTTCACAGTTTCCCGATTGGACAAAAAACATGGCCGCCATTAACAAATCTTATTTTCTCAAATTTGTTTAAATTAAAAAAAAAACTCTGAAAACATATGGTCAAATGAACTGAAACTTGGTATGAAGATCTATGGAAGGACCTTTATAAACTTTGATTTTTTTTTCCGATCGGAAAACTGACATGACCACCATGAGCAAATCCTTTTTTTCTCGTTGTTCAAATTTAAAAAATCTCTGAAAATATATAGCCAAATGATTTGAAACTTGGTGTGAAGCATCTATAGGGGACCTTTCTCTAGTTTTCATATTTTTTAACGATCGGACAAAAAACATGGCCGCCATAAACAAATCCTATTTCTTATTGGTCAAATTTTTAAAAATGTCATATGAAACCCAATATAGCCAAATGAACTGAAACTTGGTATGAAGCATCTATGGAAGGACCTTTTTAAAGTTTGCGGCATATTTTTTTCCTGATCGGACGAGTAACAAGGCTGCTATGAACAAATCCTATTTCTCACTGCATGGTCAAATTTTAAAAATCTTGTGGTCTGAAACCGTATAGACAATTAAATTGAAATTTTCGAAGAAGCATTAATGGAAGAACCTTTATAAATTTTGCATGTTTCAACATACGGCCAGAATTTTTTTAAATCTCTGAAACTGAATATAGTTAAATGAACAAATATTACATGTTGAAAGGAATGCCAGGTGAGTGATACAGGCTCACCACTTGAGCCTCCAGTTTAGAATTGGATTGGGATGTGGGACGTCAGAGCATACTCCATGTTTGTACATTTTGGGAAATATTACAAACATTTCTCCATTTCTTCGAAGTTCAAATTTATATTCTGGGCTTTAACCAAACAATGCCGTTTTTGACCAGGCTAAATGGAAGTAGATGACACAAATTCGTCATCTACATTAAGCGGTTGTTATTAATTATATATGTTCTTATGATAAGAAGACATGACTTAAAACTATTAATCTTGCTCAAGAGAAAATTGTTAAATATATAGAAATGAGTTTTATAAAGTTTTCGTGGTAGAAAATAATTGAACACTGATTTATGCAGATTCTGGACTGAATCTACGAACATCCCAGTTTATATACATGAAAATAATTACCCAGTTAAAACAGAAGCGTAGTAGAAAAAAAAATTAAGTGTACTTAAAAATGTCTGCGAGGGGTCTGGAGTCCAAGGCAAAGTCATGAATACCAGATTTGAGCAACAAACGAATATGCAATGACAAGAAAACACGAAATTACCAGAAATAACACACCAGAGGTTGCTACTCGGGTGTTAAAGCTCATAATTCAGTGATTCCTTAACACCCCCAACAGGCAAAAAGTAGTTCCATCAAATAGTACAGTGTATAATCGCATTCTAGTGAAATACCGTACTAGATAATGATGTCAAAAGCGAAAAATAAACTTGCATTTTTTTGTCGTGACCACAGGTGCCCGACATATGGATTTTTGTTTTTGTTTTTTGTTTTGGTTTTATTTCATGAGTAATTTTAATAAATATTTACAATAACAACGAATATTCTGAGTTTATTACCAATGTGCTTTATACTATCCACGTCCCGTTATAAGGTCGTTGATAGTATAAAGCACATTGATAAATAACGCAGAATATTCGTTGTTATGGTAAATATTTATTAAAAGTACTCATGAAATCTCCAGAAGTCGGGCCCCTGTACTCGTGACAAAGTGTACGCAACTGCAACAGTTAAATTTCGTACAGATAGCAATGCCCCTAGAGGACAAAAATTAGTTCCATCTAGGAGTACAGAAATCGAAGTGAAATACCGCACTAGGCAATGATTTCAATAGCGAAGAAGAAACAAATATTCTTTTATTTCTGATGTGAAAATACAGGTAATTTCGCCTTTGTGAACGAAAAATGGTTGAGTGAAAAAGCCCATTTTTTCATTCCTTGTGTATATGAAACACTGATAGGTTATATGACAAATACTGGTTTCGGGGAAATGCCTTTTCAGGATAAAGTTTTTACAAACAGTTTATTACAAGTTCAGTTTTTACTGTCCAAAACAAGAAATTGTTGCATTACATAAGAAAGGAAGCAACCAATAAAAAAGAGCATTATTTCCTACAGAAGAATTATGTATAAAATATAGGCATTCATACTAGTTTTTTTAATAGTTTTTTGTATCATCTTACATGGAAGAATACTAACTATTCATCAGCTATAGATACGTCATCTTGATTTTTTTTAAATTAAACTTGTGGGAAAGTTTCAAAATATATCTCGCGAATTGATCAACTGATTTATATATCATTAAAAATATACAGGGAAAATTATAATTAATCATATGTATCTGTACAATTTACGTGGTCAGACTGAAACGAACTATTTTAAGTCAACACCCGCACCTTAGGCAACACCAAACTGATTTTTAGTTCTTCGGTTTTCGCCGCTCCGATTTACGGACCTTGTAAATATAAAGCCATTTTTTTGCCGCTTTATTTTGCGAAAATGCTAAAAATTCACCCGAAATTCTTCATTTTTCAAGAAATTTAAAGTGTTCTCCCCTCTATAAATTTGCCATATTTTAGTTTTAAAAAATTGTCCCGCGTGTAAATATGATCTTCGCCTGAAAAAAAAATAGCTCGTTCGCATCTGTTTTTGCCGGAAAAAAAAACACAAACTAAAAATCAAATTGTTGTGGCCTCAATTGTATTGGATATATATTTTGAAACCGTGTCCATATAGCTTTAGTATATATTAATGAGCTGAGAACTGCAGCATTGAGAACGTATGATTCAACGACTGGGCAAGTACTAATTCAAATTCATTCACAATATAAATTTAATTAATATATAAATGAATCCTTTTTTTTACACTTCTGTAAATTTAATTACATTATTATTCCTATTATCATGATTATAAATTTTTATTTTCTATCTTTCTGCAATAGATATAACTTATTTAAAACAGTCATAATATTTATTTTAATAAATTAAAATTTGCTTGTACGGTTTGAATATAGTTGGTTTTTTTGTGTGGGATAATCCGGGATCTAGACCTATTGACAAACACATTCTGAATCAGTGTTGAGCTCTGGGTAAACATGGTAAAGTGGCAAAGTATGTAATTTAAGGTTATTTTTACAAATATATCTTTTTACTTGCTTGGGGTTTTATTTTTGGTCATATTTTAGACCAAACACGGCCTGAACGCCCCTTGTCATTTCTTTTCAGAAATAAATCATTCTCGAATACTAACAGGAAGATCTACAGTTTGATTGGAATTTACAATATGTAAATGTCAGTATTCGAATTAATATTATGTAAAGTTAGCAATGTATTTTCAAAAAGAAAACAACAAGAAACTCAAAATAAGTTGTAAAACCAATAATGTCTTAACTACCGACTTTAATTCCCATGGCTAAATTGACCTTGTATTGGTAAAAATAAGTTTTCCAATCTTCGTTTTGTGCACCTGAGTCTACCCCCGGTTTTTTTGGTGGGGTCCATGTTGTTCATATTTTTTTAGTTTTTAATTGTAATGCATGTATTGTTTTGGTCTTGTCTTCGTTGTTCTCCGGAGTTTGTCAGTTGTTTCGATTTTTCCCACCTTCAAATATTTCTTTGGTATTTCTTGACTTTACTTAAATATTGGAAACCCTTACACATATACACAATATACTTTCAAAATAACTATAAATCTATGGAATTCGTCTGATTTATTTTTAGGAAACAGAAACATGTTTGTTCTAGCTGTTTTTTCCACGTGCCTCTTAATTGGTGCCAGTACAAGTCAGACTACACTGGAAATCTTTCCAGAATTTCAAGCACTAAAAAATGAAGTCAACAACCTTAAATTGAAAGTAAAAACGCAGTCCACCGAATTAACAATATTGAAAAATAAATGTAAGTTTTCTAGAATGTTTTTGCTTGCTGTATCTTTCTTGACTGCTCAGATTTGTTTTCTGACAAAAACACACCTTAGTCTTTTGTGGTGGAGGGAGGCACAGGTGTTTTTCGAAAAAATGTTTTATTCATAATTAAAAAAAAATATTCAGAAATAAAGTGGGGAAAAAATGTTTGATTTGCTTATAATTCAGCCTTCCAAACGATGTTATTATTTTCACTGTCACAAGTTATTATTATTTTTATTCTAATTTCTTTCTAAGCAACCATTAACCTTCGAGATTCACATCCTATAACCATGAATATACTGAATTCATTAATGAATAAGGGGGTCTCTAGAGGTATATGCCCCACCCCCTAAATTTGTCCTTGTAACTTTCATGACTTTGAAACCTTTGAGATCCCCAATGTATAAATATATTCTTACTCTTATTGTAAGACGCATTAATTGATGTATATTTGGGCTCCTTTAGGGGGTAAGCACTACCTCCAAAAATAGATTTGTCTTTGTGACTTTGAAACCTTTGAGATCCCACCCTATAGCTATATATTTTTTACATGTCTCACAGTACTCATTATTAGAAGACGCATTCTTTGATGTATATTGCGGGTTCCTAAGGGTGTATACCCAAATCTAGACCTCCCCCCTTCAAAATCACAAATTTCAGTTATATGGTAATGGCTTAGATCACGATTTTATAAACCGTATTTATTTTTTCTCCTTATTGGAAAACACATTCAAGAGTTCCTTCGTTCATCAGCTTAAGGTGGGAAACTTCGTTTGGGAGTTTTAGTGATGGAATCCCAACAGAATTTACTACTTGTTTTCATGACAGATAGAAAGTAACAAAAACAACGAAGAATAAATAAATCTTTAGGTATAACTTACAAACGTCAAAAATTAAAAACAACAAACTTCATCATTCTTTGTTTTGTATTCACAAATAACATTTCCGAAATACAAATTACTTTGTTTGGGTAATCTCAAATTAATTATGCCGGGATCATTAAACTTATGGATGAATTTTCTTCTTTTTTTTTTACAAAATTTGGATGTTCTGGAATATATACATGATATATGACCCTTCATCGAGACATTTCTGTGAAGTTTTATGCAATTTCAAGTGCGTTTAGGTATTTCAAAGAAAGGCTATATTTCTGACTTTATATTCAATAATTATAAAGTGCCAAAATGTCAACCACAGATTTATCTGTATATTTCAAGAGTAACTATTTTATTTGGTGATTGAAAAAAAAAAAACTTTTAGATCTTCAAAACATACTTGCGATTAATCGAGAATAATCAGGGGTGAGATTCCCCCCCCCCCCCCCCCCCCCCCCCCCTCGTTAAAAGTGAAATTTTGAAAATTAACCAAACATGTAAAAGAATTTAAATTTATGGGTGAGACTTCTAAATTTAAAAGACATTTATGCATTTTCGGACCAAAAGTTAATAATTTAGTTTAATCGTCATTATTTATCAAATTTCCATCATTTGGCGCCCGTCATGCCGACCATACCAATTTTTGATGCACAAGATTTGCACATTTCGTTGATTTACGACTCATCAGTTTTGCTCAAGGCTTAATTAATATGTTGCAAACCAAAAAATAATAGTTTCATTTTCCACATATTTAACTTCCTGTCAATATACATAATTAGGAACCCTTCCAAATCTTTTAAGAAAAAAGAATATGGAGGGGAGGGGGGTGCTTTAAAACAACATCTAACTATTTTTTTTTCAATTTGAGTCAATCAGAATGTGACATTCACATACACAAGGAGTTCAAACTTAAATAATCCAACGGTTGGATCAACGGTAGTATTCAACAAACGTATTGCAGACACTTCGAATGGCTACAACCCGTACAACGGCAACTTCAACGCACGTGTTGCCGGATATTACTTTTTTGAGTTAAATATTGGTTTGACATCGGAAGCTAAGAATTGTTGGATAACCATCCAAAAAAATGCTCGAGAAGTTGTTGGTGCTTTTGCCATAGCCAATGGGGGATCATATGACAGCGCTTCAGCATCAACTGTTATTCATCTTAGTAAAGAAGATAGAGTTTGGCTTCGTAACAAAGGATATCAGGGTGATGCTTGCAATGTGGATGATGAGACGTCGTTTTTCTCAGGGTTCCTTTTGTATCCTGATTAATATCAAACACCTTACTTTAAAGTACTATTAAAGCTACCATTAAAGAGTAGAAACTTTGATTCTTGTCAAGATTATATAATTAAAAATTAAAGGAAATATGGGGTAAATATCGATAATAGAATAGAGAATGGAAACGGGGAATGTGTCAAAGATACAACAACCTAACCAAAGGGCAGAAAACAGCCAAAGGCTACTAATGGGTCTTCAACGCAGCGAGAAAATTGCGTACCCTGGGGCGGGCTTCAGCTGGTCCCTAAACAATAATGCATACTACTTCAGCGAAATGGACGCCACACTTAACTCCTAAACATACAAATGAACCAAAATTTTAAAAAACACACAGAAGACCACAACATAGAAAACGTTCGATAATTACAAAATGAAGTAATCGTACTTCAACAAAAGGCACTCATATTCTACGAACGATTATAAATTATTTATAAATTAAAAATCAACACATAAATAGAAGCAACCAACCTTCAGCTGTACAGACACTTAGTTATCAAATAAACAATTTCATTAAAATGTTAATATTTCAAATACTCAACAATTGTGCCATGTGCACCTAGTACAGGTAAAGGCATCTACAATTAAACTGAGAGAAAACTACACATTATTCAATGTTGAAACAACATTTAATGGCTAATTCCACTTTTCTTGCTTTCAAAGTAAACATGGTGTCAACAAATAGATTTGATGAGTAACAATTTTACCACATTAATATTATTGTCATGCTGATGAAATATACAATTTTTACGGTTTTTTAGTCAATAGTGTTGAGACAATTGAGATCCACATTGCTCAGGGTTTGCACTATGGCTCTTAGAGACTCATATTAATCAGTACATGTATTTTTTAATGCAAATGTGATTGATCCTAACAAACGTACAAATATATACTAGTATCCAGAAGTGAATAACGCATCATACTACAAAACTAATAGGTGGGTAGGTGGCTTGGTATTTATCATCATTAAAAACTGATGCTACACGGGCTGGTAGAGAAAACTTCAAAATTTTAAATGTGTGATCTGAAGGCTCACAGGAGCTTGACTTTATTTGCACACCAAAAAATCATTTTTTCTTCAGGCACATTGCAATGTATAATGTAAGCTGTCAAACTACCATGATGAAAATGATCTTAGTTGACAATCTAGGGATACAGTTCTGAAAAAGGACTGCATGCCTCGAACCATTTTTACAAAGTTGGATCAGTGGCTTTCAGAAAAATAATCTTTAAGTAAATTTTCTATAGGGCTCCATATTAAAATAAGTAGCCATCTTGGTTTGCGATACTGATCATCGGATACTATTCTGAAAAAGGATCAGCTATAGACCGTTGCTGGCAGGAATAAATCTAATTGGCGCGGTGTTTTCAGAAAGGAAAAAGAACTTTCCCACTGGGTCCTATATTCGACTGAACTCTGATTTAGCCTTAAACTTTATTGGCATTGGATACAATTTTGAAAGAGGACCACCTAGTTTAGTTTCATCTGAGTGTGGCAGCGATTTCAGACACGATCTTTGAGTGAAACTTCCCATACATTCCATTGTTAGAATAAGTTTGTTTGTTACGGCCATCAAAGTCACCGGATGCAATTCTGACAGAGGACCACCTAGGGACCATTGCTGCAAAGTTTGATTCCAATTGGTTCAGTATTTTCAGACAAGAAAATTTTTAAGGGAAATGTCCTACATGTGTATATATTAAACCCATTCCTGCCATATTTAATTTCAACTTTGTTAGAGGAACCTACGTTAATTAGTTCAATCTGCTATGGCGGGCATTTTGGTTGGCAGTCTGGATAATCGAGAGAAGAAGGTCTTTAAGTAAAATTTCGTTGTGGCTGCCATATTGGTCGGCTGTGAGCGTCATTACAGTTTTAAAGGACCATTATGCAAGATTGATTAATAAGCATAGTAGTTTCAGAGAAAAACAAATCTTCAATTGTATTTCCCCTTGGGCCCCGCATGAATGTTAAACTAAGTTACGTTATCGGTTATCTTGGTTGGTAGTCAACATACTCGGATACACTTCTGACAGAAGACCATCCAGGTACCATTGCTGCCTACTTTGTTTCCACCTGTCCACCCGGTTTAAGAAAAATATGATTAAAGTATATTCATTCCTAAAGTTCAAGGGTCCTAATTAAGATGATTTATATCATTATAATAATTTTTTTATACGTATTCTAGTTATTATGTAGTATAATAGATTATATAACTTGTTTTAAAAGTATAAAGAATCTTCACTAGTCTTATTGTGTGATCTGGTATAGAATTTACTAGACTTTATAATAAAACGTATCACAAAATACCGAAATAAATTTGTATACTTAGGGGCGTAGACAAAACTGAAGTGTACTTTAGAAAAAATGTCGACGAGGGTTCTTGGGTCCGCTCAAGTGAAAAAGATAATTTGTGTTGTACTTATTCAAATGCTTACAAATACGAAACCTTAGTCTTTCAATACATTTCACCATTTATCTGACATCCCACAACAAGAAATGACCCTTTTACATTAGAGGAACCTGGAGTAGTCAATTGTATGGCTGTATTAATTGATGGGTAAAAATTCTGTACTACAAAGCAAGTTATTATTTTTTCACAAACTATACTCGTAACATGATGTTCCTTTAGAACAATTTTATTCCAAACCGAAATGAAATCTCTTTTACCGCACCTGGACTGTCTGGCTTTTACTAATAATTACCTAATAAGGTCTATCAATTAGTTTCATTTCCAAAAAATCTGAAACACATGACTCAATAATTTTGATTTTCATATAAAGCCTTGATGCTACATAAAAATGAAGTACATTTACACATTTTAATTTTTTCTCTTATCAAACTACCAACCAGATTGCATAGGTTATTCCTGTTTCTGAAAGTCAAAGTTTCAAAATTCCATAAATATCACGAGTAAAGCGAGCCATGGTTTCTCTGACTTTTGGTTTTGTTTTGCTTTTATTACTCATGGTGTTTTAATAACATCTTGCTTTCCAAAATATTGATTGCTGTTTGTTTAATGTTGGATTGCAAATTATAATTATCTGTCAAGAAATATTTCTCCAAAACGGCACTTCATCATTTATAACGGGGGCATTAGGTTACAATGATGACAGCCCGGCGTGAGAAAGATCAATGTTATAAACATACGTAAGAAATTTTAATTTGACAGGGAATGTAGATCACAATAGTTAGGGAGGTTACATCTACGATAAATTTTTGAAATTTTCATCTGCTTTTTCTTAAAGAAGGCTTATATTAAGATATCAGTTACAAGGTTACGGAAATTCTTTCGTAAATTCAGATTACAAGCAAAATGTATTTAATTTTTTTACATACTTTAAAAGACTACACGTAATAAACAGACTTATATTTTCATCTCCCTTTTTATTTTTAAGGCATGGTGATACAAGGTTACATTGGTTTCTGAATAGTTTCTAAGTTTTGGTATTTATATCTTCAGATTGGATACCTTTTCTCAAATATTTGGTGAAGTACCCACTTTGAGATTCTTGCAATTCCGAGGTCATATTCAGATGAGGTCTCTATTGAGCCAAGCCCATCCTGGGTAAATCTCCATACAACACTTACATTTATGACTTGTTTTTATTGAAGTCTGCATTGGTCTTTATTATATAAGTGGGGGCTATACTGCATTCACATTTTTTGTCACAATTTTCTGAACTTCTACTTGGCAGAATGATTTCACATAATTGGTATGTAGTTTTGAAATGATGAGTTGTTAGTTGTCTCCTATTTTCAATCCTCTCGGACCCCAACTTCCTGTTTGACGAGACTTTGACTTTGTGAAAAAATGTGTGAGTCTTCCAAGGAAGACATGTGTCGCCTGCGGACGTCAATTTTTACAAAAAATATTAAAATTTTCTAAAAATGAAATATATGCACACCTTTGCATTAAAGTTAATGCACAGAGAAAGTTTAATCAAATTGCTGTGAGCCGTTATGGAGTAGTTGAGGATAGAAGTTTTTAACCCCCCCCCTTTTTTCAAAAATGTCAATTTTTACAAAGAAAAAATTTAAATTTTTTAAAAATGAAATATGTATGCACACCTGTACATTAAGATTAATGCACAGAGAAAGTTTCATCAAATTCCTTTGAGCAGTGATGGAGTAGTTGAGGATAGAAGTTTTTACCCCCCCCCCCCCTTTTTTTCAAAAATGTTAATTTTTAGGGAAAAAAATTAAAATGTTCTAAAAATGAAATATATATGCACTCCTGTGCATTAAGGTTAATGCACAGAGAAAGTTTCATCAAATTCCTTTGAGCGGTTATAGAGTAGTTGAGGATAGAAGTTTTGCCCCCCCCCCCCCCTTTTTTTTGGCAAAAATGTCAATTTGTACAAAAAAAAATTTAAAGTTTTCTAAAAATGAAATATATATGCACACCTTTGCATTAAGCTTAATGCACAGAGAAAGTTTCATCAAATTCCTTTGAGCGGTTATGGAGTAGTTGAGGATATAAGTTTTGAAACCCCCCCTTTTTTCAAATATGTCAATTTTTACGAAAAAATTTTAAAAATTTCAAAAAATAAAATATATATGCACGCCTGTGAAAGAGAAAGTTTCATCAAATTCCTTTGAGCGGTTTACGAGCAGTTAAGGATAGAAGAAAAGTGTGACGACGCAAGACGCAAGACGACGCAAGACGACAGATAGTGATCCCTATGTGTCGACCATGCGTTCCGCAGGAGACACAAAAACAACTTTACACATAAAAAATTATGTCACATTTTTCTCAGCTTATACTGGGCAGAATTTCCATGTTTATTTTTTAACAAGTGGCGGTATCCTTATCACGACATCGCGTGCAAATTCTTGTTCTTGACATTTTAAATACTGTTCATTTCTCCTCGTTTTTTCGTGTTTTCGATATCAGTGGCATTTTCTTTTGGTTTTTTCCTTGGTGCCTCGTCTTTCGATTCTCTCTTCAAATAGGTTATTACTTCAAAAAGAAAGTACTACGTACAACAACTTGAGACTCCCTGGGGCCTGTATCGCTCACCTGGATTCAATTTGTAAATCAAAAGCCACAAAAACACATCAGAAACAACGGTCTGTATTATTGGACATAATTTTGAAAGGGGACAATCAAATAACCTGGGCTGCCAAGTCTGGTTCCAATTGGCCAATTGCTTTCAGACAAGAAGATTTTTAAAATAAATTTTCCCATAGGGTCCTATGCTAAACTAAGGTCGACTGTAGTGGCCATCTTTGTTGACAGTGCAGGTCATCTGACACAATTCTGAAATAGAACGACCAAAGCACCATTTCTGCCAAGTTTGGTTCAAATTGGCTCAATAGTTTCAGACAAAAAGATTTTTATTAATTTCCCATAGGGTCCTATGATAAACTAAGTTCCGCTGTGGCGGCCTTCTTGGTTGACATTCGGAGTCATCTGACACAATACTAAAAGAGGACCACATAAAGACCATTTCTACAAAGTCTTGTTCCAATTGGCTTAGTGGTTTCAGACAAGAAGATCTTTTAATGAATTTCCCATAGTGTCCTATGTTTAACAAAGTTCGGCTGTGAAGGCCATCTTTATTGTCATTCCAGGTCATTGGACGAACTTCTGAAAGAGGACCACCTAACGACCATTTCTGTCAAGGTTTTGGTTCCAATTGGCTTAATGGTTTTAGAAAAGAAGATTTTTAAATGAATTTTCCCATATTGTCCTTTGTTAAACTAAGTTCGGCGGTAGCGGCCATCTTGGTTGACTTTCTGGGTCATCGGACACAATGCTGAAAGAGGACAATTTAAGGATCAGTTCTGCCAAGTTTGGTTCCAATTGTCTTTGTCGTTTCAGACAAGTTGATTTTTTAATGAATTTTCCCATAGGGTCCTACATGTATGTTAAACTAATTACCGCTGTGTATGCGATATTAGTTGATATTTTGGGTCATCGGACACAATTATGAAAGAGGACCACCTAAAGATCTTCTCTGCAAAGTTTGGTTCAAATATTTTTAGTCACAGCAGTCATGTCGGCTGGAAGTCGGGGATGCCGGACACAATTTTGAAAGGGGTCGCCCAAGGACCATTCCACCAAAGTTTGGTCCCAGTTGGCTGATCAGTTTCTTAAATAAAACCATGTAGCCAGCCGCCAGACTTGTGGTCATGTGGTGGTGTTTTGTGTGTGTGTTTTGTACAAAGGCTCGTCTTTATATCATTTATTTAAAATTGCTGACAATAAACCCGTTTGGTACAGCAGTAGAAAGTTAAATTATAACAATGCACAAACACAAAGTCATAATAACCGTTATAGTTTTAAGTTATATAAAGACTATAATAAAATAAATTATCTACTGTGGGCGTTAAAACTTGAGAGTCACGCTGTTTCAGCAAAATTATATTTCCTGCAGAGGAAAAAAGATAAGACTGTATAGTTGCATCATTTTCCGCTTTGTTCAGACTGCAGGAAAGAGCAGATCACTTACAATTTTATATTTAGGCCACGCTATTTTAGGTGCATCATCACAAACTTAATAGGGGACCGTTTCAAAATAAATCATTCTGTTTACACATCTCATACTGTAAGATTTTATAATACATATTTTTTTTTTTTGGAATTATGAAGAAGTATTTATTAAACGTGTATGTCTGTTGATTTTCAAACTGAACCTTTTTTATATAAAATAATTTACTCGGAAAAAGTTTTAAAGCGTCAGTTGAGAGTGGAAAAGCTTAGGATAGTCATGGTAGTACTTTTAAATACTTTTTAAATACTTTATAAGATATCATGATCATCTGAAGTCGGGACAAAGAAACAACACTTTTACAGCTAATTTTCATCCATTTCATGTTTGAGCGAAAGTGTTTTCAAGCTGTAAAGGTAAAATAGACTTGCTACAAGTCACTTTCTTTTTTACTTTCATTTCTTTCTCGTGTTAAATGTAACAGTTGCTATCAGAGAGCCATATATGATATTGCGATAATTGCAGGAGAAAGCCTTCCTTCAGCAGTTAATCACTAAATGCATATTGTATCTCTACTAGCATCACAGGACTGTTGTAAGAAATACTTTCAAAAGTTCGTAGAAAGGCGAATTGATGATACGGTGACAGAAATGAAATATATCTTTACAAACATATCGTCGGAGTAATACAGGCAGGCATTTTTACCTGCGTCGCCAAAGGCGGAAGCAGGTCTAAAAGTCGGGCAACTCCGTCCGTCCATCCGTCTGACCGTCACATAATAGGGTACCTACTTTGTACTCCAAACACCATAAACCCGGCAATTCTGAAATTTTGCATACCTATTCTGAACACATCGAAGATGTGCACCTACCCTTTTGTAGTGATTTGAGAAAAAAATGGTCAAATTTATCAAATGTTGAACTTACTCATTTTTAGACACATCAGGTATGAAGGGTACCTATGTTTGTGTAATCTGAAACTCAAACACCTTTCACCTGGCATTTCTGACATTTTGCACACTTATTCTGACCACATAGAACACATGACTACTTTGAGAAATCTGAAAATCTGACGCCTTTTACTCAGCCCTTATGAAAATTGAGCATATGAATAGAGCATAAATTGAACATACCGGTATTAATTTTTTATCTCTTTTTGCTCGTGTATTTCCTTAGAGGAGTTTTAAAGCAGATGGCCAAGACATGACAGTCATTTAATATAACAGTAAGAATGGAAATGGGGATTGTGTCAGAAATAACAGCCCGACAAAAAAGTTATGCCTTTCCTCTCAAGAATAAAATAAAACTTATTTTCTGCTAAGAGATCAATATAGAATAACCTACTAAATCTTACAAATGGTAGACAAACTTCAAGTCTTATGGAAACTGAGAACAGTGGACAATAAATATTCTCTTATTTGCATGCAACGTGTTATGCCGGGGATATAGCAATACCCGTGTCCGTTCGGATTTTGTTAACGCTCTCAATTCTACAGTTCTCTAAGGATTTTAACCAAATTTATAATTGAAGGTGTGTATTGACAATACCTCGAATTACAAGTCCGAAAATGAGTGCTCTCGGATAATTTTTGGGGCGCGTTATTACTGCCCTCGACTTAGTTTTTCCGATCAACTTCTTCTAAGCGCTCTAAATTCTACATTTCTTGATGGATTTTAACTAAAATTACATGAAAGGAGTATACTGACGATACCTTGATAAACTATGAAAACTAGCGCTCTGGGATAACTTTTGTGGGAGTTACTGCTCTTGAGTTAGTTTCTTCCTATCAACTTCGTGTTAGCACCTTCAATAAACTTAGTTCAACACAGAATCATCCTTTCAAAGAACTATTACCGACTGGAACAAGCTACCTAACAACATCAGTACTCTTTCAAAGTAGCCATATCTTTTTTTTTCTTTTTTTTTTGTGATAGTTGTGGTTTTACGCCGTTTTCAGCACATTTGGCCATTTTGCAGCGGCCAGTTTTTATTGGTGGAGGAAGCCGCAGTACCCGGAGAGAACACTGACCTTCGGTAGGAAAATTGGCAAACCTTTTAAATTTAGATCGGAGTCGAACATATCCCCGCCACAGGTGAGATTCGAACTCACAACCCCAGTGTTGACAGGCTATTGATCATTAGTAGTCATGACGAACTACTTCAACCACTCGGCCACATCTAAATATCAACATTATTATTAATCATACATACTCAATGTTTTGCTTTTTTTCTGTACATATTTTTGTTTCTTTTTTTAATTTTATTAACTATAAATTTATTTAATCTATGTCTTGTTATAAGAATATGCTCTTCCTGTGACATAATCTTCAATTAGGTGGTCAATATTTGGTAGATGTAGATGTATGTAGGGCATGATATTTGTGTTGTACCCATAGTCTTATTTACAATATAGATAGCATTACTATAATGCTTTCGTATTGTAAATAGCGGCAGGGGACACTTGGCTACTCTGTAGCAATCTTGTTGATCTTGCTATCTAAGCTACGATAAACCAGAATATCATAATTTAATTACAAAATTTCGAATCAGTGAACGTTATATATTGCATTTCAGTTGAGACGGGAAGATATAAAAAGATCCCTTTGTACTAATAATGTCAAAGATGAGATGCATTTTCTTTTAGTTTGGTCTAAATATAACAAACTTAGAAAACACTTTTTTAATAAACGGTTAAAGCATTATCTTAACTTTTTGTAGGATATGAACAAACTTAACATTATACTAAATCCTACTTCTTATATGCTTGTTAATATAACTGGACCCAATTGGCCCAGAGGTTTCAGATGAGAATTTAAAATGTATAATTTCACAGATAATGGAGGACAACTGATGTGAGATGATGACAATAGCAAATGTTGGAACTACCCTTTCAGCAAAATTTTAATGAATTTTTTAAAAATGAGTATATAAAAGGTAATATATCAATAATACCTTAGTAATATTTGAGTATCTTGTGTAAATTTTGCAGATAGGGTAGTTCCAAACTATTGTCATCACTGTGCATCAGCGCACAGACACAAGTATATGAATGGCTGCATTTTTTTATTACTACTCTGTGTTGCACCAGGGAGATAAAAACTGGCATCCACAATATAACTAAAATGTCAGTAAGACGTGGCAAAAAAAAATCAAAAAAAAAATCAGCAGATAAATACCCTTAGATGTGTAGGTATATGTATATTTAACAAAAAGTAATATATGTACATGATATTACAAATACCAAGATATTTACATCGACAAAAATTTGTTCGACATGACTTCAAAGACTTGCTCTCAGTCACATAAAAGAACGACATAAAACCTAATTTTTTTTTATACTATTTTGATGTTATCATGAATATCTTCCTTTCGTTATGCTATCTTTCATCTTTTGTAACATATTAGGTAACATCTTTATATGACTGTCAGCACAGTCAATCACACATTTTTCCATTTCAGCTTTGGCCTTAGAAATATCGGCTTCTGATGAATTAGAATTCATTTTGTCTCTAGCTTTGTCTTGACAATCTAATGCTCCTCTTTGTAGTCTATCCTATAAAGGAAAAATATTAATAGTATTTTAAAGATATAAAAGAGTGTTACAAGCGTTAGTTGTCTCCCCTATCGAAATCAAAATTGGTCCTTAAGGCTAAATTGTGGCAACCGACTCAATTGATATCTTACCATAAACCCTGTGAAGGATGCATCAACAGAATTGCCTTAGTATGGAAAAAATTAACACGGAAAACATTAATATTTCAGTATTGCTTGACAAATAAACATCTAAAAAGCCTACATGTAGATTGTACATGTAGCTGTTTATTTTTAAATAATTACCAATAAGGTGAAATAAAATTCATTTTTTTAGATTCTCAATCAGATCATCTCCAAACACTCCAGGTTGAAATAATTTATTGCAACCTTAGAAATTTATATCTGTACCCTTCCAAATTACAACCTAATTATATTGAAAAGTTGCAAAAATGTATGATATTGCAGATCATGTAATAAAATTCAATCTCTACTGGTGATACATATGGATGAATATTGTTGTTCTTCAGTAGGACAAATTAATAAACATGTCTAATACTGGCATTTCTCATGGCTGCAAAAAATAAAGAATTATAAATTCCATCTGCCAAACCCTTTTTTGTGGAGTATGGAGGGAAACTAAAAAAATCTATTCTTTTATATGTTGCCTAATCCTAATCTACACATTTTCCACTCTCCTGAATATCCCCTGCAAAGAATAAAATAACAATCCAAAGATATTAATATTAGATATGGTAAATTTATACTATGCTGTATACGACGCATTTCAAGGAGTTACCTCTCATCAGCAGCATTAAAACCGAAACATTTGGAAGACCAAAGACCAAACTTATATTAACAAGAAGTACTCAACCAAAAATACCGAAATAGGAAGCCAAATTTCAGCTAAGGAGATCTACCATGTGCAATACAAGGAATGAACCCATAGTATTTCTATTGTATTTATCATATTTCCCCATGCCTATATCAACCTGCTGAGGCCTTCACAATTTCCCGTATTTCGGCACTGTGACGTCGTAAAGAGTTGACCCGACCCTAATATGAGCTGACCCGAATATATCAACGACGTCATAATGTTTGACCCAACGTCGACCCGAATATATCAGGAAAACATCCGGTTATAGGCAGATGGCCATTGAAAAGTAAGAAATTCCATTAAGATTGCTAGTTAACAATACGATAAATTTATCATCAAGTTTTCTTCAAACAAATATTGTAAAATATAAGCCGCTCGACACAATATGAAGCTTTTTAGCTTGTTCGCTAAGCTCACTTGCCGAAAAAGCTTCACATTGTGTCTCGCGGCAGATATTTTACGATATTCGTTTGCAGAAAACCTGATAATATGTACATATCTGGAATATGTGATACCAAAATACCTGTACCTGAAAATTTTGCATTTCATTCTGTATGTAACTCTGACTTTTAGTTAACGGGTCAGCACACCTCTCTATACATCTCTGTATTCCTTCAACAGAACCTGAGCTATCGTCACAACACTTAGCACCACATCGGAACATGTCTCCCTGAAATAAAGGAAAGAATTTTATTAGGAAACTAGAAATACTGTGAGCAAAGCTCACTACTTGATACCCCCACCTTACATAAAATACATGAAAGGAAATGTCAATATTTTGGATAGGAAAACTCCAACAGCAGTGAGAAGAGTTTCATCAAATTCCATTCAATGGTTTAGGAGGAGATGGCATACTGGAACCCCCTATCACAATGAATAGCAAAGTCCATGTGTTGGTATGGGAAACCCCAAATGTTGGTCAGATCAAAATCTAAAATAGGAGGTGCCTTACAGCATCACGAAATACAACCTGCAGTGAATGGTAAGGTCTAATTGCCACCCTCACAAAAAAATATAGATTTACACCCTAATCTTTAAAAGTACAAAAAATAATAATTAGACAGCGACATGTTCCTGACATGGGAAATTGGGACAGGTGCAAAAAATGTGACCTGGAGTTAAACAAGTTTCATGGCAGTACATCAAAGCTGTTACACAAATGTACATTATAATATTAAGTACATATCACCAGTTTTCTGCATACAGGCATTAATAAAAACATAAACCTGATTTTAAATCAATGAGGTCTAAGTGAAAAAATTAGCTCGATGCATTTAAAATGAATAGATAAGTATTACTGTAATATTATTAATAAACATAGCACAAAGTACTTTTGTCCAGCACTGATGCTAACATTCTACTGTAACGGGCATCTTTTATATTGGGAGACTTAATAATAAAAGTGCAAGTTTGAATATGACTTCTGTTTATATACATGTAACATACCCATAGTCACTCAAATTTTTTCAACACCAAAACACACCAATGTTTTAGTACAATTGGAAAATCGTTGAAAATTGAATTTGTTCATTCTTTCCTCATATTTTTTTATCCTACAATTTCGCATAAGATCGACCTTGTGTATGCAATTTAAGAATAGGAAAACGTAACAATATGTCATACATGCGGCATTGTTATTTCATTTTGCTTTCAAAAATTTATATTTCTTGTTCCTTCAAATAGCTGTTTTAATGTTAACGGCTTAACAATAGCAAACTTCAATCTACCCGCCATGTTGTTGACAATACACAAGACGTGATAAAGATCTTGCACCAGTTTTGGAGCATCTCACAAATCATTTTTACTTATTATCCAATGTGTTCAATGTTTCTTTACCAGTACTTTGTTGACATTCGAGTCGTTAGAATATATATCACCATAACTTATTAATATCTAATAAGAGGATTTGTTTTCTAAAAATTGTTCATTTAAGTATTTCAAATTTATTCCTTTAAGAAACGCAAATACACAAGTCCATTCCAAACTTATATTGTATTTCTTTTTGAAAGATAACTTCCAGGTAGGAAAACAATAAATAAAATTTATTATAAAATCCTTCTTATTTTAACTATTTTTAATACAGTAGATGGTTAAAATGGTTTAGAAAGACGAACTAAACACTCGATAAGGACTGAAAGTAATTTTTTTAACTTACGGAACATGTTAAAATTACCGACTATCACCAGCTGGTAACAATTACGGACTGTTTGTAAATTAAATTGAATTTCCCTTGCGTTAGCACTTCTGCAACTTTTCATATTCATATGCTAAATTTTGATCGACTCAAAACACATTCTTCTTTAACACCCAGTTGTTATTTGATAGATGTATCGTTCTAAAAATGATATTCTTCAGTGAATAGCAGCATACAATCATATGCATTGTTCATAATAACTATATTTGCAGATTAGGAGTACTTTGTCCCAGGCAATCGTCGTGGCAACAATAATCCAGCAAAGCTTATCAACCTTTCAGTGCTGGACTAAAAACAACAATTCTTGGTTGTGAATTTACTTTATTAATTATACATGTAATTTATGGCACAGCTAGCTAGCCTACATGTACTCCCGTACAGGACACTATAGTATATAGTACCTCCTATGACACGGGACCCCTCTTTTGAATTTCTTTGTGCTTTTTCTAATCTTTATTCTTGGAATTCTTGGAATGGACGTAAATATTGCTTTCAAAGCGTATGTTTATGAGTGCTGCTTGGACAGTATCGGGTCAGTTCGCTCCCATTACATGTTCGTATCTTACACATTTGCACCCTACATGTTTGCACCCAATTTTCATTTAAATACCGGTTGAATTATTAGATTTTTCTTTAGATGTATATATCAAAATATTTATATTTTCATGAATAAAGATTGGTGAATTTTTTAAATGAAATATTTTGTTTTGTGATTTGATGATTAATTATTAAATGTTAATTACATATGATTACTTTAAATTGGTATTTACAAAGCTAAATTTGGTATTATTATTATGTGTTTGAAAATCATGATTGTTGTTATAATCTAGCTTTGATGTAAACTGCATGTGGTTAGCTTGGTATGAGTAAAAACAATGAAGATTTTAAATGAAAAACATAAAAAATAATTGTTTTTTAAACAGCTTGACCCCTTTGATCTCATGTGTGTTTGGACAAGTATGATATATAAGAAGGTCTCCCCTTCTACACCCTGGTTCCAGACTTGATGAAAGAAGCAGAAGTAGTTGACGCAAGTGTGCGTTCAAATGACCTAGAAAGATGTCCATCACTGTTACATCCTGTTAGAACAGAAGATACAGCACTAAAGGAAACCTGTTTACGTTTTCAGAAAGTCACTTTATTTTGAAACAATAAAATAAATTATTTATAGCCATACACTAACTAAAACAAGATTAAAGAATTATTCAACAAAAAAAAATCCATTACAAAGGGTGGAAACGTGTAGGATGTGAACGTGAAAGGGGCTGAATGGGTGGAAACTTGTAGGGTGCGAACACAGGGGCTCGTTACAATTGACACAGTATGTCATCTGTGACTGATCCGGCCCCGGGGGGCCGGATCAGTCACAGATGACATACTGTGTCAATTGTAACGAGCAGATCGGGGCCGGATCAGTCACAGATGACATACTGTGTCAATTGTAACGAGCCCCTGTGGTGCGAACGTGAAAGGGGCTGAATGGGAGCAAACGTGATTTTGGGCGAATGGACCCGGATTATGCTTGGAGCCCCACCCTCTCCCCCTTTTAATTTCCAGACCTCACAGTCTTCTACTTTCGAAATAAACGCGTGTAAACTTGTGATTTATATCCCACTAATAGTTCTATCTTCGCATTCAGGACCAAATAAGCTTACGTCCAGAGTTAATAAAGAAAACGGCATAAATTTTATTTTAAATATTCAAAATTCTTGTATCATGAATGTATGTGTAAATAAATTCTTTGAGCAGTTGTGGGGAGGCAGCTTTGCAAACCTGCATTTTCCGTAAGACTGTCTTATCAAGCTCTTCGTACATTGTAGTTGCAGCATTTTGTACACGTGCTTGTGCGGATTCCATTTTTTGACCTTCACTGGGAGACTTATAGTTTCGGGGAGAGCAACTAATTATATTACCTTCATAAAATTTTCCTTTCGGACTTCTCTAGAATTTTTCTCCATTCGGGTATGGTCAGCGCATGTTTACAAACACATGAATCTAAGCAAGGATTTAAATCCTTGATCTAAGGGATTATTTTTTTTTAACAATAAGTTGAAAAGAAAATGATCTTTATAAATTTTGCTTACTTTCGTTCTATCACAGGGGCTCGTTACAATTGACACAGTATGTCATCTGTGACTGATCCGGCCCCGATCTATAATACCAGAGTTTTCCTATCCTCACATACTTTACCCCAAAGATATTCCGATAAAAAAGTTAGTTCCAAATTATCTCCGGAATGGATATGTCAAATTTGGCGGTAATTATACAAATATGGGTCACTTCCGGCCAGTGGAAGTATGATTTCATCAGAAATGGGACTAAAATGAGCCAATACAACCGATTGGTGGGAAATTAGAGCTAAAAGGTAGGCATTTTGTTAAAATATAATCATTTCACTGCAGAAATAAGCAAAACAGCAGACTGGATGGAGAACAGAAAAAAAATTCTGATGATTTGAAATTTGGCGCTCTCGGAATTGATTCCTCCCTTGTGTTATGGTATTATAGATCGGGGCCGGATCAGTCACAGATGACATACTGTGTCAATTGTAACGAGCAGATCGGGGCCGGATCAGTCACAGATGACATACTGTGTCAATTGTAACGAGCAGATCGGGGCCGGATCAGTCACAGATGACATACTGTGTCAATTGTAACGAGCCCCTGTGGTTCTATAGTGCAGTTTAAATATTTCATATAACTTTGCTGTAGAGTTTGAATTGATATAGACTGTTAAATTTTATGCACCGTTTATTTTTTTTTAACAAACTGTTTCTTATCACCTTTCTCATTTTTTTGGTTTAATTATATGGTGTGTGTGTGTGTGTTAAAGCTGTATTTACCCTTAAACTGTTAAAGGCAGAATCTATTCCAGTTAATCTATCGATTAATTTATTTGATATTCTCATATTATTACTGTATAACCCGTGATAACAGTATATAAATAACACATTTATATACATAACAATCATTACAAATCGTTTGAAAACTGCACGACAAACAGCTTATGCGCTCATGGGTTCTGGCTTCCATGGCTTGAATGGTCTTAACCCAGAAGTATCGTGTAAACTATGGACAACTTATGTAGTACCGCGCCTTCTCTTTGGTCTAGAGATAGTGAATCTTTCAGCAAAGGATATAAGTCGATTAGACATTTACTGTAATACCATTTTAAAGCAGATCCAACATTTTACAACAAGAACTGCTAATGCTGGTGCATACTTATTACTAGGGCAACTCCCAATAGAGGCAACGCTTCATAAGAAAATCTTGACAATGTTTGGAATAATAGCTCGTAGTGACTCAGTTGAAAATGATCTTGCGAAACGTCAAATCTCTACAAAAACTAAAAGCTCAAAAAGTTGGTTCATCAAAATTGACAAATTATTAAAACAGTATGCACTTCCGTCCGCTTCTGAAGTTCTATCACATCCTGATTCAAAACTGAGTTGGAAGAGAAAAGTCAAAAAGCATGTTGACGTGTACTGGTTTGAAAAGATCACAAATGAAGCTAAATCCAAGTCAACTCTGAGATACTTAAATGTGAAAAGGTGTGTGATTGGTACTACACACGTATTATGGAAAAGTGCAGGAACTGAACAGATGTGCATTCGCAAAGCCTGTTTTAAAGCAAAGATGCTCCTGGACTCTTATATTCTTCAGTATCATCGTTCAAAGTTCTCAAATGGTCAAAGGTCATCTATCTGTCCATTATGTCAGGATAATGTTGAGAACTTGGAACACTTCTTGGCCATATGTGAGTCTCTATCAGATGTCAGAGATAAGTTTCTAAACTTGATATACACCATTATAGTTCCCAGGATTGGAACTATCACTTGGACTGAAATATGTGTAAATTCCACATTGATAACCCAACTCATATTAGACTGTAGCTCTTTTGAGTGGCACGATAAACTTTCCGATACAGAAGTCAACTCAATAGAATCAGTGACTAGAAGTCTGTGCTATGCACTACATGAGAGACGAACATTATTGCTTGGAAATGATGAAGGGTATGGTTGAGCTCAGAGCAGAGAGAGAGTTTAAGACTTTTACCTTTTAGTGTTAGTGGTGGAAAGCAGACTTGTATATTTGCACATATATGCATTCATTACTGGAGTAGTTCCAGGTTCTCCTGATAGAGGAGGGATTTACCAGAGGTAACAGGTAACAGGTAACATTTCTAAGAGGGTGACGGAGTATATTGTAACCCCGAGAAAAATCAAGTTACGGACACGTTGAACGTGTTGAAGATATGCATGATATATATGCATGAATTGTTTTGGTGCCATTTCAAGAATTCCGGATTTTCTATTAGCAGAACCTAAACATTTTTAACAAGAAATTATTCAGTGTCGATGCCCTTTTTTGTAATCACTTCTACTATACCAAGATATGTAAAACTTTGCAGAAAGTTTATGAACATGCTGAACATGTTGAAGATGCAATTGTATATGCATTAAGGGTGTGATGCAATTCCGAATCTCCCATTTGCGATCGAACTAAATTGAATGTTCATGCATGTGCACATGTTAAACGCAACTTGGCCTATGTATAAAAATGTACCAAACTGAATAAAATTGAGTACCTACTATGTTGTTTGTTTGTCTCTATTTAGAAAAAACCCAATTAAGATATAGCTGGAGAGTAGCATATTAGAGTACTCAAAATACATGTTCCAAAAATGTGCCAGTCCCAAGCCCGGTCGGACTGTGTTTATTTCGAATTTTTGATTATTTTGTTGAATGTTTCACGTTGTTTCTATGTCATTTAGTGCTTCCCTGGTGGTGTGGTCTCTTACGCTTTCTTGAAGACCATAAAACGACCCTTCGATGTGACCAATCGTTCTCATGTCCAGACCTGTGGTGTCTTGTCTAAATGATACCTACCCCATATCTTTACATTCATATATCCAGAAAAAATATATGAAAAAGTGGAAAATTTAGATTGAACTGCCAAGGGGAAAACATATAAATATTAAAGGCTCAGCTGAGTCTGTATCGCTCACCTGGCTTTTTATTAAGCCGTTATAAAATGTAAGCTCTATACGTATCCGCAGGGCTTTTATAGAACACAAAATGTCAAAGTAACCTTGATATTTGACCTTTGACCTAACAAAGAGGACCATTTGCATTTGCCCTGCATTATGAGATTTCTGTCAACTTTGGTTACGGTCTGCCCATTAATTCCTGAGCAAACAACAAGAAAGTCTTATCCCATATTGATTCAATGGAAACTTTGAACAACCGCAGCCATCGGTTGAGCGAATGAATCTCAACCAACAGTGGGTCGTTTGTAGAGGGATTGTTGTCATCAATCTTGCAAAGTTTCTAAACATTTCACAATGTAGTTTCAGAGAGGATTTGTCACAATTGGCCAATAAAAATCAAAGATGGCCGCTGGCGTCCATGTTGTTCATCCATCCGGAACCAAAGGTAGAAATTAAATAGAGGTCCTTCCATACATCAATCCTCCTAACTGTGGTTACAATCTGCCGCCCCCTTACTTCCTTAGCAATTGACAAAAAAGTATTTTCTCATATGGTTTCAATTGAAATTTTGACACCCGCAGCCGTCGGTTGAGCCGATGAATCTCAACCAAAAGTGGATGTTTTATAGAGGGTACTGTTGTCATCAATCCTGCAGTTACAAAACATTTCACCATGTAGTTTCAGAGGGGATTTTTGAAAATTGGCCAATAAAAATCAAGAATGGCCTCTGGCGGCCAATGTTGTTCATCCATCCGGACGTCGGTTGAGTCGATAAATCGCAACCAAAAGTGGATGTCACGAGGAAATTGTTGTCATCAATCCTGCAAAGTTTCAAAACAGTTCATACTGTAATTTCAGAGGAGATTTTTTAAAAGTGGCGAATAAAAATCAGATGTCCTCTGGCGGCCATGTTGTTCATCCAACCGGAACCAATGGAATGGTGGATCGTTTGTAGAGGCCCTTCCATACACCATTCCTACCAAGTTTGGTTACAATCTGCCAAGTAGTCGCAGAGGAGAAGATCAAAATGTGAAAAGTGACGCAAAGTGATGACATAAGCCCCTATGGCCTATAGGCCAGGTGACCTAAAAATATTGCCAGACATGTAGCCCGACTACTTGCCGCAAATTTAAGTATAGTATTTATACATGTATATTACACAAATTTCTGCCCACGAAATCCTCAGAGCAAAGGCTACATAATCTCAACCGAAAGGAAATACAACTGAAAGAATCACAGATTTACTATATGTGGCTCGACTTTAACATGTCTGATGGCACATAGCAAAAGCATCTTCATGGAAATGAGATGAAAGAAACCTGATGCAACTGCATACCAAATACGAATGATTTACATAATATATCGTTAGAAGTTCCCATTTAATCACATTAAACATGATATACTAGTATACCCGTAATCACAGACCGAAAAGTGAGAATTGTGTAGTACTACCGGGTGGTTAAATGATATACTAGTATACCGGTAATCACAGACCGAAAAGTGAGAATTGTGTACCGGGTAGTTAAATGATATACTAGTATACCGGTAATCACAGACCGAAAAGTGAGAATTGTGTACCGAGTATTTAAATGATATACTAGTATACCCGGTAATCACAGACCGAAAAGTGAGAATTGTGTACCGGGTAGTTAAATGATATACTAGTATATACCGGTAATCACAGACCGAAAAGTGAGTTCTAAATGTGTACCGGGTAGTTAAATGTACATAAAATGTTATCTCATGAAATACTGAAACATATAATTATAACAAAACAGCAAGTGAACAGCTTTTTTTTTAAGTTCAATTGCTATTCTTCAAAGTGTCAAAGGCCCACAACCTGTTTATATCTTAAATCAAGATCAAAGCGACCTCTAGCGCCAAAATCCTTATATAAGCGATAGAACTCCTTGCAATAAATACAATGAAGTCAATCAAATCTATACGTCTTTGGTAGAATGGCCAGACAGAAAGACAGACGTTAAATAAAAGCACGAAATGAGATAATTAAAAAATACTAAGCAACATGGAATCAAGAATCTAGCTTGTTTAGTTGTGGTTTTACGCCGTTTTCAGCACATTTGGCTATTTCGCGGAGGCCAGTTTTTATTTGTGGAGAGAACCACCGAATTGGCAATCCTTGTCGATTAAGATCGGAGACGAACACACCCTGCCACAGATGAGACTCGAACTCACAACCTCAATGTTGACAGGCTAGTGATCATTTAGTAGTTATAACGAACTACCTAGACCACTCGGCCACCGAGGCCCCATCAAAAATCTAGAAAAGTTATATAAAGGAAACATAAAGATACTGATCAGGGCAAATCAATAATAGATCAAAAGCCGAACTTTATTCATATCCAGCACCATTAAATATGCAGTTATTAATCACAATTTAAGGCAACTAAAGGTACAGTAGCATTTTTATTGATATTTTAGAGAAACAATATATTTCTGAAAAAAAATCTAGATAATAAATGAGGGACACAACTGAGACTACACATAACACACTGTGTACAAATAGTCTCAGTACACAATAAACATGAAAAACTAGAGGCTCTCAAGAGCATGTATCGCTCACATGGATTTAACTTGTCCACCTTCAGTTGGACTGATAAGTTAAGTATGACAGTTATCTTGGCTAGTTTTACCATAGGTTCAATGTTAAACAAAGTTAGGGTGTGATTGCCATCTTAGTTGACATTCAAGTTTATCAAACATAATTCTGAAGGATGGCCATTATTTGGGCTCGCTGTGAAACACGGGAAAAGGCTCGCTACAGCTCGCCGTTTCTCATGTTTCTAAAGCTCGCCCAAATAAATTTTATATTGTATATGTATTTCCCATAGGATCCTATTTTATATTGTATATGTATTTCCCATAGGATCCTATGTTAAATGTTTCCCGTGGTGGCGGCCATCTTGGAGTTCAGATCGGCACAAAAAACAAATTTTGTAGAGGACTATGTAAGGATCATTCCTGCAATATAACAATTCAATTGCTTTTGTAGTTCCAGAAAAGATTTTTTTAATTTCAGCCAATCAGAGTGCATAAATGGCCCTGACAGCCACGTTGAATTTTGGATCAGAACCAAAAACATAAACTTTGTACGTAGAGGACCATCCAATGAACATCCCCACCAAGTTTGGTTTCATTTGGCCTTGCGGTTTTGGAGAAGATTGAAATGTGAAAAGTTAGCGGATGGACGGAAGGACGGATGACAGTCGCAAAGTGATGGCAATAGCTCACATGGCCTTTTAGGCCAGGTGAGCTAATAAAGGAATACATTTTAAATTACAAAGAAAGGAATGTACTTGCTTTTTCAAACAATTATGAAAGGTATATCTTAAAACCTGCAATCCACCAAGAAGATGAAGATGTTAACTAACTTGATAATAAGAAAATTACTAATGAATTTGACCATTTGTAAGATACTTTGTACTGAAAACCAGGACATTTTCGTCATTTTAAAAATTAATTCCACTTATGGCACTTCAATAAAAAAAAACATATATATATGCACAGTTTAAACTTTGTTGACTTTTGCAAACTTTTTATATTTCCATTAAAGCTGATATCAGTGTGAGAAATCGTTGCCCCTGTGTGAATTTTGAGATTGGTCTAAAATCGTGACTCTCATGCCCAATGCATAATTTCCCACATGTATGTCACGATATATATTAATTTTACAATTCCATGGCAACCAACAGTTAAGGTATTGAAATAATTATATGCAGTGATAATATTAACTCGTTTCACCAAGAAAATAATTCTAGAATTAAAGGATTCAGTTTGTTACCATAAGGTGAGAAATAGACATGAATTTTCTTATTCTGTGTAATTTTATTTATATAAAAAGCTTAAATAACAATAACAAGTAATTTATTTCCACACAAATGTATATGGAAGACGAATGTTTTGATAGAGACATATTGATGTTTGACTAAGTTTAAAAAATACACAATAATTAAAACTGAACAATATAAAATTTAAATATTCAAATAAGTTTTTCATTAACATAAACAATATACACATATAAAAACACAAAATTATTTGCTATACACAAACTTCTGAATATTGTACTCACATTTTATATAATACAATGTACTTTGAAAAAAAAAAGTTCATCTATGATTTTATGTCCCATTATGTGCCTGAATTTTATAATCTGTTCTTAAATCTATGAACCTCATTATAACATTTAATGTGTTATAGAATCTTAAAAATATTTATATCATAAAATTTCTAGGTATACTTTAAAAACAATGATTTAAATGGTTGATATGGAACTGGAACAATTAACATTCACTTGTTCCAAACTTGTTAGATATCATATGGCCTGTTTAAGAAATGGCTTCGGACAAGGGACACAAGAGTATACTCCATATATAAAACTGTGAAATTTGCCGATTTTGTTCAGTCACCAATTAACAGTGTAAACAATTAAAACATCTGTATTTTATCCTAAAAATCTCAAATGCCTCACTTCTGTAAACACTTCTGTTTTCTTCAAAAAGGTTTATAGTTTTTAGTAACATCTCCTGTTTATTAAAAAATTGATTCATAAAAACTCTGTGACATAATTAACAAATATTTGTGGTCTAAGGATCAACCATTTGATTTTTAGGGGGGGGGATAAGGTCAAATTTGAAATAAAAAGGCAGGTCCACGATTTTGCCAAAATAAAAAAATAGGATCACTTTGGGTGTGGAAAAAATGCAGGACCTGTGTTAAAGAGATTTTTTGGGTTTAAATGAAAATAAAAATTAGGCTGCAATAGGGACCGAAATTTCGACGAAAAAAATAGGCATGATTGAATATTTGATCCTAGCCCCCCAACCCCCCCCCCCCTCCCAATATGAATCAGATGGTTGCTCACTAATTTCATTCTATGTGGGCAGAAACAGCAATCTCAAGTTCAAAAAATAAAATTTTTTGCAGATATTTGTTCGGATTGCTGAACAGAAACATACAAACTTTTTTGGCTAAAAATTAATTTAAAATTAGAAAAACAACCATAAATGTTGTTCACAATATTCCTCAGTTTTATATATCGTGTGCTCTCTAACGTTCTTTGGTCCAAGACAATTCTGAAACAGGCTATGTGACTTTAATCTTGGACTTCAAGCTTGTAAAAATGATATACAGAATAAACTGTTGACACAGAGATATGTCTCGCATACCCGCAGAAAATTCGAAAAAAGACAATCTGATGGACAGCAACATTGCTTAATTGAAAGTCGCTGGACCATGACCTAGGCAGGGCCTCAAAATGGTTGTCAAACTATGATGTACTGATAGTAATGTAACTTTATAGAAAATGTCATTGATCTATCACCGGTAGTTCCTATCAAACTAACTTAAGCATAAAACTTAACATTGAAAATTGCTAATTAATTGAAAGTCACTGAACCACGACCTAGCCCCCTAGCAGGGCCCTGAAATGGTCAACAAACTGAGATGTACTGATAGTAATGCAACTTTATAGAAAATATCATTGATCTATCACAAGTAGTTTCTATCATGATTTGACTTAATCAGAAAACTTAACAATTGTTGACGATGCCGGAAGAGCAACACCTATGTCTCGCCTTCCGTGATTTTCGTCACAGGCCAGACAAAAACTATATTGATATCTAAAGTTGTTAATAAGATATGAATTGTTTGAAAAAAATTTGCTTCTTCACACTTTAAGTCAACATGTCTGTAGCATATTTGTGTGTGTTAGCTATAGGCTTATCCATGAACTGGAGCAAATTATTCGATATTGCATTTGTAACAGGTAGTTTGTCTACTAACAACTTCCACATGATAAGGGGTATGAAATAGTTCCAGCTTTAGAGTGTAGTCTTATCACTGGCTATATCATATTTTAACTGACCACAGTCACAACACATTAATCTTTAAAATGTTTAAAACATTTCAACAGCACAATATACAATTACATTAAACAAAAAATCTGTTAATATTATTTGATACATACGATAAAAATTTAAATAAACATAAAAAGACTACATACACATTATTTTTTTTTTAAAATTGAGAATTCACAATAAATGTGATGTATTGCACAAGTTGAGGTGACTTAAAAACGTTTTCCCAACCACTGACATATCGGGCTATAATTCAGCTGAGCCCAATCCGTCAAAACTTGAATAATTGAAACATCATGAGTATCTTAAATGAATTTGAATGTCTCTTTATTTACAACTGATATCTTCAATTGCACCATAATCCACAACACAAGAACAGCTTATGTCACTGACTAATGCTAATGTGAAACAAAAATTGTACCTAGATGTTATACTATTATATCTCTAAACTTGATATTTCATTTATTTCTAGCTATAACACATATTAATTAAGTTTTTACAGTCGAAGATAACAATTTTAATGTACTGTTATCATCCTGTTTTAGCACTCATAAAACTGAACTGAATGTAACTATATATATACATGTATATCAATTATCTTTAGCCTATTAGTCCTCATTGTTTATTTTCTGCAAATATCAAATTATGGACCTGAATATTGATGCTACTAAATAATAATACATAAAAGATTATCAAGCTATATGTTAAGTAATTGATCAAAGTTTGACTTTAGCAAATTGTGTGCTTTTATAAGTCAGGTTTGCTCACTAGAGCATACCTGATGTAGGTTAATCCAGAAACATAATTTGTAAGAAATTTATATAAATTTCATACACGAGACATATTGTGGTATACAAATGTAAGTCCGTCAACACTTCATACCACAATTCAAATTTGCTTCAAACAATTCTCATGAAATTTTAACACTATATTAGGATTGTCGGAAGAAAGCTCCCTTTCCATTTTGAAGATTTTCAATTTTGTCTTTCCAGAGTTACGGGACTTAGATTGTCCAAAAAAAGCAATTTTTCTTATTTCGCGCATTAACTCCAGTATGCCAATGATTTCCTTCAAACTTCAACATATTATTACTAATTGTAGTCCGAGGGTCTGTAAACTTTTTGACCGTTTTCACTTTTTTCGTTCCAGAGTTATGGGACTTAGATTGCCCAAATATAAGCAATTGTTCACATGTCGTGCACTAATTCCAGTACGCCTTGACTGGATTTTTCCAAAATTTTACACATTCTTACAAATGGTGGTTTGAGGGTCTGTATACTTTTTGATGATTTTCACTTTTATCATTCCAGAGTTATGGGACTTAGATTGTCCAAATATAAGCAATTTTTCCTGTCATAGTTAGTTATAAAATTTTCTGCTTATACAATGATGATATTTATTGTATTGTTACAGTGTTATGATTTAGATATGTTAAGCCATTGAAAAAGTAACATGACACTTAATTTGCTAAAAACAATATATATTTTTCTACTCCTTCACAACTTCATACCTGTGCTGGGGAAGGGCATATCATGCACATAAGGTGCAGCAGTTTATTTATTTTATGTGATCAGTGCTGATTGCTACTGGTTGTTAGGCATACATGTCAATATACAATACGACGGTTTTAAGCATGGACTAGATATTTATACAATCCAAAAAGTCAAGTCCCACCCACTAATACATTGTAGCAATATGATTGGATGATACGTCAAAGTGGCCAGTTTAAATTTTATTCAAGTTTATGGTCAATATCAATATTCACGTAACACGTATAAATATCCACACCCAGGTGTGCTGTTACAACTGCTTTACAACACTGTTCTGAGCAGTTATCGTAATATTTTCATGAATAATTTTGTGTATATGTAAACTGAATGTTCACTTATATCTTTTGATGACATTCCTTTGTAATAACGATTTGAATTTGAATTTCAATGGTACATATAGAGGAACATGCAAGGATCCAAATACATATCTGACACAAAACTTTTAAAAATACCAGTGATTTCGCTTTTATTATTTCTACGAAGGTTGATTAGAATTTCATATTTCGTCAAAAGTGAATTATTTTCTTTGCTAATATTGAAGAAATTTTTACAGTATAAACTTTTCACTCAAAATTCAAACTTTAACCTTAAATATATTATAATGAATAAACATATTTCATCAATATTTCATGAAATATCTTTGTGAAAACCATTTCAAAGCAACATGCATTATATCATATTTCATTATTTAAAACTGTGGTCAAACTAAAAAGTTTTCCTTGTCGTAACTTATTGTAAGGCCCCATAAATAAAAGGTGTAATGAAGATTTGTATTTTTCTTTTTATTTTCACTACAATAAACATGTAAGCTGTTGTATATGGGAATTCGTAATTATTAATGGTTAGGACTTGATCGACATATGTGTTATATATTTTTCTCGTACACAAAAGGAAAAACCCAAAACCAAATAAATTCTTTGATACCAATTTTGATGTACGAGATGTGCACATTTCGTCAGTTTACTACTCATCAGTTGTGTTCAAAACCAAAACAATAATTCAAAAGTTGGAGATCAAACTAAACAATGCTGAAATGAAAAAAAAGTATATTTACATTCAGAATTCCAGAAATATATACCATGGGTATTCGAAATAGTCTATGCAGTTCTTCATCACGTTATTTACTACGGTAAACACCAGCACGTGAAATTTGTAAACGTGTAATATTGACCATGAACTTGTATACAATTTCAACTGGCCACTGTGACGTATCATCCAATTGTATTGATACAATGTACCAGTGGGCGGGACTTGACCTATCTTTGAGACACGCTTTCCGGATTGTATAAACATCGGAAGTCTACGCTTAAATCAATTGTATTGTATATTTTTGCTATTTGTCACATATTGTTTTCAAAAATATTTTTAGGTCCAGTGAATATCCCTGTTAGCATATTTTTGTTTTAAGAATGAAATTTTATATTTATTTAGATGTATGTCATATTCTGATTGGCTAAAATTTATTACTTTTAGTATATCATCTCAAAGACTAAATTTTTTTTTCTATTAATCTGGGACTATTATACTAACGGGACTGGAAACTGGTACGCCAATCAGTGTAGTTATACTCAACATCACGGTCGTTAAAACGTGAGCGAGACTTGACGATACGCCATATTGTTTTGACAGCGTGTTTTGATCGCATAATTTCTATAAGTTGTTTTTATAGTTAATTGAAAAGATAATCCTTTATGTAAACATGATTACTATTATGATAAAAGGTATTTCGATCTTTGACAGTTGTTATTAATCACCAAATCCTGCCTTAAATGTGAAAAACTGACATTTAAAGGCTGAAATTTTTCCGGATGATTCCAGCGTGGGGACGCTGTGGGAAAAATGATTTACAAAATTTCTTATAACTGTTGATTGAAAAGAGATACGCGAGTTCTGTTTGTTGTTAAATCATATTTATTGATTACAGGTTGGATTGACCTATTTTTATTGTCACTTTTTAAAGTGAAAAGTGGAATATAAATCTCCTTCTCATTACAACTGTAAACCACATGCAGGGCTCAAATAAATTATACTGCTCCTATAAAATTGCCTACTCCTATTTACGTGTGCAATATTTGTAGTAAAATCAGGATTTTTGTTGCTGAGTAATGGTCTTCGGGTGGCATGAGCATTTGACTTCGTGAAAAAAATGTACAATAGTCTCCACAATCAGAACTACAAAATTAGGCCTTTCACAGCTATTGCTGCCGTATATAAGCATATTGAATAGGGGTAGATTTTCTTATAAATGGAGCTGAAAATGCTTTGCCAATGTTTTTTCGAAATCATATATATATTCAATTCATTAAAATAATTAAATAATTCATATATTTTTAATTTTTTGTTCATTTAATTATATTTTTTATTTTAAATCCACCTATTTTAACGGTATAAACATGCTGACATGTTCGCCGAAATCAATATTGTTTACATGTATCGAAGGCTAATTAACCACGTGACACGATAAGCTGTCAATCAAAACAAAAAATCAATAATCCGCTATCGGGACAATGAAATCTCAACAGACCGATCAGTTTCCAGTCCCGTTAGTATAATAGTCCCAGTATTAATAAAGGAAATACCTATGTTTTAAGCTCTAATTCAACATTGGAGTTTAAATTATAAGGATCATCTGTAATTTTGTTTTCCATCTATTTGAAATACCCTGAAGGCAAGTGATGCACAGATATTCCTTTATAGACTGAAAAAATTACACTCAGTCCTTAAATGTATATACAATGGCACCAGTGAAAATTCACTGTAAAATCGGTATAGAATTTTATAGTTTTTTACTTTCTTCTTAAAACAAATATGAAATTGTTTATCCTTAAATACTTCAATTCTTGGTTCAACTGCATCAATTAAGATCTATTTTAACATTATCATAAACAGATTGCATGGTAGCACACATTTTACCTGCATTTTTATATTTTTTTTGTAGACAGTAATATGTAAATAATCTATTATGATTGCACACATATTGTGATTGACTGCGCTCCAACAAAGTCAGCTATTTATGTGTTCTTCTAACTTTCTGATAAACGTAAAGAAATTCACCAAAATGTTCTAGCATCTTGTTGATTCTTGTCCCGAAGCTTTAACATTTAAGTTTTAATCTAAATTGTAATTACTCTTACAACTAAAATCTATATTTAATTCTACTTTCAACTTTCCTTAGCGAACAAGGATCAACAGATATAAAAAAAAAATACAGTATATAATTCATGATTGTACTTTCTGTGTCTGACAAACTCTAGATGTTGCACGTGTGCAAATCAAAATCTCGAATTTTATCAAACAGCCACTACTTAAGATAGCAAAAACAATTGTAATGTCAATAACAATAAACAAAAGTTGACCTCATAACTTCGCAATCAAATGATGATGAAAGTATATACATTGTATATTGTTGCACAATGATATTAATGGTTAGAATCATGACATAATCTCTCAAGCTGTTAATGTGAAAGAAAATATATTGATAAAGATGATAAACGATCTTGCTATATGTTTCAATGAATCTCACTTAATCCCACTTAAATAATTCAACGTCATTCAGAATTTCTGGATATGTTTTAGGCATTCATATTCACCATGTTAGCAAAACAGCTATATAATTTTTTTTTTCTGTTTGCATTTTTACATTTCTCAGCTATTTATGCTTGGGTTTTTTTCTTTCTTCACTAACGGTTTTCTAAGATTAGCAATTTCGTCATCACTGTCATATGATATATCCGATCTAATAAAGCCATTACTAACTCCTCCATTCTCTATCACTGGATTTAGTCTTTTTACTAATAAAAAAGGAACAAGAAAAATTACTAAGTGAAGACGATAAAAACAGTCTGGAAATGAATAATTCAGATAAGTAAAATGAACAGGAGTCGTTTTATACATGATACTAATTATTGTTTTTGTTATGATAAACTTTGTTTCTGGATATCAGAGGTTACGAGAGGTAAAGATGAACAACATGTGCTGCATGATGTAGGATCTTCAGTTAATGCTAGGTGCAGCACTGGGCGGACACATCGATTGTAAACATTGTATCTGGTACCCAAATCATCTATAGATAGGTGATAAAGATTTCTTAACCAAGTTTTCAAATAAATTCTGGAAAAAAAGCTCCGCTGGCGTTAGTTGAACATCCTACATGATGTTTTGTTTCACATAAAAATCTTGAACTTTTCTCGAAAATATCAACAAGAAATGATTTGTGAATTGACAGAAAACCAGATTTTCTTTCATTACTGTCTAATAATAAATTCTTTAAAATAAATTTTTTCCCAAATTAGTTTGGTAGGTTTCCTTGACCCCACTACATGTATCTGGTTTCTGATACTTGCAGGATATTTATAAATACATGTACATGTATATGTAATGATGGTTCTTTTGTAATGTAGACCTGCATCACACCTAATTGCAAATATTACGTTCTTTATGTAAATTTCAGCAGCAATTTTACTGCTAAATATAGAATATATTTTCTTGGCTTGCAATGGACAAAGCACAAGTCAAAACAGTGTAGAAATGGCATATAATCTAGGTATTATATTATAAACTGTGATATTTGACTTGGTTAGAAAAAAAAACCCAGAATTTATATTAATATGTTGTTCAGTATAATGAATTAATACACACGATTAAAACTATATACAAACTTTATTACTAAACATTGTGTTCGGATAATCCCATAATTACTGGTTAAGGAGTAGTTGCAGGTGAGATGTCTACTATCCACTCCTAAGATTATTATGTAAATAATTTATGCAAGTTGTATTGAATGAAAGAACTAAAAATAAACTAATTTCCATGACAATGTACGCTGAACACAAAAACCCAGTTTCAGGACAGAAGAATATTTAAATTTGGACCAATCAAAACATGTAAATGATCATCGTGGCCAACCGTTAAGCCAAATGAACTGATTTTGGTGTGGAGCATCTATGGAAGGTCCTTTACAAAGTTTGCATAAATCATCCCGGTCCGTGAAACAAAATGGCCGTCATGAGCATTTACATGTTCTGATTGATCAAAATTTAAAACTTCTTCTCCTCTGAAACCATAAAGCCAAATAACTGATATTTGGTATGGAGCATTTACAAACTTTGCATAAATTTTTCTATTCCGTGAACAAAAACTTATTTTTGATATGAAACATCTATGGAAGATCCTTTACAAAATTTGCATAAATCATCCTGATCCGTGAAACAAAATGGCTGCCATAAGCATTTACATGTTCTGATTGGTTGCAATTTAAACTTCTTCTCCTCTGAAACCGTAAAGCCAAATGAACTGATTTTTGGTATGGAGCATCTATGGAAGGTCCTTTACAAAGTTTGCATAAATCATCCCGGTCCGTGAAACAAAATGGCCCTCATGAGCATTTACATGTTCTGATTGGTCAAAATTTTTTAAAATTCTTCTGCTCTGAAACCAGAAAGCCAAATAACTGATATTTGGTATGGAGAAATTAAAACTTTCTAGTCTGTGAAACAAAATGGCCACCAGAAACCTTTATATGTTCTGATTGGTCGAAATTTAAAACTTCTCCTCTGAAACCGTTTGGCCAATACTTGGTATGAAGCATTTATAGAAGATTATTTACAAAGTTTCCAGAAATCAAGCTAGTCTGTCAAATCAAATCAAAAGTTTGTGACTGTCAGGTGAGTGATACAGGCTCAGCCTCTTGTTTATTTTTAGTAACAGCAGCCATGTCATTTGAAAGTCAGATACCAGACATAATTTTGGAAGGGGTCCACCCAAGGACTATTCCACCAAAGTTTGGTCGCAATTGGCCAAGTGGTTTCAGAGAAAATAAAGAAAAAGTTATGCCAGACGGATGCCAAATGAGGGCAATAGCTCACATGGCCCTATATGCCAGGAGAGGTAAGAAAGAATTAAAAACATTTTTTCCTGCTGATAACAAGGGGAGAAGCCTTCTAAGGAGCCTAAAGCATTGTTAAGCAAAATGGAACTTGTAAAAAAGCCACTAAGCCACATGCTGGCTCGCACATATTACTTCACATCAAGACTTTGTAAATGATGTAAAAACAATATCACGTAGGTTTTGGAAAGAATGTTAAAAATAATTTAAAAATCTACTAGACTTTCTAAAATATTTTTAATATGTATAGAGCACAAACACTACATGCATATCCAAATACTTATAACTAAAGGCTTCTTCGACCTTGTATTGCTCACCAGGAATATTTACCAATGTCAATTCATATTCTTTCTGATTTTTTAAAATAAAATTTATATAACTTCTGAAATATTTATTGTTGTTAAATTTGCTCAAATTTTAAAACAAATGGATTATTTTTCTCACACATATATCTTTGTCCATAGGTAAAATTTTCCATGTGAACACGAGTCCAAAAATTTTCTTAAGGAGTCAAGACAATTTTTTAGGGAAACAGTTCAGCAGTTCTACTATTCTAAAACCAGTTCTTGGCATGATACAGGTTGTTCTTCTCGTATAATTTATGACGGCATGATACTAAACCATTAACAGGAGGGATTGTGGCTGATTTTCTATATGATAAAGACATAATCTTTGGATCAGTTTAATTGAGGTCTGGAGCTGGCATGTCAGTAACTGCTAATAGTCCTTTGTTAATATATATTGATCATTGTCTTTCTATATTTAGTAACAATTATCATGGTTTCCAAATTTATATCACAATAGAACCATTCCACTTAATTTTTGTTTTAATTAATCCAGTGGTTTTAGTGATAAAGATTTCTTTATTTTTTTAAAGCTATATCATTTTAACACTTATTCTCGATAGTCTTGTTCTTGATAATTCAATAAGGATGAATATACCACACGTTCAGTAGTTCAGGGAACAATAATTACCCTAAGACGGTCCTATCTTAAAAACATGTCAATATATTAATTTTTAGTCTGACGAGGAAGTGGTTTATCCAACTTAGTGATTATATAATTAAAAAATATATGTAAGTGTTCATTTTAAGAATTTTTCTTTACCCCATATTTTAGCCCAAATCCTGCCTGGACTTTCACTCATGCAAGGTTTTTTACATAACAAACCTGATGCTACACATGAAGGTCAAGTTCAAATAAAACCTATCCAATGACAAATGGGGGCGTGTTACAACAGAGTAGACTAAATAATAAATTTTAATTTTATAACTTTTCAGCTGAAATATGTGTGAAATCGGAGCACTATACATGATTTTCCCGCTTATCAAAAACTGGTGACGTAGTACTCAGTGTTAAAATTTAGAACATCGTTTCAAAGCAATGTCTGTACTCAAAAATACAAAAAGATTGTTTTTGAAAAAGGGATTTATATTGACATTTATGATATAGATAATTATATCAGAAGTTAAAATCCAGCAAACATGTATTGATTGGAAATTTTTCCAGCTCAGTCTTCAATTATCCATTATTTTTTTGTGGACTGACGATAAGACTCAAAGTGATGGAAACAAATACTAAAAAACAACCGTCATACATAATAGGGACAAAATTACATGCAGATCAACTAATGTACAACCGACACATCCATGCTGCAGCTGTCTAAAGCTAATATTACCTTTCACAAATTTATAACTAAAATATTAATGTAACATAAATTAAATTTGACAATGGATAATCATCTGAAAAAGTTTTAATCATGCACAAAATTTCAGTTATTGCCCCTGCATGCTAACAAATGAATCCCGGTAGAACAATTATATGACAAAACACCAGATGCAAAACACAAATCTGTGTTTTAAATGAAAAATTTATAAATTTCAGAATCATTTGTAGGAAAAGATAAAGTGTATGGTAAATAGATTACTAAATCTTACATTGTTTTCGACGAGTTCCTATCCTTACAGGCAATAATGTGAGAATACAGATGAAAGCGAGAGCTGCCACCCCAGCAGGTACAAAGGTTAATATTTTTCTGTAATATCCTACACAAGATGGGCAGCATCTCCTGTAATAAAATAGAAAACAGAAAATTTTCTTGAAGTTTTTTGTTCTATTTTAAAAACAAATAGTCATTTACACTTCAGTATCAAGCATAAAAATTCATTTATGGAAAACTATTGCACTTATAGCTGCAGTTAACATTTTGTTACAATTTGAACAAACAATTTTTGATAAAATAATTTCTGAGACAAGCTATAACCATTTAAATGAAAGATCTGGGAGAAAAACTGACAAGCTAAAATCTGACTGCTTTTTAAGCCTAAAACATGAAAGTCAAAAACTGAAAATAAGATAGATTTGGTAACTGTTCAAGTCAACAGACAAAATCACATTAACAATGTATTTTCAAAGTTGACTAATTTATGTAATATTCCATGTCAGAAATATTGCTGTTCATGAAAGAATTTTGAAATGCAGTCCATTATATTTTTCAATTACCTAATTCAAATTCCAACTTACGTGCATGGATGCATAAATTGTATTAAAATAACAGCAGCGCCATTTGACAATTTATCTGTAAAACTCATAGAACCGTAAACAAAACCACCACTTTCCTAAAATCAACACAGAAAATTATAGAAGAAATGAACCATATTTTTTCCTCATTATGCAATATACGGTAGACAATTAAAGCTTGATTATGGTACAAAAAATATCTAAATATGTCTTCACATATGAAATTTACTTTTTTTATATTTTCCCAGAAAGCATACCCGTAAGAATATCAAATCTTTTATTTTTTCATATTTTATTTCGGAATAGTAGAGCCCCTTATGCAAATGATGCATTAAAACATCAAAATGTCCACACTGTAGAAATTTTCATTTTCATAATATGCACAAAAATTTTCAGAAATATTACAATATGTATCGTAAACACTTCTGGCATATCTTATACATCATTAAAATCATAAACATTTTTGATCTACAGAGTAATCCCCAAGCTCATGCACAGCTGTGTCCTTAGAAAGTTAGGGGTTTTATGTCTATTGGTGCTGTTTATCAGGTAATGTTTTACACTTTTTGGATTCTGTGTCAAGGATATTGTCTCCTTGACATCTACTTCATGTAGCCTGTACATTTAATATAAAGCAAAGATTATTTTTTCATTAATTCATGACAGATGTTTATACTTTAATGTTGGTCAATTATAGTCGTCTCATAACTTGTTTTACTGTTTTGTTAAACATAACCAATTTAATGTTAAAAGTAAGGTAAATTAGTATTTTAAAAACATTGGAAATGCTCAGAAGCAATAAAATCTGCTTACTGTATTTTCTCCTATTAAATCTGCAGTCATGGCAAGGGAGGTAATTAACATTGTTGAACCTCCAATCCCTAGGAAAACAGCTGAACCATAAGCTTCTTTAGATGTTTCTGGTTTCAAGAAGAAAATCCAAACACACGCTGACAATCCAAACACTACACCAACTATATAAGTGGCCTAAAATAGAGAAAGAAAACATTATACATGTAATGTGTCAGTTGCCTTTGTATGATGGGCTTGATAAGGCACCGGTGATGGATCACAGGTGCTCAACCCAGAAAGCTGCCTAGCGGATCCACAGGTGGTGGAGAGGGTTGTTAGATCATAAAACATAAAGCCTGATTACAGACCATAGTGGATAATATATTTGGAGAATGCCACACTCGCTGCATGCTAAAGACCCCTTCTGTATTTTTCCAAAAGGAGTAGTAGACCAATACAGAAGGCTAATTTATCCAACTTACCCAACCACCAACCCTTTTACAGTGGCAGTCAAAATCATTTCCCCTTTGTGTCCTGTCTCTCCCCTGTTTTCCTATTTGAATTTGGTTCTCGTCCTGAAGAAGCACGAAATATTTGCCACTGGACATTAGGCAAAAAAGAATAAATCATGATGGGCTTGAATAGGAATTACAGTAATCTCTAATGGTCATTTACATAGTACTTATCAAAAATAAATTCTTATTTTTATCCATCAATAAAACTACAGACATGAAACATTTTCTACATTATTTTGTAGGATCACCTAAGAGGGCTAATAAAACGACTTTATTAATTGCTTCTAGAATTTATAAAATGTCACTCCATCAATGTTGGGAAGCTTTGTCACATATTTCTTAGTTCATTTCCAGAAGTTTGCCTAGCGACTTTCACACTGATATTTATATGTGTTTATAGAGCATGTGATATGAAAAATACCATATAATAATCTATATTTACTGTTGACTGTTAAAGATTTTCAATATTATTAATGAAATGAATGTTTGTTTCTTGTAGTTTTATTTGATTGTAAAGGCTTTCACTGAAGCACAATTCATATGAAGTGCAGAAGCACCTCATATTTTAACTGTCTGTAAAATAAATGCTTTGCACAAAATTGAAGATTGTACATACTAAACTATAAAAATAGCAGAAAATATTCTATTCATTTTGTCTTCTTTTATTCCTCTGCCTCAATGCAGTAAAATGGACAATGTCATGGAAAGCATGTGTCATAACAGATAGTCGGTTTATCATCATTTATCAGAACCACGTGATTGTAGCTTTCTGATAAAATTGATATATTGACAAATTGAAAAATACATAATATAATGTAGTTATATAAACACACACAGATTAATGTACAACGTACCTTCCTGCCAATTTTTTTATTAATTGGTCTCATGACTAGAGAGGTAAAAAATCCACTGACATAAACTACCAATGGCATCACTGCAACATTATCCTACAAAATAAATCACCGCGCATCAGACATTTTCCCAGTCTCCGATCAACACCGCCGTCCATGGCCGAGGGAAAAGCAGAAAAACCTCCGTCCAAATCAGAACAGCGTCATTTACACTAATGAACAGATCAGATAGGCTTTAAACATATATTTTATGAAAGTTAATCATATGCTCCTTCTGCAATGGCTATGCAAAGTTTTGACAAGAATGCTACACGTAGCCACATGTCTCCCGCCGCAGAGAAAAGTCGAAGCCCCACAAGATATAAAAAATGTGTATTATTGAAATGGCAGCATATGATCAAGAACAAATGGTGACTAACAATCCTACAAAATTTGAACAAAATCCGATCAGCGGTCTCAGAGGAGTTGCATCCACAAAGTGTTCCTATAGAGTCACATGCACAAAAACGTTAAGTTCCATAACTCCCATAAAATTTGTCAAATCAAAATCGTGGTTTAGTAGGATCAAGTACATGTGGTGACTAACAATACTACAAAATTTTAACAAAATCCGATCAGCGGTTTCAGAGGATTTGTGTCCATAAAGTGTTCTTATAGTGTCACATGCACAAAAACGTTAAAGTCCCATAACTCCATTAAAATTTGTCTAATCATAATCGCGGGTCAATATTGATCAACTACAAAAGGTGACTAACAATCCCACAAAATTTGAATGAAATCTGATCAGCAGTCTCAGAGGAGTTGCGTCCACAAAGTGTTCCTATAGTGTCAAATACAAAAAAAGTTAAAACTCCCATAAAAATTTGTCGAATAAAAATGGTGATGCGATAGGATCAAGTACATATGGTGACTAACAATCCTACAAAATCTGAACGAAATCCAATCATTGGTCTGAGAGGAGTTGCGTCCACAAAGTGTTCCCATAGTGTCACATGCACAAAAACATTAAAGTCCCATAACTCCCGTGAAATTTGTCGAATCAAAATTGTGGTGTGATAGGATGAAGTTCATTTGGTGACTAACAATCCTACAAAATTTGAATGAAATCTGATCAGCGGTCTCAGAGGAGTTGCGTCCACAAAGTGTTCCTATAGTGTCAAATGCAGAAAAAAGTTGAAGTCCCATAACTCCAGTAAAATTTGTCGAATCAAAATGGCGGTGCAATAAGATCAAGTACATATGGTGAATAACAGTCATTTCAAATTTAACAAATCCGATCGGCGGTCTTAGAGGCGTTGCATCCAAAAATAACTGTGACCTATGGACAGACATTGCGTCGGGGGACAAAAAGTGGGGCCCTTGTACTTCCCTGTGGGTTATTTGCTTTTTAAGTAAAACCTGTTTCTGTGAGTGATTATAATGATTCCGGTATACAAACATTCCTGGTGGAAACAAGTTTTTCTAACAAGCCAGTACTTGGCTTGCCCTCAGTAGATTGTGTACGCTGATTTAATTTAGATGGATATAACGGAATCAAACTGGGTTTGCTGATTATACAATCAAAGCAGACACTTGCAATACTCTTAGCAATTATTGTTCACTTAAATATTTTTCTGAGGTTAAATACTGACCTATGCATAATAAGATTTGTCCACAGAATAGACTGTGCAAGGAAAAGTTAAATGCGGTGCTCATCCTGTCACATTTTTCATATAAATTTCTGAATTTTACTCAAATGATCAAAATTAGCATATTTGTCATTATAGAATAGAAATAATTCATCAGTGTTATACAGTTGAGGTCATTTACACATGGGCTGGGACTTTATATACGATTATTTTACATCGAACGATATAACAATACTGTTACATGAACTTTTATTCTTTTTCTTTTTTAACAGTTTTTTTCAACAGGAAGTTTTCTTTAAATACCTAAATTACCTGTATATGGTTTATTTTTCTTTAAATAATAAGTTGTTTATAGCGAGTGCTATGGGAGCATATGGGTCATTTAGAAAAGTCTTTGTTTAATGGGGGCAGCCATAATGCAATCTGAAGTGAATTTATTTGTTAAAGCGAATACCGCCATATTGTGCTACATACTAAGGATAGAAAAAGTTTCGTTCGCTAGAAATGGAAGTAAGTATAATAAGGGAAATAACTTTCTTCAAATTATAATTTTAGAGTGATATGGAAATGAGTTTCTATGAGTTACAATACTATACTGTGTCATTCTTGTCTTAATATCCTGTAACTATTTACCTTCTGCATTTTTAGAGTCTCTGTTATATAAAGAGGAAGGTATATCTGTGACACATTAACAAAAAGTCTTGTACACATATATATCAAAGCAATCTGAAATGACAAAAGGAAATAAATAAGACTGCAATGGGGAACAACTCCAAAGTCTTACCACACAAGTACGATTTGTATCAAAATACTTTTGAAACGTATAAAACATTAAATGTTAGACAATGGAAAAGTTTTGTGTTGATAACAACAACAATAGGGGGGATAATTCTTGTGAGGTACTAGCCAATGACTGGCTGATACCTGATACAAAAATTCTTTTTGATATTTCTCATCTTTTGTGGCACAAATATGGAAAAGCAAAAACTTCAATGAATATGATACATATAAATTAGTTTTCTTTTCTTCAATGTTCCAATTTTCTTTTAAAAACAAAATACTGGTACACTTAAAAGAAATGTAAATTGGGAAGTATTGTTAAAGCTGAACATACAGCATAATTTCTACTAATAATACTAATATGATATTCACAAGGAAACTTCTAGTAGTCCAACTTAGGAAAGGCAATTAATGACAAATAGCTACAATATTACTTTTGAAATTAATTCTTTTTTAAAGAAACAAACTGGGCAAATCAATTAATTATTTTCATTGCTAGAACAGATAATGATTTGTAACATTCTTTCACTCTGACCAAAAACTATTTGCTAAAATATACCTGATAAAATTGAATCTCCTTTAACCAACACTTCCAGGTCATTGAAGTTTTTTGTAAAGCTGATGATTCAATGGTTGTAATCAAATGTTCTGATGATACTGGGTCACCTGCTTCTACTTCCTGGTTGCATCTAACTTTTTCCCTGACAACCATATGAAACACAAAGCTGAAAACTATTCCAATGGCTACTGCTATAAATACAAGATTCTGCAACAAGGAAAATAAACACTGGAGGTATAACATTAGGTAAAACTTATCTTAATGGTGGTTAAACTAATATAAATTATTTAATACAAAATGTTGACATCACACCACAACTCTTGCAGAATTTCTTTGTGTCTTTATTATAATAAATTCTTGTTGAAAAAGCTTTTTTCCAACTTTGAATAGAACTGCAATAATACTAAATGATGACCTATTTTTCTGCTAAGTTTGGTTTTGATCAGATCAGCCATTTAACGAACAAAAAATGACTGGAGAAATAATAATAAATGTAATAAGAAACTGAGTAAAACAATATGTTCCCCCGAAACTTCGTAGGGGGGACATAAATATTTAAACATTTAATATGACATAGCAAAAGCTAACATATATGTGCCAGAATATACACGTATCAATGCCGGTTTGAGTTACCTACCCTGAATCTATCATTGTCAGTATGGTCCAACATAGATGCATCTTTATTCATATCATTCAGATCAAATAATAACCAAAATACACCAAATACAATTATGTTCGATATCACAGTAAAAGCATATCTAAAAAGAAAAAAACATGTACACAATGAGAGCCTTAGTTACAACGTAGTTTTACAGTTAAAACATGTGCATTCTGACCCTGATATCTAAATTATGTACCGTCCAACCAATTTTTGCAGTTCTAGCAAGTAGCCACCTTGTTTGTTATCATACTCTATTGGCTTTTATAGTATGTTTTGAATACTAGAGTGTCATGATAGATAACGCAGAGGTTTGGGTACCCATCAAATGGGTTTAACCCAACCATTGTTCAGTATCTGTAACCAAGTCAGACTATCGTGACTCTCGTTTGTGTTTTGTGCACTTTAATTTTATTTTTGCCTTGGGTTCCGTCTGTTAGGAGAAATTGACTGATTGATTGATTGATATGTCATTGTTGACATATATATATATATACTGTGGATTCATTTATTTTCGTGGATACCAATTTTCGTGGATAGAGGAAAAAAGGCATTTCGTGGGATACCTAAATTCGTGGATTGCTGGCTTAGAAAAAAATATAAAAAGTTGTTGAAATACTTAAAATCGTGACTTGGCACATCAGATATCATGAAAATACTGCGACAAAACGTGCCGATCAGACTTTGATATTGTACAGTAAAGTACTGATTTAAAGCGATTTAAACAAAAGTCTAACAAACAGATTCTTCAAATTTGTAAACGGAACAATTAAAGCTTGTCATGAATTTAACAAGATGAACAAAATCCATAATTATTTACTCATTACGTTAAACAGGTGTGAAATATATATTGACAAAATTGCAATATACATAACTACATATTTTTAATCCGATTACGATCAATAATTTCTGCTTTATTATCTTTTGACAAGATGTTTTTACTCTAATTTATGAGAAAGTCTGTATTGTTTAGGACTACTTAGGATTAAGATTTTTCTTGAATGTTTGAATACAAAAACCGGAAGTGAATTCCGCAACAATTTACACTGTCAAAAAAAATCCTTTTAAAGAAAATTGTTTGAGCGTTTATATGTTACCAAAGACAAAATTACATTAAAAACAGTATCCTCTGTGGATATAGCTAACTCATCATATGTCAGAATTCAAGTACATTCTGTAAAAACGCAATTGTTCAAAACTCCGTGGTTTCAAACTTCAACTCATTTAAACAAGAGTAAAAATATTATTTTTCGTTGGAGATTTAAATTCGTGGTTTACTGGGACCCACGAAAACCACGAAAATTGGTATACAACGAATATTAATGAATCCACAGTATGCATCCTGTTATCCATTTTTATTTACAATACATTAATAGAGATAAATGAGACTAAACTGACAGATGTTAACAGGGCCTAGAAGAACTCCCTGATCTTTGACAGATATGATTAGGCCAGTTTGATACTAATCTTTATAATGCACTTATTATTTCTGGCTTGCCAAAGTTTTGAGTTTAGTTTAAAATTATTTATTTATAGTGGATACCAACTTATGCTAATTCCTCTCCACTTTTCGGGTGCGAGAACAAAGTTCTAATCATTTGATACATGCATGATTAATGTTTAATCAGAAGTGTGCAGATTACACATTTAGTGTTTGAGTTCATTTTGAAAATGTACATGTATACAATGTACATGTACATACATACATATAGATAGAATTCACAAATGGGGTATTAAATTGGTACAAACCTCATCCCATTGAGTTCCACTCTTTCATTTTCATCTGAGGTTAGATCAGGTATCAGCGATAAGTGGTTAATTTGTACTGATGCCCAGCCAAATTGGAATATAATGACAAATGGTGCATAATAGATAAATTGTGCCCAATCTACTGAATTATCACATTCTATACATTTGTTAAAGACAAATGGAAAACTTCCAATTACACATATTGTACCTGTAAGAAAAATAAACACAAATATGTTGTTTTATAAACACATTTTAATAACTAGAAGGCTACATAAAACTGTTTTTAAATTCTCATCCTACCTGCTGAAAAAAAGTGGAGACTGGGGACATTTAGAATTTATAAACTGTATTCTAATATGGTCTGCTTTAAACATGTTAAACGCTTTCAATCTACATCTGTTGTAAAATACGGATATATTGGTTGCAACGTCACAGACATCAGACAGCTTGTTTGGCAACGTTATAGTAAATTTTCAACACACTTTAACGATGTCATAGTATAACTTGGGTTGTGTAATGGCATCTTCGTGTCTGAATACCAACTGTCATATTAGAATAGAAATAATTCACTGTGGCTTGAAAATACATGTATAATCATTTTACCACGGGTAGGCCCTTTATGCCAATATTTTACCACCTGCTGTCACTTGTGGCAAAACATTTGGCATAAAGGGCCTACCCGTGGTAAAATCATGATATTTTGAAGCCACCGTGTTTTATTTAAAGTTCTATGAAAGTAAACTAAATTCTTATCGTAGTTGGCAAAGATACGAATACAAATGCAGAAACTTTACGAATGCAATAAAAAAATAACTCACACAGGTGGTTCAGAGTGAACCAAGAAGGGATGAAAACCTGAATATTAATTATACATAGCCTAATTCAAACATTCAAGTGATTGTACTTCTAAGAATAATGAAGATTTCATTGCAATGATTAATTAATAAAAAGAAAAGAACAGCACAGACAAATCTTATTTCACCTTTTTTTAAAATTGATTATAAATACTGATGTCAAATATTATTTGATGCTTGTTTTTCCAAATTTTCTGGGACTTTAAATTAGACTGACATAAAAACATACTTTTGAAATATTTTATTAGTTATCTCCCTTTTTCCACAATGCATTTCTCTCAAGACCAACAACAAAGCTGAGAATGTTTCTGCATACTAATAAGGACTTAATGCAAAATACTTGTACATGTGTTTTTTCATAAACATGAATCAGCTACAATTGTTAAGCATAATTTCAACATATACATTTTGTACCAGATGCAATATATTGTTAGTAATAAAGTGAGCAGGTCAGTTGGAATATGATGTACATTTTTTTCTATTTCTTTGATTCCACACAACTGAAATATTGGTAAATTAACATAAATTCTTACCCCATATCCTTACATTTTAACACTTACCTACAAAATGCCATGATTTTCTTTTACCCATATTGCATATACCTATAGTTTTATCAGATTCAAAACCAATAAACGGTGTAAACAGAGCATCACTAACTTGTCCAATTAACATTAACAATCCCGCTAAAATATTGTTAAATTGTTTTACTTCATGAAAATATATAATGAGATAACTGAACCACATTGAGGCTGTCAGATCATTTAGAACATGTCCGATACTAAATCCAAGACGCTGCGACACAGGTAGTCTCCTGTCTGCTGATGTCGATATGCCAGACATTGTGACAATTTAGTCACCAGAATAACAGCTAGAATACAGGTATATGAACCAAACTTTACCGATGCCTTTATGATATGTTGATCTTTTTTGTATATGTATTCAAAACCAAAAGGTCAAAACTGCAGGTTCAAATCTTTTAAATTAAATGCATACAAAATCTGAAAATAAAAATATAGAAATTTGATAATTCTTATATTTCTAATATAATAAAATCCCCCCTCCCAAAAAAAAAAAAAATAACAAAAAAACATAATTAATCTGTCCCATAGTTAAAAAAATTTGGCTCATCTTGGTATTGTATTTCACATTTGCGATAAATGTACTTACTAATTATTAAACCACTCACTACTCTGATTCCTGACCTCAAGAATTTTAGAAAACTGACCCCATAGAACATGCAAATGTACAAATATAATAAGTAAAGAGATTATTATCGATGTTTTGAAAAGGAAGCATAGATTTTCCCATTTAAATTTCCACAAGCATCTTCATATATGTATATTTTTTCTTCCTCATTACCTTATAAACTTTTCTACTTCAGTAATTTACATATTGAATTTGTACAAATAAACATATAATTATTATTGGTGTAAAGTGCATTTTATCACACATTTAACACATACCTAGGAAGTGATAAACAGGTGCACAATTGATGCTTCCTTTTTATCATTTTAAAGATTTTACATGTACACTGTACAATTAGAAAACATGCCATCATATATATTTGTATATAATGTGGGGAAAACACCCATGTAATTTTAAAATAAAGTACTTCCCAGTAGGTCACATCACCAACTGCCCTGAGACAGAGATTTGTTTTTTTTTTATACTTATAAATTTGTTTTGTGTATTCATCTATTTTGTAAATACATACATCTTTGTCTTTTTGGAAGAAAAGGAGGAAGAGGGTGTCTTTTTTAATTAATATATTCACTATATAAGTTCAGGAAAAAATCTACCTGTTTGAAGGGAACTTGGAAAGTTTTATTTTGACGATTTGTCAAATTATGTTTTCAGGTTGAAATATTAATGACAAGCAACAATCTCTTGTATACATTGTACTTGTTAAAATTACCTGGTGTACCTGTTCAATTATAACAGTATATTAAAAACATCCTTGAAAGGTCAATTCATAGCCTTATGATATCACAAAAATTACTAGTGTGCAATTTGAGGTTGTATTTTAAAAAAATAACATCCAGAAAAACATTTTTATTATGAGTTGAAAAGATTGTGGTTTTAATATACATTATGCAATAGCCTATACTGAAACATTTTCTAAATGTTCAAATTTATAAGTATAAAAAAACCAAATCTCTGTCTCAGGGCAGTTGGTGATGTCCTACTGGGAAGTACTTTATTTTAAAATTGTACTGCTTGACCAGAGGTCAATAACCACTAATGGTGTCATTCAAAATTGAGACATAAACAGTGTCAAGAAATTGCAATAACTAAAAACAAGTAAAAAGCACTTTTTTTACTGTTCCAGCAACAATTATATATCTGTACCATCTTCAACAAAGTGCATGCCCCACATTAAGATCAAGACAGATTCTAGTTAAACAAAGGCATCTTTACTGCACAAGAAATAAAAAAATAAGGACACGAATATACCTTTACGTGAGAAATTACTCCTACATGAATCCTTACTAATATTCTAACAAGAATAAGGTCTAAGAGAAAAACAAGATCATCTAAAAATTAATTTTCCAAATCATATCCTTAAATTTCAAACCAAAAAAATTCATTTCTCCTATTCTTGACGTGTTTTATCGGAGGGATAAAAATAAACTAGAAATACTGTGAGCAAAGCTCACTAATTGATACCCCCGCACCCCCTATCCCAAGGAATGGCAAAGTCAATGTTTTGCTATGGAAAACCCAAAAAGTTGGTCAGATCAAAATCTAAAATAGGAGGTGCACTATGGCATCATGTGATAAAGATTCTCTGAAAGTCTCGTGGAATTCCCTTTAGTGGTTTAGGAGGAGTTGCGGATGGCATCATGGTACCCCTATCACAATTAATGTCAAAGTCCATGTTTTGGTATGGGTAACCCCAAATATTCATCAGATCAAAATCTAAAATAGGAGGTGCACTATGGTATCATGTAATAACGATCCTCTGAAAGTTTCATCAAATTCCATACAGTGGTTTAGGAGGAGTTGCGGATGGCATCATGGTACCCCTATCACAATGAATGTCAAAGTCCATGTTTTGGTATGGGTAACCCCAAATATTCATTAGATCAAAATCTAAAATAAGAGGTGCACTATGGTATCATGTAATAACGATCCTCTGAAAGTTTCATCAAATTCCATACAGTGGTTTAGGAGGAGTTGCGGATGGCATCATGGTACCCCCTATCACATTGAAAGTCAAAGTCCATGTTTTTCTATGGGAAACCCCAAAAATTGGTCCGATCAAATTCTAAAATAGGAGGTGCACAATGCCATCATGGGATGAAGATTCTCTTAAAGTTTCATCAAATTCCATTCAGTAGTTTAGGAGTTGCGGATACAAAGGTCGGACGGACGGACGGCACGACGGACGGACGGACACAACGAATACTATATACCCCGCTTTTTTCAAAAGCGGGGGTATAATAATATGTTTAACCACTTAAATTTCTACGTGGGAATTACCGCCGTTTTTTCTACAGTTATTGGAATGATAAACTAGAGAATTCCCGAAATGACGTCTATGTAAACAAACTACATAGCAATGACATTTTCTTGAGATTTTTGTCGAAAATAAAAGGAGAAACAGATTCGCCTTCAATTTACTCGTGAGTTATGGAATTTCTCCACCCTCAATAGTTAAATTTTATATTTTAACACCCTCGCAAATGCTCGCGCGTTGAAAATCTAAAATTTAACAATCTCGGGTGGAGAAATTACATACCTCACTCGTACCTGAAGGAGAATCTATATGTAAATATACATTGTACCATATTTCTTCTAATAAATTTAAGCTTAAATTCTAATTATTTTCCAATCTTTAATGATAGAGACAAATATTCTATTTCCTTTGCTGACCTATAGCTGTTGTTAGAAAACTACTGATACTTAAATATGCATTATGAAAATAAAGTATGGATATTATTGATTTTTGTGAGATTTTCCTGAAGGACTGATTTCTTTGCATTATCCAAAGAGGTGAGTGTAAATTTATTAATAATGCTGAAAAATTTATGGTGTTAATGAGAAGTCAAAATTCCTTCAGATCTAGATTTTAGATAAGGAGCTTCAATTAGAAGAAATACAGTAAGTCACAATGTGACTATATGCATCCTATTAACCTGTAAACTAGGATAACAGGTTTACTTGTTTATAAAATAAGAGCAGATGGGTACTTGAATCATTGGTTATTGGTGGTAGTCTGTTTCCACACACATACAAAAAGCCAGGTTCGAGGCTAGTAATCAGTCTTAGTACATTCGTAAAATGGAAATTATAAAATTCATCATGTCTATTAAAAAAATTTCAAAATAACATGTACACTGATATCTGATTAAACTTTGGAGCCAAAGATAAACTACAAGTACTGTGAGCAGAGCTCACAAAATTTATATCCCCTGCTATGGCTATAATAATATCAAGAAATGTATTACCATGTTTGTCTATGTGAACCCAAAAAACAATATAGAAGGTGCACAATGGCAACGTACAGTGAAGATTCCCTGAAAATGTCAAAGAAATATGCACTGGTTTAGGAGGGGTTGAGGATTGGGCATGCCTACCCCCTTACATAACAAGAAGAAATGGCAAAGTCCATGTTTGTCTGAATCATTTTGATCAAAAATAATATAGATAGTGCTTAATGATAGTGTCTTCTAAAGATTCCCTAAAAGTTTCACTGAAATGTATTCATAGGTTTAGGAGGAGTTGCAGACAGGGCATGCCTATCCTCCTTACATTACAATGTAAAAAGAAAACACACCATCACCATATATATCCCCACTTCGCTAAATGGGGATATAAAAATAAGAAGTAAATTATACATAATGTGGCCAAATAAAGAGTACCAATGCAAGGCTGGGGGGGATATTGGTGGGGGACTTTAATTGAATATAGTCCACAAAAGACACCTTAACCTCTGCTAAGGCACCAACCATTTTATTACCGAGGAGGGGGGGGGGGGGCCTGGTATTTTTTCTACAAAAAAAAATTATGTCCAGCTTGATCTGAAAAAAAATTACATTTCCTACTATGTTGAAAAAAATAAAATAATCCTGTATATTGAACAACAAAAAAATATGTGCTGCATAGCATAAATTCCCAAAAAAAGTTTTTAGTTGAACCTTCAAGATGTGTACAGAGTAGGTCTAGAAGGATGTTGTTAACTTATAATATCCGATGGATGTTCTGATAAAAACTCAATCCTTATAATATTTTGCTAGATTATTTACAACTAAATATTAATCCAATACTTCATGCATAAATTTTATCAAAAACCTCCATGAAAATGGAACATATTCCTGGTATTCATGTATTTATGATATTCTGGAAAAAAAAAAGTAGAAATGAAAGATATAGACAACTGGAATCTGGAAAAGCAAAAAGACAAATTTAACAAATACTTAAACGATGTACACTCTTCAGAATAATTATGAAAAACTATTCATGAAACCATATTTACTAAAAATAAAAGATTTTAAGGAAAGAACTCCATGTATTGATCAAAATTAAGAGTTTTGGATCATATTCTAGAAGTAGAAAGGGGAAGATATCAAAAAATTAAACGAGAAGTCAGACTTTGCAAATATTGTAATCAAAATGAGATAGTTGATCAAATTCATTTTTACTTATATATATTTTCAATCAACATCTTAGAAGAGATTTTTTCATGAATATGGAATATATGGTTACTTTAGCATTGTTTAGACCCTACTTCTTTTAAATCACAAGAATTTTTAGTTGAATTTATGTCTTCAGCTGAAATTGTGGAGCATTAGTCTTCACCCATAAAAAGTAGTAGTTCCTGAGTTGAGTGAACTCAAACTCTGCACAATATTGATTCATGTTTCCCCCCCCCTTTTCCAGGGGGATGAACTGAAACAGAATTGATGCATGCCAGGTGTAGTTGTGCACTACATACAATGTATTCTTTTGGGGGATCGGATTGATTTTAGGGGTTTCCTGTATCAAAACATTGACTTTGCCATATTTACATGCCTGAAAATTTTCTGGAATTTCCTCGATATCTGGATTTTGACCATTTTAGTCTCTATATATTCCTTTACAAGATATTGGATTCTTTGGCACGTTCTGTACTTTCACCCATGTATTTACATATGGAGAAGTCTGTGAATGTAGAATCTAATGCATACCTGGTGTAGTTGTGCACTACATAAACTTTTTTGGATGGGATTGATTTTTTGGGTCCCCGTACAAAAATAATATATATGGACTTCGATATTTTTACATATGCAGAAGTTTGTGCAAGACATAAAGGTTTTCCTGATTGGATCAATTTTTTGGGTTTCCAAAGCCTCTTCCATTTGATGAAGAATGATGACAGGATGAAAGGGGGGAGACATTAGTGCATCAAAAAACAAACTTTAATTGTGTTGCTATTTTGTTATAACACTGTTCCTTTTATATATGTATTATGCCAGCAACCCTTAATTCATGGGTAAAAGAAGTGCATTAATAAAGTTATTAAAAAATTTAAAGGTATTTGTAGATTTTTTTACATATTAAAAATCTACTTTATGTATTGGATTATGAATAGACCCTTTCGGCTTAACTGCGTGGTACTGATCAGGCGCTTGCGTATAGGCGACTTAGGAAGACAAAATGACGACATTACAATTTTACGTGAAAGTGTGTGTTTGTCTCCCCCACCCCATCCCTGCACCTAAGACTCCTTGTGAATGACTTAAGACTTTCTTCTAATTACTGGTAATATAAAGATGCTTTATGTTATAAATCATGTAGGGACAATTCACTTTCATAAAGATGTGCAGGCCAGTTCCTCTATTTTGGTAGCGTATGTGAGTTCTAATTTATTTGGGTTTACATTTTTTTTTTTTTTTTGATAAAGAAAAAGTTATATTAAGGTACATGTCTACAATCTATATGGAAATTAAAAATACTGAACAACATGGTTATAGGCAGAGCCATGCACTGTTATATTATTATGAAATATTATTCCCATTTGAACAATCAGATGTAGAATATTTAATGGAAAATCTAAAAAAAAAATTTGCCATATTTGCATATTTGTTTTATTGCAAAAAAAAATATTATCAAGCACAAAAATCCCAGACAATCCCCCCCTCTTAATAAGATGGTCAGTGCCTAAGTATTTGGTATATCACCTACATGTACACCTAATTTTTTTTTTTTTTTCGTTTGAATCTCACATGTGGCGGGGTGTGTTCGACTCCAATCTAAATTGACAAGGATTGCCATTTTTCCAAAGGTCTGTGATTCTCTCCGGGTACTCTGGATCCCTCCACCAATAAAAACTAGCCGTCACCAAATGTGCTGAAAACGGCATAAAACCCCATTTAAACAAAGAAACGCTTTTTGTCACAAACATTATTGATAACCCAATTTGCTAAAAGAGCTGACCATCTCAGCAAATACATATTGATTCTTGTTCATTTCAAAATATAATGAGTACAAAAAATTCTGTTAAAATTTTTTCAAAATTTAAATAAAAAAAGGATGTCGAAAACACCACTTAACGACAGATTTGGGGCATACCAAGTAAATTCATTCGAATGTTGCACTAATATTCATTGCAGACATTACAAGATATTGTACTGACATCACTTATATCCCAGCTAACATATTTAGCCACCGATGAAGCTAGATACGAGCATAAATCACAGATAAATGCAATTATGAAACATAGCAATCGCTGTTTCTAAAAATTGATGCAGATAATAAAGTCGAATATTTAACAAATTCATTGGTGTACAATAGTTATATATATTGAAACGGAGCCAAAGCATAATTTAGAATGGGACAATAAAAGTAGGGTTGTTGCAGAGAAAAATAGCGGATGCAACACACTTAATCCATTGCCCAGGTGCCAACTTTCAATTTAAGACTTAAGTGCTTGTGTCGTGATGCATAATATAATGAAGATGGCAGGATTCATTTTAGAATGCGTCATGATTTAATTGTATTAAAATAATTGTATGTAAACAAATGAAATGTGGAGGTATGAAAAAACCCTACCTGACACAACATTGACATTGTACATATTCATTGAATAATTCTCAGAGTTCTGTCAAAATAAAGTTCTACAGTAGCTTTGAATGAAGACTTACGGCTCTTAATATACACAAATAGTATATTTTCAATGCTGTAGCATTAAGACACATGACATGTACACGCTTTATTGCCGATAACGTTACCTATCACATGTTGTAAGATTGTTTTTATTCACTCCCATCTGTCATCTTCAAATCATGTGATTTATCATATGACTTCCTTCTATTTCCCGCCAAATTTACAGCTGCCATTTAAATTAAAATTAAAATTTTGTGAAAAAAACAATTATAGACCTATTTTAACAAAAAAAACAAAAAAAACAACAAAAAAAAACACATGGATTGGAAGCAATCAAACGAAACATGAAAGATTAAACTTACAACATAATAATACATGTATGTATATAACTAATTTGAAAATTGTAAATTACCCAACAATTTTAAGTACCAAATTATATAGATCTATATATATGTACGAAATACGAAATATTTTATTAAAGAAAGCTCAATTATGAACATAAATCAATAATAGCATAGATACAACAAAGAATAACATTTAAACAATCTCACTACAATGTAATACTAAACAAGTATCAAATGTTGTGTGTTCCAAGGTAAGTAACTCTAGTAAATATAGATATAAAATCAGTTAATCACAGTGACTGTAGATCTACATGTACATTCTAAATAGCCAACAAACAAACAAAAAAATCACACTTTTGCTCTAAGTAAAAAACACATGTTAAGGTACTTAGCTATACTTCTGCATACATGAGTGCTTTCATTACTTAACAACCACATAAACTGAGAATTAATATTTTTAGTATTAGGGGACGACCATTTGATATTCGGGGGGGGGGGGGGGCAGGAGGATTTGTTTTGGATGGGTTATTTATTTTTGTGGAAAATAAAGACAGATTATTTATTTTCTGCACCGTTGAAGCATGATTTTTCATTTTCAGTAAAACAAGGGACTGATTATTTATTTTCACAATTATATTTATAATATTTGAAAAAAACACAATTTTTAAATTCATGTTTTTATTTTTAAATAAATAACATAGTCAAGGTTGTATCTGTTCGGAATTTTGGCTGTTCCACCTTGCAATCTCAGTCCCTGTCCAGCACTGTGGTATTCTTTAAGACCATCATAAAGATACTATTTGTTATTGTGTTTGATGCTAGCACAAAAATGGCCACCATTGCCATAAATCTGTGCACCAAGTTCATAACTGCAAAATCAAGAAACTGAATTATAGGTGCAAATAGAAATATGCAATGTTTATAATGCATGCTTGTACATTCATTTTGTATTGTGTATTGCTCTGTTTAAAGACAAGGATATAGGGAAATCAAGGGTGTTTCCAGGATAACTGAAGGGGGGTGTATAATAAAACTTTGGCCGAGCGGAGCGAGGGGAAAAATTTTTTGGACTTTTTTTTTGCTAAAAATAAAATAATTATGAAATGCACTAATGTAACGGTTCCTGACTTGGAGCATGTATATTTTATAGTTAAAGTGTCAGGGTTTGATATTTTTTATGCCGAATTCTCTCCATTAATTGTCTATGGTATATTAAATTGGATGGATCTTAACAGCAGTAGACCAATAACGAGAAATTCCAAATTCTAGGGTATAAGGCGTTACTTAACATTTCAATAGTCTTTTAAAGAAATCAGACTATGTGTTTAATTAATGAATATGATAAATTGCCATATTCAACACAATATAAGCAGATTACAATAGTTTTTTTTTTTTTTTTTTTTGAAAAGGGAGGGCATACGCCCATTATGCCCTCACCTGGACCCGCCCCTGAAAATGGAATGCAGATATATATTTCTGAAGTTTAAGTTAAATGTACCAGTATGTTGCATGAATATATATATATATATATATATATATATATATATATATATATATATATATATATATATATATATATATATATATATATATATATATATATATATATATATATATATATATATATATATATATAAAATAAATTTATACTTACATTTTATAAATTTAATGAGATGAAATACATTATGTACCATTTAATCCAAATTAATCATCATCCTCTGGAAGTGAATCTTCTGAATTCAAAACTGCATATATTGCATACGTACAAAAAACAATATAGGTTAAAATGGGAAAAGGTATTAAAGTGAGACAATATACCTCAAGTGAAATGAAACCCATTTTCAGACATTTCAAAAACATTAATATTTATATATGGTGTAGTTTATATATTATTAAAAGATTCGGGAAGTTTTTCCCGAAAAAAAATATGAAAAAAGACGAATTTTGGTAGAATCTGGTGCCATCTCATGCTTTAAAACATGCATTTATAAAATGGTTTAAAAGACCTGCCGAGTTATTTATTTTCAATACATTGTAGGTGAGGTTATTTATTTACAAACTACCACAGAACAAACCATTCATTTTTGTTATTATCAAGGCTGAGTTATTTATTTTCAAAATCCTCCTGCCCCCCCCCCCCCCCAGAATATCAAATGGTCGTCCCCTTAGTATAATGTTGTTATTTAAACAGTTCTTACAAATCCTGTTATCTATGGGAGTTTTTGGTATAGTGTATCTACCAATTTCAATATGAAGTTTATGACTACTGGTTCTGAACCTTGTCATACTTACTCTATCATTATCACTATTTACAATAGATAAATATTTTTCAAATTTAAAAATATTCTTAAATAATCTATATGTTCTCAATTTTTCACTAGTTTGTAGTTGCTGAGACCGCTGTTTTTCAAATTTACGCTGAAGACACTTTCTTACTACTAACAAAAAATTATTTTTAATAGATTTTGGATTCTTATAAAAGTGTGACAATCCACATCCATTCAAAATACATTTAATACAACAAAGCCAACATTGTTGGTTATTATCTATCATGGTAATATTTTCAGCTAATGCTTCCGACAGTAAAACATCTTTAGGTTTATCATTATACAATATAATCCAGTACTTAACCATTGAAATAATAATATCAACATATAATGGAAAACGGCCTAGCTCACCATACAATGCCAGTTTACATGTTTTTCTATTTACTTTCAGCAAATATCTGCACATATTGAAATTTATCTTTTCAATTGGTACAGTATTAAAAAACTGGTCAATATATGTTCACTGTTATATTTATTAGATTTTCTGGTGTCAAATATGCCCAGAATTTCAGAAGCATACAGTACAACTGGTTTCACAGTATGATCAAATATAAATGTAAAATTTTGAATGTCACAAGGAGTATTTTTAAATATATTAGTCAATTTAAAAAAGCCTTCTGGCCTCTTGAATTTAGGTCATTGAGGGCACGTTTAAAACTCCCATTCAAACTAAATAGAACACCCAAATATTTATATTGATAAACAGACTCAATACTCTTGTCGTTTATAAAAAAACTTTTTAGATATCATCCGTCCGCTTTTATTAAATATCATCATTTTAGATTTATCATAATTTATTTCAAGCCCCCAATTTTTACAATAGTTATAAACCTTGTTCATACAATTCTGTAACCCTTCAGCTGATTCTGATACAAGAATTAAATCATCTGCATACAATAAACTATTTAGTAACTGTGATCCAAGTGATACCAGACAACATGAAGCATCAAATAACTTAGTAATATCATTAATGAATACATTAAAAAGGACTTGGATTAAGATTGTCCCTCTGGAACACACCAACACTAGATAAAAAACCTCTGAGAGTGAAAAATTATCTAGTGTAACTCTCAGCTCGATATTGCTATACATGGATTTCAGTAAGAATAAAAATTTTCCACCCACCCCTATTTTCTGCTAATTTGAATAAGAGAGCAGGGTGCAGGACAGAATCAAACGCCTTTCTAAGGTCAGTAAAACAGCCATATACCATTTTGATTTATTTAAATATTTATCCAGAATTGTCTTTAATTTAAAAATATGATCTGATGTTCTACAACCTGGTCTAAAACCAATTTGAATTTGTTCATCTGATATGATACAATTAAGTTGTAAAAAATTTTTCAAACCTGGAATTTAAAATTGAGTTAAAAAGCTTTGACAGGCAACTAGTAATGGTAATACCTCTATAATTATTTGGTTCAGTGGGATCACCACTTTTAAAAATTGGATAAATTTAGCCGCTTGGCCAATTTCTTGGATAAATACCTGAATCCAGGACTAGATTAAACAATTTTTCTAGTCCAGGCAATATAACAAATTGTCCATATTTTAACAACTAATTAAGCATACTGTCCATACTACTAGCTTTGTTATTCTTTAACTTCTGACAGGCTTTACTTATTTCATTAGCAGTAATATTACAATCAAGATAAGAATTACTCTCTGGACTTTTACATAGCTTTTAATAAAAGCATTGAAGTATTTGTTATTCAAATTAAGCTTGCTATTGTTTACAGTATTAATCTCTTTAATTTGAAATGAAGTAACTATGATTCTGCATCTATACCACTTTACTGCAATCTAATTAAAAACCGATCTCTCATCGCTCCCGTTTTCTGATATGTCGCGTGGGAGAACCCACTTTGAGGTCACATGTGAGTGACCTCGTAGGTGTGTCCTGTTCGACCAATGAAATTGCGGCTTCGGCTTTTTGATTGGCTTATTGATAGGAAGTCAACTCATTTGCATATCATTATAAATTCACAAGTTCCAGTTCACTCACATGTGACCTCAAACCGGGTTTCGTTAGATCTCCCACGCGACATATCAGAAAACGGGAGCGATGAGAGATCGTTTTTTAATTAGATTGACTTTACTTGTTCTCTTGATCAGACCTTTTCAAGGTGTTTATTATATCCTAAAATGCTTTAGGGTTAGATTGAGGGGTATTTTTCAATTTAACCATTAAATCTTTAAAATAATTACGAATTTGTTCCTTTCTAGTCTATTGTATGTTTTATTTAAATGAAAACATTTAGCTCTAAGTTCTTTATTAAATGGATCAAGGGCAAGTACTCTGCTATAGTTGTCTTCTTCAAATCATGTAATAATGTAATAATTTATTATACCAAGGTTTCTCTTTTTTCTTCTTCCCTGTAACTTTAACTTTCTTTTCCTTAAGTGCAACATTAGCTGCTTCATTTATACAAGACTGAAAATCACTTACAGCTATATCTAGAACATCTTGATCTAAACTATAAGCACTATTATGTACAAACTGATCTAGTTTAGATGTGACAGAGGAAGCTGACGAACTTGTTGAAATCTACAAATAGAATCATCTTTCCACAAGAACTTTCGTGGAGTAGGGCATCTAGGAACTCTGAAAATTTTCATGTTTTCGACAAGGTTAACACTTAATAAACAGGATAGCATACAATGATCAGAGCGATTTAATAAAATCGTGGACACGAAAACTTAAAATAGTATGATACATGCTCTCACTTACAATCATATAATCAATAACACTGCTAGCCATGGAATTATGGGATGTAAATTTACCAAATGTATCCTCAAATGTTCTCCCATTTATAATTCTGAACCCACTCTGGATACAAAGCTCTAAAAGGCTGTTCCCTCTACCACATCTCACTGTATCCTGGTTATTCCTATCCAGGCTTATACTATCAACTAGATAATGACGATCATAATTAGAATGAATAAAATAATTGTCGTTAGCAACAAAGTCAACATCAGTATTAGTGCGGGCATTAAAGTCTCCACACAATAAAATGTCGCCTACAGCGGAGTATTTACCAACATGGCTTACTAGTACTTCAAACTGATCCCCCTCTTTTCTAGAGTAACTCGAGTTTTCAGGGGGTATATGTAGAAAACAAATATAGAGGTCTTTACAAAGGTTAAAATAGTTTTGGTTAAGTTTGAACCACATATAATTGGAGTTTTCAGTAGGTAGAGTAATACCACTTGCTTTTGACTTTTTCACTAAGACACTTATGCCACCAAAAGTTCTTTTCGATCTACTATTTTGTACCCTGTGAGAGTGAAATATTTTATATTCTGGTAAGGGTGAAATAAATGACTTAGTACAATGAGTTTCTACCAAACCAATCATGTCATAATACTTAATATTGTTAATGAAAGTAGAGTCATCAAGTTTATTAAAATCTTTGGTCGCCACATCATCAATGTTCCATGAGCATACACTCAATGGCCGTTTCTTTGTCCTCTGCGTTGCCATCGTTGCTTATTTTTACTCGAATTCAAATTCAAATTCAAAGGCCTTCTGCTAGGAGTATGCGGAATATTCAGCACATTATCAATTGCTCTCCTCGTGCCAACATCTTTACACCTTCTACTGTAAGGTGATTACCATCATTTTCTATGAATTTTTTTTTTTAATTTCAAATGACTGAGAAAGATTATTATGGTCACGTACATCAAATTCTTTTGACTCCTCTGTTAATTCTTTTATAGCAGAGTTAATAGTGTTAACACTAAGGTTGAGTTTTTTTCTCATCTGTTCTATTGGTTGCCAATGATATCAGGATCTTTGAGCTCGGTTTAAGGATTTTCGTTTCATTCACAAGTTTTTGCACTTCTGATGATGTGGAATGCATGAGCTCATTAGTTAAAACGTGAAATGCTATAACATCTGGATTTTCTGCAATTCTTAAACTTTGAACCACTTTTTCTGCTTCATTAAATTTAAATGCCGTTACTTTGGTTGTTTTATACAAACATGCATTTCTTTAAAATTTTCAATGCATAACTGCATGGTCCTTATTCCAATGTCGTTGTAAGATAAAAGGCCATAGTTCTTACAAAATTTTCAATGTACAGCCGTGTAACTTTCAGTTGAAGAAAAATGTTTGCTTAAAGTCTACAGGTATTCCCCTCAGAGTATTCCATGCTTTAAGACGATCACGTATCACGTTAGAATGACGTTAATAAAACGTAGAAGAAACGTTATTTTTTTATGTTTTAATAATGTTCGTGTAAAGTTAAAACATAACGTCTTATTAGCAATGTTGAACTTACGTAAATGTAACGTTAAAATATCACGTTTTTCTCTATACGAAATTATAACGTAAAATTAATACGACAGTACAACGACTAGATAACGTTTTTTCAAATGCGTAAATTTTCAATATTTATTTAACGTTAAATTATGGCAAGCCGTTTTACTATTTATTCTAATTCGATTAAAAGCAAATGGGAAGTTACTGTGAAAGTACTTGTATTCATGGGGGTACCAATTTTCGTGGTTTTCGTGGATGGCTTTATCCACGAATTTAAGTGTCCGACGAAATATAACAACTGTTGTCCAAATCAAGACATGGAAAGATCCCCATGTCGGTTTGACTACATGGATACGGCCATATAATCTAGAGAATACATCGAATATCAGCAAACGCAATATCAACTATATATACAAATTTAGACAGTATTTTACCCATTTAATCTTTAAAAAACCTTAAGTGTAAGATTTTTAACCTTTTAATTCTCTTGAAAAAATAGCTTTGATCGATGAAAGTCAGACTTCCGGCGATGATATGCGATGGTGAAGTATTAATTTTATCTCCTCATAATTCTCATACGGGAAAAAATCATATTGGGCTTGCTTTTTTTCATAAGAATTAATTCTACAATTCAAAGTATATTGTAGCATTTTTTATGTAACCATTTTCTTTAAGTGACATGTTTATGGCCCAATTAACACCTTTGATTTCGATCTCGGGTTAATTAGTGTCATCACTGCTGATTGCACGTGTGCAGCAATTGAAATGTTTACTTTGCAATTTCCTTCAATCGAGACAATTTATAAGCATAGATGAAACAGCTTATTTCCGAAAGCAATTATTTTATTAAAAATTTGATGAACGTTGTCAGTAATGAAAGACGAACAAGCAAGTGAAAATGATCACCTTATTTTGCAATGTCCCATAAATCATTATAAAACAATATATGATTATTTTCAAGAATCTTCGTCTCTGAAGGCTTCAGATTCTTCACTCGATTTTTTTCATAAAACTAAAATCCACGAATTTAAAAACCCACAAACATGTAACTTTTGCTCAAACCACGAAAATTGATACCCACGAATAAAAATACTTTCACAGTAGTTAAATATCGGTAAGTAAAACTTTCTAATTTTGTCCATCTTTTTTCTTAATCATACGACCTGAATCAACAAAACAATTCATGGGATTATTTTTATTCATTTGTACTTTGTCAACACTCCACTTAATCCTTGCCGAAACTCATCCACATTGCAAATTGTAAATACGCCTATGCTTGATGGTCGGTTTATTTTGGGTCCGTCTAAACACCGCTTAGCCCGGGCTGAGTGCACTTAGCCCCCAAAAGTGCACTCAGCCCGGGATAGAGTGGATATTTTGTGAATTTTAATATTTGTATCAGTAGTATGTGCAATAAATAGCTGGTATTCGAATTTTTAAAAGGATCGATAAAGCCGTTTTTGATTTTGAGAGGTTAAAAGATATCATAATGACACGTGCCTGTATCAACATATTTAGTAGACCGTGAAGGATTATCACACCTGTGTCGTCACTCTTGAGAGTTGTAAATAACAAACAATATATACATTATTTTAAAAGATTTATTACAGTTCTATATTCATCATTAACAAAACAAACACAATAATTAATGACAATCAAGTAATATCGGAAATTACAAGATAATTTGGAATTTACCTTAAGTCTTTCAGAATTTATTTTTAACCATTTTTCTCGTTTAAGGTGTATATTTCGTCGACAAAAACGAGATAATGTTGAAAAATAAATCTTACTAACTACGGCATGACTTAAATCGCAAAATCGAAATGTAAAATAAAGGGGTAGAGGGTCATCTTGTCCAAATCAGGGATTCACATAACTCCTTTAAATTTATTCAATGAAAATAACGCATTAGTGTATATTAAATGAATTTTGTTATTACATTTTGTATAAAAAATACATTAAATGTTTTTGACTTATGCCTACTTCCTGATTTTTTTCGACAAATAATCAAAATTTATGCATAAACAATGAAAAAAAAATATGAATAATTTAAAAGTTATAATTTTATTCTTAATTGAATTGTCGAGTGGATTCTTATGGCGAATGTTCCTGTCGAATAGAATTTAAAAAAATGCACATTTATAACTTGCAAACGAATAACCATATAACGTATGTTCCCCGAACGTCAACTTTTTAGAAATCGTAATTGATACATGTTGTTGTTTTAGCAATTAAAGTGTGTTCAACTGGGGTACATTAGGGGTGTATATAAATACACATATATATGAGGACATTATTTAAAAAAAATATATAATTTGGAATAAAACAAAATTAAAGAAATAAGTATTTGAAGTAAATTTATAAGTTTGAATAAAATACTTTATATATTTTACTATCGAAATATTTTTTAAAATGAGCCTCTGCTTAAAACTCAAGGAAATTAATAACTTAAAGAAAATAAATTAGATGTATTTAAAAAAAGTATGTCATTTTATTACTCATTTCACCTTTTAATTATAGCAGAGACGTATATAACAGTATTGGTATATATGTCTCTGATTATAGTAAGGTTAAGTAAATGATAAATTCCTTGATGCATATTTTATGTTCAGCTTCCAACCTTAAGTTTTGCAAAGTGAACACATTTCAGATTTGACTCATGCCCTAACCCAAGCCAATGTACACACCAAGCTATGTTTAAGTATATAACTGAACAAAACTTCAGTTTTACATTACATAGTTTAAAGATGCAAATGCACAACTATGTGTTTTTTTTTTTGTTGAATTTCAGTGCTTTATTGTGTGCTTTTTTAAATGTTTTGATAGACATTTCATTGGTTTGTTTCTGTGAATTTTATTGTATTTATTGTTCCATCAACTAATAATTTGTCATACAATATGTGTTAGTTACACCAACAAGGAACATATTAATTAATTTGATACATATATAATTAAGAGACAATTATTGCAACACAGATAAAACAAAACTCAGGTGATTTTTTTACCTGTGAAAGTAATTGTTTAACCCTTAAATGGACCCCTTAATCAGGTTTAATGAAGGGGAAAAATGTTCTTTGATCTTTGAAAAGTTGACGTTCGGGGAATCAGCCGTTACTGTGACAGAAAGCGACTATGATGTCATATAATTATTTAATGTTAAAATTCTACAAAAATCTGCATATAAATATGCGGCAAACATATAATTAACTGTATTTAATAATATTGATGACATCGGAAACTTAAACTGAAAACTAAAAATGTGCAAGAGAAGGTGAGCGAATTTACATTCAAACGGATCAAGCAAACAAAATACACATGTACAATACACACAGAACACGTTTTTGATGGCGTAATTAGGATTTATTTTCAAAATCATGCTCATGGAGTTTAATTCATTCAATAAGTGATTTTGTTAAACCATTGTGCAATCTACGATAATACGGGTTTCTTCGTCAAAAACATATTATTACCTCCTGTAGTCTTTCAAGTGCTTGTTGGTAACAAGAAACTGCAGGCAAACCCCATGGTCGCCACGCCATTGTATGTATGTATTTATAAAATTACAATTGTATACTCTTTAAAAACAGAAAATATTAATGAAGAGATAATATATACTTTCAGGAACTGTATATGAAGTATTATATGATTCCTGATACTTTCTATAGTTATATTCTTAATCAAAAAGGTATCAAAATAATGTTTGTTTTGAGTAAATCATTTTTCCGTTTGATCATAAACTTTTTGTGATTTTGTTCAATTTCTGAATTTGTTACAAAAACATATTCCGACGCGGAAAATTCATTAAAATTATTTTTTATAAATCATTATTGCACATAATAGGTTTCTTTTCAATAGATCACTGTGTCGCGTGAGGAGATTTCGTCCGTGAGGATTTGACGTCCCGCATGCGTACAAAGGCGGAACTATTTCGATGCAGTTCCGGTGTGAGCACCTCATGCTGCTACTAGCCAACAGGTACTTCCGCCTGATATATGACTTCCGGGAATGGGTGGCAAAAACAAACATATGTCGTGTGTTTGATTTGTATTGATTACTATTGAATTATGCAGAAAATGAACAAAATAAACATAAAAAAACATTTACATACATATTATAATTTAATAACAAAATAACCCAGACAAAATAATAAGCAGTTAAATGCACCTTTTGAACAGTGTTGATGCAAACGGAAAACTCAAAAAGGGGGGGGGGGGTAAAATTGTAGCCTGGAAAAGAAATTTGGCATACACCTCTTTATATAAAAAAAACTATGGCATTGTCCTACAGTTTAAAGACATATCAGTAAAAAAGGGGGGGGGGGGGGGGTGCTAGCAGGATTTCTGATATTATGAAATTCTGCACTTAAAAACTTAAATCTGCACGGGCTACCCAAATTTAAAAAAAACATTCAATCATGAAGTCGGTTATTCAAAATGGGCAATCCCATATCTTGAAAGATGTAATCCAAGTTTCTCGATTGGGGAATAAATAATCCTACCCTAAAAATAATTGTGGAAAATAAAATTTCTATTTTTAAAAATAAACACACTGATGCTGCAGAATTTGTCAGCTCCCTTCCCATTAAAGAAATAATTAGTTGTCTCCATATAAACACAAAAAATCCATACTTTCTCTTCCTTCTTTAATTCCTTATAGTTTCTAAATTTATTAGAACAGATTATTCAGCAAAAGAAATTTTAATCTTATATTTGATTTAAAATAAGATGAATTAGGTAAAACATTAGGCTTGGCTTTAAATATGGGAACACTTGTTCTCATTTTGTCTACTGTTCATTTTTATTACATATAAAAACAATCTAATTAAAATGATATGAAAAAGGAAGGATATGGGGTATGCATCATTGAGGCTTTATCCCGATTTAAAAATATCTTGAAAAATTATATCATCTAGTGATCGCCAATGATGTGGCCTTCAACATTGAGCAACAGCCCAAAACACATGTATATCATTACCTGGCCCTGAAATAAATGTCAAGCATTAAATAATAATCACCACAAATCCCAAAATAAACAAAACAATTCACATAGAAACAACAAAGAAGACGCAATACAACCACCGAAAATGCATCGTCCTGCCTAAGGACAGACATTTATACAACATGGTGGGGTTAAACATGTTTCTGAGTACTCAATCCTCCCCTACATCCTGGGTCAGTGGCCAGAATAATAGAAAGACAGACAATAAAATTTTAAGCTCTAGATTCAACAAGCCAAGCACTAAAACATAAACATATGAAAAAATAAAACTGGCATACTAAAAAGTGCTTTGTACTTATAATGCTTACATTCCCATTTGGTCTATTACTTTTTATGTGTTTTTATGGGATATGATTTGGTTAATTTCCATTTGGTCTTCTTCTTTTTATAGTTTCAGTTTCATGTCAATGGTTTAGCAAACATCTGACATTTTTGTGAAGTATGATCAGATTTTACTTTCTTTTGCAAGTTGTTCAAAAGTGCCCCCCCTTTTTTATTTAAATTTTTTGTGTCTTGTATGTGCATAGATTTTTACTATGTAAATGGGGTAAAAATATGCACAGGCTGGCAATTCTCATGGCTCATACTGATCATATATACAATATTCTATCATTCTTTGGTACTTTATATGTAAACGGGGTAACAATATGCACAGGCTGGCAATTCTCATGGCTCATACTGATCATGACTGTAATATTCTATCATTTTATGGTATCTTATTAGTAAACGGGGTAAAAATATGCACAGGCTGGCAATTCTCATGGCTCATACAGATCATATATACAATATTCTATCATTCTTTGGTACTTTATATGTAAACGGGGTAACAATATGCACAGGCTGGCAATTCTCATGGCTCATACTGATCATATATACAATATTCTATCATTCTTTGGTACTTTATATGTAAACGGGGTGAACATTTGCACAGGCTGGCAATTCTCATGGCTCATACTGATCATATATACAATATTCTATCATTCTTTGGTACTTTATATGTAAACAAGGTAAAAATATGCACAGGCTGGCAATTCTCATAGCTCATACTGATGATGACTATAATATTCTATCATTTTATGGTACTTTATTAGTAAACGGGGTAAAAATATGCACAGGCTGGCAATTCTCATGGCTCATACTGATCATATATACAATATTCTATCATTCTTTGGTACTTTATATGTAAACGGGGTGAAAATTTGCACAGGCTGGCAATTCTCATGGCTCATACTGATCATATATACAATATTCTGTCATTCTATGTTACTTTATATGTAAACAAGGTAAAAATATGCACAGGCTGGCAATTCTCATGGCTCATACTGATCATATATACAATATTCTATCATTTTATGGTACTTTATATTTAAATGGGGTAAAAATATGGACAGGTTTGCAATTCTCATGGCTCATATTAATCATGACAACAATATTCTATCACTTTATGCTACTTTATATGTAAACAGGGTAAAAATATGCACAGGCTGGCAATTCTCATGGCTCATACTGATCATATATATAATATTCTATCATTCTTTGGTACTTTATATGTAAACGGGGTGAACATTTGCACAGGCTGGCAATTCTCATGGCTCATACTGATCATATATACAATATTCTATCATTCTTTGGTACTTTATATGTAAACAAGGTAAAAATATGCACAGGCTGGCAATTCTCATGGCTCATACTGATCATATATATAATATTCTATCATTTTATGGTACTTTATATGTAAACAGGGTAAAAATATGCACAGGCTGGCAATTCTCATGGCTCATACTGACCATAAATACAATATTCTATCATTCTTTGGTACTTTATATGTAAACGGGGTGAAAATTTGCACAGGCTGGCAATTCTCATGGCTCATACTGATCATATATACAATATTCTGTCATTCTATGTTACTTTATATGTAAACAAGGTAAAAATATGCACAGGCTGGCAATTCTCATGGCTCATACTGATCATATATACAATATTCTATCATTTTATGGTACTTTATATTTAAATGGGGTAAAAATATGGACAGGCGTGCAATTCTCATGGCTCATATTAATCATGACAACAATATCCTATCACTTTATGGTACTTTATATGTAAACAGGGTAAAAATATGCACAGGCTGGCAATTCTCATGGCCCATACTGATCATATATATAATATTCTATCATTCTTTGGTACTTTATATGTAAACGGGGTGAACATTTGCACAGGCTGGCAATTCTCATGGCTCATACTGATCATATATACAATATTCTATCATTCTTTGGTACTTTATATGTAAACAAGGTAAAAATATGCACAGGCTGGCAATTCTCATAGCTCATACTGATCATATATATAATATTCTATCATTTTATGGTACTTTATATGTAAACAAGGTAAAAATATGCACAGGATGGCAATTCTCATGGCTCATACTGATCATATATATAATATTCTATCATTTTATGGTACTTTATATGTAAACAGGGTAAAAATATGCACAGGCTGGCAATTCTCATGGCTCATGCTGATCATGACTATAATATTCTATCATTTTATGGTACTTTATTTGTAAACAGGGTAAAAATATGCACAGGCTGGCAATTCTCATGGCTCATACTTATCATATATACAATATTCTGTCATTTTATGGTACTTTATATGTAAACAGGGTAAAAATATGCACAGGCTGGCAATTCTCATGGCTCATACTTATCATATATACAATATTCTATCATTCTTTGGTACTTTATATGTAAACAAGGTAAAAATATGCACAGGCTGGCAATTCTCATGGCTCATACTGATGATGACTATAATCTATCATTTTATGGTACTTTATTAGTAAACGGGGTAAAAATATGCACAGGCTGGCAATTCTCATGGCTCATACTTATCATATATACAATATTCTGTCATTTTATGGTACTTTATATGTAAACAGGGTAAAAATATGCACAGGCTGGCAATTCTCATGGCTCATACTTATCATATATACAATATTCTGTCACAGACTAATGGTTTTCTGACAGTCACTTTTGTTTTTACTGCAGAGGTAAACTGCTTTTGCCTTTGACAGAGAGACAATTCTTTTTTGTTCTGTTGAGTCAAACAAATTTCTTCCTCTATAAAATATGGTTAAATCTAGTAATTGCTTTCTATGGTACTTTATATGTAAACGGGGTAAAAATATGCACAGGCTGGCAATTCTCATGTCTCATACTGATCATATATACAATATTCTATCATTCTATGGTACTATATATGTAAACGGGGTAAAAATATGCAAGGCTGGCAATTCTAATGGCTCATATTAATCATGACAGCAATATTCTATCATTTTATGTAAACAGGGTAGAATATTGTATACATGATCAGTATGAGAAATGAGAATTGCCAGCCTGTGCATATTTTTACCCCATTTACATATATAGTACTATAAAATGATAGAATATTGTTGTCATGATTAATATGAGCCATGAGAATTGCCAGCCTATGCATATTTTTACCCCGTTTACATATATAGTACCATAAAATGATAGAATATTGTATATATGATCAGTATGAGCCATGAGAATTGCCAGCCTATGCATATTTTTACCCTGTTTACATATATAGTACCATAAAATGATAGAATATTGTTGTCATGATTAAAATGAGTCATGAGAATTGCCAGCCTGTCCATATCTTTACCCCATTTAAATATAAAGTACCACAGAATGATAGAATATTGTATATATGATCAGTATGAGCCATGAGAATTGCCAGCCTGTGCATATTTTTACCCTGTTTACATATAAAGTAGCATAGAATGACAGAATATTGTATATATGATCAGTATGAGACATGAGAATTGCCAGCCTGTGCATATTTTGACCCCATTTATATATAAAGTACCATAGAATGACAGAATATTGTATATATAATTAGTATGAGCCATGAGAATTGCCAGTCTGTGCATATTTTTACCCCGTTTACATATATAGTACCATAAAATGATAGAATATTGCTGTCATGATTAATATGAGCCATTAGAATTGCCAGCCTTGCATATTTTTACCCCGTTTACATATATAGTACCATAGAATGATAGAATATTGTATATATGATCAGTATGAGACATGAGAATTGCCAGCCTGTGCATATTTTTACCCCGTTTACATATAAAGTACCATAGAATGCAATTACTAGATTTAACCATATTTTATAGAGGAAGAAATTTGTTTGATTCAACAGAACAAAAAAGAATTGTCTCTCTGTCAAAGGCAAAAGCAGTTTACCTCTGCAGTAAAAACAAAAGTGACTGTCAGAAAACCATTAGTCTGTGAATTAGTTAATATTATTTGATCAAGTTGCAAAAGAATGAAGGAAACTTTTCTTTAACATTTTTTAAAGAAACTTTTTAAAAAAAATTAATACGCCCGCCCCCCACCCCCCCCCCCCCCCCCCCCCCCCCCCCCAATTTCCCAAAAACAAATGATTGCTGACTTAAGGTATATTGTTTAATTGATTTAGTACTTGTTTGCATTTTATTACCAGTATTATCATTTTAATCCAATTAATTATCCCATAAAAATCGTAAATTTTATTATCAGTGTCTTCAATCCTGACAGGATTTACATTATTTTGAGAATTAATTAATATTATTTGATCGAAAACAATTTAACATGATCGTAATAATCAGGGAGTTTATATCAATGATTGTAAATAAATAAATGATATTAAAATGCATCCAAAACTTAATTTTCTTTATACATCGCACGTCGAAAAAATACAAAATAGCGTTTTATCCGGTCCGCAATCGATGTTGTTTTTACATTTTGTTGTGCTGGATGATCTCACGGACTGGTTATGCTCGCGACCCCCTATGTGAGATCCGACAGCCAACACCGGAAATCGGAAACGGAACTGGCAATTCTCACGGACGAAATCTCCTCACGCTACAACTGAAACTGATTAAGTAATTGACAAGCCGTTGTGAGTGATTAACTTGTTAATTGCGTAACGCATGATATCCCACAACCTCGAGGTATAATAGTACTATGTATCTATATCTAAGAACCACGTTAAGGACCACGCTCTGATTGGTCAATATTTATTGTATGTTTGAAAACTGCTATTTCAGTGGTTGAATAGGATTTTTCGGATCGTCTCTTTATGTACGTATTATAACAATAAAACCCAAATATTCCGAAAGATTACAAATTAGAGGAACACAATAATAATTCAGTACTTCAATTGTTCAATATTTACAGTATTAAGCAATACAAAAATGTCCAGAACTGAAGACCCGGTAAATATTTCTGTAAACAAAAGGATACCGTTCACATAATCCCTACCCTAAACTAAAAAGGATTTGTTCTTCAAAAATAAAAGTAGGTTTTGTACTTTCACTTTGATTTTTTTCTTCAAATAAAAGCAGTTATGGCGAACGAAGCTTTTTCTAACCTTAGTATGTAGCACAATATGGCCTGATTCGCTTTAACAAATAAATTAACTTTGGATTGCACTATGGCTGTCCCAATTATTGCCATTTTGGCATTAAACATTAAGACTTTTCTAAATGACCCATATATGCACTGGCTATAACAACAGAACCATAATTAACGAATGAACTAAAACTAAACCCTAACATGAAGTACACATCCCCTAAACTAAAAGGGGCTGACAGATATATCAATATTCAACTAAGATTAAGTGATTTGTCTACATCTCATCTATTTTTAAAAGGAAGCAACTATTTGATTTTATGAGGGGGGGGGGGGGGGGGGGTCTAGGATCAAATGTTTGAATCTGCCAATTTCTTTTGTCGAAAGACGGTCCAGGACTTTTTTTAGGCTGTGGCCTAAATTTTCATTTTCATTTAAACCAAAACATTTCCTGATTAACACAGGTCCTGCATTTTTTCACACCTGAAGTGATTCTGTCTTTTTATTTTGCCAAAATCCTGGTCCTGCCTTTTTATCTCAAATTTGTTTCATTTCCCACCCCACCCCCCCCCATAAAAAATGAAATGGTTGCTCCCAAACTGAGCTTGAAATAATTATTAGATGATTAAATGGCATTTTCATATTGGCTCTGATATTCTGATATCAGCCTGAGACTCTGATGTCCGAGAGCTTCAGTCTGGGAGCTTATATTGGTTGCGGGCCGATATTGAAAATGTCATGTCATAATCAATTTATCACATATTTATTTTCAAGGGCATGCGTGCAAGGATACTATAAGTGACAAAGAATGTAATGCTTAAAACGTAAATTAAGGACTTGATTCACAGAAACCGGTTTGATATCAAGTTCTACGGAAGGGCAAGAATATCCAGACGTGCTCCTTCGCATTGCCCAGTTATAGAATCCTGTGGTAGTCCCAGGCTTCCTACTAATTTTGACTTTCCACAAAGAGGATTACTGCTGTCACAAAAGCTTCTTAACCAGGGTTTTATCAGGGATAAGTTGATGTCATCACTTAGGAAATTTTACGGTCGTCATCACGAATTGATTGACCATTACAGTGTTCCAATATCTAAGATGATGTTTGTGACTTCCCCCGGATTGACTTTGTTGATCTTCAAGGCGGTTGCCGTATACGGAGCAGGAACTGCTTACCCTTTTGGAGCACCTGGGTTCACTCCTGGGTCTTTCCAATGGATTACATTTTTTTTTATTGCTCCTTAGGTATATTTGTCCTTTTTATAACTATAAGTGAAAAAATATACAGTTTAATAAGCCAACAAATATGAAAAGAACATTTAACTTTTACGAAAAGATGAATAAAAACCCCCGTGAAATGGTGCCAATATTTTTTGTACGGAAACTATGCGACATCACTCAAACATATCCAATGTAAAAAAATGGAATGGAACTTTTTTTTAGCAATCTGTACATATTGTTCACTTCAGATCTGCTTAAAATTAAATGAACAGTAAAGAAAGTGTATTTTTTTGTAAATTAATCTAGTTGAAAGATTTCCAAATTGAGTCTTCATGAGTTGTTTTCCGCAAATTCCTGCAGACATTATACAAATGGATGTAATTTGCATCAATTGACCACAGGTAAACCAGCAAAAATTATTCATAAAAAGAAATTAAGAAGTTGTCTATTAACTTGAGTTTGCCATAACCAATTGTTTTTAACAAGATGTACCATGATTTTATTCTTTTGTGATTTCGTACTGGGTTCTCCCCGGGTACTCCGACTTCCTCCACCAATAAAAAATGGCTGCGGAGAAATAGTCTGTGTGCTGAAAACACATAAAACCCCAACTAATTAAACAAACAGTACATACACACTGTATCTAAGAACCATGGTCAGTACATACACACATTGTATCTAAGAACCATGGTCAGTACATACACACTGTATCTAAGAACCATGGTCAGTACATACACACTATATCTAAGAACCATGGTCAGTACATACACACTGTATCTAAGAACCATGGTCAGTACATACACACTGTATCTAAGAACCATGGTCAGTACATACACACTGTATCTAAGAACCATGGTCAGTACATACACACTGTATCTAAGAACCATGGTCAGTACATACACACTGTATCTAAGAACCATGGTCAGTACATACACACTGTATCTAAGAACCATGGTCAGTACATATACATTGTATCTAAGAACCATGGTCAGTACATACACACTGTATCTAAGAACCATGGTCAGTACATACACACTGTATCTAAGAACCATGGTCAGTACATATTATCTAAGAACCATGGTCAGTACATACACACTGTATCTAAGAACCATGGTCAGTACATACACACTGTATCTAAGAACCATGGTCAGTACATACACACTGTATCTAAGAACCATGGTCAGTACATACACACTGTATCTAAGAACCATGGTCAGTACATACACACTATATCTAAGAACCATGGTCAGTACATACACACTGTATCTAAGAACCATGGTCAGTACATACACACTGTATCTAAGAACCATGGTCAGTACATATACACTGTATCTAAGAACCATGGTCAGTACATACACATTGTATCTAAGAACCATGGTCAGTACATACACACTGTATCTAAGAACCATGGTCAGTACATACATGCTGTATCTAAGAACCATGGTCAGTACATACACACTGTATCTAAGAACCATGGTCAGTACATACACACTGTATCTAAGAACCCTGGTCAGTACATACACACTGTATCTAAGAACCCTGGTCAGTACATACACACTGTATCTAAGAACCCTGGTCAGTACATACACACTGTATCTAAGAACCATGAACAGTACATACACACTGTATCTAAGAACCATGGACAGTACATACACACTGTATCTAAGAACCATGGACAGTACATACACACTGTAAGAACCATGGTCAGTATATTCAGACTGTAAGAACCATGAACAGTACATATAGACTGTATCTAAGAACCATGAACTGTACATACACACTGTATCTAAGAACCATGGACAGTACATACACACTGTATCTAAGAACCGTGGACAGTATATTCAGACTGTATCTAAGAACCATGAACAGTACATAAAGACTGTATCTAAGAACCATGAACAGTACATATAGACTGTATGTAAGAACCATGGACAGTACATGCACACTGTATCTAAGAACCATGGTCAGTACATACAGACTGTTTCTAAGAACCATGGTCAGTACATACAGACTGTTTCTAAGAACCATGGTCAGTACATACAGATATCTAAGAACCATGGACAGTACATACAGACTGTATCTAAGAACCATGGACAGTACATAAACACTGTATCTAAGAATCATGGTCAGTATATTCAGACTGTATCTAAGAACCATGAACAGTACATACACACTGTATCTAAGAACCAAGGTCAGTATATTCAGACTATATCTAAGAACCTTGAACAGTACATACAGACTGTATCTAAGAACCATGGTCAGTACATACAGACAGTATCTAAGAACCATGGTCAGTACATACTATCTAAGAACCATGGTCAGTACATACACACATCGTATCTAGGAACCATGGTCAGTACATACACTGTATCTAAGAACCATAGACATTTTATACACACTGTATCTAAGAACAATGGTCAGTACATAAACACTGTATCTAAGAACCATGAACAGTACATACACACTGTATCTAAGAACCATGGTCAGTACACACACACACCGTATCTAGGAACCATGGTCAGTACATACACTGTATCTAAGAACCATAGACATTTTATACACACTGTATCTAAGAACAATGGTCAGTACATAAACACTGTATCTAAGAACCATGAACAGTACATACACGCTGTATCTAAGAACCATGGTCAGTACATACATACTGTATCCAACAACCATGGTCAATACATACATACTGTAAGAACCATGGTCAGTACATGTACTTACAAGGTGTATCTAAGAACCATGACAGTACATACACACTGTATCTAAGAACCATGAACAGTACATGCACGCTGTATCTAAGAACCATGAACAGTACATACACACTGTATCTAAGAACCATGGACAGTACATACACACTGTAAGAGCCATGGTCAGTATATTCAGACTGTAAGAACCATGAACAGTACATATAGACTGTATCTAAGAACCATGAACTGTACATACACACTGTATCTAAGAACCACGAACTGTACATACACACTGTATCTAAGAACAATGACAGTACATACACACTGTATCTAAGAACCATGGTCTTCTGTTCAATCTTTATTAACAGTTCTAATGTCAAATCATCATATCACCAATGCTTTTGTTATTTTTAAAAGCTATATCTGGTTTAGATAATGGTACAGATCGTATAACTGACATAACATTGCGCACTATACTTATATCATTTTATTACTTTGGATATTTCTTCCAGACTGAAGCAAACGAGATAAGATGGGATAAAATTACAAAGTTGGTAAGTACAAATAAATAATATTTGAAATAAATCTTTGTGCTCCACAATTTTATACAGCTACAAATTATGGTAGACACATGAAAAAAACAGTTGTAGTAGCCATTTGGTCTGTCCGTCTGACTTTGTGAAGAAACCTTTTTCTGTCAAAGTTTTCTCAGCTTCTATAGAGGTGACTGATATTACATTTGACCTGGAACCACTTTCTGTTAGCTGATAGTTCGAAATTTTACAACACAAGTACACTTCACATACATTAATTGAAAGCAGCTACACAGGTCCAGACCTGATTTTTGTCTTTACCCTCAAATTAAAATTTTCATAGCTAGAGGCATATCTACATTTAATTTACAATAATAATTAGGTTTTGGATTTTAGGGGCAAAATTCCTGTGTATTATACACAAATTCATTCTATACACCACAGAATATGGTCTAATATCAGTATTACAGATCTAGATATAAGGAATTAGGTAACTCAACAGATAAAAAAAATTAAATCTAAAAATTAAAATCTACCAAACAGAAAATTTAACATGAAACTGTTTCATGCTTTTTGGGGGTATTCTTTAGCGTGCACATTATTGTCTATATACATGTACAATTTGTACATATATGTCAACTTCAAACTTCTCTCTTAATTTTTCAGGGTGATCAAATGAGCAGACAAGGCGAGGTTGTTGTATCCCTCAGATTCAACCAAGAGACAAAATCCATTGATTTTGCTGGTAATTAAGAGTTTGTTCATTCCAATTTGTTAGATCATATACAGTCATAATACTTGCATTGCATTTTATGTGAAAACATTATTTCTTCATATAATGGCTCAAATATACATTTTTTATCTTGAAGTCATATACAATGAAAAGAAAGGACTTGACAGATTAAGTTGTATGAATGGAAAGTTTATCCAATTACTTTTCATCCATACAATTATTAATTTGTCATTGTTTAACATGAAGTGGACAGTTTTTTGAAGAATTTTTAAGAATCCAAACACCTTTTTAAAATTGATATATAAAATGCTCTGATGATGATAATTCTAAGTTAGAATGATAAAATGTGACCTTGAGGAGTGATTTTGACTGTATTGAAATAAAAAAAAATAAGCTGAAATTTATCTAGAGTGGATAAAAGTAGATTAAACCTTTCATCCATATTTCAGCTATGACAAAAGAGTATCCTTCTACAATAGTTGTTTTTATAGATGTACATATTGTATTGAGTTTGAAATGTTGAAAGTGAAATGTGATAAGAATAAAACAGTGAATATATGAGCTGATGTTTGTATTTATGGTATCATGAAACTTTGTACATGAATAGCTTGTGATATATACAACAGCAGTTTGATGTTAAACGGATACTGTGACCTTTAGGTCATGGGTCATCGACTTTGAATTTCTTTATAGAATTTTAATATTAGAATACAGGTTAAGGTTTAGATTTAAGGTAGTTTTTCATGAAGGAGTTATGATATCATCATGAAAATTTTTACATGGATAGCTTGTGATATGAACAACAGCATTTTGATGTAAAACGGATGCTGTGACCTTGAGGTCATGGGTCATCGACTTTGAATTTCAATATTAGAATCCAGGTTCAGGTTTAAGGTAGCTTTTCAGGAAGGAGTTGATTGAGGTAGTTTTTAAATGAAGTATTGAGAGGTAGTATTTCATCTACCCTATTAGGGACTTCAGTGTCAACAATATACAAATGTAATTCTTTTTACTAAATACTTACATCATTGGCTGGGCATGTAGTGTCCATAGGACACATATATACTTTCTGTTCTTCATCTTCAAGTGGTAATAGGGCTTTCAACATGGAGAAAAACTGCCCTTCCATGCAAATACAAGTCTGCCCCTTACACTATTTTCTGCAGATTTCTTTCTTTTTATTTATAAAGACCCTATTTTTAAATTTATTTAATCAAATTGTTTCAGGTCCTGACCACATGCTTGGGTTTGCCCGCCGTATGACAGAGGAATTTCTTGAGGCGGCTACTAGACCAGCTAAGCCATCTGAAATCCCAGATGGTAAGTGAAAGCTTTTTTTGGATATACTGGTTTCAATTTCATCTGGTTTCTATACAAAATAAACATGTTTAGCAAGTAACTTTTGAACAAGTTAAATGATATGATTTATATTTTAATACTCCACAAACAAAACCTGTAGGAATCTCCCTGAATCATCCTGTTTGTTTATCTGGCATGTAATAATAACTGATGTGAAACAAATCAGTATTTTTCATTTTAAACTTCCAACAAAGACAGTAAACCTTATCTTTATGTGTATATGTAACAGTAAAATTAGTCTGCCAGATTATTTTTCCTAGGTAAATAAGTCTGGTGGATTTTTTTTCTAGTAAAAGAAGCAATGGATAATTTTTATAGTAAAATTAGTCCAATGTTATTAATATTAGTCCGGAACATTTTTCCTAGGAATAATCATGTAGAATAAATATTCCCGGGAAACTGTTCTTTCACATAAAACAAAATTCCATTATCAAGGGAAAAATTTGTAACCTTTTTTCAGATAATATTTTTTTTCAATTTCAGTTTTTGAAACAATATATTTATTTTCTTGTAAATACCAAGAAATTTCATCATATTCTTCTTCCTCCATTTCCATATAATGACAATAAATCATTTTTGTTGTGAGTACTTTTCATAATGAATGTAAAATATGTTTATCAACATAACATTAGCTGGAATTCAAGGAAATAAAAATAGGAAAAATACATAAATCAATAATCAGTATAATAATTATATCTCTGGATGGATGTATTTTCTTAGTAAATTTTTATTTATTTCTATCTATTCAATTAAAAGTGTATATTGTCTTTATCTGTAATAAATTCCTTTTTCCCTTAATATTCATTTTCCACAATATATCATATTTTAGAAGTATTTGCTTTTTTGTTTCTTTCATAATAAGTACTGAGACTACTATAATACTAAAGATGGACTAGATTTCCTATTAATTTTTGTCAACAATTTTTTCTAGTAAAATTGATCCTTGGACTAAAATTACTATTAGTTGGAATGTTTTTACTAGGAAAATTTGACACCATGGATCTATTTCCTTAGGGACATTAGTCCACCCAGACTTATTTTACTAGGACCAAATTATCACTTACTTATACACCTTTTTCTAGAAGTATGTAGTAATGAAATGTTATATCCAAATGCATAATAGGAATTCAAGACTCTCTCTCTTATGTCACCATGACTTACACTACACTAAATTGTTAGGGAAAACTTTTTATACCAATTTTGGGGGTGCTGATTAATGTATTAAAGTTAAAGCTTTCAACAAAAATGTTGCAATTTACATCAAATTGATTATTTAAGATAAAAAATAAACTACAAATGCAAATGTATGAGTTTCAAGACCACACACTAGAGTTGTATTAGCTTGATAATAAAGTTAAATATATTTATTTGTGTTTAGGTGTAATGTTGATGGATATTGACAATGCCAATGCCCACAACATAAGAAAGGTTATGGCAGATGTCGTTGGAAATGATGGTAAGTTTCCAGGTTATACATGGTTAAATGACATTTTGTAGCTTTAAAAGACATGTTGGAATTCAGGACAGTTGTTCTCTCAAATTGTTGTGCTTTTGTGTATTTTTTTTTGACCTGCTGTTTTTTAAAAAATATCAGCAAAGAATACCGAAGTGTAATATCAGAGGATAATACCATAACGCAGAAGTCCATAGACAAGGCAAATCAAAAACTAAAACACCACGTACACATAACTAAAGGAAAAATACATGTAAAAAAGATTCTTATTAAAGTAAATTATGAAACCATATGAGAATTGGTTTTGTTTTTATTTTGGTATGCTTTCAAAGATGTATATTAAAAGGAAATTGTGAAAATTCATTATTGTTTTAAAACATTTACCATTACTTCTATTCATTTTATAATTTTTACAAATTCAGATAGTCATGTGGTATGTATATGAAATTGGTGTGTGTGTATTTAGTGAACATATGAATGTGGTGCTACCCAATAAAGTGACTGTTTCTAAATTAATGAAAAGATGGAAAAAACATATTGCAGATATGTGTAAACTTAGAGCAAATCATGAACTAATTATATATTTGGTAACTACACTCTCCTGACAAGTGCTCAATAACTTATGATAATGTCTTTAGACTTACATTATGATGCTGTTTTCTTTTAAAGTGAACAAAGAGGTTGATATCAGCAAAGATTGTCTGATAATGAGAGCCTCAAGAGGTGTCTTCAGCTGGCTATAAGGTTGTGAAGTTGCAATTAAAAACATCAATCATTGACCTTAAAGCTTACATTACAATAAATTTTGGGGGCCTCAGTGGCCGAATGGTCTAGGTAATTCGTCATGACTACTAATGATCAGAGTCTGTCCACGCTGATGTTGTGAGTTCGAATCTCACCTGTGGTGGGGTGTGTTCGACTCCGATCTTGATTGACAAGGATTGCCAATTTTCCTTCCGAAGGTCGGTGGTTCTCCCCAGGTACTCCGGCTTCCTCCACCAATAAAAACTGGCCGCAGCGAAATAGCAAAATCTGCTGAAAACAGCGTAAAACCCCAACTAAACAAACAAACAAACAATTAATTTTCATCCAGAATCCTGTTATCGAGCACTGGTCAGGGGAGATTTTTTTAAATGAAATATTTGGGCATAGTCATTTTGGATATATATATATATATTTGAGTATTTGTCTTAAACCTTAAGTGAAATTCTGATTTAGAGGCAGGCATTTGATTCTCTTAAATATCTTTAACTCCTATTTATATATTATACACTGTTTCTATTTATTGCTTACCTATTCACGATCATATCATTATGTACATTTCACGATAATATCATTATATATATATTCACGATCATATCATTATATATATATTTACAATCATATCATTATGTACATTTCATGATAATATCATTATACATTGTATATATATCATATATGTATTCAAGATCATATCTTTATGATTTCTTCTCTTTATGAAAAAAATTATATTAAAGTAGTGCTTATTTTTTTAAATGGAAGCTTAAAGCAACATCTATTAGCATTAGAAGCTTGTGCTATGTTTTTTTTAGCTTGGTTTAACTTTTTGATGTGGGAAAAAATCTAATTTTTCAGGCAATCATTTTGTTAATTTGTTTAATAAGTGGCAACATAATGTCAATATTCAGTATTATTTGTTTGGTTTTAATAACCGTAATAAAACAGAAATCTTAATGAATAAAAGAATATCAAGTTTTTGCAAATTCTTGACAATCAAATTACCCTTATATGTATGTCACAATATTAAATTATGTAATTCGTGCCAGTAGCTAGACCCAAGGTAAACTGGTGCAATTCTTTCTTAAAAAGTTATGATTTGATAAATCTTTGAGTATAGATAAGTTTTTTGTAATTTCACTTACTTTAATTTTGCCTAGAGCAAATGTAGATGTTTTTTTACCTTTGTATAACTTATGCACTGATGATGATTCTTTAGTAGTACAAACATGGACGTACAGTGCAACAAAGTTGGTGAAGTTAGTTATTATCATATACGAATAGAAAGTTCAAAATTCCATGATGCATAATACTACCTCAGAAATGTTGTTTAACATTTTTATATTTTAATAGTATTTCAGCGTTTTAATATCCGTAGAGGATATTGGGGGATCAGGAGATTAGCCCCAGAATGGTATCCTGAAGATATCGCCTTCTTATCCCCAAATGATAACAAAAACAGTAAGTTAATTATAATTTTTAATTTAAAAAACATGCATTCCTTAAAACTAAAGAACAGTATTCATGTGAGTGGTTTTAGCTTTCCTAAAACAAAACAACAGAATGTTAAAAAAAAGGTTATATCGGGATAAATGTAGATGAGAAAACAAATTGAAAACGAAATTTAGTATACTTGGTAGTGAAATGTTCTATTAACTCAAAGAAAAAGACATAAAACATTTGTTATCCTATTGTGAATGTTTAAAGATTGAAATAACACTAAATGGACCTCCATCACATTTCTGAACTTTTTAACAATCCAACACATATTACCACAACCATTAGTATAGATTGAAAGTTTCCATATTCCTTGTCATAACCATTGAAATTGCTGGATGTTTAAAACTGTCACGTATTATTTCTATCAGGTAATATTGTTATTTTTTCTTTTGTAGAGGATAAAAGGCTTACCAGGGCCGAATGTGTACGTGTTGTACAGGCATACCAGCAACATGTATCTGCTGTAAGGACTAGTTTTATTTTGAATTATTGCTGTTGGAATATATCTAAAATGCAGTGTGTAACTCCAAAAGCAATCTAATTAAAATTAAATCTTGGCATTATCACATTATTTTCTGTATTGCTCATGAGAGATCTTAACAAATTTCACCTTTACCTGTCATCGTTTCATTATGATTCTGGCATTCTTTTAGTATGGCATCATCATTGCTCTATTTGTAGGGATATTTGAAATGCGTTTTGTATAGTAAATGAATGCAGTTATCTTTTATTATTTTTTATTTTAATCAGGGTATTTATAAGTTTATAAGAGCAAATCGGCAGAAAGTAAAAAAAAAGATAGGTGAGTTGTTAATGTAAATATCTATATATTTTTTTTTTAAATGATTAAAATGATGATCACATTCATGGTTTCTTTTTTTTTAAATAGAACATCCTAAGTACTGGTAGGCAATTTCAAGAAAAATCCCCATTGCTACATTTCTAAGCTGCTTGATACAATCACTAATTAAACTTTATTGCAGGCTCTTCTCACCAACAAATGTTTGCAAATATAGTAAATTGCCATCAGTGCTGCAAAAGGATGACTGTAAAATTGCTGTATATTTGTAATTCCCATATTTTGCTATTCCTTCTTCTTGATCAATAACCTTTCACTTTATTTAATAGTGTTGAAGAAAATCCAGTCGGTGAAACAACATCAAAAAAAAAGAAAACTGAAAGTGAAAATGGTATTTGTAATAATATTTCTATATACCCAGCTTCAAAGAAGTGGATACATTCTTGATTTATTCTGTTCTCTATATTATGTTTAAAGTATAGTTCCAATTTAGAAATAAGGCCTGTACTACCAAGTAACAGTAGTATATGGATGCCTGGGTCTATTACAGTATTGTTAATCTAAAAAGTTTTAAGATATTTCTGTACTATCATGTTTAATGTTAAAGAAGTAAAACAAGAGTATAAATTTTAATGCAAACAACCTTCATAAGGCACGCTAGGGCGAAAGTTATTTATTTTTATTTTACTATGATTAAATTGTTTCTTTAATGCTATCAGTCAAGTCTTCATGACACCTACCTAGTTAACATTGAAATGTTTTTAAATTTTCAAACAATTTATCTAGCATTGATTTATTATGTCAATTAATTGTAATTTTTGCTTCCTGTAGAAAATTGCTTTGAACAAAATGGCATTGAAACAGAAGAAAGTTCACCAGAGACTGCACAAGGTATTAATATATTATATTTCCTTTAACATTGTTTTGTTTTAAAAATGATTGTTATCTCTTATATCACATGGTTTGCCATGAAAGTTTTATCTTTATAAGCATAATCTCTTTTTCAGTGTTGTGTTGTACACAATTATTATTATTTTTAAATAACTATGAATATGAAAAATAAAGGATGTGGGTATGCATCTATGAGACAACATCCCCGCTCCACCCCCCTCCCGTAAAAAAAAAGAATGTGGCAAAAATGACATCGTCTAGGAGTCATCATGTGTCCTTCAACATGAGTGACAGCCCATACCATATAACAAGCACTGAATGGCACTGAATCAAAGTTCAAATCAAATCAACTACATTTATTGGAAAATCAACATGAAACATTGACGTCTTTCACACAGTGTACAGATATCACTTCAACACAACATGATACATATATATGCATAAAACATTGGTATAATATCTGAACAGAGCAATCATATGAAGCATATTAATTAACATTAAGACAGTTAAAGGCTCTTTCAATAAATTTACAAATTTGTCTGGTGTCATTCTTGTTTGTTGGATTCAAAATATGATCAAAGGTAGCAGCGGCCTTTCCATTTATTGATAGTTCTAAAGGGTCTATTTTAAAAATTATGAAATAAATTCTTACATGTAGGTCTGAAAATTGGGTACAATATAAAATAAAATGCTGTTCATCCTCTAATGTTTTACATTTGTCGCAAAGTCTTAAGTGTCTAGGACTTTAGGGACAGGTATACCTTCCTCTTTCTATTGAAAGTGAATGAGCACTAATTCTCAGTTTTGTTAAATTTTATTACTATACACTTTGAAATGTCAAATTCAAGATATTTTTGTAAAGAAAAATCAGTGTAATAGTTTGCAAAATTACCACAAATCCCAGAATAAAGCATCTCAGATATAAAAAAAAAACAGATAACAAACAACTATAAGTAAAAATAAGACAACCACTGGAAATACAGCATCCTGGCTTTGAGACAAGCACACATAGAATGCAGCAGGATTAAACCTTTATGTGAATATTCGACCCTCCCCATAAAACATGGGTAAATGGTTATATACAAAATATGAAGACAAGCAATAAAAATGTCCATTCAAACTGAATATTTTGGCAAGTTTGTTTATCAAACAATGTAAATCTAAAAACAAATACTGTATATTGACATAACATTTCTTTTTTTTCTAAGAATTACTTTTAAAAGAACTGTCCACAACACCTGACAGACTTGTAAAAGAAGATATTCTGCATGTATGTGGGGAAGTTCTTGAGAGATATGATATTAGAACTTTGAATCCAGGTCAATGGTTGACAGATAAAGTAAGTATTTATAAAATTGTTTTATGTTTTTTGAACAGTTTAATAATAATTGTCTGTCTGAAACAGTACAAGATAATAAAAAAAAAAGAGTAGACATAAACAATACTTTTATGTCTGGACATCTCAGTTCATAAAATGGAGTTTTAGCATTTTGAAAGTCTAAATGTTAGAATTATTAGACAATCTTTTGTTGGTTAATCAAACTAATTGAGTCGTCCAAGAAAACATAAAAATTGTAAAGTTGTTTAAAAAGGTTATGCTTTTATACCTCACAATGATTCTGAATGGAGAATTTCCAATAAAAAAAAGTAATGCACTTGAAAATTTCAAAAAATGTGTATTTTGAATTTATCAACCCAGACTTATCCTAATATTTGTTAAACTCTTATTTGAAATATTTTTCATGCATTTTTCTGCATATTTCATGCATTACGGGGTTGTAATACTTAATTTTAGCTGAGCTGGATTTTTAATGTGCTAGCTCACAAGGTAACTGTCTGCAGGAAGACATATCACCCTACTTGGACACATTATACTGACTTCGAGCTGACCAGTCGATCTTTGCTCTTACTCCTAGATGCCGCATGCTTGGTGGAGAAGCAGCAAATTCCAATTTTAATGTCTTTGGTTTGACCAAGCCGGGGATCGAACCCGCGACCTTCTGCACATGAGGCAAGTGCACTACAACGAGACCACCGAGGTGGTAAATTTCCATAGGAGAAAGTTTTTAATTCTCTTAAGACATGATAGAACAAAATTGTTTCAATTACAACTTACCTCATTTCATCTTTCACCTGAGTAACAAGACAATTCACATTGATTAAGGTATTCAAATTCTGAAAAATCTGTTTTACAAACTTAGGTGTCTAGACAGTAGTAGATTAATAACAACCATACGTAAAAACATTCTTTCTACTGCAATTTTTTTATTAGGGTCAAGTAAAAAATATTAAATCAGTCTTCGTTTCTAATTTGAAACTGAATTTGCAGATGGACATGTACTAATATATCAATACAAATCAGTTAATAGCTTAGCTTACCAAAAGATGTGCCTATCATAACAAACAAATTTACTTTTTCAGGTCATAAATGCATACCTTGCAGTGTTGCAAAAAAATATTAACATGTCCGGATCCTCCCACATATTTGTTTTCCCTACATACATGGCAGTTTTGTGGGACAGAGGATGCTTTGACACATGGCTCAATCGTAGTGTATGTATTTTGCTTTCTATTGATTCATTTTGGACAGTTAAGGAAAAGTTCTTATATGTCTTATTCATATAAAAGCAAAGGACTAAAAAAACATTTAAATACATGCTAGTGATTTCTTTAAATTAACACTAAATTGACATTGTCTGTTAATCTGCATATGCACTAGAATACATTACAATATATTGCAATAAGCATAGAGACAAAATAGCTTTCTGCAGTAGATATACAGCTGATGGATTTATCTTATTAAATGGTAACAAAAACAAACTCCAAGAACTTTTCATAACGGCAAACGATACACACAAATACCTAAAATTCACCTATGAAATATCTTTGTAGAGAATTATATTTTTAGATACTGAAGTATATAAAGGCAATAGATTTTAGATTCTAGAATCCTAGATCTTAAGACTTTCAGAAAACCAACAGAAACTTTTCAATACTTGGATAGAAATAGTTGTCATCCTAAAAGCTTATTCAAAGGTTTCATTAAAGGAGAGATTATCCTTCATATAAGAAACACAAACGATATCTATGAACGTACCAAGATCATTAATTCATTTAGAGAAAAGTTATTACAAAGAAATTATAAGCAAACAGAAATCATTGTATCTACCTCAAACTTAGAACGAAACAATTTACCGTCTAACCCCGAAAAACCAGATGTTAAAACGATTATCTTTATTACTAAATATGACCCAGCAGTGAAACAATTTAAAAGATCAATTGTAAAATATTGGGATTTGATAGAGAATGACCCTGAACTCTCAATCATTTTAAGTAAGAAACCAGTTATAGCATATAAAAGACACAAAAATTTACAAGAAAAGTTGACAAGGCCTGATAAATCGTGAAAGTAAAACCTTATAAGAAATACGAGTGATAAACACATTCGAAACATTCAAAGATAATTAAACTTTATACAGACGTAATATAAATAATGAAATGGATGAACCATGAGATGGAGCAAAGTGAGTTATTAATTAATAAAGAAAAGAAAAGAGGTGTGTTACTAAATTCAATCAAACAGTGAAGCAATTAGAATGATCTATCAGAAAAAACATTGATATTTGACTGATAAAAGGATCATATTTAAAAGAAAATAGTAGCATGTAAATGTTCAAGAAAATTGAGCTAGAGATGATAAATCTAAATCAATTAAAGTAAGTGCAGCTTTTATCAGATCATTTATTGTAACTGAATCATATTTTGCAACATACTGATTTTCCGGTGTACGGTCCATAATCTGTTACAATCTGTAAAACATCTAGACCGCTGAAGATCCTCGCCACGTAAAAAATAAGAGGTGAAACACCAGAAAATATTCCATAATCATATAAAGCATAAAAAATAAATAAAAATAATGTCAACAATATATAATCTATGATTATTTCAAGAAAATTATTAATGCATATGAGCATATGATGAATACTTTTAAAATTATCAGTACATATGAGCATATAATATTGAAAACAGATCAATACTTTTTGCTTGGGTGGGTCTGGGTGACTTATATAAAAAAAAATTAAAAAAATTAATTTCTACATTACAGGTGCAGTTATCCCAGTATGAATGGATACTAATGCCAGTCAATATAAATCAAAATCACTGGGTTTTATTGGCTGGACATGTTCCATCTCAAACGGTTTCATTTCTTGACTCCATGAAAAGTGATGGACAATCATATATTGAAAAATGGTGGTAAGTTTCAGACTGTGACTGTTTTTCTTTATTATGGTTTTTAGTGCCAATGATAATTAACCTACTTGGACTCTAAAACTTATAATTATTTCCCTTTCAGGGATGTGTGCTTGTTTACAAATTTTTCCTTGCTATTATGACCAAAATGGTACAGTGAATTTTAAAATTGCCTATTAATGTGATATACAAGTATTTCAGCTTCACAAAAGAATACTTAAGGTAGCATTTGTTGAAAAATTAATTCTCACAAAAATTAAATGCAAATGATATGAACAAAAACGTTACTGTCTGTAAGGTCAACATGCTTTGAACTGGTATTGAACCAGACAATGTCCCAGAAAAGTTCAGAAGGGGAATATGTATCATGACCCTCTGGTGTTTACAACACACTATAAAACCCAGAGTATGATTGCCAACATGGTGACCACTAGTTAGAGTAAAAAAAATAGGGTGGACTATACTTAATTTGAATAGCACAGTCAAGATGTGCTCAATTTCACTGTAAGCTACCTACGGTTCTCATATCTGCTGGGGGGGGGGGGGGGGAGGATACTGTCGCACTATTAAACAAGCATATCAACTTAATATGTTATACATTTCTTACAGCCAATACATGAATATAAGAGCCAGTGTTACTGGCGAGCTGAAAGACTGGGGAATAGGGCAGTTGTCATCAGCTTTCCAGAAAGACGGGCATAGTTGTGGGCCATTTGTACTTGTGGTATTATTATTTTTTTTTAAATTCATTATTTAGAAAGTTTTTTAAATTTTAAGTACAGAATTAAATTCTTGAATACAATTTAACAGGTATCATAGTCTTTAGTCAAATGACTTAAATATATTTTTAAAACTGTATGTTTTGCAGATGGAAAACCAAGTATTTGTACCATCCCCATATATATATGTGATAACTACCACCATTAGGCAACAATATCCAGATTTTATAAAAAAAAAAAAAAAAAAAAAGAAAACACTGTATGTTTTTGTCAATTTTATCCTATTTGTTTTAGTTGCTATTAATCCTATTTCAGTAATAAGATGTTTTTTAAATAATGTCAAAGCAATTTTCCTTGGTAAATTTTTAAAAAAAAAGGAGAAGTTGATTTTAGTAAAAGGCAATACTCTTTGATATGTATTGTTCACATTAATACATATATTTTCAAACTCAGAAATCAAATCAAATCTCTAATTTCTCAAATGTTATTTCAGTCTTGGATGTGTTTCGATACCTAATCTCATGTGTGCATTCCTGGTTTTATACGCTCATATACCTGAAATGTAGAGAAAACAATACTTGGGCCAAAACAAATTGATTATTAGTTCTTTGGATTTTGAGAGGACAAAAATTTAAAATTGAAAATATGGTGCAGAATTTTGAATTTTTTACTACCATATGCAAAAAAAATGTTTTTTTATTAAAAACTATCTTGCTGAAATAACTGCGACAAATTCCAAAGGTTTAAACATTAATTTGGTGTGGCCTTATCAAAAAATTGTTTTTGGTATCTTTTCAAATAAAGGTATTATAACTAAAAAAACAATTTTTGGTAATATACAGTTCATTGATGTACTATGGCCTATGTGATGAGAATTGCTAAAAGCAAAAAACAAGTGTCTTTTTTTCAGAATGCATTGGCCTTAACAAGAGGGATCAGCCCATCACAACTTAACACCAACCATGCAGCAGCAATGAGGAGATATGTATTAAATACAATTCTCAGAGAAGGCAAGAAACCTGATAATGAAAGAAACATGTGTGACATGGTTGGGTGCATGAGGCCAGGACCATCAGCCAGGAGGCAGAGATGTGATGTGTGTGGGAGATGGTCCCATTTTCAGTGTGTAGGCATCGCAGATCATGCTGGACAAGATTATGTCTGTTTAATATGTTCTGCTCAGTACAACTAGCATCTATGAGACAGCACCCAAAATCAATCGGCATCCACCGCTGACTCAATACTCTTCATCTAACCTCGGCTGTATGTGGTGATTTGCTCAAAAAAGTTCTCTTGCATGACAAAATTTAATGTTTTGTATATATTCGATCAATGTAAAATAGTTTTATTTGTTAATAATATACTTACTTAAGTATTTTAGAAATCCTTGAACAGTTCAATAATACGTAAATCGCTTACTAAAAAGATCAGTACGGCTTCTATGCCAACATAACAAGATAAAAAATACATAAAACAACATTGGACTGGAAACGAATTTAACATCGGTACATGCCTGTCTGGAAAAATATCATTGTTAGATGGGTTGAAAAAACTTGTACTTCCGAGTGTAGGCAAACTGATAATTTTGAAAACATGGCGTCTTTAGTTAGGAGAATTTTAGGTGAATGGTTTATTTAGTTTTGATCTGAAACAACATTTTGCATGTTGATATAAATGAAATTTAAACAGAATTTTATATTTATGCAGCAAATAAAAGTATCTGGATGTAAGTTAAATAAGGAATTAGTTTTTTATGAAGAAAATTAAAATATTGATTTTTTTAACACGTGTTTGAACTCCTAAATATATTTCTAATGGATCCCACCATGATACAGCCAAGGTTAGATGGAGGAACGTAATCAGCCGAGGTGAGCTGAGCTCACCCAAAGTACTGAACATGGGAGAAACAGTTTCCGAGTGTATTAGGTATAGGTTTCACAATGAGTAGGTATTCCAACTAATTTCTATAACATTGAACTATGTATTGTCAACTAATTCAAATATAATTATATATTGAAAAACATGTGTTAGTGTTTTTCTGCTATTGATCTATTGGGGAATGAGGAAACATGTACAAGGTGCATTTAATTTCACTTCAGTGACATAGGAGCACAGGTTATCCTTCTTTTGATGGATAAATATTATTTTGAGTTTAAATTTTGAAAGAAAATCAAGAAATGTTTGTTTACAGTATAACGATTAATGCCACAATGACTTCTAAATCTAAGTGCAAAATCAAGTCAACATAAACTTTTAATAGTTAAATTTATGCCTTCAAATATTAGTTGGAGTGTCTACAATGTGTATAAATTGAAATTTGCAAAATATCAACTCAAGGTATTTAGGCCTAGACCACTTGATTTTCTGGGGAATTGGGGTGGGGAAGGACAAAGCAATATGAAATCTATAAACTTTTTTTTTATGGTAGTTTTGCATGAAGAACATGATTTTGTCTATGGCCAGGCAATGGCTTAAACGGCTGGATGGAATTCAATGAAACTTCACACAAGACCATCATATGGAGATGTGCATGATTGTGGTTGATGCCAAATTGTGACAAGGGAGATAATTGGATTTTGATTGGCAATAGTTGGAAGGCAAAAAGGGGGGAGGGGATATCACCTTTGTGGGCTCACTCACAGTACCTCTAGTTTCACCTTGTGGTAACTTGACCATGTTATGATGGGGTGGTGCTTTGATGAACTTGAAACCCCTATCCGAAATTGTTCACGTTCCCTTGGAAATAGGAATTGTCAAAATAATAGCTTTCTGGACTTTTTTGCAAACCCTTTTACCAAGTGGTCTTATCGGTATGCGAGCAAGCTGATCCGGTAATTATTTTGTACCCCTTGCAAAGATACTTTTATGATTTTTAGAAGTCTTCGTCTGATTCACATACTTTAAGAGATTTTGCATGTTTTCTCATAGCTCAAGCCGGTAGAGGACATTGTATTGCCTAGCAATACTTTCAGACTGCTTGTAATTTCAATAGTTTTTTCATGATTTAATATTTAGTGTTTAATTCATCAGAATATGAGAAAGCACTTATAAATGACATCACTTATATTTATTTCACATGTTAATTTATATGAGATGTATATGGATTGAAATTTGTTGTTGGATTGTGTTTTTATGTACATATAGTAAAAAGATTTTATACTTATTTTTTCATCGTTATGTATTCAAGTTGAATAATGCATACTGTTTTTCTTTTGCATTAAAAGATGTCTGAGATTAAAAAAGAGAATAAATTTGTCATTGTAAGGTTGTAGTCCCTCACATTACAATGATGACTTGCCAACAACAGAAATGGGTATGGCAGCAGTACTGCATGTTAACTTCAAACAATTAAGGGTCGTTCAGTTGTAAATACGTGTATGATAGAACAATGAATAAAACATTTATGTTCCATATATGCAGCCAAAACTCCCAAGCCTGTTTTCACTATGTAAAGCCATTTTTCAGAATTGCCAGGGCCCAGCTTCATAAAACTTCCCAAGTTGAGATTTTCCTCAAACCAATGAGTTTTTCCCCAAATTTTAAATTTCTATCCATCTGATTGATCAGTATTTTAGTTCAGAGAAACCCTAAAAAAGTATGTTCCATTCACATCTATGAACAATAAGAGGTATATCCTCATGTAAGATTCAGGAGCAATATATACCATGGGCAATACATACAACCCAGATCTAAGACCCAAATGGTTGCTTCCTAAAAGAGAAGAGCACAATGTATCCTTTTCTAAAACATTGAATATTTTGGGGTAATAACACAGAATCCGAATTCCAGATGGAACCAATGCATTTCGAGCATGGAGCATAGAACCCATCCAATGGAGCCCAGATTCCCAGTATCTAAGAACCACAGACAGTAAATACAACCCATTTCTAAGAAACACAGACAGTACATACAACCCATATATAACAACCATGACCAGTACATACAACCCATATCTAACAACCATGACCAATACATAAAACCCTTATCTAAGAACCACAGATAGTACATACAACCCATATCTAAGAAACACAGTACATACAACCCATATCTAAGAAACACAGACAGTACATACAACCCATATCTAACAACCATGACCAGTACATACAACCCATATCTAACAACCATGACCAATACATAAAACCCTTATCTAAGAACCACAGATAGTACATACAACCCATATCTAAGAACCACAAACAGTACACACAACCCTTATCTAAGAACCACAGACAGTACATACAACCAATATCTAAGAACTACAGACAGTACATACAACCCATATCTAAGAACCACAGACAGTACATACAACCCATATCTAAGAACCACAGACAGTACATACAACCCATATCCAACAACCATGACCAGTACATACAACCCATATATAAGAACCACGGACAGTACATACAACCCATATCTAACAACCATGGACAGTACATACAACCAATATCTAAGAACCACAGACAGTATATACAACCCATTTCTAAGAACCACGGACAGTACATACAACCCATATCTAAGAACCACAGACAGTACATACAACCCATATCTAAGAACCACGGACAGTACATACAACCCATATCTAAGAACCACAGACAGTACATACAACCCATATCTAAGAACCACAGACAGTACATACAACCTATATCTAAAAACCACAGACAGTACATACAACCAATATCTAAGAACCATGGACAGTATATACAACCCATTTCTCAGAACCACAGACCGTACATACAACCAATATCTAAGAACCACAGACAGTATATACAACCCATTTCTCAGAACCACAGACAGTACATACAGCCCATATCTAAGAAACACAGACAGTACATACAACCAATATCTAAGAACTACAGACAGTATATATATAGCCCATGTCTAAGAACCATAAGCAATATATACAATCTATATCTAAGAACCATGAGCAATACTCCATATCTTATAACCATGATCAATATATACACCCCATATCTTTGAGTACCAAAGGGTCAAAACATATGACTGTTGAATATAGGTTTTTGTATTTTTCTTCAGTTTCACACAGGAACATCCTCAATTTATTCAGCGATAGGTTCCAAAGTTTAACTTTGTTGGCCGTGTTGGAATTTGGTTGGCGAGCAGGATCATCGGACATAATTCAGAAAGAGAACCACTTGAGGACAGTGTCTGCAAACTTTACATCTAATTTTCTCAAAAATGTTACATTTAAAGATCTCAAGTGATTTATCGGTACCGTCCAATATAAAACTATCTTTTGTGGCGTGCGATCCCCGGACACAAATATGAAAAAGTACCTCATAAGGGTTAATTAAATTTTAACGGGCGATATTAAGTACTCGGGTATTAAACATTTTTAAATTAAATTATAAGCAATAATCGTAATTTTTTCGGGTTATTCGAAATAACGTCGATTTAGTTGTAATTCGATTAATCTGCTTCGCGGGTTATACATAGTGTGTACAGGAAAACTTGTTAATTCATGTGTAATTATTCTCAGTAAATCGAGAAAAAATACGATAATTTCTTAAATATACATGTATATGTAATAGGCATGCTTTGTATTCTAGGCGGAGTTGCCGTAAGAGGTCTTACAGACTTAAATATGAATATATATATATTTATTTAATATTTAATAGAGATGTGGTCACTGGATTAGAGAACTTAGCCGGGAATTAAGCATCCTGCATCCTAGGGGTACATTGTATAAAGACCATACACTCTAGGGGTATATGTAAATATGACTTTAAATTTCTTCGGCAGTAACAAAAATATTCTAGGTACAAACTACAAAAGAAGTATGCCCCCGCACTTGATAATTATGGACAAAGTTGTTTTGTTATGAGTGATTTTTTTATAATGAATTGTGTCTGTAAGACACAAATGATGCGCCCGCCTGACCATTAGAAATTACAAATGTACCAACAAGTCAAAAGTTATTTAACTATAAGATAAAATAAGATAAGACAGGCAAATTTTGAGACGGTCCTGCAAATGTTTGATGACAATCGCTTAGCCTAATGTCCAGCTCCCTAGACTACTCGGCCACATCAGCTATATAAAAATCTAGCTTCAATAACCGAAGTGTTACCTTGTCACGTATACATATTTTAACCTATACAGTTGTACAAAATAACAATCCAAAGATACTAATATTAGATATGGTAAATTTATACTATGCTGTATACGACGCATTTCAAGGAGTTACCTCTCATCAGCAGCATTAAAACCGAAACATTTGGAAGACCAAAAATCAAACTTATATTAAACAAGAAGTACTCAACCAAAAATACCGAAATAGGAAGCCAAATTTCAGCTAAGGAGATCTACCATGTGCAATACAAGGAATGAACCCTTAGTATTTCTATTATTTTTGAATTTTGCTAAATACTGGTAATTTCTGTAACAAATCAATGAATAATCATGTCAGACAAGTCTGACGACTGGGTTGGCGAATACCCTCGGGGACCTAGGGTCCAATATAGTGTATATTCTATTATAATGTTGTGAATGTTGTCGCACCGAAGCATACTCCATATCCTTTCTTTTTCATATCTATATGAATGATTTCAGCCCTGTTTTTGGCGATGTTGTCTCGTTGCGTCTATAATCTAGTCGGTTTAAGGTAGAAATAGGGACAGGAATGTCAAAATATCAATGATTGAATATTTTATGGAAAATAAATATAGATACGGTATATGTCATAGTGTAAAACTAAGTTTCCAGTTACATGTATACTTATGTACACTGCATTTATCTAAATAAATAATAGTCCTACAAGACAAAATATCGTTATATAATTTTAATCTGAAATGTACAAAAATATGCAATACAGTATTGCCAATTCAGGAAACAAAACCCTGAAATACAAATATTCTTAGAACACAGTGAAAATAACAAATACTATATGTAGGAATTATTTCAGTAAATGAAATATTAATTTATCCAAAACTATTCAAATTTCGAACTGTAAAAATATTACGGAACCTTTCAAAATGTAAAATGTCCAAAATTTGCATTAAGTGAATTCAAAGTAAAATAAAATTCCTTTGTTCTTCAATATAAAATTCGCCGTACCTTAACATTCCAAGCTCTTAATATCACTTAATTTACTATAAAATCATTAACAATAGAATTCAAATACTAAAAAACTTAATAAATACCTGAAACGGCAATGCAAATCATCCGTCTTATTGTGACCAAAACATATGGTGGAGTAACGTCTATAATTTTGACCTGTTTATGTATATAGAACCTGATAATTATTCTTGCATTGCTCATAATTTAAAGCGCGTAATGCTAAATTGTATTTGTTTGTTTGTTTAGTTGGGGTTTAACGCCGTTTTCAGCACATTTGGCTATTTCGCGGCGGCCAGTTTTTATTGGTGAAGGAAGCCGGAGTACCCGGAGAGAACCACCGACCTTCGGTAGGAAAATTGGCAATCTTGTCAATTAAGATCGGAGTCGAACACATCCCGCCACAGGTGAGATTCGAACTAACAACCCGAGCGTTGACAGGCTAGTGATCGTTAGTAGTCATGACGAACTACCGAGGCCCCCTGCTAAATTGTAAATAGAGTAGTAAATGTCATAGTATCAAGTCAGATGCTTTGAATGAATGAATAAATCTGGTAGAAAAAGTAGAGATGATATTGAATAAATAAAAATGAAAGAATTTGGTGAAATATATACGAATAATGAAAATTTATGCCATAATCACACATACAAAAATACATGTATTTAATGTCCCGCTACACTGGCAAAAAATACACACTCATGATCGAATGCTTTGATTGATTGATCGTTTGACTGGTGGATGCTTAGCGTCCAGTTTCAAATATGTCATGCTCCTTCAGGGCGAGAACCTGTTCGATTCATCAAGCATTTCAAATATGGGTGGGATGGAAAACAAATGGAAACCAATTTTGATTGACAATATGAAAGGCAGATGGTTGGGTAGGGTCGGACTCTCCAAACACGTTACCCACTATGGTCGACGGTCAGGCTTTGCATATTACATGTATGACCATCTTATTTGAGAACGTAATACTAGTATGCTATATACCCAATGAAAACACTAGGGAAAAAATTGCATGTGTAATTGTTTTTCCTTGTGTTTTCATTTGGTATAAAGCATATTATATTCTCAAATAAGATTCCCGAGCCCTTGGGGACCCCCCCCCCTCCCTCAACGAGAGGGTCTCCCCTATCCGCCACCAGGGGACGCGCTTGACAGCTCTGTGGGTTGAGCCCCAGTGATCCCGAATGCTTTGAAGAAAATATCCACTTTCCAATATCACTTCATTGTATCTCGTTATTGTATTGATAGATATCTCATGTTTGTTTGGCAATCTAACTAACCATATAAAAGAACCATGTGGAATATATACAAACCATAAGAACTACAGACAGTATAACAACCCATATCCAAGAACCATGGACAGTACATACAACCCATATATAAGAACCACGGACAGTACATACAACCCATATCTAAGAACCACGGACAGTACATACAACCCATATCTAAGAACAATGGACAGTACATACAGCCCATATCTAACAACCACAGACAGTACATACAACCCATATCTAAGAACCACAGACAGTATATACAGCCCATATCTAAGAACTACAGACAGTATATACAACCCATATCTTACAACCACAGACAGTACATACAACCCTTATCTAAGAACCATGACCATTACATACAACCCATATCTAAGAACCATGACCAGTACATACAACCCATATCTAAGAACCACAGACAGTACATACAACCCATATCTAAGAACCACAGACAGTACATACAACCCATATCTAACAACCATGACCAGTACATACAGCCCATATCTAAGAACCACAGACAGTACATACAACCCATATCTAAGAACCATGACCAGTACATACAGCCCATATCTAAGAACCACAGATAGTATATACAACCCATATCTAAGAACCATGACCAATACATACAACCCATATCTAAGAACCACAGACAGTACATACAACCCATATCTAAGAACCACAGACAGTACATACAACCAATATCTAACAACCATGACCAGTACATACAGCCCATATCTAAGAACCACAGACAGTACATACAACCCATATCTAAGAACCATGACCAGTACATACAGCCCATATCTAAGAACCACAGACAGTACATACAACCCATATCTAAGAACCATGACCAGTACATACAGCCCATATCTAAGAACCACAGATAGTATATACAACCAATATCTAAGAACCACAGACAGTATATACAACCCATATCTAAGAACCACAGACAGTACATACAACCCATATCTAAGAACCACAGACAGTATATACAACCCATATCTAACAACCATGACCTGTACATACAGCCCATATCTAAGAACCACAGACAGTACATACAACCCATATCTAAGAACCATGACCAGTACATACAGCCCATATCTAAGAACCACAGACAGTACATACAACCCATATCTAAGAACCACAGACAGTACATACAACCCATATCTAAGAACCACAGACAGTACATACAACCCATATCTAAGAACCACAGACAGTATATACAACCAATATCTAAGAACCACAGACAGTATATACAACCCATATCTAAGAACCACAGACAGTACATACAACCCATATCTAAGAACCACAGACAGTACATACAACCCATATCTAAGAACCACAGACAGTATATACAACCAAATATCTAAGAACCACAGACAGTATATACAACCCATATCTAAGAACCACAGACAGTACATACAACCCATATCTAAGAACCACAGACAGTACATACAACCCATATCTAAGAACCATGACCAGTACATACAGCCCAATCTAAGAACCACAGACAGTACATACAACCCATATCTAAGAACCACAGACAGTACATACAACCCATATCTAAGAACCACAGACAGTACATACAACCCATATCTAAGAACCACAGACAGTACATACAACCCATATCTAAGAACCACAGACAGTACATACAACCCATATCTAACAACCACAGACAGTACATACAACCCATATCTAACAACCACAGACAGTACATACAACCCATATCTAACAACCACAGACAGTACATACAACCCATATCTAAGAACCACAGACAGTACATACAACCCATATCTAACAACCACAGACAGTACATACAACCCATATCTAAGAACCACAGACAGTACATACAACCCTTATCTAACAACCACAGACAATACATACAACCCATATCTAAGAACCACAGACAGTACATACAACCCATATCTAACAACCACAGACAGTACATACAACCAATATCTAACAACCACAGACAGTACATACAACCCATATCTAAGAACCACAGACAGTACATACAACCCATATCTAACAACCACAGACAGTACATACAACCAATATCTAACAACCACAGACAGTACATACAACCCATATCTAACAACCACAGACAGTACATACAGCCCATATCTAACAACCACAGACAGTACATACAACCCATATCTAACAACCACAGACAGTACATACAACCCATATCTAAGAACCACAGACAGTACATACAACCCATATCTAACAACCACAGACAGTACATACAACCAATATCTAACAACCACAGACAGTACATACAACCCATATCTAAGAACCACAGACAGTACATACAACCAATATCTAACAACCACAGACAGTACATACAACCCATATCTAACAACCACAGACAGTACATACAACCCATATCTAACAACCATGACCAGTACATACAACCCATATCTAACAACCACAGACAGTACATACAACCCATATCTAACAACCACAGACAGTACATACAACCCATATCTAAGAACCACAGACAGTACATACAACCCTTATCTAACAACCACAGACAATACATACAACCCATATCTAAGAACCACAGACAGTACATACAACCCATATCTAACAACCACAGACAGTACATACAACCAATATCTAACAACCACAGACAGTACATACAACCCATATCTAAGAACCACAGACAGTACATACAACCCATATCTAACAACCACAGACAGTACATACAACCAATATCTAACAACCACAGACAGTACATACAACCCATATCTAACAACCACAGACAGTACATACAGCCCATATCTAACAACCACAGACAGTACATACAACCCATATCTAACAACCACAGACAGTACATACAACCCATATCTAAGAACCACAGACAGTACATACAACCCATATCTAACAACCACAGACAGTACATACAACCAATATCTAACAACCACAGACAGTACATACAACCCATATCTAAGAACCACAGACAGTACATACAACCCTTATCTAACAACCACAGACAGTACATACAACCCATATCTAACAACCACAGACAGTACATACAACCCATATCTAACAACCATGACCAGTACATACAACCCATATCTAACAACCACAGACAGTACATACAACCCATATCTAACAACCACAGACAGTACATACAACCCATATCTAAGAACCACAGACAGTACATACAACCCATATCTAACAACCACAGACAGTACATACAACCCATATCTAACAACCATGACCAGTACATACAACCCATATCTAACAACCACAGACAGTACATACAACCCATATCTAACAACCACAGACAGTACATACAACCCATATCTAAGAACCACAGACAGTACATACAACCCATATCTAACAACCACAGACAGTACACACAACCCATATCTAACAACCATGACCAGTACATACAGCCCATATCTAACAACCACAGACAGTACATACAACCCATATCTAAGAACCACAGACAGTACATACAACCCTTATCTAACAACCACAGACAGTACATACAACCCATATCTAACAACCAGACAGTACATACAACCCATATCTAACAACCATGACCAGTACATACAACCCATATCTAACAACCACAGACAGTACATACAACCCATATCTAAGAACCATGACCAGTACATACAACCCTTATCTAACAACCACAGACAGTACATACAACCCATATCTAACAACCATGGACAATACATACAACCATACATACCTTCCATGTCCCCCTCAGAACTACAAACAAGTACAATCAGACTGTTTGTAAGAACAAAGGTCAGACTGTATCTAAGAACCATGGCGTAAATTGTCTCGTGCCACATCAAAAAAATTCTTTTATTTTGTTGCTTATTTAAGAATGAGATACAAACATCTTTATTATTCTGGTATTAGCCAGATTTTACATTTATTTGTAAATATCAACTGTAAATACAAATAACTTATGACACATAGTTAAATAAATTAAAAACAGTAAAATCTTTCAAAGTTCAGGATGAATAAAAATTAATAATGTAAATTTCAGTAAAATTGCCTTGCATGTAGCTTAGTTGTTTTGACTCTATTTTCCACATTCAAAAAACTATTACTAGTAAATACTTTATAATTTACTGAAGTTCTGCTTCCTAACTCTTTAATAAATATATCTAAGATTTATTTTGAAAAACTCGAAACTTCTTTTCAAGCTTTATACACAAACAGGAATACCATGCTCAAAATATATAGTCTAATGACATTGAACTAAGGCATTATATACATGTATAAGGTTTTTCTAGAGGGGGATCCTAAGTTTTTTAGGAGATCTGATGAGGGGGGCATAACAATTTAGAATGTTCTTATAGGTGGGGGTCATTTATTTTTTGCATATTCTGAAATAAAATTTTGCCAGCCTCCCCCTGGAGATGAAAAAACGACCAGTCCCTAAATTACATCTTTTTTTTCAGATACAAGTCTATTGCAGTTCCATAAAAAAAATTTTAAGTGGTTCATGAAGTTGTCAAAATTCATGTAAGAGAGCTGGCTTTTTAATTTCCTCAATTTTGAATTGTTCTGTTCAACCATTTGTGTGTTGATATTTCTTAGTCTCTCATGATTCCTGGCATGATACACCTTAGAACAAGCTGAAATGGAAAAATGATTAGGTAATGAGTGTCTTTAATTTCCAAAATTCCTCATCACTGTATAAATTAGTACAGGTAGATGATATCCTGATTAAACTGTGTACTGTGGATTCATTTATTTTCATGGAAGCCAATTTCTGTGGTCAGTTGAAAATTTGTTGTTTCGAGGATATTAAATTTTGTGGTTTTGTAATTTTTTAGTAATAACACATAGTGAAATATGTATTTTGTTGTATATTTAAATTTGTGGTTGCTGTGTGCCCATGAAAATCACAACTAGAGGCTCAGAGGGCTGAGCCTGTATCGCTCACCTGACATGAAAGCCTTTTTTTATGTACCCCAAAGAGATTTTGTCACTTCTCCCAATCATTATGTAGTGTGGTAAGCATTATAGGGACCAAATTTTTCTTCATCAAGGTCCTTCTACTTACAGGTCGACATACTCTAAAATTCAGTGGTTCTCCAGAAGATTTTTGTATGTATTTCCCATGGGATCTTATGTTAGCCTAAGTCATCTGCTGGTGGCCATCTAATGAGGGATTCAACACTTATGAGGTCAGCCCCCTATGAGAAACATTCAGGCCATGTTTGCTTTCAAGCAATTCTGTAGATTCTTGTTTTGTTTTTATATCAGCTAATCAGAAACAAGAACTGCCCATGGTGCCCATATTAGTATTCCGATTGGGACAAATTGAGAAAAGTTTATAAAGGACCTTCCATATATGCTTCATATCAAGTTTTGTTCCATTTGGCCAAGCAGTTTCAGAGGAGAAGATTATTGAAAACTCAGCCAATCAGAAACAACAATTGCCCATGGTGGCCATGTTTATTGTTTGATCGGGACGAAATGAGCAAACTTTATAAAGGACCTTACATAGATGCTTCCTGTCATGTTTAATTCCATTCAGCCCAGTGGTTTCAGAGAAGATTAAAATGTGAAAAATTAAAAGACAGACGGACAGACGACAGATGCCAAGTGATGACAAAGCTGATAACCACGAAAATTGGTATCCAACGAAATAAAATGAATCTACAGTATGTACTAATGTTTTTATTTTTAAGATATACTTTGTATATACAGACTGTGGTACCAGGATATTCTATATGTGTACATTCTATCCTGTTCAACTGTGTATGCAAAATATGTACAAATCTGTGAAACTAATCATGCACTCTGTAAACACTGTACTTCAAAGACAAAGTGTAAACATAACTTGTACAACATGCACTGTAAGTAAATTTTAATGAAATATTCAGATCTTATGCATCAAAACTGGTATCTTAAAACATTTATTAAAAATATATTTACATCTTATACATGTATAAGAAACAATGAATTTGACTGGTGAAAAGCTGGTGTATTGTTCACATATTTCTTCATTTAAACTGACTAATCTACTTTCCTCGGTATATAGTATACCTTGTGTTTTAATGAACTCAATATTCAGTTTAGCGTAACAAACATGTCATGCATGGTCGGGATAGTTGGAAACAATATAAGTCTTTGGATTAAATTTAACCTGCCTAGGGGCTCAAGAGTGGTATTTTTTCAATTTTCCCTCCCAAACATGAAACAGTTCTGTTTTGTTTCAGTATTGTAGAGTTTAATGTAGAAGTGTTTTTCGATATGAATGATGAAAATGACTTGTAATATAAAGTTTTACTTACATTTGTGGTTTCCCCAGTGCAAATTATCTACTACAAATAAAGTATTCCGGAAAAAATCTGGATCCCTGTTCAAAGAGTATGCATGCAGATTACATGCATTGTCATAAACTACTGTTGATGGTGCTGAAACAAATGGAATTTATAACTATACTCAAGTAATTTTTAAAGACACAAACTTGCTCTCGTCTAAACAAGGCTTCAATTTCTAGCATTGGCTTTATTACATGTATGTATTTTGTAGTCTCAATTCTGATTGGCTGAAAAAAGAAAAAGGGTTATAAAGAGTTTGTAGAGACTCATGATACCCGATTAAAACATAACAATTAAAACCTTAAATAATCCAAGTTATTAAAAACACTTTTTATCAGTTAAATATATTTCAGTTTGAAAGGACAGTACATAAAACCAATATCTAAGAACCACGGACAAAAATCTTACCTTTCTTAAATCGTGTTCTTAGAAATGTAAATGGTACATTTGGCGACTCATTATTTTCCATCACTTGAAACCCATAACAAAAACCTATAAAGTAAAAAACACATATAAACAATTCAACTCATGGTCACAGTCTTTGTGCATCCCTAAATCAAATAGGAAAGTTAATAAAAAAGACCCCTTCATGTAACTCCTACTAATTTAAAATTCCAATGAAAAATCAACCGTTTATCTTTCCTGACAAATCCTTGATAATGAAGAACAGCTACAGTATCTGTATCCTAAAGTTTCAGCATAGAATGAGTGCTTATATTGCAGTGCTTTGTCTTGAAGGTTGCAGTGAAATTCTCAGCTCAATAAAACTTCTGTATGTATTGTCAATTGACCAAGGGTTGGAAAAAAAACACTCAATACTAGTAATGATTACACTGTTAGTGTATACTTGTTAAAACCAATTAAATTTGGTTAATATTGGTCAATTGAAATTTGGAGAAGTTATTATTAGTTGCCGTATTTGTTTGATTAATTATAGTGCAAATATAACCGGTTTCAGAAATTGCTTCTACCTACATGTATTTTAAAAAGAGCTATTTTTTAAAATTTAAATGACCAGATAATCTTTATGTTTTAAGTTGAAGAAAAAATTGACACTTTCTCTTTTTAATATAGGTAGAAGCAATATCTGAAACTGGTTTTGATCTTACAATTGAACAACTACTTTGATTATATTCTCACTATTACAATCAATTTAAAACTGTTTTGTCCCTGCCAAGGGTACTCATCAGGTGGCTTCTGGCTACCACTAGTTTTTTTCTTTTTCAAAGTTGTCTTTCTTTTTGTTTTCTTCCCCATCTTTTGAAATTGCATATTATTAATTATGATGGTCCACACAAGGGTGTACAGAATTTTACCCTGGCATATGAGGTTGAAAAAATGCTAAATATGGGCTTAGTCTGATTATTCCAACATTATAACATACTCACCTTGGTTGTTATTATTTTGAAATTAAAAAACTGCCAGCTGATATTTTTATTTTTTCAATTTTTACTTGTTACGAAAGGTTCATATTATATGACTTCTCCTTACCATGTTTACAAAAAACTGTGAATATTCCAGGTAACAATGTAGGATGTCTAGTAGATTCTTTCTTACATGAATCTGTCTCTTTTTTGGTTTTGTCGGAATTAAAATATCCTCTTTCCCTTACTTTCTGTAACAGTGGGAAAAATGCTCCGACGTCTATCGCTACATCGATATCTGCAGTAAGATGGTCTTTAGGAGTACCTTTAAATGTGTCTTTTGATTTTTCAAAGACAGCAGTTATTATTGTCTTCACATTGCCATCAAGTATTCCAATGTCTCTGATAATCTCAAAGAGCATTGGAAGGTTTTGTTGCACTGCTAACAGCAGATCTGGATGGTTAGCCAAATGATCTTTTGTTTTAATGACATTTTCAAGGATCATATCATTTCCATCCAAACAGGATAAGAGTGCACAGGCAGGTGAAGAACTACTCAACAGTTGTATAAGTGAGTGGTACTCCTTTGGGCATATGGTGGTACAGCCTATATCTTTTAACATATTAAAAAAATTCAATGCTGATGGTAAATATTTCTTGATGTTGTCTACAATAATTTGGAATTCTGTATCCTCTAGAGCAATACCGCTTGAATATTTGTGCAGTAATGATCTTGTTCTTTTATCATTTATTATTACTCTGTCTTTGTACCTAGTACAAAAAAAAACAAAAAACGATAAATATTTACAATCGTAGTCACACATTTTCCTTCACATTTCAGGAAAAAAATCTGTGATATGGCTAAAATATTGCCAAAATAGCATAAAACAACAATCAATCAATCAACAAGCCAAAAAAGAATGCAATCATACTACAAAGTGTTTGTCAAAAGTATATTGTGAAGACTGGTTTTGTTTACTACAAGTAAACAAATGCAAAAACAGTATAATAGTTATTATTATTTATTTGAATCCAGCAATATATTACACTTATAATGATATAAACATAATTATCACTAGTTAAATAGAAGACAGTGTGTGTTTACTGAAAAAAAATATTGGAGGGAAATTATGTACTAACTTGGACTTATTTATGGTTCCATTAAACAGTCACATTGTTGTATGTGAATAGAAAAGAAATATGGTTTTTCATTTCTATGAACATTTTTTTTCAGTAAAAACTGTCATGCACAGATGATGTGACAAGAACAAGTAGTTAATCAATAGACAAAAATTTATTGCAAACTGTATAAACTTATCTTCCATTCAAAACTTCCAATGGCTTCACAGCAGCACTTGTCCATTTGACAAAGCTCTTTCTAAATGAAAGTGCTGTAGCATCACATACAATAGTATCAGGTGTTTCTTTACAATGTGGACATGAGAATCCATGGGTATAATCAATTTTAAGTAAATCAAGATAGGCATACCAGGAGTGTCTGAACATAGCATATGACATAATTTTCTTAAAATTGTTTACACCCATTTCCATCATGGTTTCTGCCCAAATATTGTAGTAAGCATACAGAGTGCACCTGTAAAAAAAAACATACTGTCAGTCTTTGCAGTATCTAGTTCATGATAGTAGTTCAATACATCACAATGTTTAATAATATTTAAAAACTATTTTTTCTCTTGATTTTGGTTTTACCCTTTTTTGGAGATTTTGACATCTAAATGTGCCCTTCAAAATTTGTCGTTTTTGTTTTGGCTTTCAACATTGTTGAGCAAAGTCAACTGATGAAATATCATACATGTATCTTGAGTACATATTGAAGTCTTTTCCGATCAGTTTCATCTCTATGGAGATACTGACAGCCATTTACAAAAAAATTTGATTTTGAGCTTTAAGCAATTAAAAATATGATGAGAAACAGGATTCTCTTGATTTTTATATGGAGAGGTTTAGAAGAATTAATAAGGATTTCATTATAATTTCTAAACCAATGAAATTATGAAAAGAAAATAAGGGGTTCATTGGTGAAAATTTTTCATGTTGGAACTGTGCATTGCTGATGATGCATTATTTGTTGAAATGGGCATGCAAAGATATCAATGACTGTTTATTTAAACCATCAAAATACATTAAACAAGAGAAGTTAAAAAATTTAAACTATAGCTAGAGGCTTTCAAGAGTCTGTATCGCTTACTCGGACTATGTCCATCTTGACTGGCTGCATGGAACATTGCTGTCACGTTCCAATAGGCTCACTGGTGGTAGCAAAAGCTCACATGACCCTTCAGATCAGGTGAGCTAAAAACTGAAAGATGTCCTGCCAAAATCCTATCTCATGTTTCAAATATACGTGTTAGTGCATTTTCATCTTGTTGTCTTTATATTTTGTGACTAGTTTGGTGCTTACACTATTTTACCTTGCATACAAGTAATGCCACATGTAATCATGCAACACTTCATGATGGACCAAAAATGAATTCATATTCAAGATACAAGAACTTCCACCATCAAACAGTAGCTTGTTTTCACAATTACAGCATCTCTTTCCAAATACTGCAAGGAGAAGAAGCTCTGTATTAGTCATGTTAAAAGTGCACTGATTGAAGATATCATAATAAAATATTAGTAAAAAATTTTCTTTTATATGTAGCTAATGCATAAACAAAAGATAATAATATGATAACTGTTTTATCATTACTTCTTTATTTTGAAAACTGTTACATTCTTAACATAAATTCCTTTTAATTTTATGATGGGGTCATTGAATACAACTCTGAAAGAGAACCACTTAAGCACCATTGCTGCCAAGATTCGTTCAAATTGGCCCAATAATTTCAGAGGAGAAGATCTTTAAGTTAAATTTTGATGAACCACAGATGCCAAGTGATGAGAAAAGTTCCAATGGCCTTTGAAGTCAAGTGAGCTCGAAAATTGGAAAATGATTAATTCAAGGAATTTTGGTACAAATTGTATCTTTGTTTGATAAATGTCACCGAAACAATTCAAATTTTAGAAAAAGAATCACCTGTTGCTTGGTGTACTTCATATTTACGAAATAACGGTATGCTGGTTTTTTGTTGACCAAAACAGTTATCATTCCATGGACTGTTACATTCATTACAAACTGGTGTTGCAAATTCATCAGGAAAAATTTGGAAAACATCATCCTCTTTAATAAAATCCAAAGATAAAAATGCTGGACGTAATTTTTCTGGAATTCTGAATTCAATTTCCTCCGTTGATAGAGATGTGTATATATATGTTGATGTATCGGCTCGTTTACTTTTTTCAATTAAATAAAGGAAATGGTGAATAATATCTGGTACTTCTTCATCATCTGATTTATCCATGTAATTTCTTATATATTTACAATGTTTGCAGTGTGCATGTTGACAAGTAAAACAATACAGACTGGATGACCAAACAGATACTACACCAGGGGTAATTTCCTTAGGCAAAACAGCAGTATACACAGTATTACTATCATTTCCAAGGTCCAATTCAACAAGGTCTGATCCCTACAAAATACAAAATGTCCGATATACTGTTTGATGTACATTATCATAGTCTTTCAAAGTATGTGGTCCTGACCAGAACTGAAGAGTAGTAATCCTACTAATTATGCATATCTTGACCATCAAAATTGATATTGTATTACAGTTACCTGTAAATAAAAATAGACAAGTGACAAATATTACTGTTTGTTTAAATTATTATTGTGTTTCTTTTACAAAGGAGAATAATGTCTGATTATACAACAAGTTCCACTTGCATTGAAGTGTGATTGTTTCTCCTTGTTGATAATCTCAATGAAACTTTAAAGATGAAGAACAGCAATAAAAGCCCTGGTTCTCTGCTGTAACTTTTGTCTTGTGCATGTTTTGATTTTGTGTCAAGGTCATGTTTACCGTATCCTTTGTTACCATTATGTACAGAAAAATATCTGATAATTTTTTTAATTAACAATGTTGACCATTCACATATGCTTTAAATAATGGATTTTATTACCATTAAATCATTCTGAACAGGTATGCCATAAGAATGATCTGAAAAGAAAGGAATTATTATTTCAAGTTTATGAATGCAAATGTTTTTAATATATTTGGGGGAATTTTTCTTAAATAAATACATCAGAAGCAAAACCAACCTTAATCTACCGTAAAACAACAATATGTTCACTTAGATTAATTGTTTAAATGACTGATGACCAAAATAGGGAGAAAACTTACTGAAAATATTATTATGTATAAACCAAATTCATTTAGAAATTTTTATTAAATGAAAATACCGCATTACAAATTGACTGTTTGACAGAAAGATGAACATGTAGAACCCCCCCCCACCTGTGTTCTATATACTGTGGATTCATTTATTTTCGTGGATAGAGGAAAAAAGGCATTTCGTGGGATACCTAAATTCGTGGATTGCTGGCTTAGAAAAAAATATAAAAATTGTTGAAATATATTATATTCGTGGCTTGGCACATCAGATATCATGAAAATACTGCGTCAAAACGTGCCGATGAGACTTTGATATTGTACAGTAAAATACTGATTGAAAGCGCTCATTAAACACAAGTCTAACAAACAGATTCTTTAAATTTGTAACAGAACAATTAAATTTTGTCATGAATTTAACAAGATTAACAAAATCCGTAATTATTTACTCATTAGATTGAACAGGTGTGAAATATATATTAACAAAATTGCAATCACTTGTCACCAATGCAAATACCTCGGGGGCATATACATACATATTTTAATCCGATTACAATCAATAATTTCTGCTTTATTATCTTTTGACAAGATGTTTTTACTGTAATTTAGGAGAAAGTCTGTATTGTTTAGACCTACTTAGGATTTAGCTTTTTTTGAATGTTTGAATAAAAAAAAACGGAAGTGAATTCCGCGACAATTTACACATTCAAAATCTTTTTGAAGAAAATTGTTTGAGCGTTTATATGTTACCAAAGACAAAATTACATGAAACAGTGTATCCTCTGTGGATATAGCTGACTCATCATATGTCAGAATTCAAGTACATGCTGTAAAAACGCAATTGTTCAAAACTCCGTGGTTTCAAACTTCAGTGCATTTAAACAAGAGTAAAAATATTATTTTTCGTTGGATATTTAAATTCGTGGTTTACTGGGACCCACGATAACCACGAAAATTGGTATACAACGAATATTAATGAATCCACAGTAATGTAATAGAGACTCATTGACAACTACTGCATATCCTTATAGTTTCATTTTATACAAACATTATAGTTAATGGACACCATTTAATACAAAAAGACTGAAGATTGAAATGTGAAATCAATGATAAAAGAAAATAATGATTTACCCGACTCTATCAATTCAGGCTTTATTTCCCATAAAGGGTCTAGATCATAAACAATATGCTGAGTAAGTCTGATATGCTGACATCTTACTTCCTGAAAATCTTAAAATATAAACAAACAAAAATAAACATTTATTTTGAAATGTTTACTAATAGGTTTTTGAGCATAGGACACATACCAATCTAAAACATCTGCTATTATACCTAAGTCTGTATCAGGTTTAATTCTTACTGTAGAAAATAAACATGCATAATCAAATTAACAGGGATAATGATTCAACATTTTTAATATCCCCTGTTTTTTCTAAATCTCATTGAAACTGAAAAAGACAAAAACAAAATAAAACAAATATTGTGATGGAACAAACACATGAACAATTCAAACTAGTTCAGTCAAAACAAAGTATGCTCTTAATCAACTTAGCTGTAGATAGCAATGGCGATGTAATTTTAAATATTTCTGCCCTATATGGTGTCAGATTTTAATTAAGATATGTTGATGAGATGACTTGGGTATAAGGATAAAAACCTAATACACCAGCTCACAACAATCAATGTCTAGGGGTTCTGCCCTTGACTTTGATTGTGGCTTGAGGTGTCTTATACACGTATCTTTAAAAATTGTTCTGTTTGAATAAGTTTATATGACTTGGTGAAATTTTTCAATCAAGTGTATATTAAAATTTTTGTCACAAAAGCTGATCTTAGTCAACAGGTTTTGAAATTTTATCTTGCTGACAGTTAATATCAAGCATTTATTTGTTGGCACTTTCAGGTCTTTTCTATTAAAGAACACAGTTTTCTTCACAAGATAACACAATATACATGTATATATACATTGAAAATATAGTCTATTTGCCACAAAACAGGCAATGCTTGGTCAACCTTGCATTTCTACCTGTTTCTGAGGCTTGTACAATACACTGTATATTTACCACAATAAATTGTATATATATTCTGTGACTAAGTTTTCTAATTTACAGAAAGAAATTGTAACACTTCCTTGAACTAACAAAATGTAAGACAACCTTATAATATTCATTTATATAAATATACTAACCTTGAAAGGAATATTTTAGCTTGTCTGATAATGATGATATAAATTCAGCCCTGGTTTCATTACAGGTACAGCTGTACAACCATTTCACACCCTCAGTAAAAGACACCACCTTTCTTTTGACAATGTGAATTTTCCGTTTCTAAACATTTTAAAAATATGTAAACTAAAAGTTTACCAGGAATGTGATAATAGGAAATACAATTTAGGCTTGGTTGTTTTATGCATGCCAATAATTGAATAGTGTGTCATTGGTGACCTTTCCTTATATCTTTTGTTTTATTAATTGGTTAAAAAAAGTTGAAATAATAGTGATTTTTTTTTTAAATTGAAGGCAAGTTCCTTTATAAATTTATTGTGTTAAACTAGAGGCTGCCAGGAGGATGTATCGCTCACCTGGACTCTGTTCATCTCGAATGGCAGCCTGGAACATTGCTGTTAAGTACAAATTGGCTCACTAGTTTCAAACAAGAAGATCTTTCAGTGAACTTTCCCATTAGGTACTATGTTAAACTATGTTTGGCTCTGGCAGCCATATTCAATGGCAGACAGGGTCATCAGATATAAGACCGAAAGAAAACCAATCAAAGACTATTGCTGCCAAATTTTGTTCCAGTGTGGTTTCTGACAAGAGGATCTTTCAGAAAATTTCCAAAAGTATCCTATGCTTAACTATGTTCGGCTCTGGCAGCCATCTTGGATGGCGGATTGGGTCATTTGAAAAATTCTAAAAGAGGATCACTTAAGGACCATTGCTGTCAAGTTTCATTCCAATTGGCTTAGTGGTTTCAGAAAAATAGATCTTTAAGTTAATTTCCAATAGGGTGCTGCGTTGAACTATGTTTGGCTCTGGTGGCCATCTTGAATGTCAGGCAGGTCATCGGATATAATTCTGAAAGAAGAACACCTAAGGACCATTGCTGCCAAGTTTTGTTCCAATTGGCCACGTGGATTCAGACAAGAAGACCTTAAAGTACATTCCCCTGGAATAGGGTTCTATGTTAAACTAGAGTGCACACAACAGTTTTTCTTAGAATTTTTCATGACGTCATGAATTGAAGGACCATACTCAAAAGATTGATAGCTGGACAATTGGCTGTATCATATACCCATAGACAACCATATATCGAATAAAACATATTTCTTCAAGTTTTCACTATATATAAGTATTTTTAAGGAATTCCTTTCCAAATTCTTACAATTACAGAAAGATAACTGACAAAAAATAGGCCTCCCCCTTCAAATATTTCAAAAACAGACCAACTTCAGAGCATCCTAGCAAAGATTACTGCGTAATTTAGAGAACTGAGTAAATGTGTTTTCCAAAGTACACATTAAACTGGTTTCAGCACATGTAGTTTCAGGGTACATTCGCCGCCTTTTAAAATTGCTACATGAAGTGGTATAAAAATGTTGTGTTTTCACCTACACTATTTTTGGATGTTTTCAGAGTAGTCTCCCATTAATAAAACTATTCTGAAAATAATTACTTTTTCACATTTCATGCATTTTTTTAAACTTAAAATAAAGCCAAGACTCTAATTTAAATAATGAAACCAAAAAACAATCAGAAATCAATATCTAGAACTTATAAATAGAGGGAATTCCATACCTATGACATCATATATTTAGGGAAAAATCACTGGAATTTTATACGAAACTGTTGTTTGCATTCCTATGTTTGGCTCTTGCCGCCATCTTGGATGGCGGGCAGGGTCATCGGATACAATTCTGAAAGAGGACCACCTAAGGGTTCATTGCTGCCAAGTTTTGTTCCAATTGGCAAAGTGGTTACAGACAAGAAAATCTTCAAGTAAATTCCACATAGGGTCCTATGTTAAACTATGTTGGGCTCTGACGGCCATCTTGGATGACGAGCGGGGTCATCAGATATAATTCTGAGAGTGGACCACCTAAGGACCATTGCTGCCAATTTTTTTTTTCAATTGGTGCAGTGGTTTCACAGAAGATAATTAAAGGAAAGTTTACTACGATGACGGACAATGGACACCACTGATGGCAATAGCTCACATGGCCTTTTAGGCCAGGTGAGCTAAAAAAAGACGTAAGAAAATAACAAGGTAAATTCTAAGCTCAAAATACAATACAGTTATATCTCATAATATGAGCACACACACAAGCTAGTTGATGTTTCATTAATAGAAAAAGACAGCAACTCCTTAAAATGTTTTAAACAAAAAACCACAATAATATGCACATCACCATTTCGAAATGGACAAGCATTTAAAAGTTCATAACTTCTGATTTAAATGTAGGATAAGCTAGCCTTCACAAATATCTGACAGCTAGAAGTCAACAGACAGATGAAGTTAATGTATTTTTTTCAGAAACAGTCACATACCATTATTTCCTGTTTGCTTTGATTAAAGTCTGCCATTGCAAAGGCAGTAAAATCTTCATTACATGGTGAAAAATAGCTCTCCTGATTGATTTGCATACAATATAATTGAAACTTATCATCAATAGGTATGCTGCATCGCACTGATGCACCAGCTTCACATTGGACAAAGTTTGGCATATCCTGAAATGATAAAATTTTACAGTGTGGTATACTGTTCCATACAAATCTGACAGAAAGCTTACTATTCTGTATCATATAATTAATCAGTAATCAACTTCCACTTTATTTACGAGTCAGACACAAACTTGAAGGCAACTCAATTCTTACATTGTATCATAAAGCTACAACACTGATGATCAAATTTAATCCCTTCCTTGTAATACATTTACAAGTAAAAAGAAAAATGACAAAACAATTTAAATGGAAGTACTGTAGGCCGTGAGATTACTAATACCCTAACTTACATTCAATGAACATACAAATAAAGAAAGGCAGGAAGTCAGGTGTATAGTATTGTAAAACAGGAGGCACATGTATATGCCATACAGGTGATTGATCCTGCCTATTTTTTCCGTCAAGAACTCCGGAGTTTAGGCTTTTGTGGCCTAAATTTTTATTTTCATTTAAACCAGAACATTCTGCATTCTGCATTTTTTTTTCACACCTAAAGTGATTAATCTTTTTATTTTGCCAAAATCCTGGTCCAGTTTATTTCAAATCTGATACTTACTCCTCCAATAAAATCAAATGGTTGCTCCCTAACTAAAAAAAAATGTATTTTTTTAAAGGATTTTAGGGTAAATATCAGCTGTGTATTATACAATGCAAATTACAGCACTGAGAAAAACTGTTACTGAATTGAACTTAATGAAAAATGAAAGTATAAAATACATGGGTCTGAAAATAAATCACCAGAATTCCAGTTACTGTCACTCCTTAAGTGTAATTCAGTCTGATCTATCTGATGTTGGAAACTACGTGTAATATATTTAACTGCATTTGTTTTTGACATAAAAATGTGTGTATGTGATAGATAGGCTTAAAGACATGGGTAATCCACTTTATCGAAAAATCATTCAGAGCTGAGAAATAACAACTACACAGTACTTTTCATGAATAGTAAATTACCGGGTTATTATCATTACTAATGTAAGCTTTCTCTGCAGGTATCCTATCACATGCTTTCTTTGGTGTCTTCGCTCCTGAAGGGCCTGTTTTTCTCAATTTTGGTGGTATTTTGCTAAGATCATACTTCGGAAGTCCTTTGCCTTGAATTTTATTGAGAGGGACTGATACAGGCTTCTGAAAAGTAAATGATATATAATTAATTTCTTGTGGTTACTATTATACTATTTATGAATGTTGGTCTATATCATACAGCGTGTATGTACTGATCATGGTTCTTAGATACAGTGTGTATGTACTGACTATGGTTCTTAGATACAGGGTGTGTGTACTGACCATGGTTCTTAGATACAATGTATATGTGCTGACCATGGTTCTTATATAGAGTGTGTATGTACTGACCATGGTTCTTAGATACAATGTGTATGTACTGACCATGGTTCTTAGATACAGTGTGTATGTACTGACCATGGTTCTTAGATACAGTGTGTATATACTGACCATGGTTCTTAGATACAGTGTGTATGTACTGACCATGGTTCTTAGATACAGTTTGTATGTACTGACCATGGTTCTTAGATACAGTGTGTATGTACTGACCATGGTTCTTAGATACAGTGTGTATGTACTGACCATGGTTCTTAGATACAATGAGTATGTACTGACCATGGTTCTTAGATACAGTGTGTATGTACTGACCATGGTTCTTAGATACAGTGTTTATGTACTGACCATGGTTCTTAGATACAGTGTGTATGTACTGACCATGGTTCTTAGATACAGTGTGTATGTACTGACCATGGTTCTTAGATACAGTGTGTATGTACTGTCCATGGTTCTTAGATACAGTGTTTATGTACTGACCATGGTTCTTAGATACAGTGTGTATGTACTGACCATGGTTCTTAGATACAGTGTGTATGTACTGACCATGGTTCTTAGATACAGTGTGTATGTACTGACCATGGTTCTTAGATACAGTGTGTATGTACTGACCATGGTTCTTAGATACAGTGTGTATGTACTGTCCATGGTTCTTAGATACAGTGTGTATGTACTGACCATGGTTCTTAGATACAGTGTGTATGTACTGACCATGGTTCTTAGATACAGTGTGTATGTACTGACCATGGTTCTTAGATACAGTGTTTATGTACTGACCATGGTTCTTAGATACAGTGTGTATGTACTGACCATGGTTCTTAGATACAGTGTGTATGTACTGACCATGGTTCTTAGATACAGTGTGTATGTACTGACCATGGTTCTTAGATACAGTGTGTATGTACTGACCATGGTTCTTAGATACAATGTATATGTACTGACCATGGTTCTTAGATACAGTGTGTATGTACTGACCAGGGTTCTTAGATACAGTGTGTATGTACTGACCATGGTTCTTAGATACAGTGTGTATGTACTGACCAGGGTTCTTAGATACAATGTGTATGTACTGACCATGGTTCTTAGATACAGTGTGTATGTACTGACCATGGTTCTTAGATACAGTGTGTATGTACTGACCATGGTTCTTAGATACAGTGTGTATGTACTGTTCATGGTTCTTAGATACAGTGTGTATGTACTGACCAGGGTTCTTAGATACAGTGTGTATGTACTGACCATGGTTCTTAGATACAGTGTGTATGTACTGACCAGGGTTCTTAGATACAGTGTGTATGTACTGACCAGGGTTCTTAGATACAATGTGTATGTACTGACCATGGTTCTTAGATACAGTGTGTATGTACTGACCATGGTTCTTAGATACAGTGTGTATGTACTGTTCATGGTTCTTAGATACAGTGTGTATGTACTGACCAGGGTTCTTAGATACAGTGTGTATGTACTGACCATGGTTCTTAGATACAGTGTGTATGTACTGACCAGGGTTCTTAGATACAATGTATATGTACTGACCATGGTTCTTAGATACAGTGTGTATGTACTGACCATGGTTCTTAGATACAGTGTGTATGTACTGACCATGGTTCTTAGATACAGTGTGTATGTACTGACCATGGTTCTTAGATACAATGTATATGTACTGACCATGGTTCTTAGATACAGTGTGTATGTACTGACCATGGTTCTTAGATACAATGTGTATGTACTGACCATGGTTCTTATATACAGTGTGTACTTACTGACCATGGTTCCTAGATACAGTGTGTATGTACTGACCATGGTTCTTATAATGTATATACTGACCATGGGTCTTAGATACAATGTGTGTATATGTACTGACCATGGTTCTTAGATACAATGTGTATGTACTGACCATGGTTCTTAAGATACACTGTGTATGTAATAACCATGGTTTTTACAGTATGTACTGACCATGGTTCTTAGATACAGTGTGTATGTACTGACGAAGTAGTACTAAGCAAATGTTCTTGTCTAAGATTTAGTGGTCTTATTATCAACCAATGAGTACTTCTAGCTGGCTGTCAGTTAACAGTGACCATTCTTAGTACAAGGCAATTTTTAGCACGCCAGTTTGGTTTTTATGTACTGTGGATTCATTTATTTTCATTGGTGCCAATTTTCATTGTTCGGTGAAAATTTTGTTCGATAAAACCTAATTTTCTATTAATAACACTTAGGCCAATTAAAATTAATTGATAGATTTTCATCCCCGACCGCACTTGGAAATCGTTTTCGTTTTTTGTTAACTTCCTGTAACAATCAACATGGTTTTCGTGATTCGACTATTTTTGTGACCTTTAGATGTCTTTTGGTCAGCTTAAGTCTGCAGAGATTGGAGTTGAAATTTCTATTGTGCATGTTTCTGGAATAAAAACATATATAAGCCATTTTATAACATTTACATATTAATAACACCTTACAAAATAGTTTCATATGAAATAAAAAATAAAAAATAAAATCCTCCAACCCGCCCCATTTTTTTCAAAAAGTTGGATGAAAATCTACTAATTAATTTTAGTTGGCCTTATCAAAATATGTATTTCGTTGTATTTGTAAATTTGTGGTTCATCTGTTGCCACGAAAACAAGGAAAATTGGTGACCAAGAATTTAGGGTATGTTTGAGAAGCAAGTAACAATAACATGGTTGACCCCATAGCATTCAATATGTGCCTATCCCAAGCCCGGACCATATATTATCAATCGCTGTCTTAAGATAACTCATTGTTATATATGTGAAATACTTTGTTTATTCTGGGATTTGTGGTAATTTTGAGTGAATGTTTGACATTATTTCAGAGTCATCTAGTGCTTGCTATGTGGCTGGGATGTTGCTCATTGTTGAAGGCTACATGGCGACCCCTAGATGATGTCGGTAATTACCATGTTCTAGTTTTACATATATTTATATTATAGATTCTGGTGCTTCATGTTCTGATTAACTTCATACAAATTACTCATACCCAAGATAAAAACTTTGAATATATCTAAATCATGACTTGTCAATAGGAAAATAAACTGTTCTTCTTTTGACATATTATCAAAATTGGGAACTATATCAATAATATTTTTGAATAATTTATCACATTGCCTTAAGAAATGAAACTCGTCTTCAACACCTGCATGACATATTTCACAAATTCGCTTTTAAACAGGCATATAAAGACCTCTTGCAGTATTCAAATTACAGTTACTTATCTGTATTCTAATAAAATCTGATAAAGCATGTTTGTCGATGTCAGTACATAAATATTGTTCCCGTTTGAAGTCTTTTTTTTAACTTACAGTAAGTTCTCAATTTATTTTCCCCTGATGTTCTCTCAGAATTTAACAATAATTTATGCCAATATCTATAATATCTGTCCTGAAGTTTATTTAATATGGTTGTATATTAAGTATATGAAACGGGCATTTCAAGATTCGGTGGAGGATCGATGATCCACAAGTAGACGCTTTCGAGACACGACGGCCATACTTCGTCGTCCATAGGATGTGTCTGCCATACTGCAACATTGTCCATACCTTGGAAACACGTATCATTTCATAGTTGTAACATAAATATGATTTTGTAGTATTTATTATGTACAATTTTGTTGGTTTGAAAGAGATATAAATATGATTTTGGTCTAACATGCTGGTCACAATACACACAAGGGTACAACATGAGGAACAGCAATTTTCCAAATTATTGCAAACAACATTTCTGGTTACTTTTATGCTGCAAGGTCGGAACTCCAAAAAGACTGCTCAAACAGCTGGTATTGTTACAAGAATTTCACTACCAAATGTATGTTTGTATCCACTTAAACTCAGATTGGGTACTGTTCTTTTTACAGTGATCTCATTTTGTATTTCCTTTACAATTTCTTGACAAAAGCATAATTAATACTCAAAGAAATGATTATAAGCAATTAACAATCTTCTTAAATTTTAAAATTAATCATTATCTGATTAGTTAGTTTCATTTTTCAAAACTAAACTTATTGTTTTGACTATGACAGAAATTAGTCTCCCATTTTTGGATATTCTTTATTTATTTCATCAGTTTATATTATTTACGCAAGATATTAATAATATAAATATTTTATTTATATAAAGCACATTTAAATATGATATATTTAAAAAAAAAAAAAAAAAACCATGGACGAAGCAACTTCACAAAGTAAGGCCGATGTGGTCCTATGCCTATGGCCGATACATTCTATAGATGACGTGACGGTATGGCCGATACATCCTGCATCAAAGTAGACAGGTATAATGACGGGACTCCAAAGAGAATAAAAAAACAATCATTCTGTGTCATGAAATATAATTTGTCATGACCAATATGTAATTGAAGTTTACCCCCCCCCCCCCCCCCCTCCCCCCACTCTTTCCAGTGGAGAATCCCAGCTAAACTTGAAAGAGAATTAAAAAAAATGTTGATCCCAAAAAGGTATCCCCACCTTTCCGACTGGTAAAATATGTTAAGTTCAGTGTGACCTCGGAGTAATTACTGTCTATTTTCGTGTTTAATATACCCTTTTAGCTTTTTGCATTATGTTTTACAGTTTTTTTTTAACCACGCAATTTTCATCTGTTTACGTCCTTCGTATCCCTTCTTTCCTGTACTAAACACCCGAGTTTAGAGATCACCCAATCACAGGATATCTAACAAAAAAATAAAACTTATCAACCAATGAAAGCATGGTCCATAACGTGGTTCTTAGATATGCATATGTACTACTATTATACCTCCCCACAAAGATGCCGACAAATGGACGGCGCGTGTCTCTTGAATAAATAATTTCTTCTTTATTTTTTACACTACATCTCTGAAAATTGAAACACGAAATCATTTTGTAAATACCTTTTCATTAAAACATTTTAAATTGCTGATTTAGCGTATTATCATGGGCTGAGTGCACCTTTTGGGGCTGAGTGCACTTAGCCGGGGCTAAGCGGTGTTTAGACGTACCGGTTTATTTTGGACCAGCACTGAATATAGTTTTAATTTATATCGCTTATTCGGAGACTTAGGAGAAAACAATTTGATTTTTTCAATGTTTAATATTTTCATATTCCACTGTAATTCCTTTTAATAAATCATAGTTCAAATTTCAAATGATTATAAGAAGGGATTTTTTTTTGTATTACAGTATCGCATTATTTTTCTATATTCTAAAGAATGTTCTTGGTTTTCAATTCTTTTAAAGTGGTTTTAAAGATGTTTTTACTGGTTCAAGATAAAGATGCACTCGTGTCCTTATTTTACATTTAAACATCTTAGTTGCAAAGTTTAATAGTAATAGTACATGTGTTAGTATTATAGTGTAGTATTATAGTAAATAATACTTATATAATATGTTTTAAAGAATAGTAATTTGTCATTACGTATAAATTGTGTTATGTTATGACTGTTGATTTTTATTTTTTTTAGCATTTCTGGTTACTATGTGTATGTTGCATATGATAAGAATTGTAACACTTCTTAGTGACTGGATAGGTTGAATAAAATCCTCCACAATAATACCTGCAAAGAACTTGTTATCGGATATTGTAGCAGAGAAAAAAAATTGCAAAGTATGCAAGGATAGTATTAGGATGAAGGTACAGAAATTGTTACTTTAGAAAGGAGTGTTTCATTAAAGTTGATAAAAGTTTATAACTAACGTTATCAACGATGTTGCTCAACAATGTAACTTAAGTTTTTCTCTGTCAAATGTTATTAGTAAATGTTACAGTAACGTTAGTTTTATGTAAATATAAGAAATTTTACTGTAATATCAGTTTTATATATAACGTAATAAGAAATGTTACTCCAACGTTAGTTTTATATTAATATATGACGTTATAATGGTTGTTACGGTAACGTTAGTTTACTATAAATAAATAACGTAAACAGAAAAGCTACTTTAATGTTAGTTTCCTGTTAACGTTACTTGGAACGTTGTTTTAACGTTACTCGGAGTCTACAAAATGACGTAAAAAATACGTTCGTAAGTAACGTAATTATAACATAAAATGTACGTTAGAATAACGTTACATCAACATTATTTTGTTTGCTGGGAAAATATTGATACAAGGAAGACATCAATGTATCAGACATAATATGTAATAATAGATATTATTTCATATGCTTGGTCATAAATTAAAAAAAAAATCTTGTTGTGTTGCAATGTATTGTTTTTTATAATTATTATTCAAATTACACTGATTAAATGTTTGGAGGACTTATCACGGCAGGTAAGAAGTCTTATTATTTTTATTTAATGAAACAGAATGAATTTTATTACACCATACAATAAAATCAGTTCTCGTAAACGGTTCAGAAATATTGGGAAATATCTCTGTCAATTCAGCATATCGACAAGCAAAAGTTGATCGAGTGTGACATTGTATGACTGTAAAACTCGGGTCACAAAATATACCCATATCACGATTTTCAAGTAACCTCTCCATTAAGTATGCATAAACTTTATAAGAACAATTTCTCCATTTCAGTCTCTGAATTCAAGGCATTCGAGATATCAGTTACTTCGTTTGTGATGCCATGTTGATTGTTGAATTTTGATGAAAAAAAAAGAAACTGTCACGTGCAAACGCACAAAAAATAAATAAAGCCAAATACTTCCCTTTTTACGATTCCCCAAAAAATATATAATTTTATTTTACAAGTTTTAATTGAATTATTTCCCTTAATCATATCTTTCAATTTAACTTTGCTCAATTACATATAACAACATTGGCTTTTATGTATTATAGTGACGGTAAATACTTTATACCTTGAGCGTAATATTTCAAATGCTTTCAGTACATATTTCGTTGTCTCCTCTCTGTCGTCTGATGTTTCTATGACCGCTCTTGCAGCTGGAGAATCTACATGTAAACAAGACAAGACAAAATATATAATAAGATTCCATTTTAATGTTCTCAAATCACTATCTAGTGAAAGCTAACTGAGGATTTACACTATTTTACTTTAAAAATTTAATATTATAAAATTGTAAAATTATGTTGGGTTTAACTTTGTCCTTTAAAATTCTGTTTCAGGTGTGTACATTTCCAGTTGTTAATGATGCATATTTGGCCGAGAAACATTGAAAAATGCAAATATAGCGAAGGTAATTTTTATTTTATTTTATTTTATGTTATTTTATTTTATTTTATTTTATTTATTTATTATTATTATTATTTTATTTTATTATTTTTTTTTTTGGTAGAATGCGTTACTCACGGAGGTACCCGGTGACATTTCTTTTGATAAAATTTGAGTTAAACCACACCGTCCAGCTTCCACTAAACATTCATTATGTATTGTCTCATCAGGATGTCGTGTAATATTTAAATAACAAAATAAGGAAAGCCAAATTCGATTTCAACAAAAATCTGTAAGTTCAAACTAGCTTAAAAATAACTAAAATAAGCCTAATATTTCTTAACAAATCTAATGATGAATTTCACAAGAATATCGTTCATCGTTTTTTTTAATCTGTATCTTTTCAACATCTCAAGATGTGCTTACCAATTAAAAAATCTTCTCCATATGGCATAATTGCATCACTGGGAGGGTGAAAACTATAAGGTTAGAATAAAAAAGATATTTTTTTACGTGCATTTTATTACATGTAGCACATAGATAAATCTGCAAAGATGCTGAAAAGTAATTTTCTATGTAATTCTAACTTAAATACATGTAACAAAAAACATTTATTTTATACACAACTTCAAAAATACAATCACCTGCTTTTATATTCTACGGTACAAAACCTGGTTAAGTTTTATTTATGCAAGGTCGTGGTGTCGAATATTTTTTGCCTTATTTTCATAGTGGTATGAGGCATCATCCATTTGATTTTTAATGTCTTTGAGGTGGGTTATAGGTAAAGAAGTTGAGCTCGTTACTTTTTTACTCCAGGTAATGTGCAGTGTTCCCCTTTTTCAACATATCATATCTTTCGTTTTTCTAATAATAAGGGTTTGTAGCTAGATGTGTGCGTAATTATTTGAATGTCAGTTATTCACACATTAAACGATCAATTTGGTGCTTGATGGATTCAGATAAGGCCCGGGGTGGAGACTACTAATTAATGGAAATCACAAAATGTAATACAAATATAGAGTTTTATCCTCTGGCGGACAAAGATTCGATTCAATCGTATTTGTATCCGTTTTTACTATTTCAATCGTGGCATAAGACTGATAGTTATATAACTGTATTACTGTAATATGTTTGAAAATAAGGAGAGTACCGTATTGCATTTCGGTATTTTTGGTTATGAGTACTTCTTGTTTTAAAATAAGTTTGTTTTTTGGTCTTTTAAATGTTTCGGATTTAATGCTGCTGATAAGAGGTAACTCCTTGAAATGCGTCGTATACAGCATAGTATAAATTTACTATATCTAATAGTAGTATCTTTGGATTGCTATTTTATTTATAATCACAAATTTGGAGTATCTTTGTATTGCTATTTTATTTATAATCACAAATTTGGCGTAATAGCGGAGCAACGTCTCTTAGTTTTCGCGTTTAATGTACTGAAGAACTTTACTCGATATTATGATACCACGAGAAGAAACATTTAACGAAAGCTAGAGATTGTGTTTCTGCAAGACACGGACGCCCAGTATTCCTGTACAATAAATCCCAATCAGGAAATCGTTATGGGAATTATTTTAAATGTATAAAAGTTTCATAATATATTCAAATTTCATGACGTTTTACCCCATTTTAAAATAATGAATCCACAGTGCCATAAGGACCCAAACACTAAACTTTAATAGAATTACTCAAGAATGAAAGTAGGTCATGTGGACTTATATGTTGGTGATCTCTGTTGAACTAAGATGATTGCAGTTGTAAAATATTGATATATCAACATAGTTTATATTTAGAAATAGACTTAAATGCAAAAATTTAATCGAAGTAACTCTACCATAAAATGTAGGCCATAGTGACTTTAATGTAACTGAGCTGTGTTGTACTATATAAGATGACTGCAATTGTAAAATATCATTATTATAAAATGTGGGTTCTTTAAAAATTCATCTAAATGCAAAGATTTAATCAAAGTCATTCAACAATAGAACTGACTTTTGTTGTACTCTATAAGATGAATGAATAGGTATAATATCATTGATATATCTCAACAGGTTTCTGAGAAATGGACCTAAACCCAAAAACTTAACCGAGTCAATTATGCATGAAATGTGGGTCATATTGACTCAAATTTTGGAGAAATGCATTATATAATGTAAAATGATTACAGTGGTGAAGTATCATTGATATAACATCACGGATTCCTAAAAAATGAAATTTAAGGCAAACATTTATCGGAGTCACTCATGCATTAAATGTGGGTCAAAGGTTGTTGATCTTTGTTCAGTGTTATAAGAGGGTTGTAGTGGTATAATATCATTCATATATCTTCATGGGTTTTTGAGAAATGAACCGAAACACAAAAATCTAACTAGCAGGACGGGCGTACACACGTACAGACAATGGTAAATTTATATGCCCCTTCCACATTCGAGGACGGGGCACATAAATAGCCTGGTCATAAAAAAATCACAGGGTCATTAAAAGTAGAAAGCTACTGTAGGAATCGACAGTAATCCCCGCAACCCCCCCCCCCTTCCCACAATTAGTTGAGACGTATCAGTTTTTACAGTCTTATATAGAACTTTTGTAAATACAGTTGAGATCAGTTCTAACCTCTGAACTATACTGTCAGGGGGGACGGCTCTAGAACCATTCAAGAACGGTTCTATGGTGGAACCAACCCTGTCATAAATGGTTTTAAGGTAGAACCGTCATAAATGGTTCTAGGGTAGAACCCCCCAGAATGGTTCTACGGTAGAACTGTCATAAATGGTTCTATTGTAGAACTGTCATAAATGGTTCTAGGCTAGAATCATTCAGAACTGTCATAAATAGTTCTGGGATAGAACTGCCCATTTTCATGTCCGATAACTCTGTATTGATTATGGCACGTACTCCTTGTCTTCGCTTTTCAGAAACTTTAAACAACATTTTTTTCTTTAATATGTAGTAACATTTCACATCGATTATAATTTCAATATATGAATTTCTGACAATAATTAATAATATTAAATTTAAACTGCAAAAGTACATACATGTAATAAGGAGCTATGGTGCAATTTTTTTCCAGTTTTTTAACACGAATTATTGTTTTTGTTAAAATTTGTGTGATTTTTATCTGAAATAAATTTACAGGTAAAGAAATTTGTTCTCCGTAACATGTGTGTTTCGGGTAATTATAACTAATTAACGTTTTGACATGTAAATTGTACCTTGACTGTCCGGATGTTTATTGTTCCAACTTTTAAGATACACATATACATCTGTATGTATATAGGTAAACCGTTTTGCTGACAAAATCAGCGGGGTTTAAAATTTTTATAACGCTGCATTTTAAAATAATTAAAAGGTATGTATAAGGTGGTCCCAAATTTCAATGCAGAGATTTCAAATGTGTTAGATAAGTAACATTTTAATCTATTTTACACCATAATTTCAAGAAGGGACGGGACTAAATCTTGATTTAAAGTGTTCTCTTGTCGAAACACATGTAGAGGAATGTTTTATGCACTAGAAAATAACACCGAATAGTTTTTAAATCATTTAGTTTTAGTAAATTCTTTATTCTGAGTTTTTTTTTTTCTTTTTTTTACACTTTTATAATATATTTCGGTATGATAAAAGTTGATTTTAAAATTATGACAACAAATTAATTGTTTTATTTCTTATAATCTTGATGTTCAAAATTCATAAACTATTGCCAGGGTCATAAATGGTTCTAATGTAGAACCGTTCGGAATGGTTCTAGGGTAGAACTATCATAAATGATTCTAGGCCAGGACACACCCTGTCATAAACGGTTCTAAAGGTGTCAAAATGACAGTTCTAGAACTGTTCTAGAACAGTTTTTCTGACAGTTTAGGACAGTTCTAATGAGAGGTTAGAACTGAGCTCAACTGTAGTTCAAATTTTAAACCTCTCTTATGTGGTTAATCAGTCAATAAATGTGGACACAAGACCTTGGATATTACTGTGATATATCATAAGGATAAAAATCTACCAATTAAACTTTCTTTGAAAGTGAGGCTGGTAAACAAATATTTTGAAGAATTTTTTAGCTTAGCATGTCAGGGCAAAATTGACTCGGCAATACTTAGTTTTGCATAAAACGCAAGTGAAGGTCGAGAAAATACCAGTTTCTAAAGCATGGAGGCCTTTAAAAACAAAATAGTAAGTATTTTATAAATCTGATGACGGAGTAACATATTAAATGGACCAGGAAATCACCTACTTTTGCAATAATAACTAGAAATTGGTGCCATCATAAACGATGTCCATCCCCGTACTGCACAAACAGTGAAAAATTAGCAATTTCACAATTTCAGTCTAAAAATTGGAACCCTGAATCAAATTTCAAAATTGAAAACCTTATTGCACATCTACACATATTGAAGAACAATATTATAAACAAATAAAACCACTGAAACAAAAAACACAAATGAATGAGCTTTTCCAGAGACAAGGCAAAATTAGCAATTTCACCATTTTCGGTCCCAAAATTGAACCCTTAATCGATTTGCAAAATTCAAACCTTTTTGCCATCTACAGACAATAAGGAACAATATAATATACAAATAAATTTGCTAAATCTAAATGAAAAATGAAGGAGGAGTTCAAGTCACGAGCTTAAATTCCCTATTTCGAAAATACAGCCCCTGTGGGCCCCAAGCTGTGAAAATCAAAAATCTGAAAATTTTATTACGCATCTACACACAGTATGTGACCATACTGTATAGAAATTAAAAGCATAAAATGAAAAATGAATAAGGAGTTTAAGTCACAAGCTTAAATTTCTAATTTTCGATTAAGTCCCAAGCTTCAATTTTAAATTTTCAAAATTCGATCCCTGTGGACCCAATTTTTTAAAAATCAAAATTCTAAAACCTTATTGCGCATCTACATATAATATGTGACAATACTGTATAGAAATTAAATGCATGAAGTTAAAAATGAGTGAGGAGTTCAGGTCACAAGATAAAATTTCCAATTTTCGACATTCGACCCCTGTGGACCCCAATTTTAGAAAATCAAAATTCTAAAACCTTATTGCACATCTACATACAGTTTGTGACAATACAGTAAAGAAATTAAATGCATGGCGTAAAAAATGAACGAGGAATTCTGGAGACATCTAACGGATCGACGGACGGACGGACCGACAGAGGGACAGACCGATTACAAATATCCTCGAACTGCGGGGATAATCATATAATGTACTACAAGTAGAGCTATGTGTAGTTTCTTCATTTCCTGAGATTTAAATTTTTCGAACAATTGTACTGAGGATACGTAAAAGATTTATTTATCAAACTAAAATGGAATGTTCTTGCTTGTTGCACAGTGTCTTCAGCGTAGAACAAGATGAACAGTTAAATATACATACATATATACATTTTTAATACGATTTTGACCAACAAATGTAGACCAGTAAATGAATTTTCTAATAACAAGTTTTCTTAGTCGTTTAGGTATAGCGCAAAGAGAACAAGAGTCTTTTCCCCTTGTCTAATACACATTTAACACGATAAGTACAGAGTTTGTGTATTGTCACATTTAACACAAGACAATATTATTGTATAGTTGCAAAATGACATTGAACGTATTTCCCCAAAATATTACTTTTGATATGTGTGTACATGTACCACAAACCCACTGTAACAGACTGTATCAAGAAATTGCATAAGACTCCATAGAATCTGAAAAACAGACTGAAGTGAAAGATACTGATAGTACTAGTATAGACATAGATACGGACAGGGTTGAAGAAGGAAAAGAAAATAACTGAAGAACAAGGTGAGGATGAACTATTTAATGAAAGTGAGAACATAAACTATGATATTGGAGCAAAACCAAATGAGAGTTTTCAAGAACAAGAAATCCAAGAGAACATTCTAGAAACATTTGAAAACTCATCAACAGATTAAAAAAAACAAGATTACTGAAATAATAATAATTCAAGATAATATTGAAACTACAAATGAGTTAAAGGAAGGAGAAATCGTAAGTGGTGAGGTTGAAAATGCTAAATTAAGAGCAACAAGACCCTCCAGAGCCTTTGTGGCTCCAGGAACAAAGGAAAGGTATCCAAAAGAGAAAAATAATAAAAAGAGTGATAAGGAAAGGAAACGTAGTGATAAAGTTTCAGAGGATAGACAGGAAGACAAAGTAAAAGAAGGTTTCATCTTATTACAGGCAAAAGAAAAGATAGGAATAGCTTAGATAAACATTACTCTCTTATAAGCAAAAAAGCAGACCCCAGCCCTTCTCAAACATCTATTACATGTCTACAAACTTAATTGTCACAATGTGTATCACAATGGTCATGAGTGTTGTTTCATTAAATATTAGACAATGTTTACAGAGTGATTATGAGATGTAATAGACCTGCAGATGAATTATGATGTCTTTCTAAAATAAAATCAATATTAGTTAACATGTTTAAGACCCTATATTTTTTTATGTTAAACCTGCTCTATATACATTGTAGTAAATTTAAATCCAATGACCATAAAGAGGACAAATATACCTAAGGAGCAATCCAAAAACTTAAATCCATTAGACAGACAAAACCCGGGAAGACCAACCGAAAACCACAAGCACAACAAATAAACACTAAAAACTAAAAAAACAATGAACAACACGAACTCCTATAAAAACCACGAGTGAACTCAGGTGCTCCGAAAGGGTAAGCAGTTCCTGCTCCGTATACGCCACCCGTCGTGAAGTTCAACGAAGTCAATCCGGTGGTAGTCACAAATCGGTGGAGGTACATGAAATGTTACGATAGTGGGAACAGGTCCAACATCATCTTAGATATTGGAACACTGTAACAGTCAATTAATTCGTGATGACGACCGTAAAATTTCCTAAGTGATGACATCCCTGATAAAACCCTGGTTAAGAAGCTTTTGTGACAGCAGTAATCCTCTGTCGAAAGTTCTACGTCTTGTTTACCTTCTGGGAAGAAACCGATAAGTACTCTTTATACATCAAATAATAGATTCATCGACTGTGACATAAACATCTTACAGATCTTATTATTAATCATGGTTATTGACGTAAAAGATATACCTCTACTCATAATAAAGGGACCAATTAATTGGCTGTGATTTTGATCTAGTAAATTAGTAACTAAATTAAATTTGTTACCAAAATTTCTACTTCTTATCGTTAATTATTATACTTCCTCTATGAAAGTCCCTGTATAGTAAAAATTCCCTAATATCATATAGCCATCTGAAGAAAATATATAGCGTTAAAAGTATCCATCCTGCTTAGATTAACATTTTAGCTTGTCCGTGTGGTACATTTTATATTTATAATGAATCTATCATAAATTATACCAAAGTTTGATTAATAAAGTAATTTTACAACAATACTGTATCCTTTAAAAATGTTAACAAGTAATGAAGGTTGAGTGAGTCATCATTACGGTTGTCTATGTCTGCTTAAGAAAAGCACAGGAAAACAATAGTAAAGATTAAACCAGGTGTGAATATATTTATGTATGTCGTGTACATGTTATTATTTCGTACAAGTAATAACCTGTATTGAAAAAAGTACATAAAAAATAGAGGCATGTTTTTAAAATGTTGCAAATCATATTGTATTTTCCAAATGACACATTTCAAATACACCAGAATATCCATGTTCTACTCTTTAGTCATATTCTCTGCATAAATTAGAAAATGACGGCAGCTTCATTGTGTAATTCCCTCATTCCCAGTTGCATTCAATCTTCAACTTGAAATCGGTTGTTGATGTATTTGTCCGAATATAACATAAAGTGAAAGGATGAATTTCGTTATTGTAAACGAGTTCCTATGAATGTGGTCTACATTTAAATCGTATGTAAACATTTATATAAATAACTTGAATAAACATAATAATAACTTTATTCCAAAAGCAATACAGCTTATAGGACATGTACATAATATAGATCTATACAATTATGCAATGCGCAATAATAACATACAAAAGAATATTATAATATTATAATAAACGGATCGTGATGTCAAAACAGATGCTATGTGATATATTAATTCTTTCGAATCTTTTCAGCATTTAAAATAAATTTACCTAAATTATTAAGTTGTTTAACATTGTGTACAGACAATAATTGAACTAATTTGTAAGCAGATGGTTTACGCCAGTAATAAGGTTTAATATATTTCTTACGTAGATCTTCATATTTACAACAATTCAAAAAGAAGTGATTTTCATCTTCGAGGACCCTCTGGTTACATTGTTCACAAAATCTTAGATTCCTCTCAATATTACAATAACGTCCAGTCTCAACATGTAAACTGTGTGCATGTAAACGATATTTACAAATTAGGGGTTTAAATAAAAAATTTACTGGTCGGTTTAAATAAAACTGAAGACAGTGATTATCATGAATAAATCTATAAAAATTACATTTTGATGAAGTATCAAAAAAAGAGATAGCTTCATTAATGAAAATATCTACAACTCTTTGTCTAAATTCATTAATAAATAAGTCTGTATTCATTACGTTTTGACATACCCATACATTTTGAAAACCATACCTGAATAAGTTTTTAATGTTACACGCCCAGTTCATTTTATCATTTGGTCTAATAATGCTTGATTCAAACAATACTTTATAACAGTTCTGAAGTATACAATTATCAGTTTTCAGAATTTTACACCAATATTTTAACATTCTACAGTAGCAATCAATAAACATAGGAACTCTTCCTAATTCAAAATTAACCATATAATTTGTTGATGATTGTCTAACTTTAAGGATTCGCTTTAGAAAATTCAGGTGAACTTTTTCTACATCCTCACTTTTGTGTGTTCCCCATATTTCACAACCATAGCTTAAAATACATGATACATAGGTGTCAAATAATGATAATAAAGTTTCATGATTGTAATAATCATTCTTAATTTTACTAAATAAATTAAAAACCGCTTTTCTACCCTGATTTGATAACAGTTTTTGGGTATGTGTAAAATTACCGTTGAAATAAAACAGTATACCAAGGTAAACAAATTTATTACATATTTCTATAGGGCTACCATTTAAAAACCACCTTTCTTCAAGTTTCACAATGCCTCTCTTTCTAAAAACTACAATTTTTGTCTTATCTAAATTAATATATAAATCATTACTATTAGAACACGAATTAACTGAATCGATCATAAATTGAAGATCTTGAATACTCTCACTAAAGATAACAGTGTCATCAGCATACATTAAAAGGTATATATTCAACATTTTAAGCTCATATGACTGGCATCCTTTATTTAACAATTCCATTTCCAAATCATTTACATAGAAGGAGTACAGCAACGGAGATAATGATTCTCCTTGCATAAGACCTACATTACAATTAAAAAATTTAGAACACATTCCATCTACCTTTACACAAGATTTAAGTTTAGAATACATAGATTTGATGACGTCAAGCAATTTACCAGAAATTCCAAGTCTAACAAGCTTTTGCCATAATTTTTTATGTGACACACTATCGAAGGCTTTAGCATAATCGATAAAACAAGCATATAAACGCTTCCCCTTACTAAGTGTATTTGTAATAAGCGAGTGAAGGGCGAATATAGCATCCGCTGTACCAAACCCTGGCCTAAACCCAAATTGAGCATCGGTTAAAATGTTCTGTTCGTTACTCCAGTCCAAAAGTCTCGAATTTATCAGTGAAGTGAAGAGCTTTCCAACATGCGACACCAGAGAGATCCCTCTGTAATTTCCAGGCTGATTTACGTCTCCCTTTTTAAAAACAGGTATGATAATACTCTGAACCCATATTTCAGGGAATTCGCCGGTATTCAAAATGTTATTAAATAGTTTGGTTAAAACAGGAACAATGACAGCTTTACTCGACAATATATATTCATTCATAATATGGTCCGAACCACATGCTTTGTTCCGCTTAAGACTACGAAGTGCTTTTTCGATTTCAGTCACAGTGAATGGGGTATCAAGTTCTTGAAACACATTATCGGTTCTATTGTTATCTCCACCTGTTGCTTCCAAATTGTCTTTTTCAACAAGGTTTTTAAAATGTTCCTCAAATTGTTCTAAAGTTATATCCTTTTCGGTGCGCTTCCGTTTCACTTTGAATTTCTGGTAAAACTTTCTGGGATTGCTCTTTTTAAGTCGATTAAACATGTTACCCTGTTGATTCTTGTAGCGTCGTTTTAGCTTATTTTCCAGGACTTTATACCTCTGCTTCGCCAAATTAAGTTGCATCCGTTTTTCATCAGAACGGTCTATATTAAAAGTATATAAAGACGTTCTATATAGTTTGTACAAGTTCTTACACTCGTCTGTTATCCATGGCTTGTCATTGGGTATCTTGGTTTTATTGTGTTTCTTTAGGATAGAACAGCCCTCACAGTATCTTTTAAACTTTCCATCACATTTTGTATATTTATCAAATATATCAAGTAAAAGTTTATTTAAATTGTCGACACACTCATCAATTTTATCCTCATTCGTCGTCATATTATTTAGCAGATCGTCGAATTTTTGTGCATTGTTCAATACATCATTCATCGCCTCATCTTTGAACCCTTCATCCCACTTATTACAAGAATACTCTAAATCTACACAGTTACACTGACCCTTCGTTAAATCGTTATCAAATATATTTAATTCTATGTTCAATGGAGCATGACATGAGAAGGTGTTAAAAGCACCAACACTACATTTTTTAACTAACTCATTCATACAATTATGTGAAATTAAAAAGTAATCAATTACACTGTATCCATTTTTGTTTTGAAAAGTTATTTTACAGCTTTCATTACCAAATCTACCATTACCTATTCTAAGTCCGGAGGATTTACATAAATGTAATATTTTCTGTCCAAAACCATTCGGTGGTTTTGTATCTTCACTTATTCTGTCACATAAAACATCGTCAGTTCTATAGTCAATAAAATCAATGACATTGAACAAGTCTCTGTTTAATATATCCTCCTCAATAAAGTCTCTTTCTGTACCGACACGACCATTCAGATCACCAACAACAGCTACACATCCAAGAGATGAGAAATGTTCAATATCTTCTTGTAAAGTTTCAAATATATCACAATCATACTTTCGATAATAAACATTCCTATCAGGGGGTATATAGGTTGCACATAAGTATAAATCTTTACCATTTAACATAAGAGATTTTTTCATCTTAAACCATAGCATAGAATCAGCACTATATTTCACAAATTCAATAAATGGGTCAAGCCATTTTCTGTAAAAGACTACAACTCCGCCACCGTTACACTTTTCTCGTCGTACAAATTTCTTTTCATAACCAACAATATCAAAAGCTTCCGGGCATTTAACCCAACACTCATTTAAACATATCAAATCGTAATCACACACTATTTCTATAAATTCTGGATCTGCAATTTTTCGCACAAGACCTTTTGAAATATTCCATGAACACACTTTTAAGGTATTTTTACTAGCACTGACACGCTGAACTTTCTGTGAATTATCACTATCCGCATTTTCCTATTTATTCCACAACTCCCCATTAACGTACAATTTATCTCCAATTAGATACGCAGATTTCTTCGCTTTCCGTTCTTTGTGTATAATTGGAATAAGTTTTTTCCTGCGTTCCAAAATTTCTTTGGGATATTGCGGGCTAATACCAAAGTTGCTCCCTTTCAGGCGTTTCGACAGGTTTCGGACTAATTCACGGTCGGAGTACTTCGAGAATGTCACTACGATAGGTCTGGGGTTTGCCGTTTCCGCCCCTGGTTTTCCCAATCGGTTTGCCTTTGCAATTTGAATTCTGGTTTTTGCGTTCTCAACTTTCAGCTTATCTTCACAGAATTTCAAAATTGTTTCTATGCAATTTTCGGTTTCATTAGCCTCATTTTCACTATTTTCGTTTTGGTTTGATTTCTCGTCAATCGCGAAGAATAACAGATTGCATTTTAATTTTTCAGTCTCAATGTCCAGAAGCCTTTCCTCGACACCTTTACTAGCGGTTTTGGCAGATTCGATTCCACTTGTTACTGATTCAATTCGTTTCTTTAAAGCGTTGTGTTCGTCGTGTATGTTTGACAAGAATTCAGCATTTTTTTTTCAAGGGTGTCTATTCTACATTTACAGTTCTCTAGATCAGAGTTTATATTACTAAATTTTGTGTCCATACTATTAAGCCTACTGTCAATACTATCCAGCTTTGATAGACTAGTAAACATAACACTAAAAAAACAATAATTAATGTATGAATTAGTGTTAGGACAAGAACGTATAAGTGCGATGTACCAACCCACTTTGAAAAAAATTTCAAAGTTGGTTGTAACATTGCGTCATTAATAACATTTAAAAACTGATCCTACACATACCTTAAACATCGCTTATAAATTTATTCAATCAATAAACTATTAACTTGTTACATTCAAACCCTTATTTAGGGAATAACCATTAGATTTTTACCGACGTACCAATTTAATGATTATGAAAGAACTGTTGAGTCTTGGACAGAATATATGTAGAATTAATTTTGAACTTAAACCGGGAAGCTTGGACATATGTAATTTAATAAGAATAAAAACAAGTTTTGTCATATTAAAATGAAATGATATAGAGTATGAGATAATTTTCTAAAAGAAATTTTTTTTATTTCACCCTGGGCTCATTGACTGGAAGTAAAATTACCTGATAACCACAATGATACTAATGTGTCCTAAAGAATTTCATTTTACGTATTAACGCAAATGATTTGTTATGTACAAGAATGAATTATTACGGTGTAGTTTGGTTATAAGTCTAGTCTTGAAGTGCAGATTTTAATGTTTTCATGATTATTATATATATATATATATATTTAAGAACAAGCAGAAAGAATATTTCGACATAGGTTTTCATATATCCGTTTAATTTTTCACGAAATTGATTTAATTTTAATTGGCCCTAAGCCAAAACAAATTCGCACTGTCATTGCCGGTGAATGTGTTGCAAGATTTAAGTTTCAAGTGAAGAAACTTATGACTTTTTAATAGTACTTCAAATTATCATTTTAATCCGTTAAAAGATCTTTATCAAATAAAGCGCAATAAGTTTAATAAGTTATCAAATATTTTGTTGAAGAAACGCGTTTTGAAAGTATTCTATCATTATGAAATGAATGGACGTTTGAATATCTATATTTCACAATCATAATCAATAAGGTTCAAGCCACATTATCGTTATTTATGGTGGATCATGTTCAAAGTCATTTTGATAGAGCTTACATACCCTAAGCACCTATATAACAATTATAAGCATATAGAGACCAGCCGGTGTTTACTTTTAATGATACTTCTTTTTTGTGATATGTTACAGAGAAAACTGTCTGACATACATTTATGTTCATTATCTTATCAAATGGTCAGTAGTTCCAAATGAATAAATATATACATGTGTATCTATTTTGGGTTTAAGAATTTAACCCGAGATTAGGGAGAAGGCAAAATACAAATGACATAGCAGGTAGCAGACAAAACATCTTTATTAAATCTTATTGAAAGTTTTCGCAGAAATGATTTATTAATTTCATAATCATAAGCTTTCATTAACATTAGATACACAAGTTATGAAAACTCATTTTAAGAATAGAATCTCCATATGATATCAAACATTAAAATCCATTTTTTTTTAATCAAATATCATGCCTTTACAATTGAGGCCGATGGACAATATAAATCATCAGAAAATTAAGAATTCTTATTGAAAGTTTTGTCAAAAGTTTCAACGGTTCAATAAAATAAAAGTGAAGAGATCTAAACCACAACCCGCATTTTACATGTATTTGTTACAACTATATGTTAAATAAAAAAATGTTAACAGCAGTAGTTCAAGTTATTGTTTTTGTAACAGGTGTCAGTTTTCTTTGTATGAATTTCATCGAAATTTGTATTTAAGAATTTATTTATACATGTTATATATGTTGCACTTTGAAATCAAAATATCAATATTTTCAAGTAATGCAAGAACAAACTATCATAACCAGAACATTTGGTAAGCATGCAGAATTCTGTGTATACAAGTTGGACTCGTGGTTACATTACTTCTTTCTCTGAGTCCTCTATAACATTATTTGCAGCATGCAACATGCCCCCACGAACAGAATAAAATGTTTCTTGCATTCTACACTGATTTTATGAATTGAATGCCGCCAATACGCCTTTCCAAGTCTACAAAAATACAAAATATAATATTTCATATTTGAATGGTATCACAATGAATACAATTAATGAAAGGCAATGTAAACAGAGTAAACCAAAAGACAATGATTGAAATATTTTTTCATACTCAAGACAAGGAAACATGTTTTTCAATACTGAAATCAAATAGACAACACTTAAAGCAACTAAATATGTACTATCGTTATATCCTCTTTATCTCTATATTACAATCAGCAAATTATAAGATAGAATAGAGAATGGAAACGGGGTATGTGACCAAAGAGCAGAAAACAGCCCAAGACTACAAATGGGTCTTCAACGCAGCGACAAAATCCCGAACCCGGAGGCGGGCTCTAGCTGGCCCCTAAACAATAAGATATACTAGTTCAGCAAAATGGACGGCACACTAAACCCCAAAACATACAAAAGACCCAAAATTCAAAAAACACAAAAGACTAACAAAGATTTACCTTATATGTAAAGCAAATTTCTCAAAGCACTTTAAATGATCAAAATGACTCCATGCAAGTAGTTGATGAAAAACAGCTTTTTCATCAAGATAAACCTTTTAATTTCCAAATAGATCACTTGATGTTCTTACGTAAATAATAGAAAGAAAACAAAGTAGCCACCCCCCCCCCCCCCCCCCCCCAAAGTCATTATTGATACAGTGTATGCTTGAAATACAAGCCATTCAAGTGTGTTCTATAGATAAGAGAGATTCAACACCTTAGTTCATTATTCATTTTTGTGTCCATGTGATATTCCACCTTTTTTCACCTATTCTTGTTCACCTAGTTTAACTTTGCTAATCATGACCTTTGAATCGAACAAAATGTTGGGCACGCGAAGCAGGAAATTTTTAACCTGTCATTGCACTTTATTTCAAGTCGATGCAAATATTTTCTATTTTTAACCCCATGTTTTTTGTCCGGTAATGAATTTCAAGTGATGACCCTATCATCATACTTAATCAACAACAAAACCTTTCAAAAAACTTTGAAAAGTTACTGAATATCGTATTCCGGTCCTGGTGTACTTAGTTTTCGCACTTGTTAACACTTACTACTGCATAAATGCAGATTTTCATTAGTAAGCTCCTTTATCTGATTATTTTGGTCCACAAACTGTTTTTCTTGCTTTTCTACTTTCTTTTTTAGTTTAGCCATTCGTGCCGCAGTTGGCTGATCTATCAAAAAACAAAATGCAATAAGCTTTATTTTAAAGAGCAAAAAAGTGCCTTTTTTAAAGTATGGCATAATACCAAAATGTACTAAGTGAGTACTCTAAAGAAACCTTTAAGAATTATAACTAATGTGAACAGGCTCACAAATGTATATCTCCCGCTATGGCTACAATAATATAAAGAAATGTACAAGTCCATGTTTGTCTGTGGGAAACCCCAAAAATCATTTTGATCAAAACCTAAATAGAAGGCGAAATATGGCAATATACAACAAAGATTTCCTGAAGGTTTCCTAGAAATAAATTCAGTGGTTTAGGGGGAGTTGCTGACGGGACATGCGTACACCTCTTACATTACAATATTGTGAGGAAATTGAAAAGTAGGTTTGTCTGTAGAAAACCCCAAAAATAATTCTGATGAAAAATAATATAGGTGGTGTGCAATGGCAACGTACAATGAAGACTCCTTGAAAGATTCACAGATATCCATTCACTGGCTTAGGAGGAGTAGAGGACGAGGCGAGCCTACACCACTACATTATCTGACGAAATGGCAAAGTCCATGCATATCTGTGGAAAAAGCCAAACATCATCCTGTTCAATGCCAATCAAGATTCCCTGAATGTTTTAACGAAATCTATTCACTGGTTGAGGAGAAGTTTTCAGACGGTACATGTCTACCCCCTCACATTATATGAAGAAATGACAAAGTCCATATTTGTCTACAAAAACGAAAGTCATTCTGCTTAAAAATAAAATAGGTGATGCACAATAGCAATTAATTTATATTGAAGATTCACCGAAAGTTTCACAGAAATCCATTTGGTGGTTTATAAATAAGAAGGAGTAGAGGAAGAGGCAATGTCCACCCTCTAACATAACATGACCAAATGGCAAAGTCAATGTTTGTATGTGAAAACCATAAAATCATTCTGGTCAAAAACAATAAGGGAGGTGCACAATGGCAATGTACACTAAAGATTTCTTGAAAGTTTCATAGAACACATTCACTGGTTGGGGAATAGTACCTACCCCCTTACATTACCATATCATGAAGAAGTGGCAAAACGTTATTTAAAAGTTTCTGGAAAAAACAGTATGAATTTTATCAAAATGTTTTTAAAATTTTATAGCCATCTGAAGAAAATATATAGCGTTAAAAACAGTTTTTAGAAAATGTTTTTATGATATTTATTACATATTTTCAGATCATTATAAAAAATATTGGGGCAATGTTTTTAATATTTTGGAAATTTAAAATAAAACATGAAACTGCTGTTTACTGCGCCATACATTTTAACATTTATTTAATATTTTTCTGTGATATGTTTACAACATTATGGAAAACGTTTTAAAAACGTTCTAAAACATTAAGTGTTACTTTGGATATTCTAAAAAGTACAAATTCTAAAATAGGACAAAAAATGATTATAATGCTGTTGATATTATTGCTGCTTTGCATATGTAAGTTAAAATTTCACATAAATATCATAAATGTTGTATGCCAATTAAAAATATTGTCAAGTTAACTCTTACTTCTGTTTACTCCGTATTTTTTTTCAGGAATGCAAATTTATTTTGTACGTTTGTAGTGAATGGGTTAAAAATATAAAAATTAAGTTTTATATGTAATAAATCCAACAAACTTAAAACTCTTCTTTCGACAGAAAGATTTAAAAGTTCATTCATACAAATGAATTGTTTATGAATGAATCATATATCAGCTGATATAACTCTACTGTTACCTGCATAAAAAAACATGTTACACATTGAATTAAAAAATCATTTAGTTCTAAAATAAAGCAATTCAATGCAATTTATTTTAAAACCTGCTTAATCGCCAAGAAGGTGAGACACACATATACTAATCAACTTCATACCAAATTTCATTGATTTATTATAGGTATTTTAAACTCAAAAATATTTACATGAAAAATTAAAGTCAGTGAATCATGTCTTAGGGAGACGGGTAAGGTTATAAAATATTCATGATCAATGCAATCCCCATCCGCTATAAATGAATAAGTTTAAACTAAGTTTAAACCAAACTAACAAATGTGAAATGTTAATTAGGTTCTCTATTAATATGGGTTTGAATCGAGATACAGAATTGTCATCCTAACATGAAGTATCAATTTTAATAGTGTATTTAAGACGAATGATTTTGTTTCCATGCCAAGTACTGGACCATTCGCCCGCTACATGTATATACATGTACACTTATTCCGTTATGGTATTTTAACTTCTTTGTGCATCCTTAAAAAAAGCTTTCATCAGATAATGTGATTCATGAACATACCTATAAAATTAATTAATAATAAGTAAGAGCGTTTTCAATTATCCTCAGCTACTTATCTTGGTACAAAAAATACCAAATATCACATTTCACAAAATACCAGTGCTTCAATGATTTATCAAATTTATTGTAATTTGCACATAATTGTTTACAGCTAATAAACACCTGAATATTACTTTAGTCATTAAAAATCAAGATTTTCGTAAAGGAGACCTTTAAAATTGTAAAATACTGTAATCAATTGGTAACTAATACTCAGTCATAACAAACGGGTATTAAACATGTTAAAGGGACCAATGGCCAGGTTTTCGAAAGTATCTTAGGATTAGGACATGTCCTAGGTTGGTCTTAGGATATATCTTAATCCTAGGGCATGTTTTCGAAAGCTTCGTAGCTTAGGATAAGTCCTAAAATCTCTCATAAAGTTCGGACAACAAAATACATGTCCTAGGATAATCTTAGGATAATCCTAAGATTTAGGACCTCAAAATGTAAACAAACATGGCTGTTGTTAACTACAAATACGAAGAGCAAATATATATAGGAAGATTGGTCAGTGCGAATTTATCGTTAAGCGTGCGTGTCAAATGAATCGTACCTTTCATATAAATAATATAATTGTACCAACAGTTAATTTCTTAAAATGTTTAAAGATTTTTTAATAATAATAATAATAATAATAATAATAATAATAATATTAATGACAATAATACATTGTGATAAAATATTAATACAATAATATTTTGTTACATTTTATGTGTGTCTAAATTGGCCTCATATAAAAATATCATATTGCATTATTTTTGTTTTATATTGCATAATAGATGGGCTTTTTCAATATTGTTCTGTTAATTAATTTTTGCTTCAAGACAGTCCTAAGATCATTTCTCCTAGGATCATCTTACGATAGCTTCGGTTTACAGTCTTTGACATATCCTAAGTCTATCCTAGGACTGTCCTAAAATTTGTCATAAGATATATCTTATATAATTTCGAAAACCTGGCCCCAGGTATATAACATACTTTTGCAATAAAATCATACGTAGAGCCATGTGTAACGGTATTATGAGAGAATCTTCATTTCCTTTGGTTTAGATTCTTATATCAATTGAAATGAAAGTATTTCTTTCAAATTTAAGAAACTAATTAGAATGGAATTTAATAGTTTACACTGCAAAATTACTCTCACAAATTCTAGTATCAACTGTATATGACAAATCCATTGCGTCAATCTTTTATTTTTAACCTGCAAACAAATTTATTATTCTACAGGTTTTACAATTAATAGGCGCTTAATGTCTCGCGAGTAATTTACTATCTATATTTTTAAAGATACCGGTACCTAACAAAAACAAACTAAATGGACCAGGTAAACTAACAAGAACGTATTAAAGGGACCAGGTAATATACCTAACTTCCTATCAAACTTAACCTCTTCTACCAAGAAACAGATTAATATAAGTAACTGGAATGAAAGTTAATTGGATTTTCTTATTTCTTGAAACGAAAAAAAAATGGTATTCATCCTTCAAAAAATTATATATATATACCCATAACACCAAACTAGAATCACTGTCACTGTATAAAAGTTACATCGCCACACGGATATATATACATCTGTACCAAGTTCATCCCAAAGTACACGATTTCGAGATCCGTTCAAGGCGCACAAAATTTAGACAAATAACTCACTTTAACAGTATTGCTTTCGTTTTAGACGTACAAGTACGTCTGAAAAAAAAAGGACAAATATACCTAAGGAGCAATCAAAAAAACGTAATCCATTGGACAGACAAACCCGGGAAGACAAACGAACAACCACAAGCACAACAAATAAACACAGAAAACTAAAAACAATGAACAACACGAACTCCTATAAAAACCAGGAGTGAACCCAGGTGCTCCGGAAGGGTAAGCAGTTCCTGCTCCGTATACGGCACCCGTCGTGAAGTTCAACAAGGTCAATCCGGTGGAAGTCACAAATCGTAGGGGTCACATGAAAGGTTACGACAGTGGGAACAGGTCCAACATCATCTTAGATATTGGAACACTGTAATGGTCAATCAATTCATGATGACGACCGTAAAATTTCTTAAGTGATGACATCAACTTATCCCTGATAAAACCCTGGTTAAGAAGCTTTTGTGACAGCAGTAATCCTCTTTGTCGAAAGTCAGGGTAACTCACGCATGCCCTTGAAAATCGGATAAGCTGAGAAACGTAGACGCCATATGCAGGCGATGCTGGTATATTGCTACTCAAGAAGGGAAAATTAACAATAGGAAAGTTGAAGTTATCACGTTTGTCATAAAGTTTTGTCTTCAAACGTCCCTCATAGTCTATTTCAAGAAATAAATCCAAATATGAAGCGGACTTTGGTGTATCTGTAGTATCCTTAATTTCAAGCTCACTGGGGTAGATAAGATGTAGAAAGTCTTGGAATTTGTCGTTATTCAACGACAACACATCATCTATATAACGAAAAGTGAAATTAAAGGATTGGGCTAGTTTCTTTTTGTTTTCATGTAGTAACCCTTGAATGAAGTCCGCTTCATATGAGTACAGAAACAGATCGGCGAGGAGAGGAGCACAGTTGGTTCCCATTGGAATGCCGATTGTTTGTTGAAAAATTAGACCGCCAAATTCAACGAATATGTTGTCTATGAGAAAATCTAACATGTTTGTAATTTCATCTTCAGAATACTTTTTGTCAGAATCAGAGTGGTTCTTCACGAAATAAGACTTTTCTCTACCTAGAACAAGGAATTTATACCTGCGTGTCCCATTTTTCTTGAAAAAACATTGATGAACTAGTTGCTTTAAGCGATCTTTTAATTGAGAATGTGGTATGGTAGTGTAGAGTGAAAGTTATCCCAACTGGTAAAGTCAGATTTATGTTCTTTTTTTTATCCGAACATAAAGCATTCCTTTTCTATACTGGGCTAAATGATACAAGACAATTTCCATTGGTATGGCGAGCTAACATTGTCCAGTCACCGAATTTAATTTATGAAATAATATATACAATATTTGAAGTGCTATAAAATGTCACACTTTCATTAACATCTCCAAAAAACCAGTCTTTCTCGTATTACTGCATTTAACATCTGCAATCTACAAAATAATGATAAATACTATAGAAAGGAAAAATTATACGTGCCAGGAGGCATCTGCTGGGCTCTGTAGAAGATAGGATATTTAAATGTTTTGATGGTTTCGATTACCAATATCTGAGTGTATGGTGATTAAATATCATGAAGTGTCGCTTTAAGACATCATTACAATTATGGTTTTGTCCGTGTCTGTTCAAACATGATAACATGTACATGTATGCAATCATCCGGCGCGTTTACTGTCACTGCCTTTTTTTTTCTTTTTTTTTTTAAATTAAACTGAAACTTTATGATTTTGAAGAGCGAATTACGAGCTGTGTACTGGACAAATGCAAACTATCGAATGAATTCTATTCCCGCCTTTGGTAACTGAGCTGGGTAGAAACCAACCGTCCGTAACACTGAACACTGCTCTAGAGATTTAGCCATGTACCGAAAAGAAATTTATTTCAATACGGTAAAAAAAATCGGTTATTAACCTTTTACGCTTCTACAAATGTTATAGTAGAATGTTACAAAATTATACTGAAAACACCAGACGGAACTATCGATCAAAAAACATTAAAATTAACCAATAATTTAAACTGCTAACATACATTTTGTGTAACAATCGTTATTCTTCTTCACAAAACATTATCTTGATGCTTTTTGTAAACTTTCGGAATCTCAAACCATTATAAATTTGTAAACCTTCATGGATTGTTATAAAACTTGGACAGAAGCTAATCTTCAAGACCAAGCAATAGCATCTAAAGAAAAAATATGATTTTTTAAAATTTTGTAGTTTACTCACTTTTTAAGTCAAGATTACACTTTTACACTTACATCAGCAACCGCAGGCGAGACACCGTTCCGCGGAACCCCTTATGAATTTGATGGATCAATGATCAAGGTTCAGTTTACGTGGTCAAGTAATAACATAAACGGTACCAATTTTGCTGCATCAGATGCGCATTTCGACAAGTAATATCTCTTCAGTGATGCTTGAAGTCAATATTTCAGATACTATAATCAATGGGTCAACTATATTTGGTGAATGGAATGATTGTAAGGTGTACATGTCCATCTGATGTTTTTTGGTTTGATATATTTCTCATATTTGTCTTTTGTAAGACTGAACAGTTTATAGCTTCAAATATCGTGTCAACATCTTTTTATACCGTATTTTGTTTCTTCGATGCACATTTCTTTTGTTTGATTGAGTGCGTGTGTCACAAAGATATTTTATTGATAATGCTATGACTTGAGTCACAATTAACCATCAACGTCCTTGTCCTGAAAAAAAACTATATCTGATAATCGAGTTCCTGTGATATGCGCTCCGAGCGATTGGGTATTTCAAACAGGGACATGCTTAAAACCACGGGTCTCTGTATAGATTCAAGGTCTCTTTGACGTTTATTATTTATATTTGCTATCGTTCCTATCCGCAGAAATACCTCAAATAATTCAAAATTTAAATACTGAAGATATCAGCCATTGTTCAATCAAATATCAAACATAGAAATTGCAGAATTTATTTGAGTTAAACATGTTAAATGATAGCCATTTCATAGTAAGATTTTTCCGGAATTATTCCTCTGCAATTTTGATTCTTCAAGAAATCCATTGAATCAAAGTTTTATTATGGACAAAAATTGAGTCATTTCAGGTTCAAAAAACGACTGTCATATAGTTCATAAAAAACAAATGTAACGACCTGCACTATTCGACTGAAATCGAAATCAAGACTGTATTTATTTAGTTTACAATTTAGTTTGTGAATTTACAAATTTTACCGCTGCATCTCGCATATTAAATTATTGTCTGTAATGGTCTCTCTTGAAAATGCAGAGGATCCAGATAATATTCAATAAAATGTTTGATATACTTCATTTGCAGATTACGGTAAAAATTATCCATAACTTTTTTAAATAGTTTTTTTCCTGTCACGGTGTGCTAGATTCTTTATCTATTCTCCACAGCAGCAATAGTTTGGTCCACAATATGTCGCATCGCAACCACCTAACAGATAGCGATGTGCCGCAAGGTATTTCAAAGTGGACCTGTCGTAAATGTGAACAGCGTCAAAACAGTGGTATCTAAAAAATAATAATAGTTAACACTTTTAGCTAATATATGGTTAGTGAATGAACATTCAAATTGTAAGCATGTAGTGCAGCAATTTAAAGGCAGGAAATATAATTGTATAAAAGTAACCATTATGTTTTATTTCATATAGAAATTTTTTCTTTACAACTCAGATTTCTGGAAATTCTAGTCATTTTATATGCGAAATTAAAAAAAGAAGTTGACTATTTGTGTCCTGATACTTCCCCGATTTGTGGATATTTTACATATTCGTGTCTTGAATAGTGATAGTGTTGCCCCTTAAAAAAATGACCTATAGCCATTTCCCAATTTTTAAGAGTTCAAGTTTCAAGTGTTCTCTTCAATTTAGTGTAAATAATAAAGAAGAGTGACAAAATGTTAAACATCATTCATTTATAAGCCGGCCTAAGTGATGTTGAAGTTTTATTTATATAGTTTTGATTGAAAATATAGATATAATTTGGCGGTGAAAAAAATGTCGGGAAGTAAGTCTTCAGAATAGTGCTTTTAAGAATAAAAAATGATAAAGATGCAGTTGTCATAAACCTCAATTCCTAATTACAGTATTTTTATATCAAACTTTCTTGACTTGCCAAAGTAAAACCAAAACACCTTAAGAATACTTACGATGAACCCTGTTCTTTGCAAATATCTTTACACTTTTTACCTGGACTCGTACATGCTCTTCTCACAGCAAGAACTCGCCCATAAAATGACATGGAACCGTTAGTTTCTGCTGTGCAAATCGCAAGGGCTACTTCATCTTTGCTGTATGATAGTACAACTCCTGAATTATTAATCACAGAATAAATATGCATTGCTTGTTTTGTCTGTGTAATCTGGCACTTTTGGGTATTAATAACAAAATTTTATTGGTATGAAAAAGTCAGCTACCTATGCGTTTTCAATAAGTCTTATTCAACTAATCAATGTTTACACTATTGTTTTGTCACAACTAGCTAATATGTCTTTCATTATTTACTGCACATATTTGGAATTTTAAAGATATCTTTTCGCATATTAATAAAAATCTACAAAAACTTTCCACACAATAATTTTCTCCTGGTTTAAAACAGTACAAAATTGATGAGTTTAGGTCGTCTTGATTTAGACATTAATGTAGAGTCTTAATTCGCATTAATTGCGTATGTCCAAATAAAACCCGTAAAAGATTTGGCGAATTAAGACCCAAAATCGACCCAATAATTAGAAAAAAGTCTTTTATATATACCAACAAAATACAGAATCTGATACATTTTTATTTTGAAAGCATACTAAACGATCTTTACAAACCAGATTCGATCTAAGTTTATACATTACATATAAAAAGATCATTGTGGCCTTCAAATCCTTTAAAAGAAATAGCAGAAAATGGAAAATTAAGCAATATCACCACCAAAATAAGCGTCGTTCTTAAGTCAAATATATACCACAATGCCCGATATTTCGGTAGAAACTTTATTTAAGAAAAACAATGCGTGGTCAGAGATTGACTTATTTTGTCAAACACTTTTCATTATTACTCAATTTTAGCAGTTTTTGTGACCTTTGAACTTTGACAACTGCATTCTTCTTTGTCATTTGGACATATAAACAAAACCTCTCTGGCGGTACAGTTATTTGGTTCTTTCAGTGATAAGAAATTTATCGTGAAATCAACAGAATGGGGTTGGGGGAATTCTTTCCCTTAAATCCCATGATTAACAAATGAACGGTCAGGTATTACCTTTAATTGGGTTTTACATTTCTATTTTTCTCCTTCAAAAATTCTTTTAGGACTGAAGCGTGTGCTTAACCCGATTATTAGTCATTTGCTGTTACATTTCTGATTTGATATACATTAACATACTAAAGTGTTATTTTCATTTTATATCTCTAGATCTCTAGCTGATTTATTTTTTTAACTTAATTTAACGTCCAGTATCAATTTTTTCACCAGCAAAAAATCTGGTTGCAATCGTAGTCGATACCTATTGAACAGCCAAGGAGGATTCCAACGTCCCGGAGATAATCAGTTTGTGACTGTCAAAGTTCTTTCTCTTTTGTATGCCATTCAAGCCCCCTTTTAATTTCGTTTTCATTTTAGTTTGAGTACATCGCCTCGAAAAAAAGCTGTTTTTTTTTTTAATAAAATGTTGCTGGAACTATCGCCACCACAAATTATCAACTTACCTTTCAGACAACAAAAGAAAATCAGCAAATGCCATATCATAGGAGACATTTTGCAGTGTTTGTTCAACCGTCCGTCAGCAGACAAAAAACACAAACGCAATGCGTGACACGTTATAAATATATATACCAAACCCTTCCTGGTAGGAAGCCTATTTTGTCACTGACATTCAACTTGTAATACCTATAATTACGTCTCAAAATTACAAGCGGATATTGGAAGGACATGAATTAAATAAAAATTGATAAAATTAGTAAAAACTAATTCATTAAAGAATGCAAAGTTTGCTTTGTTATCAGGTCTTGGGAAAATTATGAATCGGCTCAGAATAAATTGAATTGCAAATATCCAGTGCATAACAATTCTAAACTTATATTGCACTACGTTTTTTCTGCTCATTCGAAGGTCTGATTTTCGTACATCGTTTTGCATCCTTCGTAAACTATTTCAAAAGTGCTATATTTACATAAAATATTGCAGATTTTGTACGAACGAAGTTGTTAGGAGAATCCAAGATGCCTAGAATGCATACCTAGAGATATCTCCGTGCAATGTCTACTTATTGTCCAGTTCGTTTGGTTAAGCTGACAAAAGAGGATTCATACGGTGATTTCTTATTTATCTTTGCTTTTCGCTTGAATGAGGATTCAAAGCGACAAGAGTTATACGTTGCTTTTGTCTCAGACTTATGAGACTTACGTATAATTTGAGCCATCAATTTATAATTTGTGTTGTTTCTACGGATGCATTTCATAAGTCGGGCAAGACACAAACATGTTACAAATTTGTTATTTGTAGTTAATTTTGAAATAATGAGTAATGGCAATTCTGATAACTGAATAATCAAAGCCTCCTTACAACGTACAGGGTTGAGCGCTCACAAACATGCTTAAACCCGCCACAATCTTTATGCGCCTGTTCCAAGTCAGGAGCCTGTATTTCAGTGGTTTTCGTTGGTTCATGTCTGTCATATTTGTTTTTCGTTGTTTTGTTATAAATTAGGCCGTTAGTTTTCTCGATTGAATTGTTTCATAATTTTCATGTCGGGATGAGTTTTTCTCTTGTAGAAGGCCGTACGGTTGCCTATAATTGCTTACATCCACTTTATTTGAACTTTGGTGGATAGTTTTCTCATTGGCAATCATACCTCATCTCCTTATTTTTATTTTTATATGCACCCACCACTTGCGCATAACGTAAAATTTAGAATTCCGACCGTCACCAATGAGCCAAATCCATACCATACAATCAGCTATATAATTAAGGCTACTGGAAAACAAAATGGGAAATAATTAAAGAGGAAAACAACACTTACTAAGCAATTGCCCAATAGTATTATACAAAACGAAAAAAAAACGATTCACAGACAGCAATCAATGGCAATCACTAATTACGATCCTGGTTTTGGGCGGGCACATACAGAAATGTGCCTGTTTGAATCGTAATTGAGAATACCCAAAGGATCTCCCTAACTTGCGACAGGGATGTAACACTACTACATAAGCCAGGGGCTTATCCTAGATTTTTGAAAGGGGTGTAATTCCCGAAATTTATATATAATATATATTATATAAACCACACATTTTTTGGATGATGTTATGCAAAAACTTATATCTTTTTCGGTCAAAAGGGGGCGGCATACATGCCTTCTGAATTAACCTCTGTAAGCAAAAAGTGAAAATTAGTTGAAAATAGATTGACATAAGATTAATTCTTGGTACGACAAAAGACAAAAGTACGCACCTCATGAAAACCATTTTTGCATGAGATCTGTAATGCTTACCAGCTATCATTTGGGTGAATGAATATGTTCCATGGCATTAATTTAAAAGCCACGTTGACCAAAATGTATTGACAAGCTTTTCGTCTAACCATGCCTGATTGCAAATTAAAGTTTTTGTTATTGGTATATTTCTCAGATACAATAAAAATAGGTATACACTATTTGTTATATTGAATGATTTTAAGGCGTATATAAGTCTAAAGATTTGCACAACGGTACTTATATAAGATGGTGATATACGGAGATGATGTTATAAAATTGTGTTGACAAACATTTCGGCTTAACAAATAGCCTTCGTCACTGTCAGTAATTCTAACAATACTAATTGTTTGTGTAAAATAGCCCAATAATGCAGGTAAGTTTTGGTCTATTGATTTAACCCCAAATCTTGAACCTCGTAAAATAAAACAAAATTCAATACTCAATAGACGTGCCTGTGTATATAAAATTGTCAAAATGAATGTAAAATAATAGAGGAGTCCCTCCATAAAACTGCTTGTATTTCTTATTGATGCTGTTTGGATGAAGTACATTAAGTTCCTTTACCCAAAAGCTTTCCCGAACCTGTCACTGGGCATCACTCCAGTGAATGTTCTGTTCAATCACTAGGATTTTCATGCGGTTAAATTCATCAAGTTTGTGACCCGATTGTCTGAAATGCTGACTAGTTGGGAGAAGTGGCTTCTTAGAGATATCACTCCTATGACCATTGAGGCGTTTGTGGAAAGGCTGCTTTGGCTCACCAACATATTGTAAATAACATTCATACTTTTGCAGGTCACATTGGAAAATATCCTATAGTTATTTTCGGTTGCCTTACTGCGAAAAGTTTATGAGTGATGCATCTGTAGGCAGCATTTGTAGCGTTTGTCATCACATGAACGAAATTCTCTAGATGTACTTCTCGGATCAGACACTTCAGCCCGCAACAGCAAGTTCCGCAGACTATTGGGTTGCCTAAAAGCTATCATGGGGGCTCGGGAAAAATCTTGGATAGTTTGGAATTCTTTTCAACTGTTTTCCAATGCTCACGAATGACACCGAAGCTGTTTTTGAGAGATGGGTGGTAAGTAAGAACACATGGAGTCCTTTTATTTTTCTTTTTATCGTTGTATTCTAACAGTTTACTCTTTGGGATTGTTTCCGCTTTCTGAAAACTTTTTTGAATAGTTCTGTGTTTATAGCCCCTTCTCTTCAAGCTGGTTTCGAGTTGACTCAGTCGTTATTTAGTTGTTTCTATGTTGGAACATATTCGCTTGACTCTGAGTACCTGACTGAACGGGATGCTCTTAGTACAGTGAGCAGGATGGCAACTTTTAGGGGACAGGTATTGGTGAGTATCAGTAGGCTTAGAATATAGGTCTGTGGATATCATGCCATCTGTTAGGGAGCTGGAAGTATCGAGAAAGATGATTTTGGATTTAGATCTCTCATGAGTAAATTAGATACTTTGATGTATGTTGTTGGCATGAGTGATGAATGTATCTAAATCCTCGTCACTTTTATTCCATTTCATATCCACATCATCTATAAATCTAAACCAGGAAAGCGGTTTTTCGATTGAAGATTCAAGGAGTTGCTTTTCTAATTTGCCCATTAATATGATGGCATATGATGGGGCCATTTCGGTACCCATAGCAGTTCCATTAACTTGTAGATAATGATCTCCATCAAAAGCGAAGTTGTTGTTCATTAGTACCAGCGTGAGCATTTTGACAAGGCATTCAGTAGGTGGATATTTTACTGGTCGGGGATCCCAAACTTCTTTACATGCATCCATGCCATCTGCATGTGGAATATTCATGTAGAGGGGGGTGACGTCCATAGAGACAAGTGTCGTGTCGGAAGGAAGAGAATTTAAGGCCTGCATTTTCTTAATATAATCAGTTGTGTCTTTGATGTGAGATGGTATAAGTCTTCAACATTTGGACTAAGATGGAAGTCAACGAATTCCAAAATTTTTTTCCGTCGGATGACCGTTCGATAGGTCTTCCTGGGTTATTGGCCTTATGAATTTTTGGTAAAAGATAAAAATCTGCCCGGTTTTGGATTTTATGGTTTCAAATATTCAAGAGTTTTGTCAACCACTTCACTGCCTTTGTCTGCAGGTTTAATGACGATATTGTTGTTGAATCGTAAGTGTTTCAGTGCAGTTCGTTCCTCATGGGTAAGATTGTCAAAAGGTTTATTGTTTTCCCTGGTATTTCTAATAATGTCCGACTTAAAATTGTCAATAAATGACTACAAAGTGGCATTTGTGCTAGTTTTAGGGATCAAAGTACTTTTTTGATAAATTTATAGTTGTTCTTCTGAAATTTGTGAGTCGCTATCCGAGCTTTCGTTGTTATTTTCCTTCAACGCGAAATATTCCTTAATGCGGAGACTTCTGGCAAAATTGTCAAGGTCTTCCGACAATTTAGTTTCATTTATAGGGGCAGGTAGAGGACAGACATTTAGGCCTCTCGAGAGAAGATATGTTTCAACTTCCGTCAACTGTCGTATAGAAAGATTGACCACAATATTGTGCGTGTGTCACAAAGACGCATACACCAAGCCAAGCATAATCGTATTCATATACTAATAATACAAATAGACTTTGTACTTTACTGAGGGATATCTTAACTCAATCAACTATGATCTACGAATGGATTCTAATTGGACAACATTTTCCTATTTATTAATCATTGCTATAATTTGAGTTCTAAACTTTAGTCTTCATTTATTCATTAGAACCACAACTATGTAAGCGAATATTTAACCATTGTAACTTTTATTTGTTATTTTTTTATTTCCTGTCTTTTTGTATTACATTATCAAAGTTGCCAACTTAATTAGCATCAGTATTTGTATGTTTACTATAGCAATATACAGTTAACTATCCACGTCCTTGTACTGTACTGAAATTCTACCTTTGGGGTATTTCAAACAGGCACAGGATTTATACCCACGTGTCTCTGTAAAGAGTCTGGGTCTTCTTGACGTTTGATAGTGATATCTTCTTACATTCATATTCACAGAATAACCTTTTAATTCATGTAATTCAAAATTGAATTAGGTTTTAATTTCAGCTAATGACTTGCTGTATGTAATTTTCAATTAAATGCCAAACATAGCAATTGAAGAATTTATTTGAGTTTAATAATCGTATCTGATCAGTTTTTTGTTTTTTTAGAATTTAAACAAGTTTAACCATTGTATCTCGCATATTAGATTATTGTTGGTATCGTATCTGCATGATCAGTTTTTCATTATTTATAATTTACAAGTTTTACTGCTGCAGCTCGCATATTAAATTATTGTTGGTAGGGGTATCTCTTCAAAATTCCATGCAGATAATCCAGATAATATTCATGTTTGGAATATTCAATTGCAGATCACAGTAAAAATTATCAATAACTTTTTTAGTACATTATTTCCTGTCACATTGTGTTAGATCCTTATATAATTTTCACAGCAGCAATAGTTTGGACCACAATATGTCGCATTGCAACCATATAACATATAGATATCAGTCGTGTTGAAGCTGTGAACGGCTTCAAAACAGTGGTATCTAAAAATAAATAATAGTTAACACTGTTATCTAATATGGTAAGTAAAAGAACATTCAAATTGTAAGCATGTAGTGTAGCAATTTAAAGGCAGATATATAATTGTATAAAAGAAACCATTATGCTTTATTTCATATCGAGCTTTTTTCTTTAAAACTTTCAAATTTCTTGAAATTCTTGTCAATTAATATATGAAAAAGTAACAAAAGAAGTTGACTATTTGTGTCCTGATACTTCCCTAATTTTGGGGTTATTTTACATGTTCATGTCTTGAATAGTAGTGATATATTTGCCAATTAAAACTTAAACACGAACAACCTATAACCACTTGCCAATTTTAAAAATTCAAGTTTCGAGTGTTCTCTTCAACCTAGAGCATAAAATAAAGAAGAGTGACAAAATTTTAAACATCATTAATTCAAAAGCCAGGCTAAGTGTTGTAGATTTGATCGAAAATATAGGTACGATATGGCAGTGAAAAAAAAACCGAGGACACAAACAAGTAAGGCCGTGTTTGATTACAAAGAATCCGAACCGGGTTTGAAAACCAACACGTTATTTTACAAGAAACCAAAACCGGATTTTCTCGGATTCAAGAAACGATGAAACCTGCCCTGAAACAAGATTTATCGGATTCAAGATGGCGACGAACTCGCCCTTCACCAGCCAAGAAACTGAATCGTTAGTACAGTCTGATTATATTCATGATAAATGTCTTTCTAAAATATATGTTATTCAAAAAAAGAACTTTACATAATTCTATCGCATATACGGGTGCATTTTAATGGTCCTCTGTTCCGGTCAACAGGTCAACGTGCGAAATTGATGAAATTTTCGAGATTTAATAATTGGGATATTAACTTTTATGAAGGCCATAACTGTATTATTATACTGAACTGAAAATAAAGATATAATTTGTAGACGAATATATTCTAAATAAGTCTAAATCTACAAGACAATTTTGTATCCGCCGCCATTTCTACCCAACGACAAGTTGTTATTTGAAAAGACATACAATTTGCCGACAAAGGAGTTATTTTATTTACGCGCTCGTTCGCATTTTGTCTTTATTTTGCCTACACACAGTTTCCCGAGGGAAATAAGGGGTTATTTTTACGACGTACATTTTCCCTTACAGTTATTCTGCCTACGCGCAGTTACCCGCGTGAAAGAGGGGTTAATTTTATTTGTGCTGGTTATTTTATTAGTGGTTACTATAGTAAAGTATATAATATGATATTTGTGTGTACGGTTTAGATACATTATTGTTTCGTTAGATTTTTTTTCAATACAGAATGGCTTTGGTTTTGTTGATTTTTTAATACAATCCTGTCTTGTCCTATAGTATGGAGGACATATTCATTTTCATCGTGTTTTTTTTTTTTTTGTTAGTTATTGCCAAGCTCAGTTTTTCATTTTCAAAATTACCCCCCCCCCCCCCGAGAATATCAAATAGTCTTCCACTAAAACGCTAAATGGACAAAACTACCGACGGTTGCTGTTAGTGTGTATTCGTTGTTTATAACATCATTTTTTTTTGTTGTTTTTTTGGGGGGGGCAAAATTTTTTTTTGGGGGGGTAAATTTAAAAAAAAACAAATGTTCAAATTTTTTCCCGATTATTTGACTTTTTTTCAACCCCCCCCCTATTTTTTTTATTTTTTATTTCACAAAATATTTTCCCCAATCAATTTCATTTGTAGCAGTAGACTTTAATTTGGAAAATTTGAAGTCCTCTGTTTAAATAGATGATAAAGTGTATAATACATGTTAAAATCTGTATCACATGCTGTATCAACCTCGACCAATATCGGCCCTCGGGCCAAGGCCCTCTGGCTGATATTGGTTTCTCGGGTTGATACAGCATGTGATACAGATTTTACCATGTATTATTCTCTATTTAGAATATTCTTTGGTCTCCAAATGAAATCAAACACTGAAACTAAAACCGGTGTTCTTTCACAAAACCGGTATTTAGTTTTAGCGTTTGATTTCATTTGTAAGTTTTTGAAAAACCGGATTATGAAACCGAAACTGGTTCTGTTGAAATCAAACACGACCTAAGTCTTTAAAGTAGTTCTTTTAGGGAAAAAATTTATCAAATTCAAACATGCAGTTGTCAAAATCCTCAATTCCTAATAACCGTATTGTATAGCACTCTTGACTTGCTTATGTCAAAACTCCTTAAGAATACCTACAAATGACCCATTTCTTTGCAAATATCTTTACAATTTTTTCCTGGATTAGAACATGTTCTTCTAATAGCAGAAACTGTCCCATAAATTGACATTGAATACTCAGCTTCTGCTTTGCAAACCGCAAGGGCAACTTCATCTTTGCTGTATGATAATACAACTCCTGAAATAGTAATCATAGAAAACAACTTCTTTATATTTTTTTCTGTTTAACCGATACATTTGAGTGTAAATATCAAAGTTTTATGAGTAGGAAAAAGTCGGTCGCTTATGCGTTTTCAATAAGTCTTATTCAACTTATCAATGTTTTAATTTTTGTTTTTGTCACTACTAGCTGATGTGTCATTCATTATTAACCGCACATATTTTCGAATTTTGAAGATATTTTTTGGCATATAAATAAAAAAATCCATATACATACAGAATCTAGAGTTCTTTCACCCAATAATTTTCTGCATTTTCTTCTGGTTTAAAAAAAATCACAAAAATGATAGGTTTATGTCGGTTTGCACATTATTGTACGGTCTTAATTCGCATTAATTGTGTTTTTCCAAATAAAACCCTTCAATAGATGTTTCGAATTTAGACCCAAAATCGACCCAATAATTTAAAAAAGTATTTTATAGATATCAACAAAATATAGATACATTTTTTGTTTGTTTTGAAAGCATTATGAACGATTTTCCAAACCAGATTCGATCTTATTTGGTATATATAAAAATAGATCACTGTGACCTTCAGATATGTGAAAAGAAATAGGAGAAACTGACAAATTCAGCAATATCACCACATGCGCCAAAATAATTCAAATATGCACCACAATGCCCGGTATTTCGGTAGAAACCTTATTTAAGAAAAACAATGCGTGGTCAGAGGTTGACTTATTCTGTCAAAAACTTTTCATTATTACTCAATTTCGGCAGTTTTTGTGACCTTTGAACTCTGCCTTCTACGTTCTTTTTTGTCATATAAACAAAACCTCTATGGCAGTACAAGTTATTTGTTTCCTTCAGTCATAAGAAATATATCTTACCATAATCAGAATGAAGTTGGGGGAATTATGTCCCTTAAAATCTCATGATCAACCAATAAAAGGTGAGATATTACCTTTAATTGGCTTTTAGATTTCTATTTGTCTCCTCAAAGAATTCTTTTCAGGACTGAAGCATGTGCTACAACCGATTATTATTCCTTTGTTGTTACATTTCTGATTTGATATACATTAACATACCAAAGTATTGTTTCATTTAATCTTTTACCTGATTTATTCTGTTAGCTTAATTTAACGTCCAGTATCAAATATTTCACTATAGTACAATATCTTCAACCGAAGCGATACCAATTGAACAACCAAGGAGGATGCCAACGCCGCGGGGATAGTCAGTTTGTGGTCCATGGTCTATATAAAAATAAGGAGATGTGGTATGATTGCCAATGAGACAACTATCCACCAAAGTTCAAATAAAGTGGATGTAAGGAATTATAGGCAACCGGTTATAGGATAACAAAATCAATATTTATACCAATAAAAACAATATTCAAAGATTTAATTACAGATTTGAATTGGTAAAATTTTAGAATAAGTTTATTTAAAGGATTGATAAGTTTACCCGGATCGTATACAAATTCCCGGACTCGGTAAACAACATCACCGAAAAATTTAGGATGTGCTATTCCGTCTGAAATAAGTTTTTTTACAGGTACAGCCAAACTTGCAAACCAAATCTTTGTATCTATATAAGAATTTAGTTAAGGTTTTAAGTAATTCATGGTAACGAAATCCCTGACTTAATAACTTACCAGTAATACATGGATTACGCTCATTGAAATATATATATATATATTTCTTTTTCTATTCTGTTCAACGTCCCCTTTTTAATTCTTTTTTCATTTTAATCTTTCAGTTTGAGTTCATCGCCTCGATATAAGCTGGATTTTTTATAATTTGTTGCTGGAACATTTAACACCACAAATTAAATTTGAAAACCATCTGAAATTATCAACTTACCTTTCAAACAGCAAAGGAAAATCAGCACATGCCCTAACATAGAAAACATGATGAAGTGTTTATTCAACCGTCCACAGAAAAATTAGAAACACAAACGCAGTACGTGACAAATTATAAATATATATATATACATACCAAACCCTTCCTCATAGGAAGCCTATTTTGTCACATTCATTCAACTTGTAATATCTATAAGTACGTCTCAAAATTACAGCAGATTTAGAAAAGACATGAACAAATAAAAATTGATAAAACAGGGAAAAAATTATTAAAGAATGCAAAGTTTGCTAGGTTATCAATATATCTCTGTGTTCGTAGGGAAAATTATGAATCGGTGCAGAATAAATTGAATTGCAAAAATCAAGCGCATACCAATTTCAAACTTATATTGTACTACAATTTTTCTGCTCCTTTCGAAGTTATGATTTTTTTTACATCGCTTTGCGTCCTTCGTAATTTAATTTAAAAGCTCTATATTTACATAAATCATTGCAGACTTTTCATGAACGAAGGCTAGATTTCAAATTGCCTAGATTGCATACCTTGAGATAACTCCATGCAATGTCAACTTATCATTTGGTTCGTACCCATTTTTGCATGAGACCTTTATTGCTTACCCGGTATCATTTGGGCGAATGAACATTTTTCATTTCATTGATTTAAAAGTAGGTTTAATGTTATAATCCACGTTGACCAAAATGTATTGACAAGCTTTTTGTGTGACCATGACTTTATTTTATGGCTTATTGACAATCAAAGTTTTTAATGTTTGGTATATTTCTCAGATACAATAAAATATAGGTATACTTCTTCAGTACAAAAGACTATGAACACATCTTTTCCGTTATAGGTATATTTAACTTCAGATTGGATGTAGCCGAAAACAACATTTGTTTCTTGCTTAGTATTTATAACGTTAAGTTTGCTTCTAAACTGAGAGAAAATAGTGTCGAACTATCAGTAAAGTATTGCTATAGTTGTACAGTTCATCATCCTAGACAGGTACAACATACATGTTTAATGTTAGAACATTTGGAGATGCATTTTAAAGAAGCCTTATCCAACATCGACCACAAAACCAGATAGACTATACAAGGACGTACAAGACTTATGTGCACTCTTTCAAAGATTCCTTGCAGAAAAACACAGCATATAAACCTCTGTTTTATACATCAACTCCATATAACATGACAATGTTTAGACGAATTATATATAACTCCGTTGTTTTCTAAAAAAAACCATTTACCTAGTTGATCCTATTGAAGGAAAGACATTAACTTACTGAAGAGGAACATATTCAAGCGTTGTGCGTTGTTGCTAAAAACATTTTACAAGGAAGAATAACAGTCAGTATCGCCTACAGCCAAAAATTAAAACAATAATTGTCCTCCTTTCAGTGACAAGTGTAACGTTGGCCATTAGTAAAAATCTACACGTTTGTGAATCAAATAAGACACAAAATGCTACGGATTATATTAGATTAACTAACCTCCCAGTAGATACTATAAAACTATACAATTCATCCACATGCGACTATATGAAACAATTTGAACTTCCGCAGGAGTATAAGGCGAGAGAGAGAAGTATAGGTTGATTTTAGACAATTTATTAGTGGACACCCAATAATTAAAAGACTTTATTTCAATACAAGACAATTACAATATCTAAAGAGACTAATAAAACACATTGACAGTTCTTTCTCTAAAGCGCTGATTTAGAGCAATCCATCATATTTATGATTTCTTTCATCAAAAAATATGTGTTGAATTAGCATTGTATATCAAGTTGTCTGTTTATTGTCCAAATATACGAATTGATTGCTTGTGATTTTATCAGTTAAGTGAATAATCACTGGGTTCTAAATGGTCAGTCTAGCAAACGTTCACTCGGTTTTAATTGGCTAGTTAAAGGTCACACTGTTTTTTATTCAATATGATAAAATCGAAGTGTAGAAGATTTTCTCATTATATTTAAACAGAAACAAACTTATGAACAAATTAATTTCCGGATTTTTAAGATAAGAAAGACTCTTTTCATATAAAAATTTAAATATCATTATATGAAATCAGCTAATTGCTATATATATACATACAAACACATCATTAACATTATCCATAGGAAGTATTCATTTTAGAAATATATAAAAGTTATCCTGATACAATTAAATTATTTGAGTGGTGAATTGAAATCATATTCCAAAATAATATTTACTGAGCATTTCAAAATTACTAGAATTTTAGAAATTTTGTGTTTACCATATATAACATAAGGATGAAAGAAACTCACTGATAATAAAAAAAAAACAGTTTTGGTTAACAATGAATAATACTGAATTCTACAAAAGATGGAAAAACACGTGTGTATCAAATTGACATTACATTTCTCATACAAATATGAAACACCAATAACATAAATCAAAAAGCAATTTAGCAACAAGTCAGCTAACTTTTGAATATATATATCACCAACACGACCACTAGAAAAGATTTATTGTAAAAATATACAAAATTTATCTGAGCAATACTGATTTTTAATAACATTGACTAGAAAGTACAACCAAGATTGAAATGATGATTTAAATAAAAATTTATAAGAAAAAGAAAAAAAACAAAAAACAAACGGGTGTCGGTTAAATGAATATAACTTTATTTAAAAAGACAGGAAAAACTCACAAGACGTACAAGTATAAGAAAAAAAAACAGTTGTTGTAATCAACATTATAATACTGAATTAAAAAAACATAATCAGAAAACTTACATATATTGATCAAGAAAATTGACATTATATTACCCATAAAAATATGAAACACCAATAACATAAAACAAGTAACAATTTAGCAACAACTCAGCTAACTTTTGAATAAATATATATCACCAACACGACCACTAGAAAAGATTTTATGTAAAAATATGCAAAATTTATCTGAGCAATACTGATTTTAAATAACATTGACTAGAAAATATAACCAAGATTGGAATGATGATTTAAGTAAAAATGTATAGGATAAAGAAAAAAAAACAAACGGGTGTCGGTTAAATGAATATAGCTGTATTTAAAAAGACAGGAAAAAACTCACAAGACGCACAAGGATAAGAGAAAAAAACCAGATGTAATCAAAATTATAATACTGAATAAAAAAAAGCAGAAAAACTTACATGTATTAATCAAGAAAAAATGACATTACATTACCCATAAAAATATGAGACAACAATAACATAAATCAGATATCAATTTAGCAACAAATCAGATATCACCAACCCGATCATAAGAAATGATTTATTGTAAAAACTAGGAAAAACCCGTGGAAAATTGTCAGTCACGTGTACAGTTAGCTTTAACCCCTGCATGCCAATAAGTTTCAAATAGTTCTTTGTTGCAATTTAAAGTTGAAATATGCTTTATGCATGTGTTATGTTAGTTAAAGTAAGAAATATCTTTAAACACATTAATTCTACAAAGTATGATTTTGTGCACTTAAATTCACAGTTATTTTTTATGTTTATACTGGCGTCTGTGTGCTTAGGATTTTTTTCTTTAAAAGCATTGCTGGCCTATTTGAAGTATATCTACTACACTGTATATTGAAATTATATGAATTTTTCGAAAAGTATTAAAATATGAAATTTTATCTTTTTACACGAAATTTGAAAATTTCAACCGGAAATATCTCCAAAAGTAAATCATGAAGGAATAAATTTCTCTGCATATTCTATTCCAAACGCAAGTACTTTGTTTCATTATGAATGATGATATCTATGCTACTTGTTCTTTAAACCGCTTGTTATTGATAAGACAACATGATATCTTCTCCAAACTGCCTTTAACCTCTTAAGGGCATACGATACAGTTACAGGGGAGATAATAATGCATCCAAAATGTGCGTGTTGTTTTCGCAATGGCAGACGTATATACTTAAGAACAAATTGCAAAAAACTGTATGAAAATATCTCTTGCCGTTTGAAAGTTATGTGAATTTTTCGAAAAGTATTAAAACATGAAATTTTATCTTTTTACACGAAATTTGAAAATTTCAACCGGAAATATCTCGAAAAGTAAATCATGAAGGAATGAATTTCTCTGCATATTCCAAACGTGTACATTGAAATTGACCTTCATTCAAAATTTCAAAAAATTCTAATCGTGGGATCATTACTGTATCGTATGCCCTTAACAACGTTTTTACATGACAGGGAGTACATGTACAGTGTATAAATTTTCAGTGTACCCTATCAAGTATATATACCCTTATATAAGTTTGACTTGTAGCTTTCTTCGGTTATACGTTTATTAGGTGAACAAAAAACGGTCTTCAGATTTAGTAGTATAGATATACAAAATTTATCTGAGCAATACTGATTTTTAATAACATTGACTAGAAAGTACAACCAAGATTGGAATGATGATTTAAGTAAAAATTTATAGGAAGAGGGAAAAAACAAAGAAACGGGTGTCGGTTAAATTAAGATAACTTTATTTAAAAAGACAGGAAAAAACTCACAAGACGCACAAGGATAAGAAAAAAACAGACGTTGTAGTCATAATTATAATGAACTAAAAAAAACAGAAAAAAAAACAGAAAAACTTACATATAGCAATCAAGAAAATTGACTTTACATTACCAATAAATATATGAAACAACAATAGTATTAGTCAAAAACAATTTTACATAAAAGTAACTAACCAGCTAACTGCTGAATATATATATCACCAACACAAACATTAGAAAAGATTTATTGTAAAAATATGTAAAACTTATCTAAGCAATATACTGATTTTATTTAGAACATGAAATTACAACCAAGATTTGAATGTTGATTTAAGTCAAATTTTTAAAGGAGTATAACATATAAAACTTATGTGAACACTGATTTTATTAAAGACATTGACTAGACAATACAACCAAAATTGAAATGTCGATTTAAGTGAAAATTTTAAAGGAGCATGAAAGATAAAGCAATGAGATATGAAAAACAATGATAAAGGTTATTGATGATATTTTAAAATAAACTAAAAAATATGTTTTAATCAAGAAAATTTACATCATGAAAAATAAGAAACAACAAAGCTAGTTGCAAAAGTAAATGAAATTGTGAACGGAATTACAAATGAATTTAATGGGGCACAAACTTGAGCAAAAGAAAAAGTTTTATAGATTCATTTTGATTAAAGAATTAAGATTGAATGGAAAATACTTTAGATATGTGACGTAAATGAGGTAGATAACAATCGAATAAAAAATGAACACACTGTTTAATACATCTGTGAAGACTTCCACACAGAAATGTTCTTATCACATAGCCATTGTTCTAACAGATGACAATAATATAAAATCTCTAAATATCTAATTGATAACTATTCATGTACATATAAAAAAGAGTCAAATAACATTTGAAAATGTCAAGTTCAACATTTAAATATGAGTAAAAGGCTTATATGATTGATCTGCTACTTTTGTAAATAAAACTTGACTTCAATATATCAAAATGGAGTATATGTTTACCTGAGAGATTTAAAAAAAATGTTAACATTGGAGAATGAAAAGCACCATGATCTTTGTATATATAATAAAACGAGCAATGAAAAGCACCATGTTCTTTATAGATATAACAAAAAAGAGCAATGAAAAGCACCACTGACTTTGCAATTAAAATAAGAAGACTCTTGTTAACTTGATAGATTTTTTAAAAATCACAACATTTGGAAGTCATCATCTTTGTTATTTAAATGCATACATGCAATATTTCAATAAATGTGTTCTAGTTTCATCAAAGCAATAAAAATTAATCAAATTTGTTTAAAATCAAACATCACCCACGTATCACAACCAAATTTATAGACCAAATTTTCATTTTCATATGGAATTTAATTTTACAGTTTAAAACATTTTCAAAAGAGATCTAGAATAATCAATTTTCACTTTCTTATTTCTACATTTTACTTAAATCTTTCAATGAATGTTCACCGAGCTTGATTTTAGTATAATTACCCTACCCCTCCCATATACAGATCACATTCTTGTTTTTATAAAAAGGTAACTTTACTTCAAATATAAAATGGATCTTGCTAATGAAATTGCTAAGGATATGGAAAAATGCCCAAGATTAAATGGGTGGACAGTAGGCAACTCCATGTCTAGCATGCATTGTGGATAAAGACCGTTGGCTGAGATGACCATAATTGTCAGTGTTACTGATAACTCAAATTTCAGCAAGATGATAACTCGATTGTTCCATGTCTTGCCTCACTTTGACCAGAAGCAGGCAGAAACCGGTCTTTATTTTGGTGACAATTCTACCATTTTAGGACTAAAGGTGTTAGCAACTGAAGTAGACAATGATGCTTTATTACAAATGTGACATAAAAAACTGCAAAAAAGGTTAGTATTTTTTTACATATGATTGTAATAATAGTCTGGCCTATTTCTCAGTCTATCTGACCGTCTTAGTGGTGCTAGAGGGGGGGTGCTGGCGGTCCATTAATTACAGGAGGGAGTGGTGCATTAATACCAGGAGTGGGATTTGCATTTCATCATTCATATGTAAGTCTTTGGTAAAATTGAATACTTAGCCCCACATCAGTTATTATCAGCACAAATATTGCCTGCATCCAATCTACAATAATTAATTAACTTATAACAAAGAGACATTAATTTAATAATTTTAGGTGATGTTTCTTATTGTGATTGCTTTGGTGAAAATATAACACATTTAATGAGCTCACTATGGCGAAGTGAGCTCAATCTCCTCAACCCCCCTTTCAGTTCCTCATTCGCTCGGAAAAGGTACACTGCCTTGCAGATCTGCGCATAGATCGTGTCATATGCCTTTTCATGATCCCAATGAATAACACTATACCTAAATAATAAAATAAGTATTTCAGAAATTTGTGTTAAACATATACAAGGGCACCAAACACATATAATCTATCATTTGAGGTATACACTTGGTAAATGTCTAAGTATTAAGAACAGTAAATGAAAAATGACATTAAATATCACCCTAGTGTTGTGTCCAAAATTAATTAGTAAATATACGTACACACCGGTCACTACATTTTTTAGCATGTTGATCAAACTTGTATGTATTACACATTAAAGGTACCAGGCTTATAATTTATATAACGTCAGACGTGTGTTTCGTCTATAAAAGACTCATCAGTGACATTCAAATCAAAAAAATTGAAAGGTTAAATAAAGGAGAAAGTTGATGAATATTTAGGACCAATAATTCCAAAAGGTAATGTCAAATACGGCTAAGGTAATCTGTGTCTGGAGTAGGAAAATCCTTAGTATTTCAAATAATTTATAGTTTTGTACTGTACAATAGAAGAAATAACCGCAAATCCTCAACCTATACCAATGCATGAAACCACGAATCCAACCACCCATCCAAGTGTGCTCTGTTCTGCTTTCTAGAATAAAAATAAAATATTAATATTCTATTTTCTTTATTTGCAGAAAGGAAATGACCGCATCCATTCTCAGTCAGCCACCATGGCAGCATGATGATGAGGATGAATAGTGAGAAGGAGATTGAAATGCAAAAAGATAGTGATTATGGTGAAACATCAGAAAATGAGGCTCAATCGCCATGTGCCTCAATTAAAAATGAACAATAATGTTATACATATACAAAATGTGTATACTAAACATTTGTTTTGTTTACACAATATATATATATATATATATATATATATATATATATATATATATATATATATATATATATATAGCCTTCGAAGGCTATTTGTTAAGCCGAAATATTTGTCAACACGACTTAATAACAACATCTTCGTATAATACCATCTTATATTAGTACCGTTGTGCAAATCTTTAGACTTATATAATTTTTTCCTTATCTGCACAGTAACGTCTATTCTAGACGATCCGGTATATATATATATATATATAAGTATATATCAAGTAATAACGGAAAAACACAATTAAACAGTTAAAATGTTATATCGTTCTGTGTGAGCGCTTTCAGCCTCCTGGCCCTTCAGACAGTTAATGAACGTTGTTAACGGCAACGTCGCGACTGTTGTGACGCAACGTCATTATGGAAAGGCACTAGGGTACTTTCACTTTCGGTTCAGTGAAGGTTTATATTTTGCAATAAAGTGATCTTCTTTTGCGATACGCAGAGCTTTACTGTCCAGAAAAATCTTGAAAAAAGGAAAAATACGGAATCTCCCTTTTCCACAACGATCGAAGTGTTCACTGCATGGAGTATTTCTTACTGAATGATCCTTAATTTGCTGTTTGTGGACCCTAACTCTATCAAAGAGATGGCCTCCCGTTTGTCCAATGTAAAACTCCTGGCAAGAGGTACATTTGGCACAGTAGTTTTCCGTTTTACAATTCATTGATGCATTCACTCGAAATGTTTCTCCATGTCTAAACGTGATTGAGCTCCCTTCATCGATGTATTCGCACGTTCCACATCTCTTATCCCCACATTTGCTGACTTTATATACTTTTCCGGACTTTGAGTTAGTAAGAAGACGTTTTAAGTTTGGTGGTTGTCTTCGGCTATTTATTAAGCTCGATTCCGGGATTAGTTGTTTTAAATTCGGAGATTGGTGTAGAATCGGCAGATATCTTCTGGCACTATTGTGATTGTTATGATTCCTCGTATTGTGCGTAATTACGAACGGTATTGAATTAGCTGTTGATTCTGGTTCTTTAGTACGCCGCAATTCTTCTATCGGAATTATAGTTGCTCTTCGTATCGCAGAATTAATCAGATTCTCCGGGTAGTTTTGACGCAAAAGATGGACTTTTAATTCTTTAAGACGCATTACCGGAGTTCAGGATTAACCACTATTGTGCAGATTCTTCTGGCGAGACTAAACGGGATATTCCGTTTTGTATGAGACGGGTGGCAGGATCTAATGTTTAGATATTGATGAGTATCAGTTTCCTTACAGTAAAGGTCTGTTACAATTTGATTATTCTCTTTTTTGATGAGAATATCAAGGAACGGAAGTTGATGTTCATCAGATTCCATCGTAAATTTAATAGATTCGTGTAGATTATTAATTTCGGAGTGGAATGTGTTTAGATCTTGACTACTTTTAGTCCAGAAGATAAAGCAATCATCAAGAAAACGTTTCCAGTTTTGTTTAATGTAAGTGCTAAAATCTTCATCAAATGATTGAGTCAACGTATCATACATTTGATTTTCCAGAAACCCCATTACAAGCGTGGCATAGGTTGGTGCCACTTTCGTTCCCATTGCAGTTCCCTTGGTCTGGAGATAACATTGATCATCAAAGAAAAAAATGTTGTTTTCTAGGATGAGTTCTAATCTTTCTAAAATAAATTCTTTTGAAAATCGCTGATTTATTTGGTCTGGATATTTTTCCAACCAAAATTTAACCGCCTCAATCCCTAGATCGTGTGGAATGTTAGTGTAAAGGCTTGTGACATCAAAGCTAACTAAGATTGTCTCTTCACTTACACTTTCTGGAATTTAATTTAAAAAATCTAAATCGTCTCGAATAAAACTTGGAACCAATTTACATAAAGGTTTGAGGATTATGTCTAATAGGTTGCTCAGTCTTTGTGTATTCGAAGACGGTCCTGCAATAATCGGACGTAATTTTAGATCTGATGGTTTGGGTGTCTGCACATATTTCAAGTTTTTGCCGCGGATATTATTTTGAATATCTTTAGATTGTGTATCTTAGGTAGTCCGTAAAAGTTACTTGGTCGTACCTCAAAATTGGTTAGATAGTCCTTTTCCTTGTCATTAAGATCTTCATCAAATTTAGCGGAAAATTTATGTACCTTCACCAATGTCTTTTTATCCATTGACGGATTTACTTTCGAGTACAAATTTTGATCCTCCAACTGGTCATGCACCATTTTGTTATAATGCTCAGTGTCCATGATTATTAAGCAACCGCCTTTAACCGCAGGTTTAAGGACTGTAGAAGTGTCATGTTTTAATTCCTTTAATGCCCTGTGTTCATCCTTCGAAATATTGGATTTAACAGAATTTACGACATTGTTGGATTCAGCTTCTTTTTTTAGACAATCTATATAACTTTCTAGATTTCTGTTCCTGTTTGGTTGTGGTGTAGTGCCTTTTTTATTTTTCACCAAGGATTCGTCATTAAAAGTTTCGTTTCCGAAAAATTCTCTGAGACGCAATTTTCTACAGAATTCATATGTGTCCTTGATTAAATCGGCTTTATCGGACATCGGTGTTGGAGTAAATTTAAGTCCGCGTGACAAAAGTTTTATTTCAATATCGGAAAGTTTCTTTTGTGATAAATTAAGTATTAATGGTTCCTCTACGTTATTGATGTCGAGTTCTTGTCGGCTGCTTTCATTCGTGTTTTGTTGAATGGGCGCTTGCTTAAAAAAAACGTTTCCTTTTATTTTGTGTCGGCTCGACGTCCATTTCACGATTTGGAGCTGGTTGTGTCGGGTTTTGACTATTGACACAGGGTTTCCTTTGGTTGAATTTATTTTGAGTTCAACTTTTTTGGTTAGGGGATTTCTTACGGCGGAACGGTCCCATTTTCTTTGGTCGTGCCGCTATTTCAGCGTATGTTGGAGCTTGTGGTGAGTGACTTCTTTGTTTTGACTGATCCCTCCTCCTTTGAGGACTCGGACTCTTTGATTGATTTCTTGATCCCTTGTTTCGACGTTTTGTCTTCTTTTTAGTTTTCTTCACAGGTTCGTTCCCGTAATTGGATTCATAATCGTTTAACCAAGCGCAAAAGAAGACCACTTTATTGCAAAATATAAACCTTCACTGAACCGAAAGTGAAAGTACCCTAGTGCCTTTCCATAATGACGTTGCCACAACAGTCGCGACGTTGCCGTTAACAACGTTCATTAATTGTCTGAAGAGCCAGGAGGCTGAAAGCGCTCACACAGAACGATATAACATTTTAACTGTTAAATTGTGTTTTTCCGTTATTACTTGTTCAAATATATTTACTGTACCAAGGAACTTTTATTTTCAATTATATATATATAGTTAAGCTATAGGTTGCAGTATGGCCTTCAAAAAAATCATTAGCCACAAAGCAAAGCATTGAAGGTTTCAAAACATAGTATTGCTTTTAACATTGATACATCAGCGGTGGAATCCATTGGCAGTGTGATAGGACACATGTCTGAATCTATGACTGTGGTTCTACTCTGCTTAAGGGTTGCAGTTTTAGTTTCAGGTCTAGAAGGAGTTGTTGTTGGTTTTTGAGGTCTAGAAAGAGTTGTCGTTTGTTTTGAAGGTCTAGTTGAATTTGTGAGTGGTTTAGCAGGTCTAGTAGTTGTAGTTGTTTCAGATTCCTGAGACGTTTGCGAAAATAAAATGCTATGATAAGCATTTGGTGGAGTTGGGAACATGGATAAAACATGGTTCCCTTTTTATACATATTGAAAAGTCTTGATCTTGTCAATAAAGACGTCCTTTTACTGATTACACAATACCAAGTTTTTCATTGTATATTTTTATATACAGTATATATATAAGTAAGGCAGTGTGGTATGAGTGTCGATGAGACAACTCTCCATCCAAGTCACAATATATTCATAGTAAGCAATTATAGGTTAAAGTATGGCCTTCAACACAGGGTCTCGGAGATTACTTTGGCATTATACTGTTGTTCGGTTAGAATCTTTCATAAAATAACATGAAAGGGTCTATTGGTCTGTCTCTGAAAAAAACGTTACAAGAACTTTTTACTTTTGCATTGATGGTCATGTTTTATCCAAACACAGTGGAGTCATTGAAGATTGTTAAAGATTTGTTTTTTAGGGTAGAACACCCACTGCAACAAATGAGTGGAAATTTATAGTGAAAAGCTTACATATTTATGTCTGTTGATCAAAACATCATTCTGGCTTTCTGCAAGTGCACTTAATCGATTGACAACTGATCATTCCTCTACGAATGTTCACATTATCAACCATTCCATCCATGAAAAGAAATGATTTTGTGGACAAACTATCAAATGTTATTCTTTTGATCTGTTGGTCTTTGGCTTCATAGGTGTACAACCCATCACCTTGAAACTAGCAACTAAATCCATCCAAACCAAACGCAATTGGATTGTGTTGTTTGACACACTCCTCAACATCAAAAAGGCACAAAACACCACCTAACCGGCAGGGTTTTCAATAAGCACCGGCATCCGAAGAAATTTCCCCGGTTCAAATTAATGAAATCATCGGTTCAAATTGTGTTAAAAAAAATAATAACTAAAACTATGCTATCGTTGTGTTAAACAAGTTGTTGTCGTTGATTTTCGTTTTGCTTGTTCACTTGTTATCTTTTTAAACAAGCGCAAGCGAAAAATAAAAGTCAATTCAATCGATAACAATTTGTTTTACGCAACAATAGTACAACATACAATCTATGACGAATAATTGTCTCATTTGTAAACATATATCATTGAATTATTTTGTTTTAAAACAAACCTTAAGTGTTCTTAAAGAATTGAAAAAAAACAATTGAATATATATATATATAAACAAGTCTAAATAGAAAACAACGATCAAACCTATGATTGCGTTGGATAAAAACCGCAATTTTTATACGTCTGCATGCAAAACAAATTTCTTTTTAGAGGGGTCTAAATACAGCACAAACAACATTTTCCAAAAGACCAAAATAGGAAAAAGTATATTTTAACAAAACGCATTTGACTAACAGGTCGAACAACAAATGTTCTTAAATCCTGCTGACTGCCATTGGCGATTGTCAAATAGACGGATCACAAGGTGTAATAAATGGATCTTAACTATCAATTTAATACGAAACAGAAAACAATAAACTTGCGGCAAAGATGGTATACAGCAAACAAAGGTGCACAGATTTTTTGTACAACATATCCGGATTTCGACAATTAATGTCTCTATACATAACAACATGTTAAAAAGAACCACCTACAGACTACGTTTTGATTAATCAGGACATAGAAGGATTGTTGCATTAATTCTTATAAGATCAGCAATAGCTTTGACATAATTTCCATTATTATACTTCATGTCAGAAACTGCTGTCTTATTTTGGTAATTTAATAATGCACATATAAATTTCAAAGCTTTTCGGCAAATACGGCATATGAACTACGGTAATATATCCACGTCCGACCTTATATTTCGCGTGAGCTTTGGCGTACATTTACGGTACATGTATTTTTACGGTAAATTTGTCAAAGTCAACGGTGCGCTTATTTACATCTGAAAAGTGAATCAATTCCATAAATTATATTTTAACTTGAAGTAAAAATAAAACAGACGACAGTTGCAATGGCTGCCAGTAGAGGACGATTTGGTCAGAAAACACCACAGGCCTTCAAAACCAACTATCTGCAGGCCAAAAATACCAAACACACTATCAAATATGGACTTAAAGTGTTAACCGATTTCATGCAAGAGCGTAAATCAACCGTTAATCTTTTGGTGCGACTAAATATACACAGAAGTATGAAGAACAAAAACGTTTAACTATAGCATGAATTCCCAAGAAAAAAGGAGTTACATAAGAGGTATGTAATGCTTCTTAAAGACACCTGTCACTTGGTCACATATTCTAATCCCGACCAAATCTACATATTATGTCAGAACCGAAATACAGGAAACTACCATTAATATAAAATCAGTCAGACGCAGAATAATATTTCCGATTTCCAGTAGATTATGCTGTCTTTTTTACACAACGTTGTCGTTTTCTTCAATAATGCAATATTGAGATGCTAAGTATCACCTGCTTGTAAGACCTGGTTTACAGCATTCAATTCATTTATCTGGCTGTTCTTATCCTGTATCTGTTTTTCTTGTTCTTCTGATACTCTTTCTAAACTCAAAATTCGTTCAGCAATTGTCATTGGGTGTCATAGCAAATACAAGAACAAGTTGCAGCTAAATTTGTAGACAAATATATTAAGATGTGAGCTACCTAAATGGCCTATATCTCAGATTTTTAAAAATATCGAAAATATCATCTATGTCTCTTTAATACTGTCAGTGATAAATTGAGTCAATTCTTGGCAAATAGGTATAAAATTTAAAGTATCGATTTCACATTCATTAGTATCGAAACACTACCAACTGGGTTGTCAAAATATAGATCTACCGAAATTTATTATTTTATGGATATAACTTTATAAAGGGTCATTGGAATCTTTTTTGTGGAATCCTGAATTTTGTCACTATTTAATGAGTTACAAACACGCGTCAAAATCCGAAATAAGAGTAGTCCACACCACCTCTTTCTATGTACTGTTTTAGTATTTATGAGCAAAGGCTAATAGCCTATATACATGTACTTCAGTTGTGTTCATACCAAAAAATAAACTGTTGCCCCAATTTAGTATCAATTAAACACGAATATTGGTAGCAGTAATATATTACTTTAAATAAATATTCCAGGTAGCTGTTTTTGAGAAGTATTTACTCACACACTAATTTCATGAAAAAAAGCTTCCATTTTAGAATTTTACATTAATTTTATTAAAAATGATAAACCTTGAATTAATTTTTCTATATAAAGAAAAACGCAGTGTGGTATATTGTATCTTGCCTGATAGTTGTTATATAGCCTATTTATGTACCTCATACATTAAAATTTAAAATTGTAATACATGTATGTCCTGCATAATCTTCAGTATCAAAAACATCCCGGACTTAATTTTTAAGAAAGCAATCCATGTCAAAAAGTCAAATACATAAATTTAGCATAAGTTACCACAATATGTAGTCTGCTGTGACTCTTTGTAGGATCTTTGTCGTTGTGCTGAGTGTTGATATCTTTCAGACTAAATGAAAACAACGGAAACTGATTTCTTGAAAACAATTACAATGGTACATTAAAATATTCGTATAAAGACTACCGCAGCAATAAATAAGTTAGTGGACAGAAGAAAAATAATTGAGAACACTCAAATTGCCAAAAAACACTACAAAGAGACAACCAAAGCAGTAAAAACCAAAAGGAGAATAAGAACAAGGAGGACAAAAAGGAGCAAACCAAAAAACGCAATCCTTTAGACAGATAAACCAGGGAAGAGAAATGACGACCACAAGCACAACAATAAACACTGAAAACTATAAAACAATGAGCAACATGAACTATTATAAAAACATGGAGTGAACTCATGTGCTCCGGAAGGGTAAGCAGTTCTTGCTCTGTACACGACACCCGTAGTGAAGTTCAACAAAGGCAATCCGGTGATACTCACAAATCGGTGGATGTACATGAAATATTACGACAGTGGGAACAGGTCCAACATCATCTTCGATATTGGAACATTGTAACGGTCAATCGATTCGTGATGACGACCGTAAAATTTCCTAAATGTTGACATCAACTTATCCCTGATAACATCCTGGTTAAGAAGCTTTTATGACAGAAGTAATCCTCTTTGTCGAAAGTCATGGTAACTCACGCATCCCTTGAATATCGGATAAGCTGCGAAACGTAGACGACATATGCAAGCGATGCTGGTATATTGCTACTCAAGAAGGGAAAGTTAACAATAGGAAAGTTGAAGTCATCACGTTTATCATAAACTTTATTCTTTAAATGGCTCAAGACCTACACTGAACTGTGAACTGAGGGAATCCATAAAAAAAATATTGTACCATGATATATGGACCTACTGTAACAAAACCAACCAAGACATTTGTCATAGAAAGTTTGAAAGGATTAAATAAATAAAACCAAGATTTTTTTTATTCTACATGGGGAGCATGAACGAGGTACATTTTGCTTTGGGGAAGGAGAATTTTTTACCATTGCTCCGGATTTGTAAACCGTTAAATCTCCAATTTTTCGTCAATTTTTGAACTACTTGGAAAGGGGAAGTTTACAACTGGAAAGTAAAAACCATCATGTTTGTCATAAAACCTTTGTCTCTTTAATTTCAAGTTCTCTGTGGTAGATAAGATATAGATACATATTTAATCTTTAAAGTTTGGATTATTAAGAGATAGTACATCATCTCTACATGGGGGGGAGGGGTAAAAATAAGAACGATCTGCTAAAACCGTTGCACGGGAATTCTCATAGTCTGCAGGAAAACCTGTCCAAAAGTATGTATTGTCAATTTGAAATTCTAGCATGTTAACATCGTCAGCCTCAGAATACCTTTTGTTAAAATCAGTGTTTTTATGACAAAATGTTTTTTCCTTACCTGATACCAGATAGACGGAGTTTTGTTCCTTGTTTAGTGCAGAAATATTTATGAATTCGATCACGCAAAACCGATTTTAGGTCATCATGTGTAAGGGTAGTGTACAACGTAGAGAAATAAGTTTCAATACTGTTCCAATAACGCTGCTACTGCGAATTGAATTTTATTTGATGTGCACTATTTGTGGGTTTTGCTCTTTCAATAAATTTTCTGCATATGGCAATTTTGATACCCAAGATTTACGACCTTCAGGTGCATTCTAGGCCGAAAAGATTCAAAGCCAAAACAAGCAACCAATCCCATGTAAGGACAAAATAAGATATAGACAAAGTAATAATTAATTATTTTCCTCCAAATTTTAAAATTTTAGAATGGCAAGTTTTAAAGTATTAACTTCACGTTAGTATCTTCAAGATAGCAAGGTAATGTCTTTGAATCTGATTAGTGGATTTGATATATTTGATTTATCTAAAATGATCATTTTATTCTACCAGTTTTGAGAGGGGGTAATAACGTAGTAAAAATATACATTTTGAGACGTTATAGTATATTTTAAGATGAAACAAACGAGTAGTGGCTCTTTCCCATGTAGTTGTTTCTCTCATAACCATTGCTTTTTCAATCTGAAATATTTACCTACTTTTTATCGTAAACGATTGTATGCAATGCATTTTTATATTAACAAACTGCAATCTTATACTTAACCATTAATACGTTCAAATTTTCTACAGCAAATACAGTGAATAAATGCAATTTGGATTAATTCGTATCACTTCAATCGCCAAAAAGGAAATTCAAAACCAAAACCATTCTACTGTCATGTGAAAGGAAATATATAAACTGACTTACACTAAAAATTCAATTTGGTTTTGAGTGTCTTCACGTTGAAAAACTGCCTTGAAGACGTTGATTTGGCCATTTTGTTTTAAAACTGTCCCCAAATGCGATATTTCAGGTATGTAGAAAAAAGTTTGGTAAAATATACTAAACAATGCCCACATAAATTTAGAAATTTTTTAGGCGATGTTTTGAAAATGGCCCTTGAAGTGAAATAAATGCAGACAAAAACGGCCCCACTTCTTTGAATTTAGGAATATATTACAAAGAGACGTTAAAAGGTTATTGTGTTTTCGGTAAAACTCTTGAAAAATGAAAAAGTTAAGGGTTTTTGGCCTTAATGTATTATAATCAGTGTCAGAATATTTTAAAAACTAAGGCATGAAGGTATAATGTTTTTCTTTGCATATAAGAAACGTACTCATATAAGTAAAGTCAAGAAATACCAAAGGGATATTCGAAGGAGAGAAAAATCGTAACAACTGACAAACTCCGGAGAACAACGAAGACACGACCAAAACCATACATGCACTACAATTAAAAACTAAAAAACATATGAACAACATGGACCGCACCAAAAAACCGGGGGTAGACTCAGGTGCTCCGGAAGAGTAAGCAGTTTCTGCTTCCTGCAGGACACCCGCCATGCTGTCCATGTCAAATCCGATATGCGGAAGGGATAATATCAATGGAACAGGTCCATTTTCATTTGGGAAACGGTTTTTTCATACCTGTCAACCAAGTCATGATGACGCCCATATAAATTGACTATATGGAGAAATGTCAGAAACCTTCATCAATGACCAGTAATAAATACATACTGTAGACTGGTATCCAGATTCGTCTTCATCAACACCTCTTTGTGTACTGGTCCCCTCCTTAATTATTGTTTCTTGTCTCTGTAACTGATCAGAATCATTTTGTGTACTTCTTGGTATTCTCAATGAATCACTGGTTAAATTCTTTGAAATCGTTTGTAAAAATTCACAGTTAGGATTCAATAAATGATGCATGTTAACCGGGTCATCGTCAATTGGTAAGGTGTGACTGCTGGAGAAGGAGTAGTTACAAGAAAAACATCTGAGTAGCGAATTTCTATAATAAAATCCAGCTCCGGCTAATCGTATGCAACTTACGTTTCTTAACTGGTTTTGTGGTATTTTCGAAAATGTTGATAAACGAACATATTCTAGATGATACATTTCCGATACACCGAAATCTCCATGTTCAACTCTCCGGTTGAACTCTCTGTACGAATCAGAAAACGACATTTTTCACTTTATTACAACATTATTTTATTTTGTATTCTTTAAATCCAATATTAATCATTAATAATTAATACATATATATTCTATCCTTAACACGCCTTCCTTGAAAGGTACTTTTAAATCAAATGGTAAATTATTAATATTAATATTACGAACAGGATCATGCACCTAATGTCATCCCTAATGCTTTGCTTTTAGCGACCAATCTTCTTAAACCCCTACAAAGAAATCGTTTCAAATTTGACAATTTCATTTTTTTATACGGGTGATGGAATTGGTTCGAGTGCTGACCTTGGATATTGTTAATCATAGCATAAATAAGGTTACAAAAGATGTACATATGATTTCAATCTTATATTCACACATAGCCGTTAAATCAACAAAGTAAAATCTCATTGAATCACTTATCGATAATTTAAGATTACCGTCAAAATATTTATAAACAACTTAATATCAAACACAATGACACACTTAATCATGCTCTCAATAAGTGATAAATCCATTGAAATTATAAATCACAGATACAAGATAAACGAAAGTTAAACAGCAATCGGGATTTAGTTGTGTAAATACATGTACCAGAATGTATATATATCATATATTAAAATGTATTATTATTAATAATTTTTTTGAAATTTACTAGGCACCTGTGACGGATCACGGCGCAACCTATACCTGGAAAATAATAACAATTAAATGTTAATTAATCTTGTGTATTGTCACTTTTTATGCTTATATCCCTAGTGAAATTTTGTTTTGCATTAATAAAGATATATACACTTCAGAGTCAGAATAGATGAAGGGTGTTTAAGATGAAACTAACCCCTGTTCAGGTCCAACTCCGATTTTTTTTTTTTTTTTTTTTTTTGGTCATGTTTTTCTTTATCCAGTGTTTATTTCATGTTTATTGATTTCTTTCAATTCAACGTTTACCTTTCCTACCATCCCTCATTTGGAATATTGTCTGATTTGTCTAGGAAATGGGGTAGTTTTGTTTCTAAAACAATTACTACAACAACCCTATATAGCTGCATATTACATAACACATTTTTAATATATAATATATATATATTCCATAAGGTAACACCGTGTAATACTAGAACATACTTTAAAAAAGCAGAAAATAAATTCGAAGCAAATAATTTCTACGTCAGGCATCATATCACTTTTAATGAGCTTTTCTGTGACGAATTTTATCATTTCTTTTTTTTTTTTTAGATTTAATCATATCAGTATTCCTTTAACCTGTTCATATTCAAAGCAAATAGAAACTTTAAACAGATGTCTTGCAACTAAAATTTGCAGGGATAAAGAAAGGAATTTTCATGGCTTCATTAAAACATTGTTAAATAAGAAAGTACATACCTTTACCATGAAAACTGTTTATCCTCATCGTAAGTAATACACATTTTAATTGATTCGGGGACGCATATTACAGAAGTCCTGTAGAGGGGCGGGACCTGTGTTGATTTAACGACCAATGGTTAACTCCGATGAATTATGGCTATATACATTTTCTTGAATGAAATTTGTCATTTAAGGTAATGAATTGTTTGCTCCGCCCACTATAAAACTAAAAAAAACTTGAACTTGAACTTGATCAAGTGTACATTGAGTACAAATTTACGTATTTTAGTTGCGGTTTTCTTTCCATTGAACGATTCGTGTACAGCATATCTAGATATTTGACATCTCTGATTGAGGTTGAACTCACTGTTCTAAACCATGTAGTAAACTAAATGAGCTTTTTTTCAACAACAAAAAAGAAAACAAAGGTGAATTTATCCTATTTTCTAATCTGGTGTATTGAAAGAAATAAAATTCAATTGTGACAATTTTATTTCCTATACAGGTGATTTAATTGGTAAGATATCTGATCGTAGCATGTAGCCGTAAAATCAAAAAAGTAAAATCTTATTGACATTATATATCTATAACTTAAGATTACTATTAAAATATTTATAAACAATTTTTAAAATACTTTGTTAGCTTTCAATATTTCAAAGTATAAACAAAAGCCATACTTCATCCGCAGTAATCATTGACCGTTAAATCCATACAGGTTGCAACTCTCTACATGACTTAAAATGTGTATTTCTTTAAATGAGGATAACCACTTTCATTTTAAAGGTCTGTACTTAATAACTATTAACATAAACACAGTCAAAATATCTCAATTTACGGTAAGTGAGATCAAAACAAGTATGTTGGCCACCTGGCTATATTTACACTTAGGAAGCTTCAAAGAAATGCCAAAGTACAACATTGCATTTCAGTATAATATTCCTGTAATTAAAATGTTCTCCTTGTTGGTTTATTGATAATAATTTGATACAATAAGCTTTCTAAGATTTTTTTACGTACCTTTATTGTCATGAAGAAGATCATTACTGTAATAGTTAGCATACCCACCTGATTGATGCTTTCACGAGAAATCTGATTTAAAACTAATTTGTTTTGAAGAACTGATCGGTGTCACAGAACATACATCATTCCATTTCGAAAGAATAATAAACCGCAATACGCAGATTTTTGGAGATATTTCTGTGTTGAGTTTCATATGTGAAAAGGCAAAGAAATGAACAGTAACCTACATTTTCTTTACATTAATGGAAATCTGAACCAATGCATAAGAAGGAAAGATTTTCTCAGGGTAACACCAGGTTTTGAATTGTTCATATAATGTTCAATTAAGGTTGACTTCGCAAATAAGGGGACAACCATTTGATATTCTGGTGGCGGTCAGGAGGATTTTGAAAATAAATAACTCAGCCTTGATAATAACAAAAATGAATGGTTTGTTCTGTGGTAGTTTGAAAATAAATAACCTCACCTACAATGTATTGAAAATAAATAACTCGGCAGGTCTTTTAAACCATTTTATAAATGCATGTTTTAAAGCATGAGATGGCACCAGATTCTACCAAAATTCGTCTTTTTTCATATTTTTTTCGGGAAAAACTTCCCAAATCTTTTAATAATATATAAACTACACCATATATAAATATTAATGTTTTTGAAATGTCTGAAAATGGGTTTCATTTCACTCGAGGTATATTGTCTCATGAACATTTACCTCACTTTAATACCTTTTCCCATTTTAACCTATATTGTTTTATGTACGTATGCAATATATGCAGTTTTGAATTCAGAATATTCACTTCCAGAGGATGATGATTAATTTTGATTAAATGGTACATAATGTATTTCATCTCATTGAATTTATAAAATGTAAGTATAAACTTATTATACTGGTATATATATATATATATATATATATGCAACATACTGGTACATTTAACTTAAACTTCAGAAATATATATCTGCATTCCATTTTCATGGGCGGGTCCAGGTGAGGGCGTAATGGGCGTATGCCCCCCCCCTTTTCAAAAAACAAAAAAAACTATCGTAATCTGCTTATATTGTATTGAATATGGCAATTTTTCATATTCATTAATTCAACACATAATCTGATTTCTTTAAGATCAGACTATTGAAATGTTAAGTAACGCTTTATACCCTAGAATTTGGAATTTCTCGTTATTGGTCTATTGCTGTTAAGATCCATCCAATCATTTTAATATACCATAGACAATTAATGGAGAGAATTCGGCATACAAAATATCAAACCCTGACACTTTAACTATAAAATATACATGCTCCAAGTCAGGAACCGTTACATTAGTGCATTTCACAATTATTTTATGTTTTTTAGCAAAAAAGAAGTCCAAAAAATTTTTCGCCTCGCTCCGCTCGGCCAAATTTTTATTATACGCCTCCCCTTTCAAATATCCTGGAAACGCCACTGATTTTCCTTTCTCCTTTACTTTAAACAGAGCAATGCACAATCAAACATGAATGTACAAGCATGCATTATAAACATTGCATATTTCTATTTGCACCTACAATTCAATTTCTTGATTTTGCAGTTATGAACTGGGTGCATAGATTTATGGCAATGGTGGCCATTTTTGTGCTTGCATCAAACACAATAACAAATAGTATCTTTATGATGGTCTTAAAGAATACCACAGTGCTGGACAGGGACTGAGACTGCAAGGGGGAACAGCCAAAATTCTGAACAGATATAACCTTGACTATGTTATTTATTTAAGAATAAAAACATGAATTTAAAAATTGTGTATTTTCAAATATTATAAATATAATTGTGAAAATAAATAATCAGTCCCTTGTTTTACTGAAAATGAAAAATCATGCTTCAACGGTGCAGAAAATAAATAATCTGTCTTTATTTTCCACAAAAATAAATAACCCATCCAAAACAAATCCTCCTGCCCCCCCCCCCCCCCCCCCCCCCCCCAGAATATCAAATGGTCGTCCCCTAATATTTTCTTGACGTAATTTTTCTTTACCTTGACATAAACATTCCAGATTATTCTCCTCTATGCGTTAGCGTTTTGCGTTGGTGTCTGTCACGAAACTTTGTCACGGTTGATTGAGGAAAGCAAGTATTGTTGCAATTTATATAACAGGGTCCTGCAGGTTTTGATCGATCAAATAATTGCCGAGATATTTTCAAAGGTAAAGCTATGACCTAGTTATGTTTTAAATAGATATTTTCAAAGGTAAAGGTAAAGCTATGACCTAGTTATGTTTTAAATAGATATTTTCAAAGGTAAAGCTATGACCTAGTTATGTTTTAAATAGTACCAGTGTATCACATGAATTTATACTGATGAACACGACATTTTTATCAACCATATGAACAATTTAACAAACATTACTTAACCATGCTTTGAATCTATTTATATCTAACCATTTAAAATTCATTATCTATCGGAAAATACATATCAGATTCGACAAAGGGTATTGTAACTATATTGGTGCATATATCGGTCGAATACTATACGTCTATAGTTACTCATTTGTTTTAAACAAATTCATAATTTTTTCATCCTTTCCAAATCCTTGTTTTTAACTATATTTATTAATTATAATGTTTTACAGGTTTATTTCCTATATCTACATGTAATTTGATTAACAAAAAATAAATATTTTGGATGAGTCATTTAATGAGGGAAATGTAGCTGCTGTAACAGATAAATATTACATGTGGTGAAATATTTATGGTATTATTTAATTTAAGAAAAACAATCATCACAAACATACTCCCACTAAATGAACTGTTAGGGTGACATAAATTCAAATATACAACCCGGATATACACTATATAAAGAAACCAATAGACTTGCCACAAGTCTCTCTGATAGTATTCTGTACATTATAATATCAAATAATTTTGAAAGGGATCAAAACTTAATGAGAGACTTGTGGCAAGTCTAAGCCCGGAGTCTAAGAAACCAATCTTGTTCAAATATATTGAGAACAAGGGTCATCTTAAATAGTTTCCCCTTCATATTCTACATATTTATACATATTGTACTTTGGAAAAATTTGTTACAGTAGACATATTGGAGAGAAAAAATAAACCAAAACCATAACTTTTAGTCGTGACCCAATACAGCAGTGTTTCTTACTGTCTTTCTTTATTTCTTTTCCTTTATTTTGAAATAAAATGTATCACAAAATACCGAAACAAATTTGATGCACTGTATTGCCATTTCGTTGACTGACAACTCATCAGCAGTGCTCGAGGTCAAAACTTTGGAAATACGGTTAAAGATATAATGATGAATTAATAAGCACAACCACCAAAACCTAAAATAATTAAAAAAAACAGGAATCCAAACTCAGCTAAGGGTTGGTTACTTTTCCATCAAAAGGAAGAGCCTTAGAAATATCTGGTAAATTTTTATAAACTGTTGAACGAAAACTTTAAAGGCGTTTAAGTAATGAATCATGCCAGGACAAAAAATTCTGGCTACTGGGCTGATAATGCCCTCGGGGACTTACAGTCCGCTTAACGGACAATCGTCCAAACGAATTCTGTTCCAGGGGGGGTTTATGTATTTTTGGCCTATTTGTAACCCCTTAATTCAAAATAATATACTACACTTGAATCAATTTGGGATAATTTGTATTCCCATAAGGAATATGAACACGTATGGTTATATGACAGGGATCACAAGGGTTCTGAAGATACTATTTTAAGGAGGTGGAACATACATCTACCCCTTAGGGAAACAACCTAAGGGGTAAGAATATATATAGCTGTAGATGGGGATCTCAAAGGTTTCAAAGTTATAATTTTGGGGGCCTAGGGCATACCACCTAGAGAACCCCTTAAACATCAGCGAATGCATCTTCCTATAAGGATTCAGAATATATAGCTGCCTCTGGTGCATGGTCAAATACTACTTTTTTGTGTTATCACTGTTATATTTTACAGCTAGTGTTTATATAGATACATGTATGTAAATCTAATTGAGCAATAGTAGAACTGCGGTCAGGGTGCTCTTAAATTTCATGTTATGCTTATAACTGTTTCTTAAAAACTACCTCTTAATATATCTTATTGTGTTGCACATTAACCCAAATATGGGTACCTGGTACCCGGTGTAAAGTGCTAATAAATAGGACAAAATATACCTAATGATCAAATAAAAAATGCGTAATCCATTGGACAGACAAGCCCGGGAAGACAAATGAACAACCACATCATATAAACACTGAAACCTAAAAAAAAGAAACAACACGAGCTCCTATAAAAACCAGGAGTGAACCAGGTGCTCCTGAAGGGTAACCAGTTCCAGCTCGGTATATGGCACCCGTCGTGATCTTCAACGAAGTCAATCCAGTTGAGATACATGTTACGACAGTGGAAACAGGTATCATCTTAGATATTGGAACACTGTAATGGTCAATCAATTTGTGATGACGACGTACAATTGTCAACTTATCCCTGATAAAACCCTGGTGAAGAAGCTCTTGTGACAGCAGTAATCCTCTTTGAAAGTCGTGGTAACTCACACATGCCCTTGAATATCGGATAAGCTGAAAAACGTAGACGCTATATACAGGCGATGCTGGTATATTGCAACTCAAGAAGGGAATGTTAACAATAGGAAAGTTGAAGTCATCACGTTTGTCAAAAAAGTTTTGTCTTCAAATGTCCTTTATTGTCTTTTTGAGAAAACAAATCCAAAAATGAAGCGGACTTCGATGTTTCTGAAGTATCCTTAATTTCAAGCTCACCAAGATAGATGAGATGTAGAAAGTCTTGGAATTTGTCTTTATTTAACGACAACACATCATCTATATAACGAAAGTTAAATTAAAGGATTGTGCTAGTTAGGGCCCCGCCATGGGACATGGCGGCCTCCCTATAGTAATCAGTCTTGTCCGTCCGTCTGTCCGTCAGCATTTCCTTTTTCGTACAATAACTTAAGATTGCCTTCACGGATTTTTATGATTTTTATATACAATATTAAACTTGCCCAAAGGAAGGTCCCTTTCGGTTTTGAGGAAAATCGGACAACAATTTTGGGGAAAAACTTAGTTTTTATATGAAAAAATGCATATTTTGAGAATTAACTTTATGTCGTATGATAACTTCAGATTGCCTTCACAGATTTTCATAAATTTTATACACAGTGTTGAACATGATCAGAGGAATGTCCCTTTTGATTTTTAGGAAAATTGGAAAACACTGTTTGGGGAAATACTTAGTTTTTATATGAAAAAATGCATATTTTGAGAATTAACACTATGTCGTATGATAACTTAAGATTGGCTTCACAAATTTTCATAACTTTTATACACAGTTTTGGACATGATCAGAGGAAGGTCCCTTTGGATTTTTAGGAAAATTGGAAAAAACGTTTTGGGGAAAACCTTAGTTTTTATGTGAAAAAATGCATATTTTGAAAATTAACACTATGTTCTATGATAACTTAAGATTGCCTTCGCAGATTTTCATAAATTTTATACACAGTTTTGGACATGATCAAAGAAAGGTCCCTTTTGAATTTAAGGAAAATTGGGAAACACTTTTTGGGGAAACCTTTGTTTTTATATGGAAAAAGGCAAATTTTCAGAATTTAGCTTCATGCTTTTTGATAGATAAAATGAATGTATGAAATCACAACTAGATTTTGAAGTGTTTTTGATTCCCATGAGTTCAATCACACAAGCCGGCGGGGCTTTTTCTGACATTGTCAATATTCTAGTTTCTTATTGTTTTCACGTAGTAGCCCTTCAATGATGTCCGCTTCATAAGAATATAGAAACAGTTCGGGAGGGGAGGAGCACAGTTGGTTCCCGTTGGAATGTCGATTGTTTGCTGAACACATTTACCGTCAAATTCAACAAATATGTTGTCTATGCGAAAATCTAACATGTTTGTAATTTCATCTTCAGAGTACTTTTTGAATCAGAGTGCGTCTTCACGTCATAAGCCTTTTCTCTACCTAAAACTAGATATTTATACATGTGTGTGCCATTTTTATTGAAAAAAACATTGATGAATTAGTTGTTTCAATCGATATTATAATTGAGAATGTGGTATGGTAGTGTAGAGAATTCGAATGTTTTTATGTTGTTGCAGAGGACAAATATACTTAAGGAGCAAACCAAACAACGCAATCCAGTAGACAGACAAATCCGGTAAGACAAATGAACCACAAGCACAACAAATAAACACTAAAAACTAAAAAACAATGGACACCACGAACTCTTATAAAAATCAGGTCCTATGGAAGGGTAAGCTGTTCCTGCTCGATATATGGTACATGTCGTGAAGTTTGACAGTCATTTCGGTGGTAGTCACAAATCTGTGAAGATACATGAAATGTTACAACATGTAAATAACAGGTCCAACATCATCTCAGATATTGAAACACTGTAACGGTCTATCAATTCGTGATGATGAATGTAAAATTTGCTAAGTGATGACATCAACTTATCCCTGGTAAAACCCTGGTTAAGAAGCCCCTATGATGAACTGCAATCCTCCCTGTCGAAAGCCACGACAACCCACGCATGCCACCGAACACCGTATTAAAACGGGTCGCATGGAATGTTTATGGATCGTACTATGATTAGTAAAGCCTTTGTAAATATCCATGTAAGATGGGTTTTTTTATCACAGATAATAATCATTAAGCAATATCCGTACTATTAATCAATATGACATTACATATATATATACACCTAATAAAAAATACCACGAAAACACTCACTGCTATTTCACTTGGGATACCTTGCATTGATTACTTTTAATTATTTGCTAAAAATAACTATCAATAATTCAATCCAAATGTATCTTACGTTATAACTATATCCATTCAGTTTAGACTTTAATTTTACATTGGTCATATAAACCAACTTTTTGTCTACGTTATGAAATGTCTCGGATCTGTGGTGCATCATATCGATCAGCTTTTAATGGTTAAATGACTTTCCCTAATAACATCGATAAGTCTTATGTAATATTTAAACATTAAATGTCAAATCCTCTCTTTAAACATGTTAAAAGCTTTCCTCTTTGAAGTAGCTCATACAATATAATAGCATGTGTTGATTTTAACGTCAATTATCAAATCAGCTCGAGTGTCTAGTGTCGTAATCAATGCAAACACCAAACAAATTGTTATCTGTCATTTGAAGAATATAGGATACTTTTTAGCAGGTGGTCACAGGTAATCGTTTCTGTATATATCAATTTGAAGTATCATAATAAACCTTTGAGTAAAGTTACACAGCCATATAAAAAGATTAGTTTAGATAGAAAAATAGATGATTAATCTTTACTTTTTTCATCTTATAATGAATCATTAAACTGTTGTAAGTCAGTTAATTTTTATTCTTAAGTTTTTTGTAAGGTAATGACAAGGGCACTTTAGCATGTTTAGGTTTAATTAGAATAATTTATGGGTAACCACATATAAATAAATATGAAAAATCGACAATAATCCTTTTTCACTACAGGTAAACATATGTTATCAATGATAATACTGTTCTACATATTGCTTTATAACCAATGTATCCCAACTGAGTGGTAATTTACAGTATAAAACTGCATGACAACGATTATGTGCGACTGGGGACATGGATTTGAAACGGCGATGAAGAAGTTCGTAGGTGTTTGCATATTTGAGCTAACACACTGTGGTTATATAGCAAGCATGCGCAAATTGTCCTGGAATTACTGGTCCCTTCATCACAATCTCGGAAGAGTAGTGAAAAGTTTACCTGTTGCAGTTTTTTTTTTTTTTTTTAGTGTCCCAGATTTAAATGATTTCCGGGACTAATGGGTTGAAAGTCTTCCTGTACACTGCTGTATAACCACACATCATATACAAACAAACAAAAAGACGAGTGACAGGTAATAATTCCTCCTCATCATCATCCAATTCCTTACCATATCAAATACAATCCCAAAAAAAACGAGTTACAGGAAATAATGTTGTAACATCAGTCAATGGGTAAATCAATAAACAATTATTACTACTTATCTGTTTTTCTTATATTTTGCACAATACTTTTATGATATTTATAATACTGCAAAATATTGATTTTGATAAAAAAAAATTAAAATTCTAAAGCTGAAGTATTCTATAAAATAAATATACTTCACTTTTTCCAGTTGCCATATCAGAAATTTTTTTTATGTTCTTTGTATTAATCTCCGTGGACAAACCATTGTAACCGGAAAGAATTTTATTTTCTCGTAGAAGCTACATTTTCAAAAACATAAATATCTTTTAGTAAATCTTTATATCTGTTCTTGGATGGTTTTGTTTTGTTTTTTTTTCAGTAATTTTGGTAATTTAAATTGCCTTTTAAAGTTTTGGCTTTCAAAAATTAGATCTTGGTCAAAACTGTGAAGTCGTTATTCAACGAATATTACGGAATATTCATGCATAGATTGTCCTTCGTGTAATTCAAAACTTTATTACTGCATTCAACTATCAGAGCCAAGGAATCAATCTCAATGAAGCTTTCACAAGGACAACAGTTGCTCAAAGGGTATACTTAAAAGAGAAAAGAAGAATCCATCACAGTAGTACCACATTCAACTATTTAGTTCATCTTCAAAAGGAAAATCTAAATCACATAGGTAATAGCAAAAAAACCAATTTATTAAATCGTATTCAAGTTTTAAGCAAGACGAATACACTATGTAATGTTTATAAATTTCATAAACAATATGCGACTCATTTCACAGCACTTTAAATAGCACTTTCTCTGTTTTTTGCTACCAATAACAGTAGATACACACATTATGAAAAATTCATTTTAACAATAAAATCTCATAAGTTATTAAAACATTAAAATCTTTTCTTTTTATAAAATATTATGTGTATACAATTGCTTTCGATGGACAATATGCTTTAGTATAAAATTAAGAATTCTGATAGAATTTTTGTCGATAGTTCCAACAGTTGAATAAAAAACAAGTGTCAAAGAACAATCATGATTATACATATATTTGATAAAAGTATATATAATACTAAACATCTTCCACAGTAGTTATAGTAGTGTCAAGTTATTATCATTTATAACAGGTGTAAGTTTCTTTGCAGAAAGTTCTACCCATTCGCTGTTTCTAATAAATTATATCAAATTTGAATTGCACTGTGAAATCAAAATATAGATATTTGCAAATAAGGCAAGAACAAAATATCATAAAGACAATATCATGGCCAGAACATTTGGTAAACACGAACAATTCTCTGTCTACATGTGGGACACGTTGGTTGGTTATTACTTCCTTCTTTCAGTCTTATGTAACATTCTTTGCAACATGCAGCATGTCCACATGGACAAAATAATATGTTTCTGGCATTGGACACACATATAATACATTGAATACCTTCATTAAGACTTTCAATATCTGAAAATACCAAAATAAGAATCATGGGTATTAGAAGGTTTCACTGTTAATACAGGTTGTGAAAAGGTAAAAAAAATCGAATCAAAAGACGGAAACGAAAAGATTTTTGTCAAAATTAAGGCACGGAAAAATAGATTTATTAGCGTAACAAAATTTAGAACCGATAAATACACGAAATATACAGAAACTAATATGTGTGAGTCTACATGTCTCTCTCTCCTTTAATTTTATTACAATCATAACATTACATCAATTTAAATTTACAATTTATGTAAAAACAATTCACTTCACTTCACTTAAATTAAATTACTGGACTGTTTATACTCTATGCAAATAGTTAGCAAAAGAAATTAAAAACGTTTCGATTCCTAGAAGGTGAACTGATTTTTCTTTTTACCTAAACCAATAAAAAGAACAAACAACAAAATTAGAGCCACGATTGATAAATACTGCCTTTAAGCTTTAAATATCTTATATGAATTCAGTCATTTAAGAGTGGACAAAAAAAGATTCAAAAACTTCATGCTACCTAGGATTCATTATTCAAAACTTAATATTTACTGAATATGGTACTTCGGTTTGGGTGTTCTAAGTGTTCAAACTTTTTACCACTTACCATTGCGTAAATTTTGATTTTCATTAGTAAGCTCCCTTATACCATTATTTTGGTCCTCAAGCCTTTTTTCTTGCTTTTCTACTTTCTTTTCTAGACTTGCAATTCGTGCTGCAGTGGAAACTGGTTGATCTATCAAAATTACAGTGCAAATGGCTTAACTTTTTGACATATGAATAACAATTTCATAATAATTGGTATAAGCTATACATATTTTTTAAACAAATCGTATTCTAAATAAGAAAACTCTCTAAAGAAAACCAACTTTGAAGAACGAATGTTCATGAAATCTTACCGTGGTATGATGACTGGTGTGAGTCTTGACAACAAAGAACATGTCGCGGTGGCTGTTGGTACATTATAGGCTAAAAGCAAAGATGTAAAACAACATAATGATGTGCCATCATGCATATTAAGGCATGTTAAAGACTATGTTAATTCTTGAGAACACACAAAATATATTACATTGATGCAATCAAAAGAAATGACTAAATAAAGAATAAAAACAAGACAAAGGCTAAAGAACCATCAAAGTGAAATTGGACAAAAAACGTGAAGCAAAAGATACTACCAGGAAGGGTAGGCATGTCCTACTCAAAAGAAAGCTCCCATCTCATTGCAAGCAGATCATACTGTATTAAGGTGTAATTCCAGTAAGACGTGAACTCTAACTGAAGACATCTAATCTCATTTATAATATAGAAACTGCTCACAAGTCAATCAATTCATGATGACAAGGCTGAATAATACCCACGTCTTACATGTGTATGTTTCAGTAATATGCTGAAAAATTCATTTTACAAATAACGTGTACAATTTTAAGAAACCCGTTAATTTTTTTGTTGTATGGTCTTATGGTAAAAACAAATCTTAAAATTCACAATTTCTCCAAAAATCGATGATCTCTTTCAAATATATGGCTAAAATTATCTTCAATTGTTAAAATTTTCAGTATATAAGCTAATGACTTTCAATGTTTATTTCGTAGTTGACGAATGTTACGTGCGAAGAAAATAAAACAGGAACCACATAGCTCCAACAATCAGTCCCGTATGAAATTTTAATTATTACCGCATTCTGTTTGACAAATCCACAATCTGGACTCCCTTTTGAATGCTCTTCCCATGGCCTATCGTGAGGTTTCCATTCCAAAAATGTATAATTACAACAGAAGCACCGTACCCGGTCTCCAATTCCTGTATAATAAAATCCTGCTTCTGCTAGTTCTTTTGAAGACTGTGACCTTGGCCAGTTATCGAACGAGTCAAGTCTTGTTCTAAAATTTCTGTAGTCTAGTGATGGTGTTGGATCACTTCTTGTTGAGCAGGCTCCCGTCTGCAGTTCTGAAAATTCCCCTAGTTTGGACTAAATAGATTGGAAATTAATACTAGTGTTATGAAACCATAGATATGTATGTGTATCTCAAAACCATTATACACTGCTTATGTTCAAGGACTTATTATATAGAAACAACACTTTTCATTGTTTAATTTGCATGCAGCATATGCTATACCCTTGTAGCCTCGATCAGTTTTTGAAGTTGAAAATTAACTGTCGTACATGTTTGTGATCTTTTCTTTTTGGCAAATAGCTCAAAGAAACATCGAAGACACTGATCTGTTTATACGCCGTAGTGATTTGATACAAGTCACCGGGTTAGAACTTTGAAAAAGCCGTGTCATTCACAATCATTATGATAATTCTAAAAATAGTAATTATTCAGGCTGTTTGGCGCTTTGTTATTATTGTGAACGTGGACGTCGAGAGTAGTACAATAGTCCTCCACTACGCTGAATAAGGCCCGAATATTAAGTTAAGTATCATTTCGACTTGAAATTTAAGAAATTTTAATTATAAATTCAGGTCCGTTTGGTTTTATAATAATAATAAAAAGTTTTTGTCACGAGCGTACCTGATTAAGGTCAATATAGATGTGTACATTATACCCACGAAATTTGGTTTATTTCAGCAGATCACTAAATTAATTTCAACATAGAAAAAGAATTAACGTACTGTACTTTGATATCCAGATTCTGCTCCACTAGTGCTTCTTTGTGGCCATGTCCTGTCTTTTATCTCTGTTTCATCCGGTCTATGAGCAAGATCGTTTTCATTTTGAACATTCGATGAAATTGTAACAGGATAATTTATTGGACAATCAGATCTTCTTGAAAGTGTCTGTAAGAACTCACAGTTTGGATTTAATAAATGATGCAGGTTGAGTAGGTCATCGTCAGCAGGCTGACTGTGGCTGTTTGAGATACATGCACCACAACAGAAACATCGAATACATGTATTCGTATAATAAAATCCAGCTCTGGCTAGTTTTATGTAACTTAAGTTTCTATAAAAGTTTGGAGGTATGTTTCCAAATGTGGCTAGTCGCACACATTCAAGATGATATAAGACTGATAAATAAGAATCACCATGTTCTACATTCCAATTGTATTCTCTCAATGAATCAGAAAACGATGTCATTTTCAGTTTATTTCTACCACAAGATCATCATTTTGGAATAATAAATTAAAACTTCAAGTTCTGTTAAAGACATGGCGATTACATTAACATGTTCAAATCACTATTATCATGTCCATGCAATCTATTTTTCTAAACTTCTTGTGTTAACCAATCTTTAGTTTTTAACCATACAAATAAAAGAAATATGATGAATGACAACAATTAATCTCCACCCAAAATCAATACTCTTGCAACATCACGCTGTGTATAAAAAAATATAAATAAATAGGTCAACAAGTGCTGATAATATCGTTGCTTAAAACTTCACATAAATATCATGAATATCATATACATTAATAATCCCACTTTTCTTTAGGTTGTTACTGTAATGGTAAGTTTTTACTAGTTTTCAGACAACAGCGAATAAATATTCTATAAATAATTAAACATTTCCGATACGTAATAAAATACCTCAATAAACCAAGACAATTTAAAATTCATTCATACATAGCTATCAGCTGATATATAATCTTTAAAATTTTATGAATGAATTACAAACCAGCTGTTGTAACTTTATGAATGAAAAGAGCTTACAAACCATTTATACCATGGTCATGTTATACATTTTTCTTAAATTTGCATTTTCTTTTATCAGTGTTAAACTAACCCTTAATTGAATTTCAAAAACTACAACATGCGATTTGCATTTGCGTTTCTACAGATAAATGTAAAATAACCCTTTACGTGTACGTTCCTTATCTAACTTATATCAAGGCTACCTTTTGAAATATAATTGTAAAACATTGTTCTCAAAAAGGATAAAATAAGAATAAAGGTTCCGTTAAGGTTTTAATTGATATTTTACTGACATTGTTAAAACTTTCCACAAAACAACGTCGTGGTGTATGCAGGACACAGAGTAGTTATGCCTACATGTACCACGCAAATAGTATGCAAAATGGCAGAGACGCCTAGAATTAAATAAATACTCGATACTATTTAATATTCTGGATACTTTAATATCATGAAAATAGTATGCAGATGCCTAGAATGAAATAAAATCTCAACACTATTAAATATTTTGAATACTATTATTAATTGTCTGTTAAACGGTTGGTTTTGGATACAGTGGATTTGAATCTGCGGTTTATGTTGCGTTATTGTCTTGGTTTTACATATTTGTGAAAACATGATTTGTTGAAACATTTACATACATCTCTTTTATAACCAGTCTTAAGAATCAAACCAGGGTGCTCTTAACTTTCGTGTTATGCTAATAACTGTATCTTATAAACTACACCTTAATATATTATATGGCATTGTACTTTGACCAAAATATGGGATGGATCGATGAATTGTTGTTTAACCTCCAGTGGCAACCAGGTGCATATCAGGACGAGAACATGTTGATATGATAATGAATATGATCCCTGCTTTGTACTAGACCGACACGCTGAGCCGGATTTTTAATGTGCTAGCTCACGAGGCAACTGTCCGCAGGAAGACATATCACCCCCTTGGACACATTATACTGACTCCGAGCCGATCAGTAGATCTTTGCTCTTACTCCTAGATGTTGCGTGCTTGGCGTAGAAGCAGCAAATAACAATGTTGATGTCTTTAGTTTGACCCTGCCGGGGATCGAACCCGCGACCTTCCGCACTCAAGGCGAGCACCACGAGACCACCGAGGCGGTCCAAAATATGGGTACCGGTCTATAGTGCTAATACATTTATTAAAAATCGGTACCGTGAAATGTTTATTGCATAGTAATATAATTGATAAAGCTAAATATTTACACATAGATCTTGGGTCGTCTGTTTTTAAAAAGCCGCTTTATATAAACATACAAGCATGTTTCTTACGAATCCTGAGGTATTCGTAAAAGTACACGGATCCTTACGATTTGGACACTTTTAGGAGCGATTTCAGAGTGGTTACGGGTAATTACGAGTCATTTACGTTTTTTTATGAGTTATAACGATGTATTTACGGCAAAAATCTACGATTTCTTCCGATTTACCACGGATAAATACGAGCAAGTTACGACATTTCACGAGCTTTTTATGGATTGTTACGAGTGTTTTACGGAATGTTATGATTCATCTAAGCATTTACGTGTAAACTACGACCTGTTAACCTATTGTTACGAATAGCAGCGAGTTGTTACGAGTATTAACGAGTCCTTATGTTTTTTGCAAAAAAGTATGCAATTCTCTATGTATCATCATTCGACACCTGACATCCAGCGAGACAATTTTTATACCTTTCCTAATTCTTAAAGTATACGTATGTATTCGTAAATTACTCGTACCTATGCTCGTAATAACTCTTAACAATCCGTAAAGCCATTGTAACACGAAGTGAATGAAATCGTAAACATTACTTAAGCACTCGTAATAATCCGTAAACATATCGTGAACTAACCTTAACAAATCGTAAAACAAATTGTTATCGAGACTTTTACGGTTTCTTGCAAGTAGTTTACAAAGGGCTACGTGTTGTTGCGACCGGTTTACGATACTTACGGATTGTTACAAGTTATTTACGAGTTATTTAAGGAAAATGTAATCCGTGGACAATCGCAAGAAAAGTTTTGACATGTCAAAAAATTTGCCTCTACTTTCACGGATCTTCACGAGTGTCTATTAGTTGTGACGAGTTATTAACGGAAACCAACGAGTTATGTACGGAAAGTTTAAACTTATTTATTTATAGTGGATTGATAAACAAGTTATGCCAACTTATACTAATCCCTCTCCACTTGGCGGTACGATAGCGGCCCCTGTAGCGGCGTTTTAGCATATTCTTTTTCGACATCTACAGAGAAGTTTTTAGCGTGCTAAGGGTGTTGCTCAGCCTTAACATGGGACAGCCATTCTTCGTCCCCATCCGACGGACTAGCATCGTTTATCGAGACCATCCTCGCAAATGGTGTCGATAATGCGTCGCAAATTTGATCCCTGAAATTTTCATCCCGAAGGGCAATCGAACCAGGGACCTCTGGCTTCATAGTCCGATGCGCTAACCACAACACCACGGCGTCCTTATGTACGGATGCTTGCGATTGACTAAGAGTTGGCGATCCTTAAGGACTCGTAAGAAAAATCCGTGTGTGTGAAGGGGGTATTACTTAACTTTCTTTTACCGCTGATATATTGACACACACAAAAACACAAAAAGACATCTGAATGCAAATAACTTTTAAATTTTCAATCGGTAAATAAATCATTAGTAACTTACCTGTATAGTTCTTGAAAGTGTGTCACAATAATTTAAACACAAAGTCATTCATAATACTTCAAACATCTAATATGATTAAATGTCTTACCATTACAAGTAATTGGTCTTCAGCTTTTGAGTCTAGCTATGATTACATATTGAATAAAAAATGTTTACCATCTATCCATATCCCCTTCTCACTAAACCAAAAGATTTCATTTGTTCATGATATTACAATGAAAACAATGAACATTGTTGCGATCTTGATGAATGGGCACCTGTTCACAATACCTTTCTCTATTATATCTATATAGCCTTTGTATAACGATGCCATGAAATTCAACCAGACATCCTGAATTTATTATAGTTCATCTTTGCATTAGGTGAAATTCATGAAAGACCCCCGCAATTGAGTATGCATTGAATAGTATTCATTGTTTGCTCAAGACCGATTGTAAAACTCATACCCATTACTGAATAAATTCTGAACTCCCTTAAACATGTTAAATTTCACATTCAGATAAATGAATAAAGTTTTCGTGGCTTAGAAGTGAAATTCCTAAAATTTCTTTAGATACATCAGAAATTTTTATGCATAGGCCTTAAGGTTAGATTTTACCGGTTGAATGGTTGAAGATTGTGATCTAATGATTTAATTTCTTTATAGAATGATTGCATAATATTTTTGATGGGAATAATGTTTTATATTTTTGACTATAGGTAAGTGCCCCAACTAATTACATGGGGTGCGGGGATTACTGTCGATTTTTTTTTTTTTTTTTTTTTTTTTTTTTTTTTTTTTTTGAATTTTCAAATGAACAGTTAGGTACATTGTCAATTAATACAATTATGTCAATATTATGAGTTATTGGTCCGAGGGTGGCTGTGACCTAAGGCGAGATCTCAGGCGAAAAAAAACGGCCGAGGATCAATAACTCGGTAATAAAACGTACAAAAAATACCGAAATAAATTTGATGCACTGTATGACCATTTCATTGACTAACAATTCATCAGCAGTGCTCGAGATCAAAGTGTTAGAAAACCGGTTAAAGATATAATGATGAATTAATAAAACGGAAATTGCTAATTTATGATATCTTTATTAATTAACTGCAATTCATATAAAGGACAAATGATGAAGGAAGAGAAAAAATATTCTGCATTTGATTAAACGTAATTATACTGTAACCGTCAGAAAACAACGACATTTTGTGATTTAAATGAGAAAAGATCATACATTCAAATGAAAATAAATGGTTACACTGGATGTTAAAAACGATCGTAGATCTTATCAAAATTGTTAATGGAGCAACCATTTGCTTTTATCGGGGGGGGGGGGGGGGGGAGGCTAGGATAAAATATTTTTTATGTTTGATCCTGCCTATTTTTTCGTCCAAACTTTTGTCCTGGATTGTCCTGGATTGTTTTTTCGGCCACTTTGCCAAAACCCTGGTCCTGCCTTTTCATTTCAAATTTGATCCTAGCCCCCTCCCCTTTTACATCCCCCGTAAAAATCAAATGGTTGCTCCCTTAACAATTTTGATAAGATCACATTTAAGTCTGATACATTGACAGTTTCTGTTTTGAAAACAAGTAGAAAGACCTAAATCACCTCGGACAGCTGTATTCCACCGAAAAAAAATAATTGACTGCTATTTATAGCACTATACGGTTTAGTTCTCCATATACGACTACCATATTATAAGATTTATTCTACCATCAAAGTATAAAGTTTCGAGTAAACCGATCACGTCATTTCACTCATATGTAAAAATGTTTAATGTTTTTGGGACTATTCTAAAGGCAAAACTCTGTATTTTAATGGATTTTGGTTTAAACTGTTCAACTTATTTTGGTTTACTACTTTTTTTGTACCAACAGTAACTGCTGATGAAACTTGCTTGCTTGAAATATTTACATACAGCGCATTAAAACTGGTATGAGATATACCTGAGTGAGTTAATCAGATAGGATATAACCGATTTAAACAACTGTACGTATACTTGTCAAAGTGCAAATGACAGATTTTAATAATTTAGGAGGAGAGTCTTTCAGGAATTTTACCTTATACATTAGTGCATAGTACGCAGGATATTGGGTTGAATTTTGTGGCATCATGGTATAAATCACTATGATCGGTAAAACCACTAAATATATATATATGTATTTTTGTTCTTTTTTCTCTTCTACTCTAAAGTCATCACCACTAAAACCAGATCGTCTGATTCATATCTCGACCTTCATCTCGAAATTAACGATTATGGAAGACTCAGAACCAAGATATATAACACACGGGGTAATTTTAGTTGTCAACTTCCCATTTTTGAGCAGCACTATTCCTTCTGCTCCAGCCTATGATGTCTATTGAATTATTAGTTTATTTCTAAACGTTAGCCATTTTTGATAAAATTTGGAAGCATACAACCTAAGGGCCATTTCACCCCAAAGTACGATTCCAACTGACCATTTGTTTCAGAGGGTAATATTTTAAATTGATTCTATCCCAGTAAATCCACAATCTCTTAATATCTCCATTTCAGTGATGCCGTTTAAATTCAGCTGAACATTCAGTCATATAAACTGAATTTGTTGTGTTTAATTTTTGAAATTTATAATGTAAAGTTACTTACAACATTATTTTTCCTATTCCCCAGGAGTTCTTTTTTTTAAAAAGTCATAAATGGCTTTCTCTTTAACCTCAATTACCACATTATCTCTGGTTTCTAGTCTAAGATCAAACATTTTCAGTTTGCAAGCCTTATGCCTGTCATCACAAAAATCAAATGAATAAAGGGTCTTGTCTAGCATTGTTTTAAACAATTATCTCTAAAATAGATGGTCACAAGTAACAGTTTCCCAAGGCTGATTTCTAAACATATCAATTTGAAGCATCATAATGAACCTTGTAGTAAAGTTAAATATCCATATAAATTTTTTTCATCACATATGATAATCATTAAGTAAAATATACTATAAAGCAATGCGACATAACAAATAAATGTACACCTAATCGTAAATACCACGAAATCTCACACTACTGCTATTTTCACTTGGGATACTTTGATTAGTTTTAATTATTTGCTCAGAAAACTTGTAAACGTTATGTTGGTAAAAATGGTCAGTGATTTTCAGGACAATTTGCACATGCATAAAGAATTAAAAGTCTTGCTGTATAACCACAACATTCTGTTTAATATTGTTTTGTTCAAATAAGTAATAACTTGAAGAAATCGGTAAGCAAACTAACTTCTATATCGGGGTTTCATATCATATCCATGTCCCCAGTCGCACATGTCGTTGTCTCCATATTTGAATTTTTCCAATCGAAAGAAAAGTTTGTGGTGGATTGACAAATGTGAAACCGAAATTTCAAATTTAAAATTGTTACATGAAAGTATTTATAGAAACCATCTTAGTCAAAGATCCTGTCCCCAACAAAACGATTTAAATATTACATGTGTACTTACAATCGTCATTCTTCCCTTCCACATGTTTCTTCTTTAAAGTAGCTCCCACAATATAATATCAGGTCTTTTTGATCATGTTAATCTTCACGTCAATTATCAAATCAGCTCTACTAGTTGTCTAGTTCGCGATCAATGTATACATCAAAAAGGTGTTACCTGTCAATTGAAGAATTAAATCATAAAGATAAAGTAAATAAGAGGTGCATAGGATATTTTTTTTTACAATTTGCTGTACAGCAGGTGGTTACAGGTAACCATTTTTATATACATTTATTAAGTTTAAGTTTCATAATGATCTTTTGAGTAAATTTATACAGCCATATAAAAATCTTAAGCAGCAAGTCAAATACAATAAGATACACATTTTTTTTTGTTTAAATAGAAAAAATAGATTATAATCTTTACTTTTATCATTTTAAAATGAATCATGAAACTAAATCATTAAAAGTTCAAACCGGGTGGTAAATCAGTTAATTTTGATTCTTTAAGTTTTTTGTAAGGTAATGACAAGGGCACTTGAGGTTTAACTAAAATGGGTCAAAGAATCAAATCGCCGGGTTACATTACTTAACAATGACTAAGGAGTGGAAATTTGTAAATGTTATTGTATTTGATGAAATGAAGACTATAAGAATATGTAATGTTACAGCACCTGGGAATTCTGCACAATCGTTCGTAATGTATCCATAATACTAGGTGCACATGTCCGATATATATACAAATGTTCTACTAAGTTTGAAGACCCTGGATTGAAAACTGTAGGAGGAGTTGATTACACAAATAGGTACTCTCCTTAAAGAATCTTGCTAAAAACTTACTAAGTTTCACAATCTGCAAAAATGTTTCAAATTTATCCATAATAGGTGCACATGTACTTTATATATACAAACACTCTACCAAGTTTGAAGGCTCTTGATTGAAATTGTAGGAGTTGATTACACAAAATAGGTACCCTACTTTCCCCGCCCGTCCGCACTCACCATACTATAACCCGGATTTCACAATGATTGATGGGTAACCGCATATACATACATTAGAAATATGAAACCCGGGCAATATTCCGTTTTTACTGCTGGTAAACATAGGTTATCAAAAATGCTCTTCAGTTTTCGTATTAATCGCCGTGGACAACCATTATAGACGGAAAAACTTTGATTTTCTCATAGAAGGTACATTTTTAAAAACATAAATATATTTGAATAAATCTTTAGCTCTATCATTAGATTGTTTTGTTTTGGGTTTTTTCCGGTCATTTTGAAAATTTAGATTGCCTTTTTAAGTTTTGGGGTTATTGTATCGGCTTTCAAAAAATTAGACCTTGAGGTAAACTGTGAAGTCTTTATTCGACGAATATTACGGAATATTCATGCATAGATCGCCCTTCGTGTAATTCAAACTTTTATTACTACATTCAACTTTCAGTGGCAAGGAATCACTCACAAGGACAACAGTTGTGTGTCTAGTGTGTAAAAGATATTCACACAAAAAACGACCAAAAGGGTGAAGCCAAAGACATCAATGAAAAAAAACTTAGTTTTTGTAAAACAATTTTTTTTATAAAAGTAAACTAACAGCATCATTTCATGCCAGTTGTAGGACACTGAGCTTGTGATACTAGCAGAAGCATCAACTCAGTGGTGCTAACATTCTATGGTACCACATTTAATGCACAGAAGTTGTATTATTCAAACATTGTACTCACGGTCGAAAACCAAAAACAATAACTCAAAAATGTTTACAGGCAGTAGAAAAGGGGTGTTGTCACGGTGCCTCAATGTGTGTATGTTGTTAATCTTAAAGGAGTTCAATAACGTATCCAAGTGTACTCATTACTTCATAAAAAAATCCTGAGGTTAGAATCAAAATTATTAGTTGTTTGAGTTACTTTAAATTCATGATTTATTTTCAGATAAGAAAAGTAAAGGTAAATGGTTTCATTTTATTGATAGTTAAACAACTGAAATGTATGTGTCTTTGATTTACTGATTATTGTCCATGAAAAGGTATTATATTGACAGTTATCTTAATTCCAAGGTTTATTATGATCTTCAAATTTTATTGTATAGAAATATAATGTTACCTGTGACCACCTGTCGTATAGATGTACAAATACCCTTTATTTATTTGATATTTGTTATTTTAAAATTCATCGCGTTACAGGTGACAAAAAGTCAATATTTTCACAGAGCATGAGATAGACACAATGGTTTAAAAACAGACGGGACGTATTTTATGTCTATTACCAGGAGAAACCCCGTTTAGAGAAGGACATCTATACTGTTGTACAATTAAACACTTGCTTTAATTCCGGAAAGCATGTCCTTTAATCATGTAATACATCTGCATACTATTAGAATTGTTTAAAACATATGTTTACCCTGTCTATGGAAGTGGCATGGAGATCTTGAAATATTCTGACTATGCCTTGGGCAGAAATTCATTAATTTCCAAACATTTTAAAAATCCAAATTTAATATTTAAGAATTAATTTCAAGCAAATATTGAATAGTGAAACAATGGCAACTGAGCACTCATTGCTCAAAGAGGGTATATTTAAAACAGAAGAGAAGAATCCATCAAAGTAGTACCATATTCAACTATTTAGTTCATCTTTAAAAGAAAAGAACCCAAATCACATAGGTGATAGCAAAACACAACTTTAATTAATTTATTAAATCTTATTCAAGTTTTATACAAAAAGGATACACTATGTAATGTTTATAAATTTCATTAACAATATGCGACTCATATCATAGCACTTAAAATAGCACTTTCTATTTTTTTTTTTTTTTTTTTTTTTGCTACCAATAACATTAGATACACGCTTTATGAAAGGTTCATTTTAACAATAAAATCTCATAGGTTATTAAAACATTAAAATACATTCTTTTTTAACAAATATCACGTGTATACAATTGCTTTCGATGGACAATATGCTTTAGTATAAAATTAAGAATTCTGATAGAAATTTAATTTTTGTCAATAGTTCCAACAGTTGAACAAAAATACAAGTGTCAAACGACAATCGGCAATATACGTGTATTTGATAAAAGTGTATGTTATATTAAACATCTTCCAAAGTAGTTTTAGTAGTGACAAGTTATTATCATTTATAACAGGTGTAAGTTTCTTTGCAGAAAGTTTTCTCCATTCTCTGTTTCTAATAATTTATATCCAATTTGTATTGCACTGTGAAATCAAAATATAGATATTTGCAAATAAGGCAAGAACAAAATATCATTAAGACAATATCATGGCCAGAACATTTGGTAAGCATGAACAATTCTCTGTCTACAAGTGGGACACGTTGGTTGGTTATTACTTCCTTCTTTGAATCTTATGTAACATTCTTTGCAGTATACAGCATGTTCACATGGACAAAATAATATGTTTCTGGCATTGGACACACATATAATACATTGAATACCTTCATTAAGCCTTTCAATATCTGAAAATACCAAAACAAATAATCATAGGTATTTTAAGGTTTCACCATTAACACACGTTGTGAAAAGAAAATGTTAATAAATCGAATCAAAATACGGAAATTAAAAGATTTTTGTGAAAATTAAGACAAAAAGAAATAAGTTACAAGCGTAACCAAATTTAAAAACGATAAATACACGACAAATACAGAAACTAGATTTATGATCCTGTCATGTCGCTTTCCTTTAATTTTATTCAATTTTAACATTACAGCAATTGAAGTTTACCACTTATGTAAAAAAAAACAACTCGTCTATTCCCTTCACATAAATTAAATTACTGGACTGTTTATACTCTATGCAAATAGCTAGCAAAAGAAATGAAAAACTGTTTTCAATTCCTAGAAGGTCAACTGTTGTTTTTACCTAAACCAATAAAAAGAACAAATAACAAAATTAGAGCTACGATTGATAAATACTGCCTTTAAGCTTTAAATATCTTATATAAATTCAGTCATTCAAGAGTGGACATCAGAAAGATTAAACAACTTCATGGTACCCAAGATTCATCATTCGTAACTTAATATTTACTGAATATGGTAGTTCGGTTTGGGTGTTCTAAGTTTTCAAATTTTTTTTAACACTTACCATTGCGTAAATGCTGATTTACATTAATAAGCTCCTTTATATGATTATTTTGGTCCTCAAGTCTTTTTTCTTGCTCTCCTACTTTCTTTTCTAGACTTGCAATTCGTGCTGCAGTGGTCACTGATTGATCTATCAAAATTACAGTGCAAATGGCTTAACTTTTTGACATATGAATAACAATGTCATAGTAATTAAAATAAGCTTTACATACACGTACAATGTATTTCCGTTGTTTAAACAAATATTATTCTAATAAAAGAAAACTCTCTAAAGAAAACCAACTGTGAAGAACGAATGTTCATGAAATCTTCCACAACTTACCATGTGATGGCTGGTGTGAGTCTTGACAAGAAAGAACACGCTGGGGTGGCTGTTGGTACTCTATAGGCTAAAAGCGAAGATAAAAAACAACATAACGATATTAGGGCATGTTAAAAACTCTGTTAATTGTTGAGAACATACACAATATATTACATAGATGCAATCAGAAGAAATAACTAAAAAAGAATAAGAACAAGACAAAGGTTAAAGAACCAGCAATGTGAAATTCTACAAAAAACGTGAAGCAAAACATACGACCAGGAAGGTTAGGCATATCCTACTCAAACGAAACCTCCGTCACATTGCAAGCAGATCATAATGTGGTAAGGTGTAATTCCAGAAAGACGTGAACTCTGACTGAAGATCCAATCTCATTTACAATATAGAAACTGCTTAAAGGTCAATCAAATCATGATGACATCAAGAAAAGCTGAACATGCCAACGTCTTACAAGTTTTTGTTGCAGTAATATGCTGAAAAATACACAATAAATATAACATGTACAATTTTAAAAAAACGTTAATTCTTTTGTTGTATGGGTCTTATAGTAAAAACAAATCTTAAAATTCACAATTTCTCCACAAGATCGATGATCTCTCTCAAATATGGCTAAAATTGTCTTCAATTGTTAAAATCTTCAGTATATAAGCTTATGACTTTCATGGTTTATTTCTTAATTTTATAAATGTTACATGCGACGAAAATAAAACAGGAACCACCGAGCTCCAACAATCAGTTCAGTATGACATTTTAATTATAACCGCATTATGTTTGACAAATCCACAATCTGGACTACCCTTTGAATGCTCTTCCCATGGCCTTTCGTGAGGTTTCCATTCCAAGAATGTATAATTACAACAGAAGCACCGTACTCGGTCTCCAACTCCTGTATAATAAAATCCTGCTTCTGCTAGTTCTCTTGAAGACTGTGACTTTGACCAGTTATGGAACGATTCAAGTCTTCTTCTAAACTTTCTGTAATCTAGTGATCGTATTGGATTACTTCTTGTTGAGCAAGCTCCCGTCTGCAGTTCTGAAAATTCCTGTGATCTACACTAAATAGATTGCAAAATAATAGTAATGTTATAAACCATAGATATCTGCGTATCTCAAAAACATAATACACTGCTTGTGTTCATGTACCTATTATAAAGAAACATTTCGTTTTTGAAGTTGAGTTGCTACTGTCGCACATGTTTGTGGTTCTTTTTTTGTATGATAACCTTTCCATATTGGCAAATAACTCAAACAAACGCCTCAGACATTAATCTGATTATATATATATATAATATTGACTCTGGTCTCGAGAGGAGTATAATAATAATCCTCTATTTCACAGAGTCAGGAACGAATTTTAACAGTTAATTGTTAAGTATGAATTACATATATGAAAATACTTGACATGACATTAAAGACGTTTACAGATCCGTTTGGTATTATATTGACAATTTTGTAACTGTGATTTAATGAATTTTATCACAATTATACCTGATTAAGGTTATTTCAGATATGTACATTATAGCCAAGAAATTTATTATAACAGTTTATTTCAGCGGATAAATCAATTGTGTTAATTCAAAAAACATAAAATTGAATAACTTACTGCACTTTGATACCCAGATTCTGCTCCTCCAATATTTATGTCAGGTAAGCTAGTCCTCTCTTCTACCTCTGTATCTTCTGGTCGATGGTGAAGATGTTCTTCATTGAGTACATGCGTTGAAATTGTAACGGAAAAATTTATCAAACTATCAGATGACCTTAAAAGTGTTTGTACGAATTCGCAGTTTGGATTCAGTAGCTGATGCAGGTTGACTGGGTCATCATCAACAGGCTGACTATGGCTGTTCGAGATACATACACCACAACAGAAACACCTTACAAGTCTATTCTTATAATAAAATCCAGCTCTGGCTAGTTTTCGGTAATTTGGGTTTCCTAACAAGTTTGGAGTATGTTTCTGAATGTTGCTAATCCCACATCTTCAAGATGATACATTTCTAAAGTATTTGAAACTCCATGCTCTACACTACAATTGTTTTCTCTCCGTGAATCAGAAGACGAAGTAATTTCTGTTCAGTTCTATAAAAAAGGACAAATATACCTAAGGAGCAATAAAAAAAAACGTAATCCATTGGACAAACCCGGGAAGATAAATGAACAACCACAAGCACAACAAATCAACACATAAAAGTAAAAAACAATGAACAACACGATCTCCTATAAAAACCAGTAGTGAACCCCGGTGCTCCGGAAGGGTAAGCAGTTCCTGCTTCGTATACTGCACCCGTCGTGAAGTTCAACAAAATCTGGTGGAAGTCACAAATCGGTGGAGGCACATGAAATCTTACGACAGTGGGAACAGGTCCAACATCATCTCAGATATTGGAACATTGTAACGGTCAATCAATTCGTGGTGACGACCGTGAAATTTCCTAAGTGATGACATCAACTTATCCCCGATAAAGCCCTGGTTACGAAGCTTTTGTGACAGCATTAACCCTCTTTGTCGACAGTCAGGGTAACCCTTGAAAATCTGATAAGTTGAGAAACGTTGACGCCATATGTAGGCGATGCTGGTATATTGCTACTCAAGAAGGGAAAATTAACAATAGGAAAGTTGAAGTCATCACGTTTGTCATAAAGTTTTGTCTTCAAATGTCCCTCATTGTCTATTTCAAGAAACAAATCCAAATATGAAGCGGACTTTGGTGTATCTGTAGTATCCTTAATTTCAAGCTCACTGGGGTAGATTAGATTAGAAAGTCTTGGAATTTGTCGTTATTTAACGACAACACGTCATCTATATAACGAAAAGTGAAATTTAAGGATTGGACTAGTTTCTTTTTGTTTTCACATAGTAGCCTTTGAATGAAGTCCGCTTCATGTGAGTACAGAAACAAATCTGCAAGGAGAGGAGCACAGTTTGTTCCCACTGGAATGCTGATTGTTTGTTGAAAAATTAGACCGCCAAATTCAACAAATATGTTGTCTATGAGAAAATCTAACATGTTTGTAATTTCATCTTCAGAATACTTTTTGTCTTAATCATAGTGGTTCTTCACGAAATAAGCCTTTTCTCTACCTAGAAATAGAAATTTATACTTGCGTGTGCCAGTTTTCTTGAAAAAAAAAAGATGAACTAGTTGCTATAAGCGATCTTTTAATTGAGAATGTGGTATCATTGTTTTGTATAATGAAAGATTCTAACCTTTAGATTCTCAAATCTCTGATTTCTTTATCTAAACAATGTCATCTTTTGTATTCAGACAAAGCGCTACATTACTAAAATTTAATTTTTGGTTAACCATGGTCTCATATTTGGTGTTACAAAAGAAAGAAATATGATATAACTAACTAACAACATTTTGGCTAAAATTTGTTATTATCTGTTCATTCTAAACATCTTTTTCAAAACAAGGTAAAACTATTTATCATATCTTTAAAGTCTGATAAATAGTTTTACATTGTTTTGAAAAAGATGTTTAGAGCACACCCCGCCACATGTGAGATTCGAACTCAGAACCTCAGCGTTGACAGGCTAGTGATCATTAGTGGTCATGACGAACTACCTAGACTACTCGACCAATGATCCTGACCACTGACAAAATTTAGAACCACCCAAGGATCAATCCAATTGATCCTTTGTTTCAGATTTTAATCTTTAAAAATAAGTATATGCCAGTGAACCCGTAAACACTCAAGATTGCAATTTCATTGTAACCTTTTTAACTTTGATTTTACATGACAACCCTTTTGGTATTTTTTATTTTTGCTTTTGAATAACTGTTTTTGGTTTCAACATTTTAGGCATACCCTTTACAATACCGAAGAGACAAAACAGCGAGAAAAGTCGACAAACTCAAAGTCTAAGGAAAATACAGTAAAGATAATGGAAATCAATAAACAAACGTCACAATAATACATGTATAGCCAAACGAATAAAAGAAGTATAATAAACTAAACAAAAGAACACAAAAACTAAATCACTAGCAATGTGAAATTTAATTCAGTTTTTATACTGACTTACTAATAAATGACAGGCTTTCTTTAATATTCACTAAATTTAATTTTTACTTACAACAACAGTTCTCCTCCTCTCCGCAGGTTACTTTTTAAAAAGTCATTAATGCCTTGAAGTAGCTCGCGCATGATGCATTGATGCTCTTAATCTTCACCATCTCAGGTGTCTAGTTTACAATCAAGGTACACCTTACACGGGTGTGACTAAACATCGAGTTCGAGTTCGAGTTAGAGTTAGAGTTAAAGTTAGAGTTCGAGTTGATGTTCGAGTGAACTCGAGATATTAATTTCTAATGTCATTTATCGAATTACATTTCGAGTTAGAGTTACGGTTTGACTTAAAGTTCGAGTTATGGAGCAACCATTTGATTTTTAGGGAGGTAGGATAAAATCTGAAATAAAAAGGCAGGACCAGGATTTTGGGCAAAATAAAAAGAAAGGATCACCGTAGGTGTGAAAAAAAATGCAGGACCTGTGTCGATCAGGAAATAATTTTTGGTTTACATGAAAATAAAAATTAGGTCGTAAAAAGAAATCCAGGACCAAAATTTCGGCGAAACATATAGGCAGGATCAAACATTTGACCCTACCCCCCCCCCCCCCCCGATAAAAATCAAATGGTTGCTCCATTAAGATAAAGGGACTTGTTCCTGGTACAAACTTTTTGTACAAATAGCGATGCCGATATTCAGTGCAGTGACGAATTGGAAGTGTTGTTCAACAAACATTTTATTAAACAGTTCACATGATAAAATCCTGCTACGTGGGCCTTTAGAGTGCTTCATCTGCTAATAATTTCACATTTTATTTTTTTTAATAAAATGTCAATGAGAATATAAGCCTTCTTTTATTCAGGGTGTAGACCACCAGTCCTAGCAAAACAAGCCAACCAGACTCTACCATGCGAACACTATATTTGCCCCAATTTTGGCTAGAGGTATAGGGGAGGGTTGATATCTCACAAAACATGTTTAACCCCGCCGCACTTTTGCGCCTGTCCCAAGTCAGGAACCTCTAGTCTGTTCAGTGCATTCTTCGACACAATTTTGAAACTGGACACCCCTAATGATGATTTAGGCCAAATTGTCCGGTGGATTTAGAGGAATTGTTAAACGTGCCTTCACATATTCGGTGTCGGTGGCCATCATGGTCGCGGAGTAATCCGATTTCTACGAAAACATATGCCATGTGGTTTGACTTGCGGCATCATTTGGCACTTTTTTCTACTAGACACCCTAGAGTGTAAGATTTTTTCAAAAAATCTTTACGACGGCAGATGACGGACAAGAAGTGATGGCAAAAGCTCACATGGCCTTTACGATTTTTTGTTAACACGGTATGCAATCGGCTCTGAGACAATCAGTATACTAATCACATATTTTATATTATTTTGAAGGATGTAGTTTTGTATCACAACTTTAAATCTCACAATTCAGTGTACGGATTACTTTTTTAAATTATATAAAATCCACATTTCGATTTAGGGAGGACGTCATACTTAAAGGGGGGTTGAATAAAATGACTTACTTGACTTATTTCCGTCTCTCCGCAAGGAGAATTGGGCCGCTGACAAGTCCCCGCCATCTGTGTCTATCTTCTGCTACCCGAGCTGCTTCTGGCCATGATGAAAATCCCAGATCGTTTCTTTCTTTATCAACTGTCCTTCTCCAGGTTTCTTTTGGTCGTCCTACTTTCCTTTTTCCTTCTGGTGTCCATGTGATTGCTACCCTGGCATGTCTGTTGTTTTCCATTCTTAACACATGCCCTAGCCATTTCCAGCGTCTTCTCTTAATGGTGGTACTTATCTTCTCAATGCCAGCTCTTTCCCGTATCTCTTCATTCGTTACTTTCTGCGGCCAGTATATCTTCAGGATTCTTCTGAGACATTTGTGCAGAAAGGTATCCAACAAGTTGTCATCATCTTTTGTCATCTTCCAGGTTTCACTGCCATAGAGGAGAACGGACACAACGTTGGAGTTGAAAAGGCGGAATTTTGTTCTTTTGGAAAGTTGAGTGTTATTCCATATTGGCGCTAATCTGTTATAGGTTGCTCTGGCAAGGCCTAGGCGTCTTCTGATATCCTCGTCAGTTCCTCCGGTTTTGGTCAGTTTTGCTCCGAGGTAAATGAATGATTGGACATCCTCTATCGTGTTTCCTTCTGTGCTGTTTATTGGTTGCCTGTTGGTAGCGTTCAGTCTCATTACTTTTGTTTTTGCAGCATTGATCTTTAGGCCGGTGGAATGAGCAAATTTGCTGACATCATGGAATTTTCTTTGCATTTGGTCTTTTGTGCTAGATAGAAGAGCGATATCATCTGCGTAGTCCAGATCATCTAATTTTGTATTGAAGTTCCATCTTATCCCCGTGTTGTTTCCTGCTGTTGCTTTTCTCATGATCCAGTCTATTACCATGAGAAAAAGAAAACCTGACATATTACAGCCTTGTTTCACACCTGATTTGATCTTAAACCAGTCAGAGATTCCATTGGATGTTATCACTGCACACTCGTTGTCTTTGTACATGCTCTTTACTAAGTTGATCAGCTTTTCTGGTATACCGTATAGTTTCATGATTCTCCAGAGTTTTTCTTGATGTACACTATCAAAAGCCTTTTCATAATCGATGAAACATATGTATAGATTAGCGTTCCATTCTATAGCCTGTTCTACTATATTCCTTAGGATAAAGATCTGCTCCGTTGTGCCTCGTCCTTCTCTAAAACCAGCTTGCTCTTCCCTTAGGTGTTTATCAACTTCTTCTGCAATTCTTTTGATAATTAGCTTTCCTAGGATTTTCGATGTTGTAGGGATGAGTGTTATTCCCCTCCAATTTCCACAGCATGTTAGGTCTCCCTTTTTGGGTAGTTTGACAATTAGTCCTTTTGTCCAATCTGTTGGCGTCTTTTCATTATCCCATATCTTAGTGATTAATTGGTGAATTTGCTTAGCTGAGGTGTCTTTATCAGCTCGCAGTAGTTCACTGGTGATGTTATCAAACCCTGGTGCTTTCCCGTTCTTTAGATCTTTAATGATTGTTTTAATTTCATTCAGTGTGGGTGGGTCTACATTGATTGGTAGTGTTTGGATGTCATCAAGAGCCATATCTGCTGGTTCTGGTGGTTCAGGTCTATTGAGAACTTCGTTGAAGTGCTGTTGCCATCTTGATTTTACATCACTGTCTTTGGTCAAGAGTGTTCCATCTTTATCCTTTATATGCTCAATTTGTTTTGGTTTTTCATTGCATAATGTTCTTGTTATATCGTAAACCGCCTTCATGTTTCCTTTACTTGCTGCAGTTTCTGCTTCAGTGGCGAGTTGATCAAAATACTGCTTTTTATCTTTTTTCATACTCCTTTTAACATCTTTGTCTTTACTGCTGTAATCTTGTTGTAGTTTTTCTTTGATTCTGTCCGATCTAGTTCCATCTATCTTATTTTTCAGTATCTTTCTTTCTTCGACAAGCTTCCAGCTGTTAGCGCTTATCCATTCTTGATTGGATTTCTTCTTAGGACCTAGGATGTTTTTCGCTGTTTCGTTGTAGATGGTCTTAAATGCTGTCCACTGACTATCTACATCCTCGTCAATGTCATATAGGGCACTGAATCTGTTTCTGAGTTCTAAGGAAAATTTTTGTTTTATCTCTGGTATTTTCAGCTTGCAGCATTCATATCTTTTTGATGTTGCGGATTTTTCTTGTACCTTGTGTAGCTTTAGTTTCAGCTTGGCGACTACTAGATTGTGATCGCTTCCTACGTCTGCACCTCTCATTACTCTGACATCATTTATCGATCTTTTGAATTTCCCATTTATTGCTATGTGGTCTATCTGGTTTTTAGTTCTTTTGAATAAAATAAATACACGTATTTCGGACATTGGGGGAGCGGGTTTCGTTTTCAGTTTGTGATTTTATGGAAATAATTAACATAATTAAATGGACAAGCGTAAAACTATATGTATGTCTCTTCCACATTCGTTGGTGGGATATATGGAGAAAGGAAAAGGCGTGAGGAAACGAAGTCGGAAACGTTTCATGTGCCCTGCATGAGAAGGCGGCCATTCTCGATTCATTAATAGCTATATCCGGTGTCCAGATGATTAAACGGCGAAGAATAAAAATCAACGCACAATAACTTAATCCCAAAAATGGGGGGATGGTACTGTCCAAAATTTTCTGCTCGTACGCATATACTATTTTTGAGGTAAAATTTCTCGATTTTTCTATATTTTTTTGGGGTCCCAAAAATTGCAGGTATTTTTTGGGGTGCGTTCGAAAAGACGAAAAAGTGGCGTTTTTAACGTGTTTTATGGGGGTAAAATGAAAGATTTGTCTGGGTCTGAAAAAATCAGCGATATCCTTATCCCCCATGTCAACAAATTTAGGTATTTTTTTACGAGCCCAGATACAGGTAATTTTTTACCTACCTCCCCCTAAACTCAATCCGTAACTCGAATTTTAACTCGAAATGCAACTCGATAAATGACATTAGAATTTAGAAATCAATATCTCGAGTTAACTCGAAGATTAACTTGAACTCGAATTATAACTCGAACGCTAACTCGAACTTTAACTCGAACTCGAACTGTAACTCGAACTGTAACTCGAACTTTAACTCTTACTCGAACTCGAACTCAATGTTTAGTCACACCCCACCTTACACAACATGTATTACCCTTTCATTTCAAGAAGTAAATTACAAAAATTAGTAAATAATGGGTGTCAAGCATATCTTTAAATTAATATCTGTACAACAGGTGGTAAAAGTTTTAGAATACCAATGTCTATAGATATCAAATTTCAGCATCATAAACATGATAAATGACCATAGTGTAAAGTTAAATATCCATATAAAATTATTTTTCACCGATGATTATCAGTAATTCAACAAATAGGATAATATTACGTCTTTTTAACTATCAATGAAATCAATACTCTTTACGTTTGTTATCCAACAATAAATCAACAATTTAAAAATTGAAAACAGGGATTTTATTTCTTTTTAGTAAGCTAATGACAAGAACCACATGAATTTGTGGTTAAAATTATGGTTAACCACACGCCGTACCACAGAATATTCCGTTTTTACAGTTTTTAGATATATATATATATTATAGGCATTTAACACTTGAAAACAGCCAAGTAATAAATAGTCATCAAAGGTCCCTTTACATCAAGGTTATAAAAGAACTTCACTTTAAGTCATCCAAGTGAATGAAATATGAAATGTACTTCACATTGACAAATTCTAGGGGACAATAAAATAGGTTTAAAAATGTTTCTCAAATAATAGAGTTCGATTGCACAATATGTTATTTATTTAACCTATACATGCAGAGATTGCAACGAAACTGAAAGAAGTGAAACTTGTGTTAACTTTGGGAACAATTGGGAATATGTGTTTCAGGGGTTCCATAAGGATTTCATTTAATTTGAAATAGAGTAATTAATGAAAATCATATTAATATCAAGTAGGGTTATTTGATTATGAAAAGCATTAACACGGAGCAGAGTTTTAAAGGTTCAGAGAGGGAAATTTCATGTTTGGTTTTAGTTATTCATGTTATTGATATATATTTAAAAGTGTAATAGATTTAAACTTTTGTTTAAGTTTAAGTTTTTTATTTACAATTAAGGGCCCCATTTAATATGCATATATAATGACAACACAATACATTTTTTATGAGATACAACATAATAAAATCCAGTTGTCTGGTTTTTTTTTACCTCAGATGCTCAGATTTTTAATTCAGAACATGTATATGCATTCAGTTATACAACTCCAAAAGAGGCCTATGAGGTTAAATTTAGGAGGTCACATAAGAATATATTTTTTCAGTTCCCAATAAGGAGAATTTACAAATGTCTTGAACATGTATCAGACTTGCTATTTTTTTAACACTTATAATACTGTCTATTTTTGAACACCTATAAATTAAGATTCACAGTTTTTTAGGGTACCATGAAAAGTAACTTAGATAGTTTAGGAGACTTTTAAAATTATCAGTTCCCTGATACAAGACCACTTATTCTATTTAAGACTTTTCTATTTTCAAATCAGACACATTGGCCACAGGTATTATCTAACCATCTTATTTTTCATGTATAAGGGTCTTCCCAAACATGTGTACTTGAGCTGTTCTTATCTCTGGCCTTTTTATTGCGGATGAGAAAAAAATGCAAAAATTGTCCTCTCGATTACAACAAATGTAAAACAGATGAAATAGAAAATAAACAAAACAGATATTTTAAAGCAGATAAACGGATAACTGATAACTTTATCACATATATCAATCATTAAAAATTCTTAAAAGACTCAAAATATCTACATGTCATAAATTGACAAATTGGTATCAGAGATTTGTATTTGTATTTACCTAACAGCAAATACCACCAAAACTGCATGTTGGATAGTTTGAGTTATTTGCTGAAAAGTACTCCTTTAATTTGGCAATTTTGGTCAAAGATCCTGATTCCTGTCACACACCATCTCCCTCCAAGTTTTTCTATTTCAGAGGGCAATCTTTCAAACTAATTCTTTCTCAGAGAACCTATAAACTAAAAACATTTCCATTTCAGTGGACCAGTTCTCAATTAATGTTAGATTCATTCAGTGAGATATTAACATTTTGTGTCAAAGTTGTAATTGTAGTACTATAACTGACTGCATCCTGACCCATTACACCTTCCAGTCAGTTTTAACTGGTAAATGTCAGGCTTATCCTACTCAATTTAAATGTTTTTAAACATTTCTTACTACTTTTGGTTTTTCTTCCTGTCAGAAAAAGTCATATATATCCGTATCCAGGTAGCTCGCACAAGAATTAAAGTCTCGTGTCTCTTTAATCTTTCTGTAAATTATTTAAATAATTCGCCACTGTGTCTACTTCACGCTCAGTGTAAATATTGAATCTTGTCACAAACCGCAGGATTTTAAATTTATCAATTAAATCAAATATAAAGGAAGGTTGGCAGGTTTTTTTTTTAAATAGGTGGTTATAGTTTGTCATAGATAAGCGAGTAAGGCCACAGTGTGGGAGCGGAAATGAACATGTTTTCTGTCAGTTGTTAAGTTGCGATTTTGTATGGCAGCAAATCGGTCACTTGCAAGGAAGATCGCTCATACTTAATAATAGATTTTTGAATTTTACACAGATTTTATGGAAATTTTAGGCATGTTTGCCTCCTTTGACACTTGGCCGTTTACATGCCTATAAAATTACATGAACATTTTTTCACAAATATGATTAATATCACGTTTATCAAGCTTGATCACGATGCTTCTTACATTTAGTGTTTGAAATTTTGACTTTAAAACTGAATAAGTAAAAAATGGTAAGAAATAGGCATGTATTCTTTAGGTTATCCAGAAGTCAATTCATTTTTATACCCTAAAACCAAATTTTATCGAATTATTTTGCCTATAAAATGAAGTAAATTACCTGCAAACAAACAACGCATCATTTCTCTGACTGTATAGGTGCTTGTATGTGTACTGTATGGGCGCTTGCAATTTTTTTGTATAGTCACTTGTTGCAATATAATGTACTTGGACTATAATATGGGGTTATTTCATGAATATTAGGAAACACTGTCCGTAGTAGAATGTAATATCGCACTAGCTTGCGGGTGTGATACAATATTCTGCGAAGGGACATTATTTCTCAATTTTGTGTAATAGCGCCTTCATTGTATACCAAAGCAAATAAGACCTTCGAAGCAACCAACAAAATACCGATGAGCACTCAGTGCAATATCAGCGCTAATTTTTTGTTGTGTTTAACAAGGAATATTACATTACTATACAACAACAATTCATATAGCGATAGAGTATTATGCGAATGATAACATAAAATAGTCATTTCGGTAACATAGAATAATTATTTAAGGAATGTTTCCAATTTTTTAACAGTTTATACGATATAACCTTGTTTGGGTCAATTTACGCATAATAAACCAGCGGTTTATGAATGCCATAAACTGACCCAAACCAGGTTATTGAAGTATAACCTGTTCAAAAATTTTCCAAAAATATTCCTTATTTCCAAACAGAAGTACAATGATCCCTTGATTCAAGAATCAATAATGACATTGGAATTAATTTACAAGTGGAGGATTAATTAAAGACCGAACCGGGTTAAACAGTATAACCAATGTTGGTCTATACTGTTCATCCAACCAAATTAATAGACACTAGTGGTTTTTGATACTGGCTTTATCACGTTGAATATCGGTCGAGACGAAGGCGAGACATATATTCAAATTGATGAAGTCAATATTTAGTACATTAGCGTCATAATGATCCATAATGTATTGCATGATATTTTCGAGTGTCATGTCATGAATACTGAAAAATGTCTGACTATTACATCAAAAGGAAAAAGTATGAATTGCCGATAAACTAAATTTCTCGACCTTCAGACATCAAAAGAAGGTTACTCAAATTACTAATATCTTTATTTGCTACGCCCATGTGGGCCACGAAAATACAAACACTGAACAAAGAAATAAACACAAAGTCAATGGTACAAAGTTTTTAAAAATGTAAAACTCAAATTACTCGATTGGAATCCGATTAACACGCTTGCAAATTAATAGAGGTTTTCTGGAAATAAAAGACTAGGAGGTGAGAAGGAGTGAGCCATCTTCGGCAAATTTTTAAGACCCGGGTCTTTGATTTTAATTATCATAAGCGTATTCAGAATGTTATTGTAAGGTAGATTTATAACTAAATACATGTAGTAACACAAATTAACACAATTATATTTGTTATTCATACGTTATAAAATGTACTTTGAGCTGCCTACTGTAGCATTAAGATTCAACTTGTAAAACTGTTTAACCAGGGTTTTATCAGGGATAAGTTGATGTCATCACTTAGGAAATTTTACGGTCGTTATCACGAATTGATTGACCGTTACAGTGTTCCAATATCTAAGATGGTGTTGGACCTGTTCCCACTATCGTAACATTTCATGTAACTCCACTGATTTGTGACTATCACCGGATTGACTTTGTTGGACTTCACGACGGATGTCGTATACGGAGCAGGAACTGCTTACCCGTCCGGAGCACCTGAGTTCACTCCTGGTTTTTATAGGAGTTCGTGTTGTTCATTGTTTTTTTTTAGTTTTCAGTGTTTATTTGTTGTGCTTGTGGTTGTTCATTTGTCTTCCCGGGTTTGTCTGTCTAATGGATTACGTTTTTGGATTGCTCCTTAGGTACATGTATATTTGTTTTCTTTTAATAGATCATAGTATTACACTCACAATTACACGATGTGTGTTGCGAGCAACCTGAAACCGTGAGTGTGTGTCATATTATGACGAAATATGCATTAAACTTTTCACACAAGATGTCAAGCAACTACACAGTGCTATCGCAAGCAACTATTCAGCAAAACTTTTTGTCTTAGCAAGCACCTATACAAACCAAGTTTGTATTGTTTCACATTGATTTCAATATAGGGAATTAACGAGGCAACTAAGGAAAAATCGTATTTAACCTGAAGATTAACTGATCATTTTAGTATTAAAAATAAATATTATTGATAGGAAGGGATAAAGAAATCACGTTTACAAAGCATTTGAAGAAGCCGTGTGGTACAAACAGTAGATGATTTCGAAGCATTTTTTACTTGATATGTCTGTTATAATGTATAAATGTAGGTTTTAACAAGCATGAATGAATAACATCTTATTGTTTTAAATTCTTATCGATTTATTTCATGGAAAAATATTTTTGTAAACAGGAAAAATAGTCAAAAACTTACCTTCCCCAAAGCGTTTATCCTTATCTAGCGCTTCACAGAATCGCAACTCAAATGTTGAAAAAAATACTGTACACTTCCGCTCCCACACTGTGAAGGCTTAAGGTCAATATAAATATAAGACAATTATCAGTAAATCAAACACAGTTAATGTTTTAGTTGTTTAAACTATCAAAAAATGCAACCATTGACTTTTAATTTTGTAACATGAAAGTTAATCATGAAATTAAATACAACACTGTCAATCTTGGTTCCAATAGATAATTTTTATTCTAAACGACGATAAGAAAACATGAATTTAAAATAAACAAGATGTACTGTGAGCCATTGATCACTAGTGATACCCCCGCTTTTCGATAAGGTCGAGAAAAATAAACGAAGTAGTCAAACAGGAAGTTGATGTCGCCTTGGTCCGAAAACGTGTCCCACAATATGGCGTACCTACAGAAGGCTTGTGACAAAATATCAAGTGGCTGTGATGAGTAGTTGCAGATAAAAATGTGATGAAAAATTTTGTTACGGACAGACCGACAGACGCAACCACAAGGGTAAAAAGTATACCCCTCTGGCCTTTACTCAATGTGTGCTGTTAACGGGCAGGAAATGCTTACCCTTCCGGAGCACCTGAGTTCACTCCCGGTTTTTAATGGGAGTTCATATTTTTAGTGCTTTAGTTTCTGTGCTGTCTTGTTCTATTTTTGTTTAGTTTATTTAGTTTAACATGTATCCTAGTGGTGTTTGTTTGTTGTGTCCCATTCTCCTTGGACTTCATATTTGTGGACTTTTCTAACATTTTGTCACTTCGGTATTCTTTTGAAGATATTTATTTTTTGTGGTTATTGTTTCATCTTTAGAAAAATTAGGTCTTCAGCACAAATAATCAGTCGTAAATCAAGAAGATATACAATACTTATCTCATGGTATCGTGAAATATTATTACCACTGACGGGATACATGTCTACAAGTTATCACAAGTTCGGTTTTCTTATAATGGCATCAAAAATAAACTGTAAAATTCATGAACAGTTATAAAATGCTGTGATATAACTTTATACATACATGGCTTTTGCCTTGAAACTGACAACAAAAGGAAACTGCAATCGAAATTCTCCAACAAACATGATTATTTCTCCAATTGTCAAGTTCCCAACCAACAGTAACAACTTTCCAGCATCCAAGAAGTACGGTGTTAACAATTCCAAAGTGATTGCCTATTTCAGGGCTTGGGAACAATACACAATTTCCTGGAAAGTGCTCCACTGCTGATGCAAAAGCTATTCTTGCAGGGGTAAGTGGTTCCTGGTCATTACTTCAAACATTCTACGGTCTTTATCATGAACTTGTAAATCGTTATGGAGTATCATTGTCATCTACTGAATTTTTGTAAGTTCATGAAATATGCATATCGTGTGCATCAAAATTGTTATGTATACGTTATATTTATCTGCATGCATGTGATAAACAACTGCTATGGAATTTTATCTTAAAGGATTACTTTACGTCAAGGTTATGTATTAAGAACCTTAATAAAATCCTATTCCAGGTAGATAAGTATAAATTGCAAGTCACAGTGTCACAAGTCTTATACGAAGCCTGCATCTGAAGACAGATATATCTGCATACAAGATTGTATGACCTTATCTCTTGTAGTACCAGAGATATTAGCTTTGATACTTTTATTTCTTATCCCACCAGCGGAGAGGGAAGAGTAGAACAGTATAAAATCTTAGAAACTTCTTTTAAACAATACATTGTAGCTATTCCTTTACAAGAAATTTCGAGAATATTGTCATTGTCTCTGTCCTTCCATAAACTTTCTTGTAACATCAAGTCCTCCATCATTTTATGGTTTCGAGATTTCATTTCTTCATACAATGGCTGCATACATTCTGTCTATGCACACAGCAATCGAATTTTGAAAATTTTTACCCTGTGACTTACTTAGCTTTCATTTTCCAGTTTATGTATTTTATTTCTATAAAGTATTGTCATACATGTATGTAGTATGTAAATGTAGAGTAGGGTTTAGAATTTTGATTTTCAAAACTTGGGGTCTACTTTAAAATATTTGGAATTTAATTCAAACAATAACTGCTATCCTATTTTTATATCAAGGAATTTTATTTCTTTATATTAAGTCAGACAAGGTATATAGATACCCAAATAAGGTTAGAACTTTTATGTTTAATAAATTGAGGCCCTCAGGGTCCATATTCCAAAACTTGTAAAAAGCAACCTGAAGTGCTTTTTTCAATGTTTTTTTTTTTTAATTTAATTTCTTAATATCTCTGCCTTTGATGGTTTTTGCTTAAGCCTTTTTGGTCCAGACTACAGAAACAATGTTAAAAGACTGTCAAAGATTGGCCCTCCATTCGCTCAGTACTTTCAGTGACAATTTTAAAACATTTTGTCCATTTTTATATTTATTGTTACGCAGCCATACTGGATTTGGGTTTGGACCCCCAAGATATGTTTGAAAGGGGACCATTCAAGCATTTGTTCCCATATGGTCCAAGGGTTTCATAGAAGATCAAAATGTAAAATTTGGACACCAAGTAATAGCAATACCTCATGTAGATCTTTGGTCCATGTAAGCTAATAAAAATGGCCACTATGATTAAGCAAGCCAGTTGATGAAAGTGATATTAAATTCCAAAAGACCAAATCATCTACCATACAACTGCATAACTGAACAAGATTTTTCCTTACTGAGGTATATCTGTTCTGCATACTAAACAGTAGTCTAAGTTAAAGACCATTTTTCCCGAAATAAAAGCCAACTCATTTATAGATCAGAAGTTATTTGTCCCCAAGAATCATGAAATATTTGCCACTGGACGTAAAGCAAACACAAATCAATCAGATCAGAAGTTTATTAAGAAATTAATAAGATGGTATAGAAATAACATGCTAAACTGAGTTATTTTGACATCATTTCAAATTTTGAATTTTTTAAGTTTGAGTAAATCTAAGTCTGTGTGAACATGAAATCTCAAAAAGATTTTTTAGACAAGGCCTAATTTTTCTCCACCCATCCCCATTTATTTGCTGTAGCTTTTAAATTTTGGACACTAAAATAAAATTTGAGACATCTGCATCATACTATGAAATAATCACTTACATCAAGAGTAAAAGTTTCAGTTTTAAAAAAAAAAATTATTTCATACAGAGAAGCCAAAATATCACTAAAACTTTGCAGGCCTTAAAATGTCAACACAACAGATAAAATCCCTATTGACTTTGATTGTCTAAATTAACACATAATTTAAAATTAATTAACTAAAAATCTAAGTTGAAACTCATACGATTCCCTGACAAAAATAATGATCTTTTAAAAGTTGTGTTTATGATGCAATAAAAGAATACGCTTTCTAAAAGTAGTTGTATTACTATAACTACATAAGTACATATTTGGAGACAAATGTCACATGCGACAAAAATACAACAAAAATAAATCTCAATGATGGCTTATAAAGTATTGCCATTCTGACTAGAAAATAAATCTCATTATGTACCAATGTAAAAATATCTATTACTGGGCAATATTTACCAGAGGCTCCATGGAGCCTGAATCGTTCACCTGGATTTTAGGTGACCACAACTGATAAAGCACTTCTATATAAGATCCAGGGTCCAATGATAAAAATGTTAAAATAAGTCCAGCTGTGGCAGCTAGCTTGGATTCCGATTGGCACAAAAACATAACTTTTGTAGCAGACATTTATCCAAAGGATCTTCATGCAAACAAAAACATTTCAATCGGCTTAGCATTTTCTGACAAGAAGACCTTTGTACAAATTTCCCCATAGGGTCCAATCTAAAACTAATCTGAGTGGCGACCATCTTGAATTTCAGAATGGAATAAAAAAACTTAACTATCGTAGAGGTTCATCCATTGCTTGTTCATACATAAAATATTTCAATTAGCTTGGTAGTTCTGACAAGAAGACCTTTGTACAAATTTCACAATAGGTTCCAATGTTAAACTAAATACAGATGTGGCACCATCTTGAATTTCCAATCAGCACAAAAAAACATAGAGGTTCATCCAATGCTTGTTCATACATAAAAATATTTCAATTAGCTTGGTAGTTTCTGACAAGAGGACCTTTGTACAAATTTCCCACAGGGTTCAATGTTAAACCAAGTCTGGCTGTGGTGGTCATATTGAATTTCCGATCAGCACATAAAACATACATTTTGTAGTGGTCTATCAAATCATTCAAGCATAAAAACATTTTGATTGGCTTGGAAGTTTCTGACAAGAAGACCTTTGAACAAAATTCCCCATAGGCTCTAATGTTAAACTTAGTCCGGCAACAATATAAATGAGCTGAGAGAGAGAAAAAACCAATATGCAGGTTGGCATAGAACAGAAGAAACTGAATGTTTATTTACTTTTCTCTTATTACATTATAACTCCCTAGCTTTGATCAAATTCCACAATTCAAATACTTTTCAAATGCTTCCAATTATTATTTTTTGCCTAGGTAATATTTCAATTTACTATAAATTTAAATAATATGAAAAAAAATGAAAAAATGGGTGGTCGCATGAAATATTCTTTTCCTGCTTGTAAAACAACATTTGCTACATGTAGCCATATGTCCACTGCCGCAGAGAAAAGTCGAAGCCCCACAAGATATACAAAATGTGTTTTATTGAAATGGCCGTATAGGATCAAGTACATATGGTGACTAACAATCCTACTAAATTTTAACGAAATCCAATCAGCGGTGTCAGAGGAGTTGCGTCCACAAAGTGTTCCTATAGTGTCACCTGCACAAAAACATTAAAGTCCCATAACTCCCGTACAATTTTTCTAATCAAAATCACGGTTCGATGGGATCAAGTACATGTGGTGACTAACAATCCTACGAAATTTGCACGAAATCTGATTAGCGGTCTTAGAGGAGTTACTTCCACAAAGTGTTCCTGTAGTGTCAAATACAGGAAAAAATGTTAAAGTCCCATAACTCCCATAAAATATATCGAATCAAAATTAAGGTGTGATAAAATCAAGTACATGTGATGACTAACAATCCTACAAAATTTGAACAAAATCTGATCAGCGGTCTCAGAGGAGTTGCTTCCACAAAGTAAAGTTAAAGTCACATAACTCCCGTAAAATTTGTCAAATCAAAATGGCGGTGCGATAGGATCAAGTATATATGGTAACTAACAGTCCTACAAAATTTTAACAAAATCCTATCGGCGGCCTCAGAGGACTTGCGTCCACAAATAACTGTAACAGACAGATGGACGCAGACCATTACTAAGTCCCTCCATCGCATTGCGGCGGGGGACAAAAAAAATTAGGTTTCTAAAATCATGCCTGGTGAACTTGAAAACTATGAATGGGCCAGTCTATGGACCTTTGCTTCTGTCTATATATTATACGTATGTGGAGTCCATATCTTGATTTATTGACTCCAGTTTATCAAAGACTCAATTACATATCTACTTTTGAGGTCTTAAGTACAATAGTACAAACAATTTGAAGTACTTTCAACATATTTAAGGCAAGTATTTTAAATAATTAAAAATTTTCAAGTACCTTTCAGAAGCCTGTTTGATATTTACACTTATAATCAGATTATCCAGCAAAGTAAACAAAACTAAAAGATCATATTTATATACAGCACATAGCACTAAGTAAAATGAAATTCTACCCAGAACAGCCAGAATTAAATAAGCATGACATCAAATGTTTATTTTTGATGTTAATTTTTCACTGAAATAGAACATTAATTTTATAGTATTCTATAAAAAAATTTTTTATTCAGAATCTGCGTAGGATAACATTCTAAGATAGTATTATTATGCTGCAAATTAATTTTCATTAAAAATTCCTAAAAAAAATCAATACTAATTTATATATTTATCAAAGACTTTAAATTTTAAAAATAAATAATTAACATTATCAACACTGTTTTAAAACTAAAATTTAAAAGTCAAAACTTTCCTACTCCAAAATATTTCTGGAAATAGTGATCTTTTCGTCTTTTTTAAAAATATTTTTGCTAAAAATTCTGCTGCTTATATTGGTAATTTACTTAATAACAAACAAACTTCATTAATTCTGGGTAAATTTCACATTAAAACTAAAAGTAAATTACATCTCAGCACTAAAACTAAAACAATAAAACAATAAAAAAAAAAATCTAATAAACAGTACTACATGTACTACTGAAAGCTACTTCTTCAAAACTTGAAAAATATATATAAAAATATTACATTAGAACATTATGCTCCAACAACTTTAAAGAAAACAACCTTCAAATGTCAAAAACTGCATAAGAATAAATGCAGTTAAAACATGGAAATGCAAAAATGCAGCTTATAGTCAAAGGCTGCAATGAGACATTAATCACTCACCATCCAATCCCCACTTTAACAAAATTGGTCATTTTTTTCAATTTTTTTTCACAAAGAACTGTGTAGATTGACTGAACATTTTCTATTTCAGTTATATTTATACTAATGTCATTTTTTTCCTGCTATACAGTGCTATCAACTTTTTAAGAATGGTCATTGTCTTAGTGCTAATTTTTTTTTTTTTAACAGGAATTTTGAGTTTTAAAGTATTTATTTGGGAAAACTATGATAATTCATCTCTCTATGTAAGAATAATCGGATGAAATGTGTGAAAAACCAAAGATTTTATGCTGCAGAAAATATGGGAAGACAATAATATGTGCAATAACCTTTATAAGATGTTGTCAGTTTGTCATCTTAGACAGATATGATCAGAACACTAAAGACTGATAATTGAAAAAAAATCATAACCCTGAGGAACAGACTTTCCTGATCAGGTTAGCTAAAGTTGTATTTTCACATGCATAAAAATCCTTTTATACTGAAAAGAACTTAATCATTCTGCAATTATTTCCCTATCTTTCGAACATATTCACAACCTCTCAATGGAATTACTTAATGAACTTGTACTTTTATAATGTAATGGTACAATGTAATGGTACTTTTATAATGTAATCAAGCATTCAATTTTCTTTCATCAGTCATCAATAACATGTAAATTTTGATTGTCACACATTTTTTAAGAAAGCCTTTGAGTAATGCTGCTCTTTTCCTTAAATCTACTCTTCACATATGAGCAGTCTTTAATGTCAATTATAAACCAAATTCTAATTTAATTAGACCACAAAGTTTCTTCTTGGTCTCAAATTTGGTCAGGCATGGTTTTATGACAACCTCCTTAAATCTGACAGCTCCGTTGTTTATACATTTTTCACAGTTTTCAGATGTGGATTGTAATTCTGCAATCAACTTCCCATATTTTTGGTAGTTGAAATTGTTTTTGATCTTGTGATCATACTTCTTCTGATAACACTCCAAAAGACAATCGTCAAGCCATACCTTCATTTCGCGTTTTCCTATTTCCGAGGATTCTAATCCAGATATAAAACTTGCCATGAGATCTGAATTTATCACAAGCACTTTCTTCAGCATATTTAACAAATGCTTAAATTTGGGCTCCTGAATGACAGCCTCTGTCAAAGAAGACATGAACAAGTCCAAAAAGAACTGAAAATATTTGTCCTCTTTTTCAGTAGAAAAATAAATTGAGTTTCCTTCACTAACACATTTCTGAAAAGCCAGTTCATAACATGTGACCATTGCACTGCAGGAGAACAAGTTTGGTTCACTTCCACTCAAACTGTACATGTATTTACCAACTTTCATTAGGGTAGCAACTTTATAATTCTTCTGGTTGTAATAAATTTTATTTAAAACTGTCTCGGGCTTGTTTGAAAAGAAAATCTTCACTAGTGTCCCGTACTCAATGTTATGCATAAAGTCACCTGCAAAATATTTCTCTACAACAGGTTGTAGTTCAGGTAACAAGGACGGATCGTCCTCGACAGATTCTTTGATATTCTTCAGAAAATCTTTTATACCATCATGACTGTAATGCCTGCTTATTTCACGCCATACACCTATTACCTTACGAGTAAAGTCTGACGGTATCAAATTAGCCATGAACAAGAGCTTACTTCTAATTTTGTTCAAGATTGTGTCCCAAAAACTGAATTCCTGCTTTAAAAGCTTCAATAATATAATATCAATCAGCACTTTGAAATCACTGTTCCCAAAGTCGGTAATATTGTCCATCAAATACCCAGATGCAATCTTGACGAATTTCTCATCTTCAACGTTTTGTACATGGCGCAAGAACTAAAATTAGAATAATAGAAATATAACGAGTATGCGAAGTAAAAAGCTTAACGTATAATTATCACAAATTAGGCAGATCTGCCTATCCATACCTGAATTTGACAACCGAAAAAAAAATGGTGGAAATGATACTTCGGCAGTCATTTTACTATGTATAATAAGAAACTGTAATGGACAAATCCAGATCTCTAAAAGCGGAAAAAAATCAGGTCTGCCTATTCTTAAACAGTTAAATTCAGGAGTCTGGGAGTAAAAGTATTTTTTTCATTTTAAATCAAAATAAGTTATCTTTTTCAATACGTCTAACATATTGCCAGTAGATTTTTAATCACATAAACAAAAACATATTCCTAAACTCCTAATCAGTATATGCCCTGCTAGTGATAAATATATTAATGCAGATTAACTATAGACACTTTCAACCAAGACAATATTTTGTCAGATTATTGTCAACTATGTTAACTGGACTACTTTTGTAAACAACATTACGACATGGCGACTTGAATTCATATTACATATTAATTGTGTACAAGTTTTTTAAAAAAAAAAACAGGAAATATGTTTATGTTTATAATTGATTAATATTTATCTGTGTTGAATCCATATTTACTCCAGAGTCTGCAGCAATATACATGTTCAATATAAATTTATAGAATGTGCTCACATGATGGGGACCCAAAATGGTCTATTTTCAAAATATTTGGTCAGATAGTTAATTAAAAGAATGATAAGAATTAAACACATTTTTTTTCAGAGTATATCTTTGTATAAACTGGACCAGTTCACTCACAAACTTTTATTGTCAGTGAGTGAATTGATCCAGTTTATACATCAATAAATTCTGATCAAAATGTGTTTCAAACTATAATGAGCAATGGTTTCTACTCTATATTCCTTAACATAATTTTTATTTGATAAGTGGTATAAGGGAGATAATTATATCTAATAGCTAACTGAAACTCTGCTGTCTGATATGATAGCAATACTCCCACTTCCCTTCTGAGCTTTAGACAAGCTCCCTTACTTAACTCAAAAATGTTAATTTTGGATTTGACGAAAAGCATTAAGGGTTATTTGTATGGACCTCTGAATTTAAGTCTAAAATAATTATTGAACTAAATAAGCTACCAAAAATTTTACAGAATTTGCACAGATTTTGAAATTTAATGGGAAAATATTTTTTTGAAATGGACAAATTTATAGTCATATACAAAAAATTTCAAACTTGAGACCATTTGGCTATTGGTATTTTCAATAACATTTATATGAAATCCAGAGTTCATACGCATTTTTTACCACAAAATTCAAGGACATTTCAAGGACTTTAAAGGACCAATTTCCAAATTTTCAAGGACCAGAAATCAACTGATATGGACACTTTAAATCCATATGGTTATGACCTGTATGTAATACATCCGAGAATTTACATTTCCCAGGCATGTCATCAACGTTCTTTCGAACTACTTTCAATTTTCGTTTGCTCATTGTAACTTAAATTCATCGGCAAAATACATTTAATCAAGTAAATGAAAGATGTTTTATTAGTTAAAGTTAACTTAAGTAACCAAAAAATCAATCTGGATCGTTTAATTACTAAAATTCTTATGCAGTCAGATTTATTTCTTGACCGCATCACAGAAATTACTACGCACCGGTTTCACTAGAAAAGCAGCTATTTTTAGAAAAGGGAAAAAACGCGAAAATTATATAAAGTTTTGACAAAAATACCGATAAACGCGAAACCGAGTGATCTTAAAACGAATTAAAAACACTTTTATGACAGAAAAGTTACCCAATTTTTTTGATTCTTCAAAAACACAGTTTTTCAAGGAGTTTCAAGGACCTCCTTTGAATTTCAAGTCCTTTCAAGGCCTTAATTTCCAATTTTCAATTTCAAGTACTTTCCAGGTTTTCAAGCACCCGTGCGAACCCTGGAAATCAAAACCAAGTTTTTCATATATAATGTAAAATAAACAAAATGCAATGGGACAGTATACGATGTCAGTCTAAGAAAAACAAGTAATAAAATAAGGTTAAATAAAACAAAAGAATAAATAAAACAGAACTGCTATGCATTACAAATCTAATACAAATTGCTTTTAGAGCAATAATTGACAAGAGACTTGATAATTATTTCCAGACCGTAACGGTATGGATTGTTTGCCTAAATTATGATATGGTATATTCTCTTCCACCTCTTTCATACGTATATCAATACTAAATATATGATAAAATACCTTTTTGGCACTACTGTGATTCATATCAGAATCCTTACTGCTAAACAAAACATTCATCAATGTGTTGTAGTGATCCTCTACTGTGCCTACAGAAAAAATTAACACTTCATACAATACACTAGTGATTTAACATGTTAACATGATTTGAAAATTGCCATGCTATGAAAGCTAGCCATGAAAATACAATTTAGCTACATCGTGAATTAAAAACACAACTACAATGTACTTGAAATTCACCAAAATCACTTTTATACCCATACTGCTTTTTCAGTTTATTTGGATGCTGGCTTAAATTTCATTTATTGATATTGGATCAGATGTGACTTATATGTCTCCTGACTTGGCAGAAAGATGGGGGTCTCCTGTCAGTGACATTTTTTAACGCTTTTTAGCTATAATTTACTATGTATAATAAAGGTACAGTAATGGACAAATCCAGACTTCCAAAAGCGGAAATAAGTTATGTCTATTTTGCTACCTAGTCTGATGAAAGTTAATAAACAGCTGCACCTTGAGCACATTATATGTCCGTCGTTCGGAAAATTAAATTTCACCAATTAACATACAGACCCTTTGATTTTGTTCCTTATTTTTGATGAACAAGTCACATCCCACTCTGGAACAGAAAAACAAAATTTCACCAAAAAGTGTAAAGACCTTTAGACTATCACAACAAACAAGTGTGTAAAGTCTGAAGCAAATTGGACAATGCATTCTCAAGATACAGCGTGACATGTGTAAATCCTCCCTTTTTCAATGGAGAAAGTTCCATAACTCCGAAATTTTGAATAAAATTCCATAACTGCCCAAAGTGTGAAAAATTTAGTTTTCTACGATTTTTCAACGAATAAAGTTCCATAACTACGAAATGTCATACCAGAAATTTATAAAAAACAAAAATGAGCTTACATCAATAGGTCAAGTCACCAAAGTTTCAAAGTGTTTTTGTTATTGTCCGAAAATTGTAAAATCATGGCCGGCATATTAGCTGTCCAACCAGGACGAAATATGCAGACTTTAAATAGGTTCTTCCACAGATGCTTCATACCAAGTTACAGCTTATTTGGCTATGTGGTTTCAGAAATTTTTTGTTGTTGAAATTTTGACCAATCAGAAATATTTGTTTGTTTAGTTGGGGTTTTATGTCGTTTTCAGCACATTTTTGGTATTTTGCAGCGGCCAGTTTTTATTGGTGGAGGAAGACGGAGTACCCGGAGAGAACCACGACCTTCGGTAGGAAAACTGACCACAGGTGAGATTCGAACTCACAACCTCAGTGTTGACAGGCTAGTGATCATTAGTAGTCATGACGAACTACCTAGACCATTCGGCAACCGAGGCCCCTCCAATCAGAAATAAGAATTCATTATGGTGGCCATATAAGTTCTTTAACCGGAACAAAATATGCAAACTTAATAAAGGTCCTTCTATAGATGCTTCATACTAAGTTTCAGTTCATTTGGCCTAGGGGTTTGAGAGGAGAAGATTAAAATGTAAAAGTTTACAGATGCCAAGTGATGACAAAAGCTTGCATGGCCCTTTGGGCCAGGTGAGCTAATAATGCATACTAGTTAAGAGAAATGGACGGCACACTGAAGTCCGAAACATACAAATGAACAAAAATTAAAAATCACACAAGACTAACAAAGGCTAGGGGTTCTGGACTTGGGACAGGCGTAAAAATGTGGCGGGTTTAAAAATTTTTTGTAAGACCTCAACCCTCCCCCTATACCATTACTCAAAAAAATAAAATCGGAAATTTATAAAAATCGAAAGGGAGCTTACGTCAATATATATAAACAATTGACCAAAGTTTCATGAAAGTGTGGATGACGGATGGACAGACAGACGGGCAAACGGGCAGACAACGGTATTCCATAATCCGTCCCGTTTTATAAGACGGGCATATAAAAACACGGCTGGTGAAAAATTTTTAAATGTCTTTCTTGCTGCTTTTTTTTAAGATTTTTTTTCAAAACTATAAATGTTTGACAAATAGGATATTTTGAAACCTTTGGTGCTATGGGTATTACACTCTCTTCATACTTGTAATTTTTTAATTTCATTTCAGGGTTATTATCTATTTCATTTACTCAGTATTACTTTTCATTTCAATTGCAAAATTGAATTAAAATTTGCTTGTTATTTTTTCCAAAATAATCATAAGAGAAAACATGAACATCAGATTTTATGGATTGTGTAAAATATAGTGTGCCATCTAAAGCAGTACAAAACACATTCAAAGATTCTCATTCCACTGTATTGTAATGATTAAATCAACTTCTGGACAATCAGGATATTTGTTGCAGACTTTCTTTTTTATAAATAAAATGACTGTAATACTGAAAAATAAATGCAATTTATTTGGCAAGTACTTTTAGCACCTTCTAGTGTGAAATTTTTGTAAAATGTATGTTTCAGCACATTGGTCATCATTCCACTTTTTCAGATGTTATCAACTACAGCAATCATTCTACTGTAGATGGCATTGATTGGGCAGTTTACTTTAATGAGATATATGATTGGTTTGATAAATTTAACATTCTAATATGACCTGCTTCAAGTGTTTTCAGTCTACAACTGTGGAAAAAAATGCATATTTTGATTACAACTGTGGCTTGAAAATATTCTGATTTTAACATGGTAGGCCCTTTATCCCAATATTTTACTACTTGCTGTCCCTATATCTATATTTGGGTATGACTTTGCACTGAATACATGCCATATTAACCTATATTGTATTTTTACATGGTATAAATATCAGATTTTCCAACAAGGGACTGCCTTCACTTTTGGTAAATGAGAAACAACAAAATTCTTTATGTCAAAATAGGTGCGAGCCAGCGAAACTTAAATTTTATTTTTTTTTCTCGAGGACTAGATTCTTTCAGGCAAAGATCAAAGTTATGTGTAGCAAAATTATTTTTTACCAAATTTTAGGAGCAAACCAACACTTTATAGTTTGAATTTCTTGAAAAATGAAGAATTTGGGGTGAATTTTCAGCTTTTTTGCCAAATAATGCGGCAAAACTTTTTTTATTTAAATTTCCAGTCTGAAAATCAGAGCGGCAAAATCCAAAGAACTAAAAATCAATTTGGTGTGGCCTTATCTTCATAAAATAATAAAAAATAATGGCCATCTATCCAGAACTGCTTTTTCACACTTAATAAAAAGATAACATTTGTATTGTATCTCAAATGTAAAAACATTCCTTCTTTCCAGTAATCTTGTCTACTATCTGTAAACTGAAATGTTCACAGTGAGTATATACATGCACATGTAAATAAGTCAAAGATCTACAAGTAAATAACTGAGAATAATTTTTTAGACCCCCCCCCCTTCCCCCATAACCCGATTAATTTCTGGAAAAGACTTTAGGGCTATTCCGGAAAAAAATGTATGGGGGGTTGGAAGGCACTTTATATAAAATTGTATGGGTGTCGGGGGTCTGGAAAAAAATTCTAAAGGAAGCATAAGGAAATTTTATTTTAAATTGTATGGGTAGTGTGTGCTGAAAAAAAATGCCTTCCAACCCACCCATACCATTTTTTCTGGAATAGCCCTTATATGAAACATACCATTAAATTCTTTAAATGAAGCTCTGGTTAGAGGATTTCTTGACTGTGTCAAGGTTTCCGCTGCAAGGAATACTTTATCCGATTCAGACATATTCCCGTGTCTCAGCAAAAATGTAATAAATGTCAGTGGCATACATTTATTTAGAACGCGTTTCTGCTTTAGCACACAGCAATACATATTTGACACAATTTTACAAGTCAACAAATCTTTGCAAGCTGGTAAGTGTGTGGCTGCCAATTCTTTCTGTAGTTTCTTCCAGCTCTCTTCCTGACATTCTGTTTCTTTGTATGTGTTTGAGAGTTCAAAAGCTCGAAAAGCTGAATTCAATACAACAGCCTGCATTCCTTCATTCAGGTTAGCCACTTTTCCAGTTTCTATAACTCTGACAGACACATAAAGAAGGCTGTACATAAGCTGCCTCTAAAAATATGAAAATAAATATAAAATTTAAACAATTATGTAGATTGTTACATTAGCAAACAAACTAAATTCTTTAGTACAACATTTTTAAACAACAACAAAGTGTGTATCATGACGCTAACGATATTTAATTTTAACATACTCTTTCAAAACAATATTATTTTCTCTTTTGTACAGTCAAACTTGGTACCTCAAACTTGGATTGCTCGAAAACCACCAATGGATCGAACAGTTTTAAAAGTCCAGCAAGTTTTTCCTTTATTTTCATGTAACCCCAGTTTCTTGAACACTCATTTCTCTAAAAGTCTAACAAAATCTTTATTCCTGACAATAATAAAATTATGTATTTTACATTGGAAAACTCAACTGATAATTTAATTGAACATGTTAACCAATACTCACAGGTGTGCATCTAACAATCACGGGTGTTAAAATAGAGATGTCGTAATTACTGTGAATTAATGATTAACATGTTAAATTTTTAATTCAAAAAACTGTTTCTTGCAAATGATCATGTTTAGGAACTTGTATATAGTATGACACTGATAATTTGCTGTACTTAAAAAAACAATAGTTACTCAGATTCTGACAGCTCCTTGGAGCTACAGCCATCAAAGTTTTATTGTATAATCATTTATATCACATTTTTTCAGTAAAATATCCAAAAACTTGGTGTGAAAAAGTTTTTTTATATGGGGTACTTCTACACACACATATATATATATATACAGGCCTTCAAGTGGTTTTTGGTCCAAAAATAGAGCTTTTTATAGGGCCAAATTTCTTCAAAAATAGGGTGTAATATGGCGAATTTAATAATTTAAAGGGAATTTATCTCTACTTCACCCCTCTTCTACTTAAAATACTATATGAAATACATACCTATTTGTGTGATAATTAAAAGACGCTTACCAATAACTCATAGTCATATACACACTTTAATCAATTCTTGAAGATGACAGCACTAAAGTATACCACTGAGGAAACCCAAGACAGCTTTTGATATTACTTCATCATCAAAGATTGGGGAACCTAACTAACCAAATTTTCGACCAATTAATTCTAATTTATAGGGCTAATATAGGGAAAAGGGCCATTTTATCCCAAAAAATATAGGGACTATAGGACTATTTCAAAAAGATAGGGATTTTATAGGAAATACAGAAATATAGAACCACTTGAAGGCCTGTACATATATATATGTATAGATTCTTACATTGTTTTCAAAGGATTCATCTAAATAATAGTTTTAAATTTTAAAAAGGACTTTAAATTCGATAATTTTATTGAAATTTTATAAATCAGATAATCCTGGAATAATAATGTAAGAGTCTATCTTCTAATTATTACTAGTAACTTATCATACAGTATTTATTATATAAAATCCCCTACAGGTGCCTCCGCTTTCCCGACTTACATCATACACTTGCTCAAAATGTATGTTTTGTTGCTATGATGTTACTGATCAATCCTGAAAAATCCCAATGTACGTGTACGTAAAAGTTGTTCTGATTGGTAATTATTAAATCTATTATTTAACCAATCTTCGACTTAGATTATCGGCAACCTCATGTTGATTAAATTTTTTATAAAGAATTTCCGAAACTTGCATATCAACCCGGATAATTTAATATACCTTGGAAAGGTGTACGTTATGTAGTTCTTTATCTATTTGATCTTTAACTTTAGCATGTTTTTGTTTGGTCCTTTCATATCTCAATTCCATCCTCAATTTTTCCTTCATCAAATCTAAGTATGTCTGCAATATAAAAGTTTCCTAAATTACATTTCATCTAGTATATGAATCCTATTTTTCATGCCTAACCCTGGTATTAATTTAGCTCAAAATGCTATCGTTAAATTTACACTGAAGACATTTATTCAAATTCTTATCCTGAATATTTATTTTAAACCTTTAAAATGATATGCATTAATCCAGTGACGTTTCATTCTATTCCAGTCTGAACTGTACGAGATTTTTAGTTCAGAAACTTCCCTTATACGGGTATGTAAATATGGCAAAGTCAATGTTTTGGTATGGGAAACCCCAAAAATCAATCAGATCCGAAAAAAATTTATGCCTTAGACAACTACATCTGATATGCATGAAACCTGTCAAGTTTCGTTCTATTCTAGTCTTCTGCATTTATAAATTTCCTCATATGTAAAAGTCGATGTTTTGGTACGGGAAACCCCAAAAATTAATTCAATCCAAAAATTGTTTATGTCTTGGTATGCCTCTATCCTATGAAGTTTTGTTCTATTCAAGTCTGAACTGTAGGAGATTCTGCATTCACAAACTTCTCAATATGTAAATATGGCAAAGTCTATGTTTTGGTACGGGAAACCCCAAAATCAATCTGTTCCAAAAAAAGTTGTATGTCTTGCACAACTACATCTAGTATGCACCACTTCTGTCAAGTTTAATTCCATTCCACTGTAAACTTTAGGATATTTTGTGTTCACAAACTTTTGTGACATACGGACAGGACAAAAACAATAAGACTCCCTCCTAATAAAATTTTTGTTCAATTTACTTTAATATAGTTAACCGGATCAAATTATTATACCAGAGCTGTTAAACCCTCCTGAATTGTCAGTATTCCAGCTTTGAGTTTATATCTGTATCTTGAGAATTTTTCAGTTAACACTGGTCTATTACCCGTCTACTATTCTCATCCACATGAGGCCGCCATGATTTTTTTTATGATTCACATAATTCGACATCAATTGTGCCCTTTAAATCACAATAATTTCTGTTGAGAAGCTTCTCTCGTAAATCCATAGTGCTTATTTTCATTCAAAGTAAACAGCTCTGTTATACTTTATGCTGGAAACTATAATATTTTGCATATCAACTTCAGCAATATCGAAGTCAGCATATAACTGCAGTAATATGCCCATTTGACTTTAAGAGGGTAATTACGGTACAATGGTAAAAATCGTAGTCAATATTGCGTTTGATATCACTGAAAGCGAAACATAATAACAAGCATTTTTTCTGATGCAGACAATACATGTATATATAGAAAGGTTGTTGAAATTAATTGATAATATTTACTACATTAATAATCTTAAATAAATGGCATTCAATATAATAATCATAATGGTAGGGTCTTGTTAGGTTATATTACCATCACAACATCCTAATATTATGTAAATATAATGACAACCTTTATCACAACTAGTAGCAGATGAAGTCAGCAAAGCACGAATATGGTGTCCAGCATAAAGCGTATAAGGGCCCTTATGATTTAAAAGGAATTGGCCTAAACATGAAAACTGACTGATCCATAAAAACCAAATAAAGATGTTATAACAGAGCCTTAAACATCATGACACGTTTATCTAGAGCATATTATTTCTGAAATATGAAGTTTATACATCATTTCATGCTGCCATTGTACCGGAAGGCTCTCTACATATCTTTTTCCTCTACTGTTCCATGGAAGGTGATACAAAGAAAGCTTTATACAATAACAATTGGTTTTAAATCATCTTACATATGTGTTTCTTTTCATTAAATTCAATACTCTCAAATTATCTGCATGAAAGGCTGCTATTTGTCTTGGTATGTTTTTCTTTTCTTGGTTTTTCATCAATAAGTTATTCTCTGCTGTCTTTAATCTGGAAATAGAAATTTTAATTTCACAGTTTCTGTGAGAAACATGCAGTCTCATATATAACATGGTGTTTTTATTTATTGTTTGTGCAATTTATCGATTTGCATTTTACATGTATGCTGTTCTAGGCAACTTTTCATTTAACATCTTATTTTTCAGTGGACCCTAATGATCAGCATCCTTGGTGGAAGTAACAATGCAATATAAATTTGTTATTATTGCCGATGCTTATCAAACACATCTTTCAGTACACAAACACATTCATCATTGAATGGTCTCCTTGGAGTATGTATGGTTCATCTTTTACCTGACTGCCAATAGATCTTTTCAAAATTCATTTACACTGATGCATTTCTATTTTAGCTAATGTATCTTACTACTCCTCTTAACAGGAGGATGCAACTTTTTAAATAAGTTTAAAAGGCATCTGATTCTTTACTGAATTAACCTACCGTACTTACTCTATTTATTCGACATTGAAATACACCTATTTTATAGGAAATTTGGAAAATCGTCAAAAAAATATAGTTTTCGTATTTCTGTCAACATCGTTGTCAATTTTTGACCCCATATGATCGACCTGGTCAATTTACTTCAAGAATAGGCAATCGAAATAATGGGTGATACTTGCGGTATTGTTATTTCATGTTGCTTTCATGAATTTATCTTTTTGTACCTTCAAATTAATAGTTGTTTTAATGTTGAAGACGAAAACAGTAGCAAACTTCAAACGACCCGCCATGTTGTTAACTAATATGCAACACAAGAACATCTCACAAATGATTTTTACGATCTGGATTTGGAGCATTTCACAAATGATTTTTAGAACACATGTTCAACGTTTGTACATGTACTTTTGTCGTATTTTTAGGACATATTATAACTATAACATTTAAATGTCTTAATAAACAATGATAAGAGGATTTGTTTTGTAAAAACATTATTCATTTCATTTGAAAATTTTGAAAATTTATTTTTCTGAGAAACGCGAATATGTAATTCAGTTTCGAACTCGTTTCGGATTTATTTTCAAAATTAAACTTTCAGGTAGGAAAAATTCAATAAAATTTACTTAAAATTCGATCTTGTTTCAATCAAATTTATTAAGATAGATAGTTTATATGGTTTAGAGATGAAATAAACACTCGATAAGGACTGAAAGTAATTAACTTACCCAAGAAGTTGAAATTACTGACTGTCACCACCTAAGAAAAACTATCGTAACTTTGACAGTTTTGAAATCGTTGAAAAAAAAAGTTATCAAAAAATTCAATTTTCCTTGTCGAATAATTAGGCCGTCCAATAATTAGGGTTATTACGGTACCCAACCTTGAAAAATCTTTTAGATTATACTAATACCATACCTCTGTTCTGTTTCCCTGAGAGATACCTCCAGTCTGTTCCTATTTTCCTTCACTGCATTTAACCTACTCTGAAAAACACCATAGGAAAATTAGACTTTACATCTAACTCTTCTTCGTGGTAAAATATCTATTCAATTAGGGCTATTCCGGAAAAAAATGTATGGGGGGGGTTGGAAGGCACTTTATATAAAATTGTATGGGTGGTCGGGAGTCTGGAAAAAAATTCTAAAGGAAGCATAAGGAAATTTTATTTTAAATTGTATGGGTAGTGGGTGCTGAAAAAAAATGCCTTCCAACCCCCCCATACCATTTTTTCTGGAATAGCCCTTAGTCAAACCTGTCTTATGTGACCTTCCAAGGGAGGGTAAAAGTATGGTCACTAAAGACAGGTGGTCTTTATATACAGGTTAATTTAATATAGAATGTAGTACAAAGGGAATTTGAAATGATGGTCTTTTAAGAAAGGTTATTGCTTTATACAGGTGGTCCCTAAACCAGGTTGGACTGTAATATGTTCAGTAGCACAACAGTAAATGAGTGGAATCCAAACTCTCTACAGACAATAACGACAGGCTCATACCAAAATACAATGGAAAATATTTGCAGTCATATAATATTCATTTGTTCATGGTAAAAAATCAATCATCAAACTCCAAAATAAATTTCTGACTTAATAAATAAATTAAGACTTTCACTTAAATTTTCCAGAGAAAGGATCACATTTTTTGTTAATATTTACGACTTTTAAACAAATACTTTGAAGTGAGAAAGGCTTTGAAAATTTCATAGATGTGCATGTACATATACATATATTTCATTTATTAATCTGTAATTAGCTGTTTTCTTTCTTCCAATGCCCATTTATGAAATTCCTTCACATCCCCACCACTTATAATGAACTAAATAATGTTGCATATGATATAGCTTACTATGAAGATTTGTGGTGGAAAATATTTATTGTGCCTGTACCACTTATCAGGATGCTTTATTCTCCTTTGGGAAAGGAGAGCTAAAAACAGTCAAAGCCAGGAACCCACCATTGAAATGCCATTCATAACTCATTGATTTTCCATCATCCCTGAATACCAAACTTAAACAATGCCAGAAAATGATAAAGAATTATTGAATATATAAATCTCTTACTTGTTTTTCTTTAAGACAATGGTAATTCCTCTCATAATTTTGTATATGTGCAGATTTTGTTTTTATGATGTTCTCCTTGTCATTCAACTTCACCCTCAGTTCCTACATCATGAAAAAAAATTTCAATTCTGAATAAGGATGTAAATATTAAGATACATGTATACCTATGAAAAAAAATATCTGATAAGTTGGCTAAGCAGTAAACTCTAGCCTCAAATACATAAATATAATTTACTGTACTTTAAGCTCTTTCATTTTTTCTTAATTTGCATTTCACTTTGTATTAATTGTCCATCCTCCTGAAGTGTGGAAAATGAAGCATTAAATAAAACTATCTCATAAATTCACACTGAGATATCTCATGAGGTAACAGTTCGCAAGAAGCGATATCACCCCACCCGGAAACATTATACTGATTCCAAGATGAGCAGTCCTTCGCTCTTACTCCTAGATACCGTGTGCTTGGTGGAGAAGAAGCGATTTTATGTCTTTGGTCTAACCCGCTCAGGGATCAAACCCCTGACCTTCTAAATTTAAAGTGAGTATGCTTCCACAAGACCACTGAGGTGGTTTGAACTTCTGAACAAATTACATGGTAATTCAACTTTGTTAATTACATTGATCTTTTCCACAATTTGCTTCTGTCTCGACTCTCTGACAGCCACTCCAAACCATAATGACTCACTGTAATGAGAACAAACAAATTAATTTACTTGGCATATCACGAGTTCAGCTAATATTATAACACATCAGTTAAACTCTGCCCCCTTCTGGTCAACAAGTATGACATTTTTCATCAGACTTCAAAACCATTTCATAGGATGCTTCTTACTTCTCATTCCTTGAATTTTTTAATTTTGGCATTTTTGAATTTGCTCTTCAACTTGTTGGATTGTTTTGGTTTTCCACATTTTTGGCCTTGACGATAACTGATGAGTCGTAAATCGAAGAAATGTGCACATCTTGTGCATCAAAATTGGTAGCAAAGCATTTTATTGCATCTGCACACGTTTCCTAGCAATCAGGCGAATCAAATTTTACCTACGTATCATCAGAAAACAAAAACAAGATTGCGACACGTAGCCATATGTCCCCCGCTGCAGAGAAAATTCAAAGCTCCACAAGATATACAAAATGTGTATTATTGAAATGGCGGCATAGGATCAAGTACATATGGTGACTAACAATCCTATAAAATTTTAACGAAATCTGATCAGCGGTCTTAGAGGAGTTGCGTCCACAAAGTGTTCCTATAGTGTCGAATGAAAGTTAAAAGTCCCATTATTCCCGTAAAATTTGTCAAAACAAAATCACGGTTTAATACGATCAAGTACAAGTGGTGACTAAGAATCCTACAAAATTTGAGTGAAATCCGATCAGCGGTCTCAGGAGTTGCATCCAAAAAGTGTTCCTTCAGTGTCACATGCACAAAAACGTTAAAGTCCCATAACTCCCGTAAAATTTGTCGAATCAAAATTGTGGTGCGATAGGATCAAGTATATGTGGTGACTAACAATCGTACAAAATTTGAACGAAATCCGATCAGCGGTCTCAGAGAAGTTGCGTCCACAAAAAACTGTGACAGACGTAGACCATTATTAAGTCCCTCCGTCGCATTGCGGCGGGGGGACAATTATACTTTTGTAACAGTTACATTGACCTTTGGCCTCAAAATAAATACAGTTCTTTCACTTCTTTATACATAAGTCTCACACAAACTAAGCAAGGCAATCTAAACCACTGAGGTTTAGTACATGTAACAGCTACCATTTTGTATATTTATCAGCAATTCGTGCATATTTCCTTTGATCTTTCTGCCTAATATTTTCGAATATCACATGCTGTATCACTAAAAATATTAGGTAATATATTGTGTGACGTAATGCGGAAGGATCTACATATCTGATTGTCCAACGAAAATGAAATATGAAAATTATCGTCAATTCACGCAAATAGTCAATATTTTCCTTTCCCTTTCACTGTCAAGAATGTGTTTCAAAATGATGTCACATGCTAATGATTGGTCAACCGCATTACAAACTTCTTCCACTATGAAAAATAGTGCACATTAAAATTAGTTGAAAAAATGATATCATTCAGGAAAAAAATGAATTTCCGATAAACAAAATAATAGCTAGAAGGCTCGTCTAGATATATGATATAGTCAGTATCAAAAATGAAACTACCTATTATTCTATATGTAACAGCCAATATTTCATGTACTGACCTGAAAGTCAATTTGGTTTATTCCTTCCTTCAAAACAAGTGGGCAACATTAAACTGAGGATGACCCGAGTAATATGGTGTATAAGCTTTAAACAACTAATAGACAGATGGGAGGACAAACAGAATGATGGAAAAAATGAAACCCCCACGTAACAAGTGGAATATAAAGTAATTCATACATCTTTATTGAGGACCAAACATATCTGCAGAATAAATTTAAAGAATGTTTAACATACCGTAATGGAATAGATCTTGATGACAGGGATGCATCATTTCTTGACTTTGTAATACGATACTGAAAATATACACCAACACTTCACACATAAAAAGCAATACAGATTTTAAAAAATATTTTACAAAAAATTAAATAACTTCAACAATAATCAATAAAAAAAAATAAATGTATCTTGCTTAGTATTAATCTTGACCTGCATCTCCCATAATACCCTGAATGGATACATGAGAAGGAAAATCAAGCTTCGTTCTCTTTAAAACTGAATTTTTACACTTAAGATTGACCGGAATTTTTTTTTTTTTTGTTTACAAGGAAATAATTTAAATTTGGATGCAATGTCGTTCTGATTGTTGAAGGTTTTTATGTTTATGGTTCAGTAAACAAAATTTTCTCCTTGACTGTCATGCCGTCTTTAAAATTAATTGTTGGGGAATTTTATTGAATTAAATTCTAGGGAATGACTATCATTATTTTTTTGTTCATTTGAAATAACATAAAAAATGTTATGCACACTGAACAAAACCTGCTTCGTGTATTATTTAGTGTGCATAAAATTTTTTATGTCATTTCTTAATGAACAAAAAAATATTGTCACTCATTCCTTACATAATCAAATGATGCATGCTGCTTAGTCCCCATACAGGTTATTTTTAAGTGTGAACCATATGCATTGAGGTCATTTCATATATGGAAAACAAAATTACAATCCTTACAATTTAATCCCCAAGGCATAAAATGTTAAAATTCCTTTTAATGATATCACAGAACATTAAAAATTTACTTTATGAGATGATAGACTAAAAAGATTTAACCAATCAGAAGATACATTATATCTTATATTATTTTATAAATCTCCTCCTTTGGCAGTCAATGTTGTAAATTTAGGGATGCTTTCCAAAATCCATTTTGTGCACAATGTGCAGTATAGATAAATAAGTAATACAAAAGATGGAGATAAAATGGATTGTTATCCTGAAAAACTCAGACTTAAAACATAAGATTTATGATACGGATTCTCCTGTTTTGTTTGTGAATGTAACTTTACTTTATTGTAAAATTATTGAAATGGAGGCATGCATTATTTCTATCATATCATGTTCATTAATTTTCAACATTTTTCATGAGTTTACAAAGAGCACTCTTTTTGGAAACTCCCTCCCTCCCTCAAAAAGTGTACATCAACATTTTTTAACATTGTTGCTGTGAACTGGTATCACTCCTTACTCAGACACAGGATCTACAGACATCGTTACATCCACTGAAAATACATGTACTAAGTCCAGAGTATGAATCTTATGTTGACATGCTCAAATGATTTGCCGTTTGTTGGCTTTTTGTCACCTTATCTACTGTTCAGAACTTTGTCAGCATCATGAATACTATCAATATCACCAGCATGTATTCTATTTTTTTTGGAAGACACATACTGATTTTTGAAAAGAGTACACTAAAAATGATGTACCTGAAACACTTTCCCTATTAGTGAGCATTTTGTAAACTCGTGAACACAGTTGACAATTATGGACGACCCCTTACATAAAAAATTTCTTAATTTAAAGTAGACTGCAAAAAGATGATGACATATAATTATGGCCAAGAGCCATGTACATGTGATATGCAAAATTATCACCTATTTAAATCTAATTACCGTACTTACTCTATTTATTCGACACTAAAATACACCTATTTTTTAGGAATATTGGAAAATCATAAAAAAAATAGTTTTCATATTTCCGTCCACATCGTTGTCATTTTTTGACTCCATATGATCGACCTGGTCAAAGTACTTTAAGAATAGGAAAAATCAAAATAATGGTTGATACTTGCGGTATTGTTATTTGATTTTGCTTTCAGGATTTATCTTTTTGTACCTTCAAATTAATAGATAATTTAATGTTGAAGACAAAAACAGTAACAAACTTCAAACGACCTGCCATGTTGTTGACTTATATGTGAACATCTCACAAATAATTTTTCAATCTGGATTTGGAGCATCTCACAAATGATTTTTACAACGCATGTTACGTTTGTAGTCTCATCGTCTTTTTAGAACATATTATAACTATTACATTTAAATGTCTGATAAACAATGCTAAGAGGATTTGTTTTGTAAAAACATTATTCATTTCATTTGAAAATTTTTAAATTTATTTCTCTGAGAAACGCGAATACGCAATTGTTCCGAACTCGTTTCAGATTTCTTTTCAAGAGTAAACTTCCAGGTAGGAAAATTCAATAAAAATTACTAAAAATCGACTTTGTTTCAGTCAAATTTATTAAGATAGACAGTTTAAATGGTTTAGAAAGGCGAAATAAACACTTGATGAGGACTGAAAGTAATTAACTTACCTAAGAAGTTAAAATTACTGACTGTCACCACCTGAGAACAACGATAGTAACTTTGACAATTTTGAAATCGTCGAAAAAATAGTTATCAAAATATTCAATTTTTTTTGGAATTTTCAAAAGTGTCTTATAATTAGGCCGTCCAATAATTAGGGTTATTATGGTAAAAGAAAGCTTAATCATCAGTTACTACACATCAATTATGGACATATAAAAAAATCTACCTGATTTTTACTTGAAAAGAACATTCTTGTCTCAGGAGCAGTTTTCAGAAAAGCTGATAGAGATTGCTCTGAAATCTGTTCTGCTATAGGTACAGCATGTATGTTATACTGGGCACATAAATATCTCATTATACCATCTGGACAAGAGATGATGTCCTTCATAAAACAAGAAAATCCATACTGCCTGCAAAACCAAATGAAATGAGGTGTGTATTAGGCATACATAAAATTAATTTTTAAATGTCCCATCCCTGGCTACATCACCTCTGAACCCTGCACATGGCAACAGTTTAAATTCCAGATTTGTATTCATGTCCTCTGTATTCATTTTCCGTTTATGCACAAACTTTGGACCTAAACAAAAACTATGATTATTAAAAATTTTTGTGTGATCTTGAAAAAAAATCTGAAATCAATTTAACAAAAGGAATATGAATTCTAGTAATACTTCTACATTATGGATACATATTATTCTTAATATTTTAACAGGAGAATTTGCCATGGATGTGATATGAATATGAACTCTTTCTTTGTACAATACTACAATCTGTGGCTCACAAGGTCCCCCCCCTAAGCTATGTACGCATGAGCGTCATATATGATACTAAAAATGGCAGATAAGCCTGAGAAATATTTTGTTACATTCGTTCTGTAATAACTACACAGAGGTTTCAAAAATAAAAAACGTCCAAACTCACATTTTTTAACATTTAAGATGGATTATTGACACAACAATCATAAGGCTGTAGAGATAAATTTTATCAATGTGAGCGAGAACGACAGTAATGGTAGTTTTAATGCAAAGGTTTCAATCTGGTTATCCCTTTGATTTTTCATTTTACCCCTTTAATCCTAATGTTTGGAGGTTAAAATACTCAATCATTTCAAAAACCTGGAGCTCGTTAACCCGATTTAAAAAAAAAGATCAGACTTTACTTTTACTTGTAAATGCTGCATGCTTTGCGGAGAAACAGCAAATATCAATTTTAAAGTCTTTGGTTTGAACTGGCCACAGATTGAAATTGCGACCTTCCGCACTGAGGGTATAACGCTACTCCCGGTCAAAGTTTTTAGAGCAGTAAGGCTACCTCATTGTCTTCAAAGCATTGATCACCTGGAAGAAGTTATTTTGCAGGAAAAAAAAACACATTTTGTGCATTAATTTATATCAAAAAGAGTATGTTTTAGCACATACGAGCAATTGTTAAGGTATTGGACATACAGAAAGACATAACTAATTCAGAAATCACACAAGTAAGCTTAGGAAGATTCGTCAAAATCAGATCGACACACTAACAGTCAACTACCCATTTCAAATTAATACCTCATATTTTATAAATATGCAAAATAAGAATCATACCCCTTCTTCTAATATAGCATAAAGGTGAAAAGGGAGATAATCCCAGAAATGTCTCTCACTTGTAAAAGGGTAATTTAGAAAAAATTAAACATTATTCGTATAACACATTTTTCCTTAAGCTGCAAAAAAAAAAAAAAAAAATCATGATTCTGCAATTAAATTAGTAATCATGTTCTCTCATATGTTTCATCTTTGTTTTCGGTAAGACTGAATGATAGAAAAATAAATGTTTTATTGACAAGAAGTATAATACATGTATAACAAAACATATCAGAAAATGCTTTAAAATTCAGTTCTAAATACAAAAGTATTATTTGTAGTTCTGTATCAAAGCTATACTCACCTGTATGTTTCTATATCTGGTACAGGATAATCAACAACATCTTTCTTTGGCACAACCAGTGCATTCACCTTGGTAGTCTTAAGTTCAAATCTCATGATATTAAGAAATAATTCAAAGTCCTGTTTATCCTCAAAGAAAAATGACCTCAAATCTATTACATTGATATAATTCTCCAATAATTTTGCCTTTTCTGCATCTACTGGATCTATCTGTAAGTAGATGGATGATACACAAGTAAAATTTCTGGTCAGTCATATCATATTAAATGTCATTTCAAATATTGAGGTTTTGTGCATGTTTTAACCTTAGTCTGCATTACAGCTTTGTGCATGTTTTAACCTTAGTCTGCATTACAGTTTTGTGCATGTTTTAACCTTAGTCTGCATTACAGCTTTGAAGACTTTTCAATTTAGACTGTTTAATGTTGTAAACCTGAGTTATCTTTGTACATAACATGATAGAATTGACAATTTCCTTAAAATACAACTGTATTATTTTTAAAATCACATACATATAAATCACACCTGCTTATCTCTCACATGAATAACAATTTATAATATTAAATATTCTCATTATTATTTCTAAAATCCAAGAATGTGCTTTGCCGTTATATAATTTCCTTGTTGTTTTTTAAATATAGCTGCAAAATCCACTCTGGACTACATGTAATTTACCATCTCTTTCATAGCCAATATCAGTTCAGAACAGATTTTTAAATTACAATTGTATGAATCTAAATAGGTAATACACATACACATCTAATGAGAAATATTTTTGTCAAATCACATTCCCCAAATATTGAAATTATTATGTATATTGTAAAAAATTCCCTCCAGCAGTGTGGAATCACTCCAGAGATGACCAGAAAATCAGCCAGTGTTTGATTGTAGGTATTCAGTCTCACTACATTGTATCTCATGCTTATACATAGTGATGTCTTACAAATTTCCCTGATTTTTTAACCTGTCTTTATTTACCATCATACTAAAAAGTTGATAAAACAACTAATTTGTTAGGATCTTTTAGTTCTTATTATTTCATATTTATGTTTCTTCTCGGCATTCGAAATACTGCATACCATGCACAACCTAAGATTTATAATTGTATTCCAAGTGAAATCTTTACCATTCAATCTAGCTGAATAATTTGCACACAATTTACAAATTTATCATAAAATTTAGCTGAACAAATGATATATACGTACCTAACATGATGGCCTTTAATGAAAATCATATAATCATATTAAAAATATGATAAATACATACATGTAATGTTCTCTATTGGCTAAATAGAACTACATGTAAGTACATGAACTTACAGATATCATTAATGGTAGGTGAACTGTTCCTGTAAATCTATCCTTGTTATTGTAATACCACATTACAGCATCGTAAGTAGGTCTGTGTCTCTGTCTTAATATTTCCAATTTTATCTTCTCAATATCTTTATTGTCCACTAATTGCTGTTGACATTCTGAAAAGAACAAAAAAAAATACCAATAAGGACATACCAAATTGACTTTTCTTCTTTGGATTTTTGGATGGTAAAAATGGTGCAAGCAAACGAAATTTTAATTCTAATCTTATTACTTGAGGACTAGTTTTTTCGACGAAGATCAATACAAAAATTTTGCAAAAATGGGGAAAAAATCCCATTTTTACAAAATTTCAGGAGCAGGCAAACACTCTATATTTTTTATTTCATGAAAAATGAAGAAATTGGGCATATTTTCAGAATTTTTGTAAAATGAAGCCGCAAAATTTTTTCTTCTTAAAATTTGCATAGTCCAAAAATTGTGTGGCGAAATCAAAAAAACAAAAGATAAATTTAGTGTTGCCTAAGGAGATCCATAGAAATTCTTGGTTTTTTTTATAAAAACATTATTCAAGCTTAGCTGAAAATCGTCTAAGTACTCCGAATTTACCTTCAAAGAAAAGTTTGTTACAGTTTTATGATGAAATTTGGCGTCCCACTATGAAGGTGTTTATCCAATACAGGGTTATAGTAAAACAAAAAATTTAAATTTGGCAAATTGAAAAAACTATTGGCTTTTGCAATCATGTTAGATGCCTGGCCAGGATAAAATAAGAACATTTTATACAGACCATTCCATAAAATCTTCATCATAAGATTCAGATCAACTGTATTTGTACTTTTTCAAGAAAGGATTTAAAAGTAAAAATTAATGGACAGCAAACACAAATGCCTTTCGAAATTGATAGTTTACAGTCAAACCGGACTAAAAAGGGCACTCAAGGGACCAGAAAAAAGTGCCCTTAATGAACAGGTGCCCTCTATAGAGAGGTTAATTTCACATGCTTTGTTCGTGAATGGGACTTTTTCACTTTACCCTTTATAGACAGTGATTTGCTATATAGAGGTGTCTTTAAAGCAGGTTTTGTTGTCTAGACAAGCCTTCAATAATTTACCATTAATTTCCGTTTGAATTTCGGTCCTTTCATTTTCAGCATCTTTAATGGTGACCATGAATTTTTTATGATCTTCATGTATTTTAGCCATCTCTTCTTCTATCTTTTTCAATTCTTCCTATAAATTTAAATAAGAAAGGATATGTTGCAGTAAATGTGTATCAAAGTCAATGTTCTATAAATGGCTTTTTTAAGTGTGAGATAAGCTGTTGGTACACACTTCTTTCAACTGAATCAAATCTTTGAAGGAATACACAAAGTAGTTACCTTCTGTTGTTTACATTTGAAACCTAGTCTGCACCTTGAAAGCATCGCCTAGGTCTTTTCCCTTTAAAGTTTAAAAAAATTCTATATTATAGTAAGATAAGACTTTCTCTCTTTCATAAAATCTTGAGTAGCAGACTTGGCAAACATTTCTACATTAAAATCGGAGATATGTAAACATGTCAATTCGGATATTGGTCCATAGCATGGCTTACCTATGGGGTGGTTTGAAATTTATATACATTTTTTTTATAAATGGACACCCATGTGCATCCATATACCCCACTTGTGAAAAGAAAAAGTGTGTCCTAAATAATATGATGCAAGATCCATTTGTCTCCTACATGTATGAAAGGGCCTTCTATTCTGAGGCAAGGTGATGCCTGAGAAACTAATAATAATTTATTTTTAACTTACCTCTACCTTGATCACTGTATATTTATCTACTTCACTTTTTAATCTTGTCACCAGCCTTTGGTCTGATACAATTCTAAAAAAGTAAAAAGTTGGCAAAAAAACTCTAAACTACACATTATTGAAAGAAGGCAAAATGAAACTCATGTACATGTATAGTCTCTTTATATTTCAAATGAGTGAACCAGTATCCTTCAGTACTTTTTATGCGTGATCTGTGTATTATTCTTCTAGAAACTAAATGCAAACAAAAATTTTCTAAATTCAATATATGATTTTGACCTTCTGACCTCAAAATCAATACTTCCCTTTCCTCTGTTTTATCTTTTATTTGTACAACTTTTATCGCAAATCATGAAGACATGGAGAAGTTATCTGGAAACTACACGTAAATGTGTACTGAAAAATTAAACAGCAACCTCGACTCTACAGTTGACCTAATGACCCCAACAGGACATAATTCACCAAATGTTGATTTCTACAGAATAAATACTCCTGGTGTTATCATCCCAAAACCATTTGTCTTTGATGAACGAACAAAGCAAGAACCATATGCTCTCAAAAAATATTTTCGAGGAGAATAGCAACATTCTTAAAAATAGTTTCCCGGAGCCTGTACCACTCAATCTGTCTGGTAGTCAAACCGTTGATGGTTGTTGTGAGTTACATGTATGAGTAACTGATTTCATCTTACTACAGCTAAGTTTGGTTTTATTTGGCATTATGGTGTCAGACAAAAAAATTTATTCAGTGAATTTTCCCATAGGGACCTATGATAAACTAAAATTTGCTATTGTGGTCATCTTGGTTGGTGGTCTGGGTCGTCATAGATATTTTGATAAGGAATTTGGTCTATGTTGGCCCAGTGGTTTCAGAAGAAAAGACTTCTAAAACATTTTCCCATAAGGGAACCATCTTTCCTGGACGTCCAGGTTGATGGACATAATTTCTGAAGAGTCCTGCCTAAGAACCACTGCTGCCAACTTTGCTTCAGTTTGGCTTTGTGGTTTAAAACAAGAACAGTAAGTGAATTTTCTTGAAAAGTCCTATATTAAACTAAGATGGGCTATGACGGCGATCTCGGTTGGAGAGCAAGGTCATACGAAATCATTTCGAAAGGGATTAACCAAAGGCCCATTCTACCACAGTTTAGTCTCAAATGACACAATGGTTTCAGAGAGACCCTTCAAAGAATTTTCCCATGTTAAATTAAGTTGTGATACCCATCTTGGTTGACAATCTGTGTTATTTGTAAATAATCCTGAATCAGGACCAACTAATGACCATTGCTATCAAATCGAGTTTCAATTAGCCTAGTGGTTCCAGACGGCTGTGGTCACCATCTTGGACTTCAGATCAGCACACAGTAAGGATGTTAAGGACATTTATAGAAACAATTTGTTAAGTTTGGGTTAAATCAGGTATATATTTCTTGACAAGATTTTCAAAGTTCAACCAATCAGAAATTAGAATACATCCCAGCAGACTTATTTCTTCACAAACAGGCACCAAAGTAATGGCATTTGGAAAGGATATTACAAGGAACATCTCTGCCAAGTTTTGTCCATTTCCATCCAGTGGTTCTGAAGAAGATCAAACTGTGAAAAGTTAAATATGACAGGCAGGTGGATGTACGACTGAAGATAAGTGATGGTAGTAGCTCACACTACTGTTTGGCCAGTTGAGAAAATACAGTTATTGTATTTTGTAATTTAATATTTTCAAAGTGTTTCTGTTATGTCTTTTTGACTAAAAGTGACAATCAGAAAAGATTGAAAGAAAAAATTACCTGTTATTCAATAATTTAACTTCATCATCATTTGTCTCTAAACTCTGTTGCAAACTTCTGATCTGCAAAAAAAAGTCATTCCTTAAGATGCTTAAAGGAAAATTGTTAATACCCTATTAAACAAAATGTAAACTCTTGAAATAAATTTCCTTTCGCAGTTCCCTTTTATATAAGGCCAAATAAACTTAAATATCTTGTTCTCAGCCACTGGCCCACTTAAAATTCGTCTTTATTTGGTTTCTCAAAAAAAAAAACTGCCGATGTCCCAGTATTTTTAAAACTTTTTCCACATAAGTAATTTTCAAATGTCTATAGACCTAGATTCAATTTTAAAGCACTTTATAACACCGATCAAGTCAAAACAATTATGGCCCACACAATTCTTGCCCCCCCCCCAAAAAAAATCATTCTAGTCTAGTCTACAATTACTGTGGAACAGCTCCACAGATAAATGTTGGCAGGAGAAACAGAGGAAATTTAAGGCATTGAAATAGATAACATGAAAGTATATGCCACACCATCATAGGAGTCAACAATTCAAACATATGTATGTCACCAAAATAAACACCTAAACTGAAAATTACTTGTCTCTTTTGACAGGAAATAAACATATAAAATAATAAATTCAATCATACCTTGCCATTTTTAAACTAGAGGCTCAGAGGGCTGAGCCTGTATCGCTCACCTGTCAGAAACAAGAATTGCCCATGTCAGCATCATCTGCACGAAATGAGAAAACTTTGTAAAAACCTCCCACAGATGCTTCTTGTCAGGTTTCATTACAGTTCGGCAAGCAGTTCCACAGAAATTTTTTTTTATATCAACCAATGAGAAACAAGAATTTTCTATGGATGCCATGTTTGTTACCTGATCAGGACGAAATGTAAAGATCCTCCCATAGATGCTTCCTGTCAAGTTTTGTTCCATTTGACCCAGTGATTTCAGAGAAGAAGATTTTATTATATCAGCCAATCAGAAACAAGAACTGCCCCATGGCGGCCATATTTGTAGTCTGATCGGGACAAAATGAGGAAACTTAGTTAAGAACCTCCCATAGATGCTTCCTGTCAAGTTTCATTCCATTTGGCCCAGAAGTTCCACAGAATTTTTTTTTATTTAATCAAACAATGAGAAACAAGAAATTTCCATAGCGGCCATGTTTGTTGCCCGATCAGGATGAAATGAAGAAACTTTGTAAACATCCCCCATAAATGCTTCCTGTCAAGTTTTGTTCCATTTGGCCAAGCAGTTTCAGAGGAGAAGATTTTTGAAAACTCAGCCAATCAGAAACAACAATTGCACATGGTGGCCATGTTTAATGTCCGATCGAGATGAATATGATCAAACTTTATAAAGGACCTTACATAGATGCTTCCTGATAAGTTTAATTCCATTTGGCTCAGTATTTTCAGAGAAGATTAAAATGTAAAAAGTTAACAGACGGACGGACGCCAAGTGATGATAAAAGCTCACATGACCTTTGGCCAGGTGAGCTAAAAATCAATTGTCTGAGAAACAAAGAATTTATATTAGCTGGCCTTACTGTGCTCATAAACCATTTATAGATAGGTAACAAACAGGTTATTAGAAAATTAATGCATGATTGCCTTTAGAGTAATGTCTCCTATTTTAAGAAGGATATCCGTGTGCACGATGTATCTTTAATAGAAGAGACCTGATACCATTTTATTCCCAAATATATCTTTTTTCTTTAATTTTAACTATTACTACAAAATTTATTTTGATGTAAATTTTACAATTGATTGAAATGTGTATGGAATAGCTTACAGATTTTTCATGATTTCAAGAGTAAAACTAAGAATGAATCGGTATGTAGCTTGTTGCAAGACAATATGTTATTTCTTATGACCATGTATGTTGACCTAGGAATGATGAAATTTTCTCCCTTTTATCTCTTAAAGATATTATCTCTAAGAAAATTACCAGAAAAATAACAAAGTACATGATTTGATATGGAAAGCCCAAAAATCATTTAAAAAAATAATAAACTACCGAAGTTCTATGAAAATCCATTCACAGGTTCAGGAGGATCTGCAAAGTGTGACAATGGCGAACAACAATGCAAGCTAAAGACAGTGATCCCTATATATCGACACCTATACACAAATGAAACAAGAAGTCCGATTGTGGTCCCCTAAGTTCAAATGAAGTATGAGACATCCCTATATATCGACACCTATACACAAATGAAACAAGAAGTCCGATTGTGGTCCTCTAAGTTCAAATGAAGTATGAGACATCAAAATTATGGTATTTAATTTTTCCTCCGTTTCCATTTTTTTACATCTAATCTCTACCTTAGACTTGTTTTCATCAATACGTCTTCGTCTTTCTGTGATATTATCCTTATACCTCTCTACTGAAGATGCCTAAAAACAAAAGGACATTATCTTGAAAGGTACTATTCTTCTTTTACATATAACAGACTTCCCATTTATGAACAAGAGATAACCATGGCAACATATTGTTAGAAAAGTCAGACCTCTTCCAAACATTCATATTTGATTTCCCACCACAAGGTCCAACCAATGTACTGCCCATATAATTTGTCCTGAACGTCCAGGCTATATCCTTATTTAACATTTTATCCTGCCCATTCCAGATATGAAGCATAAAAGCTAGAAGCAAATGTTTCGTCCTGAATATTCAAAGAGGTCAAATTTTACCATATATCAGAGCTTTCCGAGTCTGTTCTAGATAAAAAAATTATTTACTACAACCCATAGCTTTTCAAGACTTTTCTAGACAAAATTTTATTTACTATATCCAATAGTTTTTCAAGTCTGTTATAGATAAAACTTTATTGTGAAATATTTTGGTGGAGAAAGAACAATTTTACATAACCAAGACTTTGATAATTTTTTATCCATCTGGAAGGAAGCCAGTGATTGATTTGAATCTGATATCAGAACTTTATATATATACTGTTGCATTTTATGACTTTTTATAAGAAAATATACATGTATATTGGACAGATACATGTATCATGGGGAAAATATCATATCTCCAAAGTGAACTGAGCAAAAATCGGCAGACACTATTAGAAATTTGTTTGAGAGATATATAGATTCTACAACGATAACTAGTTGATTATGAAATTTATCAACTTGAGTTAAATTTTCATGAAAATGAAAATTTAATTATCCAGAGTAGAAAATTTCATAATAAATATGTCAAGAGTATTAGAATATCTTTCTCTAAGTACAATGTAAAACTCCAAGAGGTCTTCAGATCGTTTTTTTTTTTAGGGAAATTTCACGAGTATTTAACCAACGTGTGGTGTGATCAGATTTATCAAATGGGTCCTGAGATCTAAAAATACGCACAGAATTAGAGAAATACATGTATAATACAAATAGTGAATACAAAAAGATTTGTCCCCCAATGGGATACTGGATAATTTCTCTGTGTATCCATTATACTATGTTATAAAATAAAGTTGGTTTTATACAAATTTTGGCATAATTTTACAAATACATGAACACTGCTAATCTTAAATAATGCATGTAATGTTTAATGAAAACCAGCATTTTTCAATGAATTGTCAAACAAATGATTATCAATGAATCAATCAATATGTTCTTAGCCAAAAGGTTACAATATATAGAGATAAAGTAAAATCTAAACTTTTAAAAGTGCAATAATACTAACATAATTTTCCATTCTTTCATCAAAACATTCTATTTCACTCTCTAAGTCCTCAAATCTTTTTAAAAGTCTTGGCAAACGTAGTTCATCATTCTCTAATCTTCTTGGGTCTTTACGCTTCTGAAATTAAAATTTCAACAAAAATGAAAGTACATACATACATGTAGAGTATGTGTCAGTGAAACATAAAAATTTCAATGAGAATCTGAAAAGTTCAATGACTGTTAAGTGACTAACAGTATGTCCCATCTTTTGACATGTAGAATATGTAAAAGAAGTTACAATTACAGTTTATTCTGGACATTCTCAAACTCAGACTCTGGAGAAATTCAGTAAACTAAACAATCATGTCTTTCATACAGTTTGAAAACTAGACAAAGGACGTAGGAGTTGGTACAGACTTATGGACAATAGAACAAACTGATTTCTACATGTACATGTATATACACCAAAGTACATGCAGCTACATGTATATACACTTCCATAAACTTTGTACGATAGGCATACAAAAAAAAATAATTCTGCATGTTCAAAATTATAACATGCTTTTTGTAAATGTCATAAGTTGTAATGAATCATAGTTGAAGATCTTTAAGGATGCTCACTGGTCATGTTTTGGTCTTTTTGTCAGATTTTCGGAATTCTCAGGTTTTATCCATTTCTTAAACATGAATTTTTTTGCCCATGAACCCCCACTTTTTCTTTTATAATTCAATCATATATACCTTAAAATGGTATTTGACAAAACTTTATGAGACTGAAGTTGTCAATGCAAAGACAATGACAAATCCAGAGAAAACCCATTTCCTGCTAATTTTCAAGGCCTTATAGCTCTAAAATGAGCACATGAACCTATATTTTTTTCTTGCTTATTTATTTACTATTCATATGTTCTCTCAAAATAAAACACCCATTTCAAATCCTATTTATTTCCTATTAGACAAGTGATCACCCTTAATATTAATATCATTGGACAGCCAGATCTCCATGTATTTTTCAGAACAATAACAACCCATGAAAAGATAACTGAAGTGACTTTTATTCTTTCAAGAGAATTTTTGGAACAGCACTTATAACTTTTGTCAAGGATTTCAAGGACAGTGGGAACCCTGTCTGCTTTATCAAATTTGTGTTATACATACTCATCTTGCATTTTACCTTGGAATTTGACTGAACTATTTGGACTGTCTGATGACTGGCTGATTCTGACAACCTTGGTCTCTTTGCACAAGTTGGTCCATCTATTCCTGATGACAGAGTTGAATCTGTCAGTCTCGCTTTCTTAGCAGGTGGAGGAACATCTTCATCTTCAACTGGAGTAATATATCACTAACTTTATAATCTAAATATTCTTTTGAGAGTCAAGTTGTTTTTTACTTTTAAGGGATATAATATCTTAATGGTGAATGAATGAATTACTGTTTAACGTCCAGTGACAATTCTATATGCATATCAGGATGAGAGCACGTTGATTTATTACGAAGATAAACCCTGCTTTGTACTAAGCTGATCTGCTGAGCTGGATTTTTAATGTGCTAGTTCACGAGGTAACAGTCTGCAAGAAGACATACCACTTCACATGGAAACATTATACTGACTCCGAGCCAACTAGTCCTTTGCTCTTGCTCCTTGATGCTGTGTTCTTGGTGAAGAAGCAGCAAATACAAATTTTAATGTCTTTGGTTTGACCAAGCTGGGGAACGAGCCCATGACCTACTGCACTCGAGCACATTATCAAAAGACCACAATATACATAAAAACGTTGTCATTAGATCAGATACATACATGTAACACCATAAGAATACACACTTTTAAGTGATCTCTAAACACAGTGATATGCGGCTACACGGGGGTATTCTCATTATGAACAAACCATGTCAGATGAGGTCAGACTAAAAAATTTCCATGTAAATGACATGTATCAATTTATGCATCCGCATACTACGGAAAATCTGAATTATGCTCCTATCAAAGTCTGTTGAAACATGGCTTAAAAACTTCCATGGAAATTACATATCAATTCATGCAGCTTAACATCATATACCAGATTTTATCATCTAAACATTGTTTAGTAAAGACATCATGAAAAACATAAGTTTACTCCCTCAATCATGTTACCCAGGGGAGATAACACAATTATAGCCTCACTTTATTCCTTAAGACCAAAGGAAGAAAATTAGCATTATCTCCATTGGATAACTAAATTACAAGTATACTATACATGTATATGGTGTTAAGCTATTGAAGACCACCATTATTTGTTTATAATTTTAATTTGAAACAAGCAATTGGTTAAGAAAGTTAGAATATACTGTGTACTGCAATACCACAATTTTTGAACATACATGTATTATATATGTACATGTATAAACTACTTTGATCAGTTTATAGGAAACCATAAACCTCTGCCCCAACATAGGCTATATCATATAAATTATTGAACCGAAAACTATCCATAATATACCCTATAATTGCAGTCCTATTATCCTACTAGAATTATCTGTATAACTTACCTTCAACAATACTTGTGTCAGTTCTTTTCTCCTGAATTTCTCTATGTACTTTGTACAATTTATCAACCACACAGTCTAAATACTCTTTCTATAATGGTTAAAAAAGTCAAACAGTAACAAATAACTAACAGAAACTAATTTTTGTTCTTTCTTACGTCAAAGTAGAGCTGCTAATGAAATGACTTGCTCTGACAAATTCTGCATCAATTATATTGCTTTGTATTTGAATGAAATTTTACAGAAATTTGTAGAAGTTGTACTTTTAAGGTCAATTCCATATGATAAATCAAATACATGTAACTGATAAAGTCCAATTACCTCCCATTCAAGACTAAGGGAATTATTTACATTCATGCATATCTCTGTTCTACCTTTGGGACAGGGGAGCTAAAAATGCCTATAAAAACAATGTTACCTTGCTAGAAGCTTTATCAAACAGATGTTGTTCTAGCCTACTGAAGTAGGCCACAGCATTAATCAACTTCATGTTCACACCACCTGCCTCTAGAGCTCCTGGCATGATTGTTTCAACACTGAAAAAGAAGGTGTTTATAACTATTTGATAGCTGCATGTACTATGGTGAAGAATGGTTTTTAGTATTTAATGGCAATCCGTTGTTTTTTAGGCATAAGAAAGTCCGTTTTTTATAAAAAATACAGGTCAGAGTGAGGCATACAGTCAGATTTACTGAAATGAAACATGGCAATGGCGACAGGAGAGGAATGTACTCCACTCTACTGTCAGTGTTTTCACTAAGGTGCAACATTTTTCAAATTCATGCGCCCCTGAGGCGTGTGTAGATTTCACCTGCTGATACTGAAAACTGTAATTTTACTGAATAACTTTCCCCTGGCCATGAAAATCTAAGGGAAAGACGAAAGAAACACCGACACCATAAGGTGGAAAATGAGAGGAATAAAAATTCTGGCAGTCTTCATCAGCCATAGTTTTTACCAACAAATCTTTCATATTTAAATAGATTTAATGCACTTTCACTTTTCAATGAAAGAACAATGGAAATCTTGTCAACATTGATTACATATGTCAATAAAATAAAAAAAACCAAAACAACATTGATAATAATTTGTTTTACATATCAAGTGCTAAGTTGTCCAATTCTTTGGTAATATCTGTAACAGAAATTTTCTACACCAAATGTTAAAATTTGATTGATTTTAAACCAGTCAGTATTCTGAGGCAACACAAGATGTTAGTTAAAACTTTATTTAAAGTGCAATAGACTTATATCAATATACTGAACATTAAAATCAAACAGGAATCAACAATCTAATCCAGCAAATTCCAGAAAACTTTCAGGCATGTATGGAAGGTTTTAACAAAATTCTTGGATGCATTACTCCATTTGACATAATATTGATACTATGGAATATCAGAAACAGTACATGTATACCAATTATATGGGCTTGATTTATGGAACAGCAGAACAGAAACAGTACATGTATACCAATTATATGGGCTTGATTTATGGAACAGCAGAACAGAAACAGTACATGTATACCAATTATATGGGCTTGATTTATGGAACAGTAGAACAGAAACAGTACATGTAAACCAATTATATGGGCTTGATTTATGGAACAGCAGAACAGAAACAGTACATGTATACCAATTATATGGGCTTGATTTATGGAACAGCAGAACAGAAACAGTACATGTATACCAATTATATGGGCTTGATTTATGGAACAGTAGAACAGAAACAGTACATGTAAACCAATTATATGGGCTTGATTTATGGAACAGCAGAACAGAAACAGTACATGTATACCAATTATATGGGCTTGATTTATGGAACAGCAGAACAGAAACAGTACATGTAAACCAATTATATGGGCTTGATTTATGGAACAGTAGAACAGAAACAGTATATGTATACCAATTATATGGGCTTGATTTATGGAACAGCAGAACAGAAACAGTACATGTAAACCAATTATATGGGCTTGATTTATGGAACAGCAGAACAGAAACAGTACATGTATACCAATTATATGGGCTTGATTTATGAACAAGAGGCTCACCAGAGCCTGTATCGCTCACCTGGAGTCTGTTTTCATTGGACAATTAATCAACTATTTGACCAAGTTTGTTGCAATTGGTTCAATTGTTCAGGGAAAATTTGTGGAAGATTTATTTTTCATAAGGTTTAATGTTAAAATATGTTCCCTGGTGGTGGTAGTCCTGGCAGGAAGTTGACAAAATTGACCAGGAATAAGGGTGAACCTTAAATAAATGTAACAGAACCCGACCTCAAATTACACAAACCAATAACTCCTAAATAGAATTTGGGATTCCCTTCAAAATTTCAGGGTAGGTAGATCTCAACATGGCAAACATTTTTCAATTATATTTCACTTCTATCTCAAATAGTTTTGGAGATATTCAAAAATGTTAAAATTTTGAAAATTTGACAAAAAAAGGGCAATAACTCCTAAATGGGTTTTGGGATTTCCTTTAAAATTTCAGGGTATGTAGATCTCAACATGGCAAACATTTTTCAAATTTACATTTCACTTCTATCTCAAATAGTTTTGGAGATAAATGACGAAAAATGTTAAATTATGAAAATTTGACGAAAAAAGGGCAATAACTCCTAAATGGGTTTTACGATTTCCTTTAAAATTTCAGGTTAGGTAGATCTTGTCATGCTGATCAATTTTACCCCATGTCAGATTTTTGATATCTGTAACGGTTTTTAAGTTAAAAGCCCAAAACAACACATGCACCCCTATATTCTATTTTTAACTACGACGGCCATGTTTTACGTCAGATCAAAATAAATTGAGGGTCGTTTGTAGAGGACATGTCATAGATCATTCCTATTAAGTTTCAAACCAATCGGCCCAGCAGTTTCAGAGAAGAAGATTTTTTAATAAAAAAATTTTGAAAATTTGACAAAAAAAGGGCAACAACTCCTAAATGGGTTTTGGGATTTCCTTTAAAATTTCAGGGTAGGTAGATCTCAACATGGCAAACATTTTTCAAATTTACATTTCACTTCTATCTCAAATAGTTTTGGAGATAAATGACGAAAAATGTTAAAATTTTGAAAATTTGACAAAAAAAGGGCAATAACTCCTAAATGGGTTTTGGAATTTCCTTCAAAATTTCAGGGCAGGTAGATCTTGTCATGCTGATCAATTTTACCCCTGTCAGATTTTCGATATCTGTAATGGTTTTTGAGTTATTAGCAAAAAACAGCAATTTACCCCTATGTTCTATTTTTAGTAACAGTGGCCATGTTTTTCGACGAATCAAAAATCCCCACATCAGTTCTATGCAGGGTACCCCAAGGAACATTCATACCAAGTTTGGTTCTAATTAGTCAAGTAGTTTCAGAGGAGAAGATTTTTGAAATAATAACATAAAAAAAAGCCAAAAATGTCAAAAAAAGGGCAATAACTCTAACATCAGTTGACAGATTTTCACGAAAATCAGCATACAGGTAGCTCTCATCATGCTGAACACTTTCAACCTGCCAGAATTTGCCATAACCTAATGATTTTTGAGATATTTGCAAAAAACTGTTGTCTGACCCCTATGTTCTATTTTTAGTAACAGCGGCCATGTTTTTCGACGGATCAAAAATCCCCACATCAGTTCTATGCAGGATACCCCAAAGAACATTCATACCAAGTATGGTTCCAATTGGTCAAGTAGTTTCAGAGGAGAAGAGTTTTGAAAAATTGTTAACGACGACGACGGACGCCAAGTGATGGGAATAGCTCACATGGCCTTCGGCCAGGTGAGCTAAAAAGTAGAACAGAAACAGTACATGTATACCAATTATATGGGCTTGATTTATGGAACAGCAGAACAGAAACAGTACATGTATACCAATTATATGGGCTTGATTTATGGAACAGTAGAACAGAAACAGTACATGTAAACCAATTATATGGGCTTGATTTATGGAACAGCAGAACAGAAACAGTACATGTATACCAATTATATGGGCTTGATTTATGGAACAGCAGAACAGAAACAGTACATGTATATCAATTATATGGGCTTGATTTATGGAACAGTAGAACAGAAAAAGTACATGTAAACCAATTATATGGGCTTGATTTATGGAACAGCAGAACAGAAACAGTACATGTATACCAATTATATGGGCTTGATTTATGGAACAGCAGAACAGAAACAGTACATGTATACCAATTATATGGGCTTGATTTATGGAACAGAAGAACAGAAACAGTACATGTAAACCAATTATATGGGCTTGATTTATGGAATAGCAGAACAGAAACAGTACATGTATACCAATTATATGGGCTTGATTTATGAAAAAGTAGAACAGAAAAAGTTTATTCTGATCATAACCGTGCATATACATGTACAATGTCATCTTACTAAAAGTTTTTTGAAAATTTCATACGAATTTTGAATAGTTTGTGCAATTTCATAGTGTTTAAAATACTGAGAAAATTTGACCAGCAATATTTAATACATTTTAATTTTGTAACAATACAACAAAATGGTGGCCTGATGACATCTGCTAGTTCAAAATCCACTTGTAATGTCTTTCTTATTATACCTACATGTATATAACATGATGTAAAACCAAAACCACAAAATACCTCCAACAAAAAAAAGTACCTGCTTGCCTGGTCTTCCACAAGATTCTCACCTTCAATGTTTTGAATTGTGGCCTTAAATCCAATTTTTATAGATCATATTTTGAAATTTTTAGCCACACATCAAGTCACTTTTGGCAATGACAAAAAATGTTATTGCATCATGTTATTTGTTCTTGGTAACACATTAGACATACAGTATAAATACATACATCTGAAAGAATTTACTTGATCTCAAGCAAATAAAATTTTAATTTGCAAATTCAATAAGATTTGACAAATTAACATAAACATGTAGATGTGAAATTTATGTGTCATATACAGCATAGTATAAATTTACTATATCTAATATTAGTATCTTTGGATTGTTATTTTGAAACTCCTGGGACGATGCCTCTGCATGGTGGACCCTAGGTTCCCGAGAGTATTCGCCAACCCAGACGTCAGACTTGTCCGACATGATTATTCATTGATTTGTTATAGAAATTACCAGTATTTAGCAAAATTCAAAAATAATAGAATTACTAAGGGTTCATTCCTTGTATTGCACGTAGTAGATCTCCTTAGCTGAAATTTGGCTTCCTATTTCGGTATTTTTGGTTATGAGTACTTCTTGTTTTAAAATAAGTTTGGTTTTTGGTCTTTCGGTTTTAATACTGCTGATGAGAGGTAACTCCTTGAAATGCGTCGTATACAGCAAAGTATAAATTTACTGTATCTAATATTAGTATCTTTGGATTGTTATTTTATAGTGGAAGTTAAATTCGACTGCACTTACAACTTGTTAACAAGCCTATTTCTTTCTTCTAATGACACTTTTCCTTTCCACTTGTCTTTCTTTCCAAGTCTTTGTCCATTAGTGAATGACATATTGGCACTATCTTCTATAAAATTTAAGAACAAAAAAACAACTTAGTCTAAATTCCCAAAATACAATTAGCGTGATTTCATTACTATATGTGGTGGGTCTAGTGGAAAATAAAATTCCAGTGGGGATGTGGAAAGATTTCAGTTCTCTTTGGCTTAAATCTGAAACTCCCCTAGTGGTCAGTATATCCTTGTCCATAATCCTCTTGTTGGCAGTCAAGTTATACTAGATTTACAATGAGCAAAGATAATGCTATAGTCAAGGTATTACAACATAAACCATCAGTGTGTTTCCACCCCCCACCCCCCCCCCCCCCCCCCCCACCCCCGGTTCGGACCCTTCCTGTAGATGTGGAGCTAAAAGAGAAGACTCCTTCCATTTCTTCTTCGAATGTCCATTGTATAATGACTTACGCAACTCTTTATTTGATGGATTGGTCTGGTTACCCGATTGCCTAAAGCTTGATTTAAAATTATTAACAGCCGGAAATAGTTTACTTACAAATGAACAAAACGAGAATATATTTAAAAAGACTTTTGACAATATAAAAAAATCAAACAGATTCCTGATAACTTAAAAATGAACAAACCCCGAGAGAATCCACACACACACACTTGCATTACCATTATGTCTCAATACTTCCTTTCTATCAATTTATCTCTTGCTTCTTTCTTCTCTTATGTATCTTTATATTTTGATTCATTTTCTTCTAGTATGTATAAAGGCTTAAATTAATATTTATTATGTTTTGTACATGCTCTAAAATTGTAATGATATAAATCGTATATAGGGAGAAGACGATCTAAGTTTGTTTAACTTGTGTCTGATCCCTTTTACTTTATTGGAGTAAATAAAATATGTTTAAACTAAACTAAACCCCCCCACTAAAAAAAAAAATGTTTATGTTGGTAATTTTGCTGGAATCAAGTGAACCTTAACATACCTTCAAACTTTGTATATAAAAGGGCACCTTTTAATAAAAGGCACTTTGTACATGTATAAATTTCTTTGGACCAATGTCTGATTGTATGTAAATTACAAAAGGAGAGAGTTACCCTCATAATCATAGCTGTTTACATATGTGTGCATCTTCTTAAAAACATTATCATATTTCATCAGAAATTCTCTTATGCTCTTCTTGTCTGAAATTAAACCAATAAATTGTAAAATAAATTTTGTTTCACATCTGATTTTGATGACAAATCTGTTCTATCAACTCACTAAATGGACCTGCATGTTCCACAATTCAACTTTATTTTAATAGGTCTGAAAGGTTAAACTTTTTTCAGACAACTGTTTTTTTTTTCTCTTTTTTCTCAAAAACCTAAAGTAATCACTAAACTATGATTTTACTTCAGTTACATGAACATACATGTAGTCGTCCTGCTTTAAACAAATACTTGAGTGAAACAAATAAAATAAGTTCTTGCAAACTTCTTTTCTGATGATGCAAAGTCAAAATCTCTGATAAATGAGAGAAAGAATGCCAAGTTTTTATCTTTTAATGTTTGTTTAGGTTTATAACAAGTCATACATGTGACAGACTGTCAAAGGCTGATCAGCGTCTCAAAACTGAGGTATTTTTATTGACCTATTTTTATGTTGTATTTAAGTTTTCCTAGCCTTTTACTGGAGTATATTTTTTTCTGTTACTAAGTGTTGCTCTTTGACTTTTTAACTCAATAAAACTTGAATCTGTTAAAAAAGGATTTTCGATTTATCACAGACACAAAAATTGATCACGATGCTACAATGTTAGATTTTGGGGGAAAATCGATACTTTTGGTCAATGAAATTGCTAGTCCTACATATTTCTAAAATCAATTTGATTTTCTGTAAAACTGAACGATTTTCAGATTTTTTTCATGTCCATTCCAGAAACCAAACTGAAACATGTTTGTTTTGTAAACTTCCTGTTGTAATTTCTTGATGTTTGCAGTTTGAGTTCGAAAGTTTTCTGGCATAATAAATAAAAAAAATTGTAATAAAATACTATTATAACATTTATTTTATCATACAAACATTGTGTTTGGAACTTCCTCTGCATCTAAAAAGGTAAATTTTTCAAAATATTTGACGAAAATGCGTCTTCTGAAAAATTTTTGGACAGTTTTTGATAACAGGATTTTTAAATATCCAATGGGAAGACTGGAGGAGACCTCTAATATCACGATTTTTGTACTCCTGTCAGGGGAATCACATGTATGATAAGCAAACCAGTATAATGAAATATACTTACCAACAAAGTTTATGCCTTTGGACTGTAGAAAAGGAGAAGAGCAGAGACGACAATTTTTAATTCTGCATGTTCCAGAAGGTGATTTTTCAACAATGTTCCTTTTGAAAATATGCTGACAGAACTCACAATCCTTTTTGCACACTAGAATCCCAGACTCAATAACATGTAACGGCAGTGATCCATCGGCAGGTTTTATAAACTTACACAATGTCTGCGTCTTGATTATCATACAAATTGGGCAGTTTGAATCTTTGCAATTTTTATTGCAGTATGAATTCCTTAAATCCTTGCACATATGACAGGAAGCTGAATCACAGTATAATCCTGTGGAATGCTCTTTCAAGGAGAAGCATATATGACACTTCCCCTTGCAGTCTAGCCAGTGTTGAACTAACATAGAAGTTTGGTAACATCCAGCATCTATAGAAAAAAAAATTAATTAAAACCTGAACAAGGAGAAAAGGATATGACTAAATGATAAAATACTTTAATAACATTTCCACTAACAGTTCTTAGTACACAAGGGTCACTGAAGTTAATTCCAGCGTGACAAACTGACTTGGCTCTAGGGAAGTAGTACAGCTACAGCAAGTTATTCTCATTGATCCAATTTCCAGGGTTCTGTTCATATATTTTAATCAGTTATAAAATTTATTCCTGGATTAAACTAATTAGAAATGCAATTAGTTTAAAATGTAATTAAATTTTGATCAGAGATTAAATCTGTTAAATATTTGACCCATGGATTTAATAAGGGACTGTAGATTTATTCTTGCAAGGATGCTCCGAGCATTTTTAGGGCACCCTCAGAGCTTTTTCCAAAGGCTCTTCTCAGCAGTTAATGTAATATCAGTTCTCATATTTCACTGATAACAGCAGATACTGTCAATCATTTTTTACAAGTGCAATTAAAATAAAAACAGAGCATATAAATTGACTAATGGAGCATAAACATCTGTTTAGCACATTGATTTGAGATGAAATAATCACCATATCTGATTAAGGTTATCAGAGTTCATTAACACTAGAACACATCGGTTTTGAATATTTCTTCATTATATGCAGTCAGATAATTTATCTTCATAATAAATGTGATGCAAGAACAATTATTCAAAGTGTTTCAAAATACACAAAAATAATGAAATAAAATCCAGTGTGTTCCGATTATATTAATTAAATATGTCAAGGATTAGAAGTATTAAAGATTGAATAAATACTGTAGGTTTAAAGTCTAAAAATAACTTATTAATTTAATAATTAATTATTCATTTATAAGCAGAATATAATATGATTCAGAAAAACAATTTTTCATCTTATTTTATTAATTACTTGTAATATATCTTAGTTTTTAATATTATTAATATATCCAAGATTGTTTTTCATGATTGCCGAATGATTTGATACAAATATTCAGTTGAAAGATCAGTCCATTTAAATCTACAGGTGTCAAGAATCTCAGAGCATCCTCAGTAATATGCTCTAAATTTTGATATGAAAATCTTGAAGTACTGGTAATAATAAAGAAGATATTCTAGAATTTTGATTTTTTTTTGTCATTCTAGAAATATAAATAGAATATATATTTAAATACTTGAATATTAAGAGCCTTTCACATATACGACAAGTGTGCATGTTATTTAAGGAAACAGTGCAAGATTTCCAAGTTATAGAAACAATTTTATCACATTTTGTACAATCTGTACAATCTGTGAATTTGTTCATAGAAGTAAAGATTGAATAAATACTGTAGCTTTAAAATGTAAAAATATATTTTTCATTTAATACTGGTAATTCATTTTAAATGTAAACAGAACATATCATGCAGGTTAAATTTATAAAATATGATTCATCTCTCCTTAAAACATTTGTACATGTAATTTTAATAGTTTCAAATATTCACTTCTTATTATAAACATTTAGAGCATACACTTCCACAATAATTAAGGCAAAAAACATGCCAAAAAATATATTTATAATGCAGATGAAATTATCAGTTTGGAGGTCATTCCATTTAAATTTAGAGGTGTGTAAATAAATCTTGGAGCATCCTCAGTTATGCTCGAATATTGAAAGAAAAATCTTTAAATAATAAGAAAAATATTATTATGATGCTTTTGTCATTCTATGAATATTTTTTTTCATGATATTGATTAATCAGATATCAGATATCTGTGCAAGTTTTAAAAAACTTTAATTCCAATATCAGTATTTACCCCTATAACACAAAAAACTTTTCTCAAAGCTGATGATTGTTTTTTTAATTCATAAACTAATTTATTGTACATTTTTGCAGATCTTTTATGCTTTATTTTAATTTTATTTCTTTTTAATACTGTTTACTTTATGTATGCAACTAACAGTCAAACAAAATTTGATATTTTGTTTTAATGCAATTTCAAATTTCCTTCTTTCTATGTCAGTTTGTACCTTTTCCATTATGTGGATTTAAAATAGAAAAAATTTGGTTCATGGAATTCAAACATTTCACATCCTATCTACCCCCCCCCCCCCTGCAATTTGATAGGTACTAGTAAATAATATTTTAGAATAAATTCCAGATGTAAAAGGAATAAGCTTTGGTGACCTTTTTGAGGCTTTAATACATAGTTATGAGTATCCACATACTAATTGTAGCCAAGTTCTTTGACACAGAATCCACACATTTAACTAAAAGGAGATACATATGTATGGGGTAAAGTATTATAGTATGGTAATTCTGATGATTGGTTGGTTCTGACTTAATTTCCTGGGGCCAGTTAGTCTTTGGGATGTGGTGTGGGCTGTTGCTGATTGTTGATGACCACACAATGACCAGTTTATTGCCATCTTCTGTTATATGTTGTCTCATTGACCCATACACCGTTTTATTTTCATATTTATATAACTTAATCAAATTCTACAATCTATTGTTTATTTTATATTTTACAAATCATAATACATGTATTTAATCGAGTTGTTATGTTACAAATACATCTGATCTGTCTCAACTATCATTTTCAGGTCAATTTTGCATCTTAAAGGCATATTGTCTGCCAAAGTGGGGCTCAATAAAAATCACAAGAAATGCAGATATGTTACAAATACACAAAATAATACTGATTGAATCAAAGAATATAACAAACAATTACTTTTAATAAAGTTGAAATAAGTTTATATTTGTTTATAGTTACAATGTAGATTTGAAAATAATCTGGATTACAAAAATTCAGATGTGAAACAAATACAGACCAGATCTCGGTAATTTTAAAAATTAATTTAAAATATAAACTATTTTGAAGATTATAATTAACCCCATTTTGGTAGACATTATTCTTTTATAAACCTCAATACTTCTTCTGACCTTATCATTTATTAATAAACATTCCAAGACCTTGGATTTCTTAAAGTTCTAAACATAATTAGTTCAAATTTTCACTGGGAATTCCCTGATGATCTCACATGTTAAGTTCAAATTTCTGTCCTGCATAAAAAATTCAAGAATTTTATTTCCAAGTTCTGATTTGAAAGATTTTTTTCCAAACTAAAAGATTTGAATTATTTTAAAAAAAAAGATAGTAAAATTTTATGAAACTTTTTCCAAACTCTTCATGCAATAAAGTCATACCACTAGAAATATCTAATCTTTTTAGATTTTTGCAGTTTGTCACTATTTCTAATACAGTATCAAAAGAAATTGTTTGTTGAATAGATGAATTAATATGACCAATGCTGAGATCTTCCAATTCAGTAAGGCTGGAGATAATACTGGCTGATCTGTCTGTCAACTTTGGACAATTATGTATGTGTAATAATCAAAGTTTTTTGGTAGTACTTAAAATCTCATGTAAGGAATTGTCACCAGTATTGGTAAAAGCCAAAATTAAGACTAGTTAAATCCAATATTTTTTTCCTGAATGTTTTTGTAATTTATCAATGAACCATTGATAGCAGTACATTTAAATAAACTTAATACTTTGATTCTCTGAACAAATTCTTAGATTGTACAAAATTCACTATCTGATAAATTTGTTTCTATAACTTGGAAATCTTGCAGTGTTTCCTGACAGAATGCAATTTGATAAAATAACTTGCACACTTGTCGTATATGTGAAAGGCTCTTAATATTCAAGTATTTAAATATATGAAATAAAATTTCAGTCGGCAATGATAAAAGCATATTTCATCCATATATACATTGTATTAGAAATATACACCAAGGTATTAGCATTGAGAATAAACCATAATTGCAATAGGGGTCAAAAGTGGCATTGGTATTATTAAACATTGTGCTTCCATTTGCCAAACAAAAAAAATAATGAAAAAGCCATGAAACTTCTATAATAGTTTTGATGGAATTCTTTATTTTTTGCACTAAATTAACTAGAACAGTGAGTGACATCACTGAGTGATACCCCCACTTCCAATACTAGGAGTTGCACTTCCAAGCTTTAAACATGTAAAACCGAAAAGTTGGATTATCTCCCTTTGCAAGCATCCAGCAATAATTATCTTGCTCCATGCACATCTACATATAATGCCCAACCTTCCTATAGTTTCATCATAATCCATTCCGTCAGCGTCAGTAAACTGTGACTTGTCAGTGAAAGGGTTATGACTATCAATATGAAACAAAAATAAAGTGAAACTGTAATGCAGAATGACTTCTTTACAGAATGAGTAAAAATTTCAATGAAATGAATCTTTTATAAATGTAGGACTTCATTGCACCATTCCTATGCTGGAGTGATTTCCTCCTGGGACTCAATTACTTTTGCACCTGTATGTCAGGCTGCACTCACTAAAATCAGCTATTATGGCCAACTTGGTAAGCAGTTATGGTTGTTGGATGTACTTTTGAAAGGACACTTCCTCCAAACTTTGATTACAAAATTAACTGCCCCTTTAGTTTTAAAGGAAAAGTTACTGAAATAATTTTTGGATAATTTTGCTATTGTTAGCAAAGCAGTCAAAATAATAGGATACCCCAAAATCTTATTTTTAAGGGTAATACCCAAGGAATATTTCATCTATTCCATAAGTTTTTTTATTGGCCAAGTAGTTTCAGATAAGATCTTTAAAGAATGGTTAACATCGGCAATGACAACTGGAATTTCAGTTATGGCAATAGCTCACATGGCCATTTGGGTAAGTGACCAAAAAATCTTGAAGTTAAAATAAAACATGAAAACTGAAATATTTTTGATGTGAACATTTAGTCCAGCAAGACATCATATTGGTGTAGCCTTGCAAATTCAGAGTGCCAATATTTTTTCACAAGTCTTACCCTTGCATAAAAGGCCTTTGTTACATGTGGGTATGTGATCAAGCAAGGTTTTCATTGTGGAACATCTGTGTACTTCACATTCGTCCCTTTTACACTGTCTGGCATGTAAAAACTGGATAATATTATCTTGTATTTCTACAGCTGTTACTGGATCAAAACAATCATCTGTCCTTGAATTATCACATTCCATTTCCTGAAAAATTTTCTCAGTTCATCTTATTCATTTTTCTCAATGTTAAGATATGTCTGGTGGTAAAATGTTCTGTATTCAAAATTAAAGGAAATAAATTTGTATTCTAAATCAGGAATCAATTTAACAAACACAAGTTGCATTATTTCTTAAACACAAAATTGCAACAAATAAATAACCTTTCTTCTATAACAAGAGTGGACACACTACATGTCTCGCCTGAGTACGCATATGGACACAGCATAATGATTATCTGATACCCGACATTTTGCAAGTCAAAGGAAAATGCATTAAAATAAATTGAGGTCAAGGTCAAAGGGCAGGTGTCATACCAAGAACTATATATTGACACAATATGGTGGGTATAGGTATTAAAGTTGCTGAGAAATGGACCTAATCTTGAAAATGTGACAAAGTCACTCAAGCATGAAATTGAGGTCAGGGTCCCAAACCACGTGTCAGACTGACATGTACCCAACAAAAACTATCTATAGACCAAATATGGTTGGCCTAGGTATTACAGTTTCTGAGAAATGGACTTAACCACAAAAAAGTTACAGAGTCACTGAAGCATGAAATTAAGGTCCAGGTCCCAAGCCAGGTTTCACTGACATGTACTCACCAAGAACTATCTATTGACCAAATATGGCAGTTCTAGGTATTCTAGTTTCTAAGTAATGGACTTAACCACAAATATGTGATGCAGGTCACACCAGCATGAAAATGAGGTCAAGGTCAAAAGGCACGTGTCTGACTGAAATGTACCCACCAATATCTTTTGACCATATACAGTGGGTCTAGGTATTACAGTTTCTGAGAACTGGACTTAACCACAAAAAAGTGACAAAGTCACTCTAGCATTAAATTGAGGTCAAGGTCCCAAGCCAGGTGTCAGACTGACATGTATCCACCAAGACCCATCTATTGACCAAATATGGTGGGTCTAGGTATTCTAGTTTCTTAGTAATGGACTTAACCACGAAAATGTGACGCAGGTCACTCAAGCATGAAATTGAGGTCGAGGTCATAAGGCAGGTGTGAGACTGACATGTATCCACCAAGAACTATCCAGACCTGTTTACCCCATTTAAGCTAGTAGTGTAGTCTATACATTTAGAAAGTGTAGTTTTCAATATTTAGGTGGTTTTAGATTTTACAAGTCCTAAAAATTACTATCACCTAAATTCAATAGGATTAGTTATATTGAACACAATAATGATATATGTTTTCTCCTGCCTGAAACGCTGACATGGCTTCTTCAGCTTGTCAGTGTTATCTTCAACAACATTATTCTTTCGTTTCGGCATCGCGCCATGTGTCAAACTTGACTGTCAACGATTACCAGAGCGTTTGTGATACATACTTATATATTATCAAGTGCGTAAAAGACAAAGACTCCGTTTTGCGTTCGGATAACTTCCTTTTGACACAAAATTACATACTGCCGATTTTTTTTACTGTAACATCTTTGAAAGCGTAGAAATGACCTATTTGGGCATAGAGCGTAATTTGAGTACAAAAAATCGTAGAAACTACGCCAAAATCGTAGTGGTAAACAGGTCTGACTATCTATTGACCAAATACGGTGGTCTAGGTGTTACAGTTTCTGAGAAATGGACTTAACCACAAAAAAGTGACGCAGGTCACTCGAGCATGAAATTGACGTAAAGGTCCTAAGCCACGTGTCAGACTGGCATGTACCCTCTAAGAACTATCTATAGACCAAATGTGGTTGGCCTAGGTATTACAGTTGCTGAGAAATGGATTTAAACCACGAAACTTGGGACACAGATTTTAAATTCATGTTTATGAAGTCAGTGAACCATGAAAATGAGGTCAGTGTCACAGGACAAGCATACTGCGACAAACCTTATATAATAAGCTACCTTGTGGGCCATAAATCTTAATTGTAGGTATTACATGTGCAAAGTTATTAAAGTTTTAAAAAAGTTAACACTGCTGTCGCCACCGCAGCCGGAAAGTAATACTTATATCTCGCCTCCGCGACTATTCGTCGCAGCAGAGACAAAAATCATACCTCACAATTAAAATCATCATTTTGATGAGTATCAATGAGTCCTATTGGAATTTCCTTGCAAGGGAAGATTTCTGACATATCAACATCTGCAATATATTAAATATATAAATTGACATCACATGCTGAAATACGTTAGTCACAGATTGCACAAAATACAAGAAAAAAAACCACTATAGCCATCTGAAGCGTGCTGGTAACAGTTATGAAAACACCGATCCAGTCCACTGAACACCTGGTCACATTCATATTGGCCAACGGTTGATACGGCATGTTATACAGATTTTGATATGTATTGTTTACTTTATTTATATTTATATTTCAACTGAAGACTGACACAGGGCATGTGCTACAGGATATACAATAACTCTTCTCTGACATTGGATTTTAAATAAACCTGCAGTTTTCGACATACCCTTGAACTGCCAGTCTAAAGAAGTTTCACTATATATATACAAAAACAATTATGTTTTTTTAAAAGGTTGGAAGTATGTCCTAGCAACCTTCAATTAAGGTATCCAGACCATAAATGACAATGTGATATTTCAAAAGTTCCCGCATGTTCCATACAACGCAATTGAAATGACCTCGGTAATTATCGGCAAACTTCGGAAATGCCAATATAACTAATTTATTTTTACAGACTCTGCATATCAGCAACAACATGTGTTTCAACTTGAGAAAAATATATGTACAAAGTTCCAGCTTTAAATTGTTTGGTTCAGCCACTCATGGTCAAAAAGAGATATAATTTTCGATCATGATCTATTATGGTCTGGATACCTTAAAAGACTATTGGGCCAACCATAAAATTTTGATCTTTATTTGATTTCATAAATATTGTTTAACATAACCCTCCTTACCAAGGCAGTCGTCCATGAAATCATCACTTTCGGAATAAATTTCTCTGGGCAATAAGGAGTACTACAAAAAAAAACATTTAAGATGTGATTATGTTTTATAGCTAAATTTCCGATTTCATTTAGATTTTTATTCTCTATCACTAACCAATTAAATTTATCCATAAACAGTAACTATATAACACCAAATACCATAAAAAATGCTAGCATGTGTGTTCGTAAAGAATGTTTAAATCATGTACATGAAAAAACAACAGAATTACAACTCTCAGTATAGAAATAGTGATGATGTCAATACAGATGACAAGTGCTTTCGAATTTTTATTGACCCTTTCAAACTTCTATGGACATATCTGATAGGGAATGACTTCTCTTTTTCTCTAGAACGATCTGTGATAAAAATTTCATGGTTCTGTTGGTATAAAAATGAAATGCTGTTATCGGTTTTTAACAATTATTGTTTATAAATGTTACATACATGTACATGACAAACTGCTCAGGAGATTTTAAAATTTTGATCAGGAATTTGGGTCCCAAAACTGGAGGATTTTTATCACCATATTTTGAAGTTGTGTTTAAAGATTGCTAGCCTTTTACTTTTTTTGGACTTTTCTCTACATCAACAATGAAGATGTTTCCAAACAATAGACAACAGTGTCTCTTTTGAAATTTGTTTTAGACACTATTTGATACCAAGTTTTAAATTTCCAGCAGAAGGACATCAGGTGACCTCTAATTACTGGGTCTTCGTATTCCCATCAGGGGAATCCCATGTATGTTGTTAGTTATATTCAGATTTATTTTATGACCTTGTAACATGAGATAAACAGATAATCACATGTCTATTACCATATCTGCCCGGATGTCACCCCAAGACATATATCTGCCCTGAGCTGCCACCTCAGGGCAGATATGGAAGTCTTGGGATGATATCAGGATATGGAAAAAGGCATGTAATAATCTGTAAATATCCAACATTTAATACAGAATATTTTGTTGTAGTTGTTGTTCAAGTATATGAACAGTACAACAGTAAGTATCCACTAATATACCTTTGATGTTAAATGTAGCAATTTCTGTAGTATGACAGAACCTAGGGTACAAATCAGGTCCCCATGATCAGATGAGGAATTGTACAGACTATCAACATGTAACAGTTTCTCAAATCTGAAAAACATCACATCTAATGGTTCCTGGTAATAGCTACAAAAATAAAAATGCATATTTTAATATTATTTACATTACATTAACAATTTAATTTGATTTGCTACAGACAATTTGATTGGTTGTTTATGGTCGGGCAAGTTACATTATATTCTATAATCAACTTTGGGTACTGTAACTTCACAAATGTATTTAGTTTAGTAAGTAATTCAAATAATCCTTTATGTGCCTGCAATTTTTGAAAAAAAAATTTTAAATCAAATTATAAGGATTTTTTTAAATTTTGGAACAGATTATACTTATAAACCTACTTTGGTCAGTTTACTTTTAAACATAAAGTGCTTTGCGGTTTACAAAGTGTAAACTGGCTCAAAGTAGGTTATATTGTACATCTATAACATGTTCCAAAATTGAAAACAATGCTTAAATATAAAAAAAATACATCTTTTAAAAATTTAATAACATGGTAACATGGTATTAAAGCAGTTGACTTTGATAAAGAGCATAAATATATGTATGTCTCAGAATTACGATAATTATTACATGTATTTTGTGTATTGAGATTTCTCCCATTGAATGTTTCTGGAAAACACTTTTATCTGTCCCACATTAAAATTATTTAGAAACAAAGGCAAGCACTGCTATAGCTTTATAATAGCATTACATCTGTCTTTTACTGCATATTGTGGACAAAATAAAAGGTCCTGAGATGAAAATACATAAAATCTAGATCATTCAATCTGAATTTAATCTATCAGGCCTAATTTGAGTATTCTTGAAGAAAAGTGAATAATACACAACTTCTTTTTAATAAACTGTGTGTAATGCATACCTCAAGCTTAAATCTGATTTACTGTCACATAAGATCTGCAATGATTCTGGTGTAGAGGGAAGAAAATTTGACACAATAGGTTCATAGAAAACTCCCATCTTATTTTCCCCCATAAAGTTATTGTTTTTGTCACTTAGTGAAGTTAACTTGACACATCTAATCTCTGCACCTTCTACTGGCTTGAATTTTGTGGACAGGTCACCATTCACAATGGATCTCCTGAAAGATTAAATTACATGAATGAACATGGGTTGACCATCTCTAGATATAGTCAATCTTTCCCAGTATTCAATATTATATGAATTATATGGTATGATGTATTTTTGTGTTTCATACACATACATGTAATATGAAATCAATGCTTTTACTCACTACAATGAAACCAGATTAAAAGATTTGTTTGTTTAGTTGGGGTTTTACGCCGTATTCAGCACATTTGGCTATTTCGCGGCGGCCAGTTTTTATTGGTGGAGGAAGCCGGAGTACCCGGAGAGAACCACCGACCTTCGGTTGGAAAAATTGGCAATCCTTGTCAATTAAGATTGGAGTCGAACACACCCCACCACAGGTGAGATTCGAACTTACAACCTCAGCGTTGATAGGCTAGTGATCACATTAAAAGATCTTTCAATTACTAGATGAATATACTGTACTTACTCTAATTATTTGACAATAAAATACACCTATTTTTTTTTTAGGAAAATTGGAAAATCATTGAAAAATTAGAGTTTTTGCCTCCTTGTCCACATCCTTGTCATTTTTTGACTCCATAAGATTGACCTGGTCAATGTACTTTAAGAATAGGCAATCGAAATAATGGGTCATACTTGCGGCATTGTTATTTCATTTTGCTTTCATCAATTTATCTTTTTGTACCTTCAAATTAATAGTTGTTTTAATGTTGAAGACGAAAACAACAGCAAACTTCGAACGACCCGCCATGTTGTTGACTAATATGCAACACGTGATCTGTATTCGGAGCACCCCACAAAAGATTTTTACGATCTGGATTACGAACATCTCACAAATGATTTTTACAACACATGTTCAATGTTTGTTCTCGTTGTCTTATTAGAATATATTATAACTAAATGTCAAATAAACATTGATAAGAGGTTTTGTTTTGTAAAACCATCATTCATTTCATAAGAAACACGAATACGTAATTCCGTTCCGAATTTGTTTAGGACTTCTTTTCAAAAGCAAACTTCCAGGTAGGAAAAATTCAATAAAATTTACTTTAAAATCAATCTTGTTTCAATCAAATTTATTAAGATATATGGTTTAAATGGTTAAGAAAGATGAAATAAACACTCAATAAGGAATGAAATTAATTAATTTATTTAAGAAGTTAAAATTACAGACTTTCACCACCGGATAACAACAATGGTAACTTTGACAATTTTGAAAGTGTCGAAAAATAAGAGTCATCAAAAAATTCAATTTTCCTTGAATTTCAAAAATTAATCATTATACAGAAGACTTTATGAAATAGGTTTGAAATATGCCACAAGATAGGACACTACATGTATATGCACATAAAATATATAAAAATGAAATTAAATGCTGAATTTTGTCAGAATTGTTGTTTCTGTCTTATTGAATATCCTGGATAATGGGATATTTTTTGTTGAAAAATTTTGATATCCAATTAGCAGGAGTTTACTGTAGTAAGAATATTTATGGAACAGGACCCTGTACTTCATCATCTGTGTTTATATATTCAACACAGAAAATGTATACAATATAAATTTATTTATTGACTAAAACTTTAATGTAGAATGTCATATTTCCTTAGTTGTATAACATTTCCATAAGAAGTGCAAGGCCTACCTGTTAAAATCAAGTGCTGCAGTTAACATGTCATGCCTGATTTGTCCAGTAAAGGATGAGATGAAAAAACTAAACCATCGTTCCACATCCAGAAAGTAGTTCAGATTGAAATCCCCATGGGAACTGGATCGAATATCTGATTCTTTTAAATCTGAAAAAAAATCTGCCTGAGTCAATACAATGTATCTAAAAGCTACAAATACTGAATTTTGTTGATCATGACTTAATACTGCATTTCTCAGAGCAATAAAAGGATGCCGTTCTGTAGTGGTTAGAGCATCGAACTACGAAGCCAAAGGTCTCTGGTTCAATTCCCGTTCCGGATGAAAATTTTAGGGATAAAATTTGCAACACTCTATCGACACCATTTGAGGATGGTTTCAATAAACAATGCTAGTCCGTCAGATGGGGACAAAAAATGGCTGTCCTGTGTTAAGGGAGATCAACACCCTTAGCAGGTTAAAGACTCCCCTGTAGATGTCAAAAAAGAGTAGGCTAAAATGCCGCTACAGGGGCCAGTCTCACACCCGCCAAGTGGAGAGGGATTGGTACAAGTTGGTATAACTTGTTTCCCAATACATTATAAATAAATAAGTTTAAACTAAACTATAACGGGCCTTGTAGTCTATTAAATGCTACATCTGTACAAAAATTAAGCGTGACTTGCTCTTGTTAGCACAACTGAAGCATGGGGCTTAGTGCCTACTTAGTACATGACATTCTTATTTACAAAATGTTACTAAATAAGGGCATTATTTAGTCGCCACCAAGCATGAAAAATAACAACAAAATTTCTATCAGATGTTTTAACAGTTCCATAAACCAGAAGAAAAATCAGAAAACAATCAAAACAGAATGTAAGTTATCTCCAATGCCTATGAAATTCTTATAAAGTCTCATAAAACTCTAGACTTCCTACTAATGTTCTGTCTTACCCATTAAATATGCAAGGGTAAGATTATATAATGATTTGCCCAACAATGTCAAAATCAATTCCATCAAGTAAAACTAGAATTACTCTGCGTCGAGAAAAAAAAAATTGTTTATGTTTAATAGTTACTGTTGTTGTCTGTTAACTGTTATGACTGGATCAATATGCTTCAATGATCCAATCAATCCAACACAATCATGTTATTCTACAGAATATTATAAGACAATAAATTGTCCACATCAAGCTTTCCATTCTATCAACAGTGAGTTGTAGATGTTTTTTTTTCTTTAGTACATTTTCATCTGTTTTTTATCTTTTTTGTTTCACAACAGATTCTTGTATGATATTCCAGTTAGCAAGCTGAGTTAAACTTATAAGTTAAGATCGTTTTAAAACTTTTTGGTCTGCTGAAAAACTTATGAAAAAAATTTATTGTGTATACTTTCAAATACTGATTGTGCTATTTGTATTAAAACTCTTCCAGCCATATCTACATCCTTCTTCTTCATAAGCTGCAGTGCAGCTTTCAGGTAAATATCTTTTCTCTTCTGTTTTGTTGACATAAATGTCTTTTGATCTGTTAAACTGATGTTATCTGTATCTTCAGTGTAACCACTAAAATAATATACATGTACATGTATACAACATTATTTTATAAAAGTAATCTGAATAAGAGCTTTTAACAAGCACATGCAATAACTTCTTTTTTGCATTTATGGATTATTACAGGTTGGTGTCTAATGAAAATTTACCATACTTTCTAACCTTCTGAAATGCTGTAACATGACATGACCCAATTTCTTGAATATTTCTTACCACTTTTGCAAAGAATAATTTTGAAACAATGTATTTGTACTTAATTTCGTAAACACATTTATATAACTTAAATCATAATTTAATCAACTTTACAGCACATGTATCTTTCTTATGGTTACATTAATCAGTTTGATGAGAATTCTATAAACAATACATTTTTAATTTTTTTTCTCAAAAATGGACAAAACCAGACATGATCTGTAAATATGACCACTCTGGTACCACAGGATGGAAACTAAATTTAGGCCACCTAAAATAAATTTTCTTGTCTTCAGACAATCTATTTTACAAAAATGGTAAGGTACAGTACAGCCAGAAATTTTAACTTAAAATCCCTTTTCCCTTCAAGGTCACTTCTGACTAAATGTAGACAATTGCGGTGGGCAGATTGGTCGTTCGTGGACACAAAAATATATGGGTAAACTAAACAAGTGATAAAATTTGAATATCTCTTTAAAAGAAATTATTGTTTCAACAATAGTATATTTTTCTATTACAACAGAGATGTTTACCCCTATTTCAGTCTATCAGTAGTAATAACAATTTTCTCAGTATTTTTCAGTAGTATCACCGGTGATCAGCCGGAGTTGCCCGCTTTGTAGCTGACATATTTTGAGTTTTCATAATTTCTTCAAGCACATTTTAAATTATCTTTCGTTACATACTTTGAAAGATCGGTAAAACATACGATTAATAAGAGGTGTCCCGAAAACCGCAGAAATCTCTATCTCAGACGCGTTTACTTTAGTTTAATACATAACCACCGCTCATTCAAGCACTTTGAGGAGAAAAAAAAATAATTTCTTGAAAAGAACCGGAAACCGTACTTCCGTGAATTAAATCCGTAGTCCGTATTTTGCATTTAAAATCCGTGTAAAATACGGAAAATCTGTAGTGGTAAACACCTCTGTTACAATCAGGTCATTGTTTATTCTGGTGTCTGAGGATTGTTACATTTAAGGTGCAAGACACACTCCAGTAAAAACATGTGTCCATTACGTCACCTGTATTAATTAAGATCAATTATTTATTTATTTATAATTTAGTGCACTGATTAGCTACATGCTAAATATTTTTCTTGTTCAGGTCAATTAAGTTTCTGAGAATGTCAGTTTCAATACATCTTTTCATTGTGTTGTGAATACATGATTGTATGCAATTCATCTACGTATATTTTCTCATTTGCTATGTCCAATTACAGCTTAGATGCATTGAATGTTTATATAATTTTTTTGTTAACCTGTATTACTTTGGTATAACATACCTGTTATTCCAAATTGAAGTTGTTAATTGTCAGCTTACGATAAAAGCATGGTTTCAGAGAATGACTGTTACCCGTAATTTGATAGATATATATATATATATATATATATATATATATATATCTATCTATGGAATACATTAGACATAGAAGGTCTACATTGGAGTTTGGGAATTTAGAATTTCAAAACATTGCCTACCAATCAGAACTATAATTTCAAAATACAAACATCTGGAAAATATTTTGTTTATCCTAGTTTTTCTTTAATTGCGTAATTCTACAATCTTTGCATATGTTTGTATTAATGTAAAAACATTATGATTTTTAAATACGTATAATTACATGTATATTAAATTGTTAATATCCTTTGGATCATAAATTTTTTATACATTCTACATGTATACATTAATTTATCCACCTGTTAATAAATTTTTCAACAAGTTGTTGTTTTAAACATAATAATGTAACACTTGCTTTAGGTGTTTACATTGGCAACATGGAGCCAAGTCAAACTCACTGCCATGATTGTTATCGGCTGTTTATTTACTTTTGTTTTGACTTGATCACTGCCACACAACACTTGAAAACTGAGTAAAGGTCCACAGATGTTTGAATCATACTTTTGATGTCAAATTTCAAATTTTACTTTTACAGAAAAATTTTTATTTTTTTCAGGAAATCAAACGAACTTGTTCCATTGGCAACTTTTACCTGAGAACCAGATATTTTAAGTTTTAGTTAGTCTTATGTATATTTTTCATACCTATAACAGACCCTATCTTCCATAAAAAATCTATCCATATTGTTTCTCATTTTTTCTAGTGAAAGTTGGTCAGTTGACATGTCACTGCAGTGTACTCCAAATGTTGGATCAGGGTATCCTTGAACACTGTTATGTTCAGACATTGGATCTCTTATTCGATCTAAAACATAAAATTATGCATATTTATATCAAAATTTAATAATATCGATCAGTTTATAAAATTTTCTATATTAAGCCACATAAAAATTATGATTCTCATTTTAGCTGCCTCTTTGATCTCCAGGAAATTTTACTCAAATGTTCACTGTACCATGAAATTTAGGTCAAGACCTTAAAAAGGCACATATATCATAATGTAAATGTGTACCAAGTTTCATAATGATGTTTCCCCATCTTCATAGAAAAAAGCTTCAATGCAAACCTTAACCTGAGGATTCTCCATATCATTTCCCATGTTCACAGAACCTGGAAGTTTAGTTCAAGACCTTAACTTTAGAAAGTTCATACCATGACTTACATGTATATCAAGTTTCATAATGATGTGACCCAATCTTCATAGAAAAAAAGCTTCAACACAAACATTAACCTGAGGCTAGACGGACAAATGAACAAACAGAGAGACGTACAGACCGAAAATCTATTGTTGTAAATTACGCTAAAAGTAACGTCACCTTTGGCGGCGCGGCCGCTCAACATTGTGACGTAACGCTATTGTAACGTTAGTTGGTTATTAGAAGTTTGTAATGAAAGACGCATTCAATTTGTTGACAACTTGACCAACTCCCCTAAACACAACGCGAAGCCATTCTACGATATTGTGGTGCCGTGACCAACAACAAAAGATGGATGTACAACGACTGAAATCTTTGAGAGCCGCAAACAAGGCAGCCGTGACAAAATTCCTAAAGAAACTGGAAGATATTACCAAAGAGGAACTTGTTGATTCCGAGAATGTGAAAAACATTTTGAACAATATTCAAAAGAAGAAAGTGACACTTGAAGGTTTGGATGGACAGATTCTAGAGAAAACAGAGGAGGAGGATATGGCAGATGAAATCATGGAGTCAGATGAGTATTATTTAGAGTTAGACGATAAATTACGCAAATACAAGAAGTACTTGGACACAAACGCAAACCCCGCATGTACTAGCAATTCAACACTCCGTGGTAATGCTCCTGAGTTCAATCCATTCACAAACCAAACTCAAACACAACGTGAAGCCACTCAAACATTTTCACAAATGAGTACCATGTCTAGCCAGAATCACCGTCTTCCGAAGTTGTCACTACCGAATTTTAGTGGAGAAATACTCGATTGGCAGTACTTTTGGGACTCCTACGAGTCGACCGTGCACTTCAATCATACTCTTACTGATGTCCAGAAGTTTTCGTATTTAAAATCATTGCTTCAATATGATGCCGCAAATGTAATATCAGGTTTGACAATGACAAATGCAAATTACCACACAGCAATTGAGTTACTGAGAAACCGCTACGGCCAGCCGCACAAGATAACGAATGCGTACATGAAATCGCTATTAGATTTGCCTGCACCGCTAGATAATATTGACAGTTTAAAAACATTTCATGACAAATCAGAAGCTTATATACGTGGTTTAGAGTCGTTAGGCCAGAGTCAGGAAATGTTTGGATCACTACTTATACCAGTTATTCTTAGTAAACTGCCGCCAGAATTTCGAAAAACAATCATGCGAGAAAATGGACATGACAATTGGAACATACAGACACTTCGTTGTGCAATTACACAAGAGATTTCTATTCAGGAATCGGGATATACAGACTATGCGCAAAAATACAATGGAGCAACTCCAAGTGCAAACTTCGTAACAGGAGTTAGACGTCAAAACAAGCGGAAAAAGTTCACAAAAAAGTCTTTTGAGAAAACACCAACATTGACAAAGAAGAGATGTGTTTATTGTAATGGAAACCACTGGACAAACGAGTGTAAAGAGGTAACCGATTATGAGGAAAGAATTTCAATTGTAAAAGAAAGGAGCCTTTGCTTCAACTGTCTTGGTACACATCGAGTAGCCGATTGTAACTCAAGAAATACATGTAAGTTTTGTCACCGCAAACATCACTCAACACTTTGTAAAAAGAAGGTAAGTACCAGTCACAAGTCACAAGATAAAACTCAGAGCAAGGAACAGGAATCGGCAACATCAGTAATGTATACCGCAAACAGCGAGGATAAATCTGCAGTTCTTTTGAAAACCGCTATAAGCCCAGTAGTTTATGAAAATACTTTTATTGACGCAAATATTCTATTTGATGAAGGGTCGCAACGATCTTTCATAACTCAAGACTTAGCCACAAAGCTCAATGTGAAAAAAGAAGATTCCGAAAGCCTCAGTATATCTACTTTTGGAAACGCCGACAAGAAAACAAGAAACTTAGATAAAACAACAATATATTTGAAGTCAAACGAAGGAGACCTTATACCAATCAAAGTACTGATCGTACCCACTATAGCACCCGCACTCCAAAATCAGGACATTCCGTCATCACAGAGATTTCCTTATTTACGAGGACTACAATTAGCCCATCCAGTAATGCATGGAGAACAATTTGAAATCAACTTATTAATTGGTGGAGACTTCTATTGGGATATAGTACAGGACAAGATAATACGTGGAAATGGACCTACCGCTGTAAGTTCAAAAATAGGTTATTTATTATCTGGACCCGTCCCTACTAAGAGCAACAACATGTCAACTTCAATGATGAACATTCTTGTATGCCGCAAACAGGAAGAAACCGATCTTGAGAAATTTTGGAAACTTGAATCGTTAGGAATCAACGCCAAAGAACAGAATGATCCGAAAATAAATGAAATTATCGCAGACTACATGGAAAACTCAATTATCAAACAGAACGAGAAATATGTTGCTAAATTACCATGGAAAGAAGATTCGCCCGAACTACCTACCAACAGAGAAACTGCTAAACGGAGAACCGGATCTGTAATTCGTCGTCTAGTGAAAGAACCCGAGATATTCCGAAAATATGGAGAAAATATTGCTGAACAAGAGAGGAGAGGTTTTATTGAAAGAATACCTATTGACAATGAACAACCAACACATACGATTCACTATATTCCGCATCACCCAGTGCGTAAAGATTCCACAACAACTCCTATCCGGATTGTATATAATTGCAGCTGTAAAGCCAACAAAGATAGTCCGTGTTTGAATGATTGTCTTGATTCTTACCCGCCTTTGTTACCAGATTTGACAGAAATACTTGTTCGATTCAGAATGTACAATTACGCAGTTACCGCCGATATAGAGAAGGCTTTTCTACAAATAGAACTCGACCCGACTGATCGAGATGCTACCAGATTTTTTTGGTTGGAAGACCCTACAGAACCGCAAAGCAAATTGATAACTTACCGTTTTAGAGTTGTACTTTTTGGTGCTACCTGCTCACCATTCATGTTAAGTGCTACGCTCATGAAACATTTTCGTAACAACCCATCTTCTACATCATCAGAACTTCAGAACAATTTGTACGTAGACAATGTGTTGACCAGCTTTATTGATGAAAATTCCGCTTTGAATTTTTATGCCGAGTCTAGAAAACTACTTTCAGAAGCAGGATTCAATCTTCGTTCGTGGAATTCGAATAGCAAAGATTTGCAAAATCTAGCCGCAAAAGATAATGTTGCCGAGAAGGAGAAAACTGTGAAAATCTTGGGTATGAAATGGAATACCGAAACAGACAAAATAGAATACCAACCAGTGAATATTACGGAAATCAACAAATTAGTGACAAAACGACAGGTGTTGAGCTCATCATCCAGAATTTTCGATCCTTTAGGACTGATCGCACCTGTAACAGTAAAAGCTAAACTATTTATGCAACAGTTATGGAAGTCAAAGCTCGACTGGGATGAAATTTTAAGTGAAGATTTGAGTAGACAATGGCATGATATAGCAGTGGAAATCGAAAACGCAACGAATATGACATTTCAAAGATCTTTACTAGACACAGACAAATTAGATGGATCGCTACATATTTTCACCGATGCGTCACAGTTAGCGTACGGAGCTTGCGCTTATTTGGTAACTAAAAACTCATCGCTTATCATAATGGCAAAAAACAGAGTCGCACCCATAAAGACAATTTCTTTACCACGCTTAGAGTTAATGGGAGCAGTGACTGGAGCAAGATTAGCCAATCATCTTCGAGAAATAGTGAAACCGCAAAATATATTTATGTGGAGTGACAGTCAAATCGTTCTAAGTTGGATTATATCAACAAAGAAATTGAAACCATTTATTGCAAATAGACTTTCGGAAATCAGAGAACTCATAGGAAATTGTCATTAGGATTACTGTCCGACCGAGGATAACCCTGCCGATTATCTTACACGAGGGATAAGCGCTAAACAACTTCAGGAGAGTACTATTTGGATAAATGGACCGAACTGGATTTTGGAGAGAGAAAATTGGCCAACTTGGAATAAAACAGTGAACGAATGCAATGCACTTACAACTATCAGTGAAGAAGAAATAGTGATTAACCGTAGACCGGAAATAAGTGAGAAACCAAATCAAACACAACCAATTATAAACATTTCAAGGTACAGTTCACTACAGAAACTTGTCCGAGTAACTGGATACATCTTGAGATTCATTAGTAATATACGTGAACCAAAGGAGAAACGACTATATGGATCGTTAAGTTTAAAAGAACGAAATACCGCATTAAGAGTAATAGTGAAGTTAGTACAAAAAGAGACTTTCATCACCAAAATTCTAGTTTAGAGTCAACAATCAAAGGAACAACACTAATTCGACAACTTAAACTGTACATAGACGAAAACGAACTGCTACGCTGTGCAGGAAGAATACACAACGCACCCGTCAATGAAGATACCAAATATCCGATGTTATTGCCTACACATCATAGTTTTACCGCATTAGTTATAAACGAAGCACACGAGAAGACACATCACGGAGGACCTAATATTACAATCGCCAACATTCAACAGAAATATTGGATACCGAGAATTCGACAGACCGTAAGATCGCAACTTCGAAAATGTGTTACATGTAGGAAAATATTCGGGAAACTGTATAGTGCGCCAGATCCACCACCCCTACCTAAACATAGAGTTAATTATGAATTTCCATTTTCCGTAACCGGGGTAGATTTCACAGGAGCTCTGGAAACCAAAGGACCGAACAACGAACATACGAAATCGTACATACGCTTATTTACTTGCGCCGCAACGAGGGCCGTGCACTTAGAAATTGTTCCCGATTTGAGTGAGGAATCATTTATTTTGACATTTAGAAGATTTTGTGCAAGGAGATCCGTTCCAAGAATTATGATTTCGGACAATGGTTCAAATTTAAAGGATCAGCAGAGCGAATTACAAGATCTAATAGAGACAATAAAATCCAAGGACTATTAAACGAAAAGGGAACCGAGTGGAAATTTATTCCGAATCGTGCTCCGTGGTTTGGAGGTTATTGGGAAAGACTAATTGGAATCACGAAAAGAGCTATAAAGTGTACATTAGGGAAAACGTGCGTTAGTACAGAAATGCTAAGAACTATTGTGACTGAAATAGAAGCAACTATGAACAATCGTCCGATAACTTATATATCTACCGATATCACAGATCCCGAACCGCTGACACCAGCACATATGTTATATGGACGTAGAACAGACTGTGCACCAGATGAAATCGCATTAGAAAATAGTGTTTTGACCGAAAATTTACATTCGAAACTTAACAGAAACTTACAAAGACAGAACGAACTTTTACAACAGTTTCGAAAACGATGGACGCATGAATATTTAACGTCTTTGAGAGAGTATCATCGTATGACCGGTAAAAACGAACAATTAATTAAATCTGGAGATGTAGTACTTGTGCATAACGATTCCAATCGCATTACATGGAAACTTGCCGTTGTGAAGGAACTGGTGCGTGGAAAAGATGGACTTATCCGATCTGCCGTAATTAAAACAGAAAATGGAATTACGAATCGTCCCATAGTGAAACTGTTTCCGTTGGAAGTAAGAGGAGCCATCGACGAATGAACCATTTTGCCCGACGGAGGATATGATGGGAAAAGAGACTGTGTTAATTATATCATTAGAGACTGTGCTAATTTTATTTAGTTAGAGACAATTGAGTTTAATTTTAATTCATTTCTTCAGTGCAAGTTTTATTACTCATTCATTACTTATTGACATTAGAATTGATATTGATCAGAGATATAGACATTTTATTCTAAAAATAATTTTATCATATTGTAATTTATTTTGGTAAAAAGTGATTTTCGGCGGCCCGAGAATGTTGTAAATTACGCTAAAAGTAACGTCGCCTTTGGCGGCGCGGCCGCTCAACATTGTGACATAACGCTATTGTAACGTTAGTTGGTTATTAGAAGTTTGTAATGAAAGACGCATTCAATTTGTTGACGCCTTGACCAACTCCCCTAAACACAACGCGAAGCCATTCTACGATATCTATATGTCCTCAAGTTTCGTTGGCAGGACATGAAATTTTTTTAGATTTTAATGTCTAAAACTACAAATCTTTCAACTACATCCAGACTTTCTTATTAAAAATAAATCTGACCTAGATGCTGAAAAACTCTACACAATATATCTCCTGGACTTTCATTTATAGCATATTGTAATAGTTTCTGTAGCTGTTCTCTAGTCAATGATAGCAGGGTTTCTGTTAGCGGAGCATGAACTGGTACCTAGAAAATTACAAAACATAATTAGACCATGAACTGAAAGTTAAATGTGATGAAATAAAGACATGCACTGGTAACCTTTTTTTTTCTTTTTTTTTTAGTGTGGGGGGGGGATAGGGGAGGCGTCAGGTTTATGTAGAGTTAGATCTAATGAATCAAATATGGGAACTATGACAGTCGTGTTTATTATCCAATATCAAATTTCACTGCAAAATTGGCTAAGGTTGTATAAAATATTAATGTTTATATAAAATAATCCCTTCTGTACGCACCTTTGATGGCTGTCGTATTCTTTTTATTATAACAGCTATAATGTGACGGCACCATATCATATTACATGATGAACATGAAGTTGATGTGATTCTTTGCTTTTCAAATGTCAATGTAACTCTTATATCGTTGACAAATCCAGACAGCATAAACCCTACAAATATGAAGTTTTAGATATAAAAAATTTGCACAAAGTCAGTCAAAAATGGATATAAAGTTTTGTAAATTTTGTGCAAATATTTGACTGAAGTGGCAAAATGTAAATTTATGAAATTCTCTTCCTCTCCGAGGTGAATTTTTATTCAAATATTGCATACATTTAATATACTGGTACATGTAACTACCAAAGTTATATTTATTAGATACAATTCTCATATCAATTTCCAAAAATTCATTACTGTTCTATGACCCCCCTCCCCCACCACTTCCATTTTAACAAGAGGCTCACCAGAGCCTGTATCGCTCACCTGGAGTCCAGTTTTCATTGGACAATTAATCAACTATTTGACCAAGTTTGTTGCAATTGGTTCAATTGTTCAGGGAAAATTTGTTGAAGATTTATTTTTCATAAGGTTTAATGTTAAAATATGTTCCCTGATGGTGGTAGTCCTGGCAGGAAGTTGATAAAATTGACCAGGAATAAGGGTGAACCTTAAATAAATGTAACAGAACCCAACCTCAAATTACACAAACCAATAACTCCTAAATAGAATTTGGGAATCCCTTCAAAATTTCAGGGTATGTAGATCTCAACATGGCAAACATTTTTCAATTTACATTTCACTTATATCTCAAATAGTTTTGGAGATAAATGCAAAAATGTTAAAATTTTGAAAATTTGACAAAAAAGGGCAATAACTCCTAAATGGGTGTTGGGATTTCCTTTAAAATTTCAGGGTATGTAGATCTCAACATGGCAAACATTTTTCAAATTTACATTTCACTTCTATCTCAAATACTTTTGGAGATAAATGACGAAAAATGTTAAAATTTTGAAAATTTGATGAAAAGAGGGCAATAACTTCTATACGGGTTGTGGAATTTCCTACAAAATTTCAGGGTAGGTAGATCTCGTCATGCTGATCAATTTTACCCCATGTCAGATTTTTGATATCTGTAACGGTTTTTAAGTTATAAGCCAAAAACAACACATCCACCCCTATATTCTATTTTTAGCTACGACAGCCATGTTTTACGTCAGATCAAAATAAATTGAGGATCATTTGTAGAGGACATGTCATAGATCATTCCTATTAAGTTTCGAACCAATCGGCCCAGCGGTTTCAGAGGAGAAGATTTTTGAATGAAAAAATTTTGAAAATTTGACAACAAAAGGGCAACAACTCCTAAATGGGTTTTGGGATTTTCTTTAAAATTTCAGGGGAGGTAGATCTCAACATGGGAAACATTTTTCAAATTTACATTTCACTTCTATCTCAAATAGTTTTGGAGATAAATGACGAAAAATTTTAAAATTTTGAAAATTTGACGAAAAAAGGGCAATAACTCCTAAACGGGTTGTGGAATTTCCTTCAAAATTTCATGGTAGGTAGATCTCGTCATGCTGATCACTTTTACCCCGTCAGATTTTCGATATCTGTAACGGTTTTTAAGTTATAAGCCAAAAACAACACATCCACCCCTATATTCTATTTTTAGCTATGACAGCCATGTTTTACGTCAGATCAAAATAAATTGAGGATCATTTGTAGAGGACATGTCATAGATCATTCCTATTAAGTTTCAAATCAATCGGCCCAGCAGTTTCAGAGGAGAAGATTTTTGAATGTTAAAAAAAAAGGCAATAACTCCTAAATGGGTTTTGGAATTTCCTTCAAAATTTCAGGGTAGGTAGATCTCATCATGCTGATCAATTTTACCACCTGTCAGATTTTCGATATCTGAAACGGTTTTTGAGTTATTAGCAAAAAACAGCAATTTACCCCTATGTTCTATTTTTAGCAACAGTTTTTCATCGGATCAATATAAAATGAGGATCGTTTGTGGAGGACATGTCACAGATCATTCCTATTAAGTTTCAAACCAATCGGCCCAGCGGTTTCAGAGGAGAAGATTTTTGAATGAAAAGTTTACGACGGACGGACGGACGGACGACGGACGAAAAGTGATGGCAAAAGCTCACATGGCCTTTGGCCAGGTGAGCTAAAAATGGAGACTTCTTTTGGGTCTATCAGCACAATGGCAAGTATTGAATTAACCTTTCAAGGAAAAAAACAAACTGACCTATCAACCTTATTTTATTTTTTTGGCCCTATCAGACACTGCCCATTGATAGGAGATAACTGTTTATTTTAATCAAACTTGTAAGCTTACTATTGTTTTACTGATACTGACCTACTTGTCGGACATTGTCCACCTCTCCACTGTCGTAAAGTGTCGCTCCTGTTTCCCATTCTGTATTATTTTCATCACGAGCTGTCAACTGGCATATTAGTTTTATGTGTTCTTCATCATTTGGGAATGCATGTGATGAAATCTACTTGTACATAAACAAGAGTGGACACACTACATGCCTTGCCTGTGTATGCACATTGACACAGAATAATGATTATCTGATACTCGACATTTTGCAAGTCAAAGGAAAATGTGCTAAAAGAAATTGAGGTCAAGGTCAAAAGGCAGATGTCATACCAACATGTATCCACTAAGAACTATCTATTGACCAAATATGATGGGTCTAAGTATTAAAGTTGCTGAGAAATGGACCTAATCTCGAAAATGTGACAAAGTAACTCAAGCATGAAATTGAGGTCAAAGTCCAGAGACATGTGCCAGACTTGCATGTACCCACTAAGAACTATCAATAGACCAAAAACGGATTAGTCTAAGTATTAAGAGTTGTTGAAAAATGAACTTAATCAAGAAACTTGGATGAAAGTCACTCAACCATGAAATTGAGGTCATAGTCCTGAGACAAGTGTCAGACTGGCATGTACAGTATGGTCAAAGTGATACTGTGATTTTCCACTTTTCACAAGTGGACACCACTCAAATTCAACAACTTCCTGTCAACTAAAAATAGTTATGTCCACTCAAAATTTGGGTGGACATTTGTGGAAAGTCAGTAATTGCATACCATATATACATGTAAACTGTTTCTACAAAATATATATGAAATGAGAAATACTCATAATTAAATAATCATAATTTATTATTTTATATATATTTTTTCATTTCTTATTGCTTAGCAAATATTTAAGTGTTAAAACTACTGACTGTCCACAAATGTCCACCTCAATTTTGAGTGGGGTCCACTAATTTTAGTGGACTCCACTCAAAATTTGAATGGACTCCACCATGCAGAATGCAGGGAAAATCACAGTTCCACCCTGACTGTACTGTACCCACCAAGAACTATCAACAGACCAAATACAGTGGGTCTAGGTATTGCAGTTTCTGAGAAACCACGAAAAAGTGACAAAGTCTAGCAGGTGTCAGACTGACATGTACCCACCAAGAACTATCTATTGACCAAGTATGGTGGGTCTAGGTATTCTACTTTCTGAGTAATGGACTTAACCACGAAAATGTGACGCACGTCACTAAAGCATGAAATTGAGGTCAAGGTCAAAAGGCAGGTGTCAGACTGACATGTACTCACCAAGAACTATTGATCAAATACGGTGGGTCTAGGTATAACAGTTTCTGAGAAATGGACTTAACCACAAAAAAATGACAAAGTCACCCAACCATGAAATTGAGGTCAAGGTCCCAAGCCAGGTGTCAGACTGGCATGTACCCACTAAGATCTATCTATAGACCAAATATGGTTGGCCTAGGTATTAAAGTTGCTGAGAAATGGATTTAAATTCATGTTTATGAAGTCAGTGAACCAAGAAAATGAGGTTAGGGATACAAGACAAGTATACTGTGGCAAACCTTATATGATAAGCTACTTTGTAGACCATAAATCTTAATTGTAGGTAGTACATGTGCAAAGTTATTAAAGTTTTTAAAAAAGTTTATGCCTCCGGTGGGAAGTAATACCTATACCTCGCCTCTGCGACGTTTCGTTGCAGGCGAGACAAAAATATATGCACCTTATTTACAACATTTGCATATCAAGTTAATTTCTTGATATACATATATACTGAAGAAAAGAAACACAACAGTACTCTGACATAATATTTATTCTTTATGAGTCTTTATCATTTTCAAAATTTGAAAAGCTACACATCAACTGTTAACTTCTCAAATTCAAAAAGGACTTTCAGTATGCTTGTTTGCAAAGACACTCAGCTACGGCCGTTCTGACAACTTCAGAAGTCGAAAAACATTTAAAATTAAATTTTTTGTTCAGGTAAATTAATCTAGGAGTGATGGATTTCTCTTAGAAGAAATTCAAAGGTCCCATTGAATAAACTCCACAGAGAACAATAGCTATTATATTTATTCAACAGGACAGAAGAACTTACAGAAGTTTAAATTGACAGGTAACCTAAAAGAGAATCTGTAGAAAAATTTCATTTCTTTCGCAATAAGTTTTATTAAATATTGTAATTACTTGTTAAATTTTATCATCATTTATCTAGTTCAATACCACATCCAACTGGGGGCCTCGGTGGCTGAGTGGTCTAGGTAGTTCGTCATGACTACTAATGATCACTAGCCTGTCAACACTGAGGTTGTGAGTTCGAATCTCACCTATGGCGGGGTGTGTTCGACTCCAATCTTAATTGACAAGGACTGCCAATTTTCCTACCGAAGGTCGTGGTTCCCTCCGGGTATTCTGGCTTCCTCCTCCAATAAAAACTGGCCGCCACGAGATAGCCTAATGTGGTGAAAACGGTGTAAAACCCCAACTAAACTAAACAAATCCAAAGTCAACCTTCCCTATCCATTTTTTTATTTTTCATTTAGTATTTAAGACAATAAGAATTTATAAAAATTAATTCCATACTGCCAAATTGATAAAAAAGATTGAAAAGTACTCTAAAAAAAGCTTTACCTTTTTGAGAGTTGCCTCATCAAATGGTGGGTTTGCAGCCTCAATTGATGTACATCCAACATGATATCCCACTTTGACAATTGCCAAATCATATAAAGAGCAAACACCTTGCTGAGGCAGTTTTGAAGGCATTGCAACCCTTTCAATCATCTAATTATTGTGTAACAATCATGATCTTCTCAGTTCTTGATGTCTCTTGTGTATGAATCTGTACTGAATTAAAATAAGACAGTATTACAAGATATCTAA